>CM053583.1:205004235-205040274 GCA_028627135.1 Pseudochirops cupreus
GCCTCTAAGACACTCGGACTCTTCTCAGTCCCTCCCTCCACAGCCAAGGTGTCTTTGAGGCTTGCCAGTCTCTCTGCAGACATCCATTTTATCTGCACCCCTTTCTTCATGCCCACAGACTCGACCTTGACTCTGTGCCTTAGCACCCCTCCCAGTGGCCTCCTTATTCCTGTTTCGTGTTCAGCCACTCCCCTCTCCAGTCCATCCTCCCTGAGCTGCCTGAAGGAAAGGTCTGACTTTGCCACTCCCCTGCTCAGATACCTGTAGAAGTTCGTGGTAGTTGGATGGTTAAAGCCCAAACTATTCAGTGAAATACACGGTACACTCAGAAGACAGATTTACTGTTATGTGTGTTCATTAGGGCTTATGATATACCAAGAAGATGACTCATAAATGTCTGTAATCAAACTCTATTGAACAATGTATTCGAGAATCCTTGAGGCTTTGTCTGGCCCTTTCCTTTATCTCCTTCGGCTTCCCTTGAATTATCCTCAGCTGTGCATATACCCAGTCCTCTAAGTAAAATGTACATTTCTAATACAGTGTCTGGTATTATAGTAGCGATCTTAAAAGAGTCTGGTGAACTGAATTGTTGGTGTTCATCCTCGACCTCAAAGAGGAATTTTGGTTTGGAGAGGGTTGGGTTGAAGTAGACTGAACTGAATCAAGCCCTAAGAAGGCAAGCCAAAGACAGCTTGGGGGCACAGCTGAAGGCTTCCACCTTCCCAAGAACCAATCTCCCCAAGTCCATGAGAAGCCATGGTCCCTTGAGGAGCACCACGAGCCAGAGAGCCTCTCATGGGCTATTGTCTTTCCCAGAGTGGATGCTGTTCTCTCAAAGGTTCTAGATCATTTGTCTTTAGAAAGGAGGTCTACAAAATCCTTTCATCAATAGGAACACACATCCCCACTAAGCCAGGTTTTAGTCAAGGCTGACGAAAGGTCAAGGACCCAAGCAATACAGCTTCAGCTCTCCAAGTGTTGGGGTCCACGAGGTCAAAATCATTTTTATAAGAATACTAATGTGTTTAATTTCTAATATGGTACATATTGGTAGCTACAACCCACATTTAAACAAAGGCCTCTGGAAGGGGGTCCTCAGTAATTTTTAAGAGTGGAAAGTTGAAAATCATTGCGACACTAATGCAATGTGATATAAGACAACACAAAGAATGCTGTCTTTAAGGTCATTTCCCCAAACCTTCCAGGCTTGGGGATTCGGATACAAAAAGATCTGAGATGGAGACCTTGCAGCTCAACCTTAGTTTGCCTTTTTGTCTGTTCCCCTACCCATGTGAGACAGTGGAAGAATAGAAGAGTTGGGGAATCAGGGGCTCCAAGTCCCAGATCGATTTGGTTGTTATTGGACAATTTCAGAGATTGAAAAGAGAAAGTGTGTGGAATAATCACCATAAGCTAAAAGGAAGTCTCTGATGAGGAACTCTAGCCCTCTTCCCAGAAAGAAAGAGTGAAAACATTAAGCTAGAGGATGCCGAAAAAGTAGATCTTCATCCTTTGCTCTGAAGAGGGTGGACCCTGGAGCTAGGGAGCTCTGGCTGGAGCAAAGAACAACCCATAGCCGTAGTGACCCAAATTCAGCACCTTCTCTTCCAGGTTTTTCAGCAGAGCCAGAAACTGGAGGCAGAGACTACCTCAGGGCAGCACCCACAGGAAGAGCTCTGGCCCCAGTGGAGCAGCGTCTAGAAAGTCTACAAAACCAGTGCTCTTGTGTGAGGTCCAGAAGCTGAGGTTAGAAATCCAGAGGAAAGGCTAGACCACAGAAGTTAGGAGCCACGTGATGACGTCACTCAGTGGTGCCAGAGACCCAAATTAGCTGTCCACCCGGATGCCCTGGCCGCCCCTGCTCCCAACATATGTGTCCACCCTTCCCACGAGTGCTAAGTGCGTCTGTGGGAGAATCCACTCCAGGTTTTTAAAGAAAATGTTTTGTTGTGACTTTCCTGACAACTTGTAGCAGTATTTAACTAATTGTATCATCTGCACAACTAGTAAACATTGACGGGGGCTGGTGAGCTCTGATTTGAGCAGATGCAGAGCAGCCACCCAGCAAAGGACCTATCCTATCAGCTAGGGAGGAGGTGCCCTCAGTCTCTACAAATATAATATGGCATAATACTCTTGGGCATCCTCCACTGATGACAGGTGCAGATCACTCCAGTTGTCTGAAGGGACAGCCTCTCCTCATTTAGTTTGCAAATTCTCTTGTCCCACTTTCTATTCTGGTCTGACACGAGAATGTTGACCTATTGGTGACTTACTCTTAATACTGGTTATTTTTAGTGGCCTGGAGAGAGCATCATGTTTGGGATCCAGCAACCAGGATGCAAATCCTGTCTTTCTCACTGAGAGCTGCATGGACTTCACCTAATCTCTCCCTCTCTCTCTCTCTCTCTCTCTCTCTCTCTCTCTCTCTCTCTCTCATACACACACACACACACACACACACACACACACATCTTGGCCTCAGTCTCTTCCTCTGTAAAAGGGGGGGGTAATAATCCTTCCTCCACCTACTTCACTGGCTTGTCAAGGGGGAAGTGCTTTGTAAACCTAAAACCTCCTAAATGACTTTCAAACAAAGAAGAATCACATGAAATGAAGGTCACAGAAAAGGTCACATGTGTGGTAAATGCTGTCATTGATAATGGAAACAGTGCATTGAACTGTGAGATTCTCTGATGTGGAGGAGACTTGGTCATCACTGAGCTCCAGCTCTTCTTTTTATAAATGAGGGGAGTGAGAAAGTGCAGAAAAGGGAAGGGATGGAGGGAGGGAAAGAAAGAGGGAAGGAAGGAAGGAGGGAAGGAAGGAAGGAAGAAGGAGAGAGGAAGGAGGAAGGGCGGAAAATGGGAAGAAGAAAGGAGGGAAGAAAAAGGTTATTCAACATTACTATGTATTAAACCCTACCAGCAAAAATAAGACAGCCCTGCCCTGAAGAAGGTGCAAATGACAAGTTAGGTGGATTTGGGGTGCACAGTGATGGCTTGCTCAACTGCCCAGGGTGCCATTGGACACCTTTCCCTTGAAATGGTGGGGGCACATAGACAAGGATTCTCTGCAGGCAGGATGGGGGGGGGGGTGACAGGGGAGGAGGGGAGGCAGAGAAGGACCCTGACCCTTGACTGTCTCATCCGGTCTCCTTTATCTCACTGAATCCTCGGCATCTGATATCACATGGAGCCGTACAATCCAGGGGAGGGACGTGGGAGGAGACCTAGAGCAGAGAAGGGCTGCAAACAGGTGATGGCTAAGCTGGGAAGCATGGTAGAACAACCGACCAGCCCAGACAGACCCTCAGAACTGAGAGATACCTCAGAACAGAGCAACTGGGGCCTTAAGATTCATGTAACCCAACCTCTTGGTTTTACAGAGGAGGGAACTGAAGCCTATGGAGATGAAATGACCTGTCCAAGATTGCTCTGTGGAAGAATTGCAGACTATCAACAACCACGTAGAAGGCTGCAGGAAATCACTAACAAGAAGAAACTCAAGTGAAAGTCCCCTCCTACCACGCAGACTCACATCCAGCCTCAGATACCTACTAGCTTCATGACCCTGGAGAAATCAGTTGACCTTTCTCATCCTCACTTCCCTCCTTTGTAAAATGGTGACCTACCTCCCAAGGTTATTGTGAGGATCAAATGAGAGAATATTTGTAAAGCACTTGCAAACTTTAAAGCACTCTCTAAAAAACTTAGGTTTTGGTTCATTTCTAGGGTTTCTTCTATGTGAAAAGTAAGAGGGTAATAAGTGTACAAGACAGATCAGATATAGGACAGCTATTTTTTTTAAACTCTGCACAGAAGAAATCCTCAACAAAGACAAGACCCAATAGCGTTCATTGACAGAAAAACTTCAACTTATAAGTATTATATTTTCCCAGAAGGTTAATATTTAAAACATTAAGACTTGGATGCAAGTTGTAGGGTGGCTGAGTAGGTATTTTAGATTTCACCTGGCTCTGCACTGTCCAAACAACAGAATATGTCTTCCTGTAAGCCAAGATAGGTAGGACTTTAGCTCATCTTCTTGTGGTTGGTTCTCCTCTCCAATGCTGAAATCCCTGTTGCCTATCAGCTCAGACTGAGAGACTCAGGTTTTCCCAACCTCCAGCAATCATAAGACTTCGTGTAAGTCTGGACACAATCTATTTTAGGATTACTTCTTAGTTACCTGTGTTCAGAGAAGAATACACAGAATCAGACCCCAGGGTCCAGGTTCGTCTCACCTAAGCTATGCCCCTGTTTTAGTTGCTGTACGTTGGCATACACCCCAGTCACTGGGAAATTTAGTGAACAAAAACTATCTTCAACATGGGAAATTTGAAAGAAGAGACCGAAGATGGAGTCACTTCCCTTTTGAGATTTTCTAAATAGGTTACTTCTGATTCAGTTGACAATCCCAGCGGATGTATGATAATATCTGATTCATGTATATATAGAGAATATAGCAAATGATCTTTCTTTCTCTTCTTTCTCTCTGTCTCTGTCTCTCTCTGTCTCTCTCTCTCTTCCTCCCGTCTCTCTCTCTGTCTCTGTCTCTCTCTGTGTCTCTCTGTCACTCTCTCTCCCCCTCCCTCCCCTCTCTCCCCCTTTCTTTGTCTCTCTCTCCTCCCTCCCTCCCTTCCCCTCTCCTTCTCTCCTCTTTCCTTCCTACCCCCTTCCCAAGGTGGGTGATCAAGGAACCACCTGGGGTTTGTTTCCTCTTCCCAAAGGCAGAAAATGTCATTTTCAAAATGAATTTGGAACAGAAAACCAGAGTTTCAATCCTGCCACTTGGTACCTGTGTGACCTAGAACAAATCATTTGTTCTAAGCGCTCTCAGGCTTAGTTTCTCCTTCTGCAGAACAAGGAAGGTGTCTTGAAGGACAAGAACCCAATGAATTCAATCTATGGACTCTTTGTATCTCTGTCCAGGCCACCCTGCCCTTTGTAGATTACAGGCTCCTAGGGAAGGTGATCCTCCCATTTTAAACTCAACAGCCAAGGCGATTGAAGGAGTGGTCAAACTAGCCTGAGGGGAGTTAGGAGGGAGCAGAGCCCTGGAAGCTAAGGGAGCAGAGGTGGATTGGTCATCCAGGGTGCTGCCCAGCTGATACAGGACAGTGACTTGGCTCCCATGCGAAGCCTGCCTCTGGGACTGGCCAGCAAGGTGAATGGAGGCGAGAATCGCTTCCAGAATTCTCAGAGACTCATTTTCCTCACATACAAACCAGAAACAAGGATTCAGTTCAAAAGTAATTATTAAGCACCTAGTATGTGCTGGATTCTGTGCTGGGCTCTAAGGAAGCAAAGACAAAAAGAAGAGAATCCCTGCCCTCAGTTTGTGTTGCTGTTCAGTCTTGGTGACCCCATGGACCACAGCAGGTCACACCCTTCTGCCCCCCTGCCTCCCAAAGTCTGTCCCAGCTCATGCTTATTGCGTCCACAGTTCTACGTACCCATCTCAACCTCTGCCTGCCCCTTCTCCTTTTGCCTTTGATCTTCTCTAACGTCGGGAGCTTCTCCAGTGAGTCCCATCTTCTCTTTATGTGGCCAAAGGATTGAATTATTTGACCTCCTTGCCCTGTTACTCCAAACGTGGGTTCGCCTTAAACATTCCATTCAGGTATGCAGCTGTTTTCACTTGAGCTTGAGATGGAAAACAAAGCTTAAATGACTCCTCCCCATCTTCAAACCTGACTATTCCCCCTCCCCAGGCAGCCCCTGGGATTTGGAGGAGAGAGGAGGTTGAGGATGGAAGGGGATGGACCCTGGAGAGCAGTCTATGGACTCAGAAATGGGGGCGCTGCCAAGACAACAGACATTGAGGTCTAAAGCTGGAAGGGACTTGGGAGGGCCACGGTCCAAGCAAAGGAGGGGACTGACCTTGCGAGGGCCTCTGCCAAAGGCTGGGATCTGGCCGTTTTGTTGGGGGGGGGGTGTAATCTGCAGAAGCTGAGGATTCCTGAGCAGCCCCAGGTTGCCAAGAGGGAGAACACTGCAGGTAAAGGTCTTGCCATGAGCACAGAGGGAATTTCCAGAGCAGCGCTCCTGCTCCCAAAGGCTCCCTCCCATCCTTCCCATCCCAGGCCTGGGTCCCTGATGTCAGCACTCTGTAGCAGCTGCCTCTTAGGTCTGGAAACACACTGGGACACCTCCCCCCCCTCCCCTTTGCTAGTTTGGTTTTTATTATCAAGGGAGTTATTTGCCCTCAGGCCTTTTTCCTTTCTAGGACTTTCTAAGTCCCAAATTCATAATTCATTTCTGTCCTAGGTATTTTTTCTTTCAGGGCATACCCAGGCCCTTGGAAGGCCTCCACACCTCCACACCTCGTTTGGAACTGAAAATTTAAGGACAGGATTCTTTAAATACTACCCTTTAGCCCTCCAGAGGAGAAATTGACAGGCGGTGAGCTCAGATCCCTGAGAAAGGCTTCCTTTTTCATTGGTATGTTTTCCAGGGACCACTGACAGGGTGTCAGAGCAGAAAGGAACCTTAGGGATCATCGGGGTGGGTAACCTGCAGCCTTGAGGCCATGCGTGGCCCTCTAGGTCCTCACGTATAGCCCTTTGACTGAATCCAAACTTCACAGAACAAATCCCTTTAATAAAAGGATTTGTTCTGTAAAACTTGGACTCAGTCAAAAGGCAGAACCCAAGGACCTAGAAGGCCATGTGTGACCTCCACAGGTTCCCCACCCCTGGTTCTGGACCAGTTCACTCAGCTTCATTTTTAAATGTTTCATCGATGGTTTCTATGTTTTGTTCCCCTTTCCCTAATGCAAAGAAATATGGTTAAACCAAATCAATCTCAGCTGACGATGTATTCGATATTCCACACCCTCTGCTCCCCACCTCTCTAGCAAAGAAGGGAGATGTGTTCCCATCGTTTGAGATGAAAGCCACAATGGAGGCTGGCCATTGCAATTCATCGGCCTGTGGCCTCTTCCCATTGCTTTCATTTCTGTCCCTGTGGCCTTGCTTCATCTCACTCTTCACCAGACCATGCAGGTTCTCCCAGGTTCTAGGAGTTCTTCACATGCTGTATTTCTGACTCTGTAAAACGATTCCATCCCATTCATCTCCCATCCTCTTATTCAATCATTCCTTAATGGAAGGGCTTTTGTTTCCAATTGTTCGTGCCATGACTAAAGAGCTGAGATGACTACTTTAGGGTCTAGGGTGCCTCCCTCTTTCTCTTTGACATCGTGGTGTATATGGCCAGTAGTGGCATCTCTTCATTGGTCAATCAAATATAATGTAATCCAGAATGTATGAGGTACCCACTATGTGCCAGGTGCTGTTCTAGGGCTGGGGATACACATAAGAATGTGACAAAAGATACACAAAAGAATGAAACAATGCCTACTTTCAAAAAGATTACGTTGTAACAGGGCAGACAAGTATATTTGTATAGCATGAATATAAAGCTGATAACTTTCTAGTAGTTAATACATAGATAGCATTGCCCAGAGGACCCCCAAGCCCTGCTGGATTCCATTGCCTAAGGGCCCTTCCTTCCCAGACAGTCCAGGCTGTTCGATGTCTCTGTCAGTTGCTGTACCAAGCTCTCCGAGCTTTGCTCTCCAAGGGCCAGGGATGGCCAGGGAAAGGCTGCCTTCCTCTGACACACCAAGCTTAGCCCTGCTGCCCCGGGCCAGAAACAAGACTCTCCTCTAGGTGGTAGCTTCAGACCCCAACTCTTCTAATCCCAGGGAGCAAGAGTGCTGTAAACCCTGGCATTCCCAGCCTCTGTTTGCTCATTCTAAGGTTTTCCCAGCTGGGCTCAGCCCAAGATGTTTGCACACATTTTGCAACGCCCAGAGTGCTGGCCCCTTAGCTCACTGAAGGTTCTGGCATGCCCACTCACTTGGGAAACTGAGCCAACAAGAGCCTCCACAACCCTCCATCTCATTCATCGGCCATCAATCAAGGGCTTGGAATTGGCAGAGCAGAACACTGCACAGGAAGCTGGCTTGCCAAGCACTTCAGTATAACCACCTTCATGGCAGGTGGTCCTGCATGCTACCTGTCCCCATGGAAACAAGGGCCTGGGTCAGCCACACTCTTCTGAGGTCTATAGGTCCGGGAGCTCAGGTGGGGCCATAGCCTATGGCTTAGTCTTGTCTTATTAAATAGACTGGAAGGTCCTTGTGGCTCTTTCTGGCCTCTTTTCTCCTCCTGGACTCAAGGGTCCAGCTGAGCTGACTTTCTTGCTGTCCATTGTGTAAGTCACTCCATCCCCTGCCTCCTGCCTGGAATGCGCTCTCTCCTCACCTCAATCTCATAGATTTCTTGTTTCAAGGCTCAGCTCAACCATGACCTCCATGAGATCTTTCCTGATCCCCTCAACTGCTAACATCTCCCTTCAAAATAATTTTTTATCTAAGTTCCCTGGCCAGACTGTATGCTTTTTGAGAGGAAGGCTTGCTTTACTCCAAAATTTGTATTCCCAGTACCTAGCCCAAGGCTGGGCACACAACATATGTGGAATGGGTTCTTGTTGGTGGATCGATTGATAGAACAGGGAATCAGCTATATCTCTCACTGAGCCTATCCCAGCACAGAGCACACTAGAAGAGTTTCTTAATTTTCAGTGGCTGAGCCTCTGAGAGAAAGACTGCATCACAGCCCTGGGTTTTTTAATGGGGGTCAGGAAGGCTTGCCCAATCTCTCCACCTGTTAGGGTTCTCTCCCTCCTCAATGATCCTGTCTTCTTGTGTTATAGCACCCCATCCTCAGCCCTACCAGAAAAGAAAGAAGCTCCTTGAGGACAGGGACTGCTTTTCATAGGACCCTTACAGTGCTTTGAACTAGGGTAGGGACCATATGAGAAGAAAGGGATGGATGCTTTCTCTAGCAGACTCCTCTTTTATCTTTTATTCTCTCTCTCCCCTCTTCTTTCTCTCATTCCTCTCTCTCTATTCCCTCTTCTGTTTCTCTTCTTTATCCTCTTACTTTCTCTTTCTCTCTCCCCCCCCATTCTCTCCTCTCTCCCTATCTCTCCCCCATCTACAATTTCTATCTACTACCTACAAACATACCCAGTCACCCCCATCCTCAGAAAATAAATCTCTCCCTAGATACAACCATCCCCTCAATCTCTTATCCCAAATCTCTCCTCCCTTTCATAGCCAGACTCTTAGAAGAAGCTTGGCTACCTTTGGTGCCTCCACTTCTCACTGCTCACATCTCAACCTTTGCAGTCTGGCTTCCAGCCTCTTCATTTAACAAAACTACTCTTTCCCCAGTCACCGCTGGCCTCTTCAACACCAGCTCTGGTGGTCTCATCTCAATCTTCATGTGCTCCCTTTTCTACTCTCATACCCAGCACTCTGTATCATGCCCTCGTTACCTCGTCCTTGGATGAATGCCACAGCCTCTAAATTGGTCTCCCAGCCTCCAGTGTAAGGACTACATGGCTGCCAAAGGGATTTTGTTAAAGTATGTTTGTATCAGGTTACTCCTCAGCTCAAGAAACTCCAGTGGCTCCCTGTTACTTACCTCTGGAATCAAGCAGAAGCTCCTCCATTTAGATTTTACAGCCCGACCCTAATCCATTGCTCCAATCCGATGTATTACTCTCCACACACTGGCCTTCTGGTTGTTCTTCATGAGAAATGTTCTATCCCTTACCTCCATGCCTTTGTACTGTCTGTTTTGAATGCTGGGAATGCCCTTCCCTCTCATCTCAGTAACTCAGAATCTGTAGTTACATTACATGTTCAACTCAAATGTATGTTGGACATTAAGCCTCAGCTGATTCCCTGACCCTGCCACCTCCCCAAACCACTTTGTATCTATTATGAGTATGTATATATTTGTACACACACATACACACACTCAGAGCTATATAGTTACATATTGTCTTCTTGCATCCGTTGTGTGTGTATACAGTGTATATGGATACCTATGGAACTGTATGCTCACATATTGGCTTCCTCGGTTCCACAGTAGGTTTCTGGAGGCAGTCACTGTGTGTATTCTGATAGATATATATATAGATAGATAGATAGATAGATAGATAGACAGATAGATAGATAGATAGATAGACAGACAGAAAGAGAAACAGACAGACAGAAAGAGAGATAGATACCTATGGAGCTGTATGTTTACATAGTGGCTTCCTCGGTTCCACAGCAGACACTGGCTCTTGTGGTCTCTGTATCCCCAGGGTATGGGACAGTGCTTGACACATAATGGGTGTTGTTGACTGAGAAGGTACAGGTTGGACCTGCGATTTTGTTGGTATAGGGAACTTCCAGATGGGAAACTCCTCCTGTGAATGCAGGTTGACACCCCGGGTTAGTGACTTGCCTGGGATCACCTGGTCACCCTGTATCATAAGTGGGACCTGGTCTTCCTGGGTGTGGAAACTCACTCTTGGAGGCTCTAAACCAAGTTCCCCTTTTGATCGATTTAACAAATAATTATTAGGTAGTTCACACCTACTATGCAGAAACGAAGTGTTGAGGATATAGTTAAGAACTGCTCCAGCCCTCAAAGAGCTTACATTCTGGGGAGGGGCTTGCCCTGGAGGGGATCCCGGAGGCCAATCAGCTTACAGAGGGTGCACACACCCGTGCCAGGGGTGGGATTTGAAGACAGGCAGGGCCTCAGTCTATCGCACCGTCTCCCACTGCCCCTGGTCTAAGAGGATCGTGTGCACTCCATATACACAATGATGGGGGGAGGGGCTAATGTTGGGTCAGTAAGGAACGGAGCTTTGAAGGGAGCGAGCCGGAGATACAGGAGAAGCCCTCCTTCCCCCTGCGGTTCAGAGGCCTTCCTTTCAGCTGCAGGACACTGTATCTTCCTCCAGGAGCCCCACGCTCTCATAGACGCTCTGCCCTGAGTGGGGATGGTGGCAGGGACAGAGCGGGGCGGGGAGGGGCGGGGGTGCCTCTCTTGGCCGCTATCTCCAGCCCCTAGCCCAATGCCTGGAAGTAGATGCCTGCTGATCGGCTGATTGACCACAGGACGGACTTTGGGAAGGTTCTGGGGGCTCTGCCCCCCCATCACCACACAGAGACCCAGACCCAGCCCCCGTCCCATTCCTCCAGTCGTCTGTACCCCTGCCAACAGAGCGCCACGCCGCCGGCACGCTGTCTTCCCAGCCTTGGCCCGCGGCCCATCACACGGCGAGCCTTCGGCCTGCGGAGCGCTGACCCGCAGCTCCCGACGGCCGGCCCCGCCATTGGCCGGCCCCTCGGCCCGAGCGCGCCCATTGGCTGGGGGCCGGGGGGGCGGGGGCGGGGGGGCCAGGTTGGCTGGGGGTGCCGGCGCCCTGGCAGGGGCAGAGGCTTAAAGGTACCCGCGGGCAGCACCACAGGAGGTGGCCTGGACGCCGGGCAGCTGCACCCACTGGCGCTGGCCCCCGAGGGGAGGGAGCGGAGGCTGCCCCGGGCCCGGCTCTGGACCGCAGCGGCGGCTAAACTGAGCCGGTAGGTCCGAACTTTGGGAAGAGGAGCTGGGCAGGGGTACGATCGCTCCAGACGATCGTCCAGATCGCCTAGCCTTTTTCGTGGGGCACAGGGAGCCGATGCAGAGCCAGGGGGAGCGCAAGTCTGTCCTTTGGGGAGCCGCGGGCTCCAGTTCTTGGAATGACAGAAGCAGGGGGCGCAGGGAGAAGCCAGGCTTGGGACAACCGCATCTGCTCGCCTTCGGGGCCCTAGACAATCCCTCCCCTCCCTGTCTCGCGCGCGGGGGCTCCAGGGACCCTTCCCGGAGAAGCAGGGAGTGGGAGGGTAGGAACCAGAGGCCAGAGAGAGGGCAGAACCCGAGGCTCTGGGGAACCACCCTACCACCACCACTTTCGGACCAAATTTTTGAGTCCAAAAGGTCCTTCTCTTTCCATTCAATTCCAGAACAACCGAGGCCTCGGTTTCCTCCTCTGTAAAAGGAAAGGGCCAGACTAACTGACCTCAACACTGCCGCCGGCCCCCCTCCCTACAGACCCGTAGAGTGGTCTCCTCTGCTCCCTACCCCACCCACGTCCCGGTTGGGCTCACACACAGACCCACACTCACACACACTCACCCAGAAGGGCATAAGTCTTCGGGTCCAGAGGACCCAAAAAGGGGCTTGGTTCACCCCATCCGCTTCAGTTTCCGACGGGCTGTGTGACCTGGGACGAGTAGATGCCCCGGCCGGGCTGCCTCAGTTTCCTCCTGGCGTAGTCTTTGCTGGGGGAAGAAGGAGGGCTCTGCGCGCGCGAAGGCCAGGGCTGGGGGCCGGGGGAGAGGGGGAGGTCTGTTGGCACGGAAAGCTAAGCGCAACCCCCTCCCCCTCGGGCTGGGCTGTGTCGCGGGCTGCCACCCGGGGGAGCCCGCGGGGCCAGTGGGTGGAACGAGATGGGGGACCGGCCCTCGAGCTGCTACTCCTCCTGCTCCTCCTTCGACTCCTCCTCCTCCCTCCCTCTACTCCCCCGATGGATCTCCCGCAGCAGGGCTCGACCTCCCTTCCTTCGCTCTTCATCCAGGCCGGCCGGATGCGCACGTAGCGCCGGCTTGGGGCTCAGGCTCCGGGCTGCCCCATCCGCTGCCTCCCCTCCCCTTCCCCGGGAGAGGGACGGGATTCTCCGGCACCCAGCCAGGTGAGTGCCAAGGCCTTCCTCCAGGTCGGGACGGGGGAGAGGAGAGCCAATCCTCCCCCTCCCCCCTCATCCAGGATCTGCCTGGGGGTGGGGCGGGAGACAGCCGGAGCCTAGAATGTCACAGCTGAAGGGGACGGCCATCGCTAGCCCAGCCATTTGCGGTCCCTCGACAAGGACCTGTTTAGACTGCTGGTCCCTGGGCTCCTACCCGGGGGCGGGTCAGAGCATCGGGCCCCCACCAGCCGTGAACAATTCACTGTCCCTTGCAGCCTGTCTCCCCACCTGCTAGATGAGTGGCTCTCCAGGATCCAGCCCGAATAACCCAGAAAGACTCTGACTTTGCGGGTGCCAGGCCTATTTCTACCTCTCCTTTCCAGCTCTAAATGCTCTGCCTTGGGTGTAAGACTGGGGGGAGGGGGCGGACCGCGCTCTCTCTGTTTGATGTACCTGAAAGATGAGCTGCCCCTCTTTATCGAGCTAATTGGTGGCAATGCTGGGAAGGGAACCCCCTCCCCTGCCTCCCAAACATACAACACATCTTCCATAAGGAGACCAGGATTGTGTCGCTGAGAGAGGGGATGGGGGAGGGCCATGCCGCAACCCAGCTGGCAGCCTGCAACTGTCTCTTGGGGAGAAGAGGCCTAGAATGTAGGTGCTTTGCTTTCATCTTGCCCCTCCCCCATTTTACAGCTGGGGAGCCCAGCACTCGTGAGAGGCTCTGAGCCTAGTGGGTGAATAGGGAACTGGCCTTGGTGACAGTAAGACGAGCCCCAAATACTACTCGCTGTGCCTCCCTGGGCAAAGGGTTTAACCTCTCTCAGCCTCGGGTTCTGAATCTGTAAAACGTGGAGGTTGGATTCAGTGTTTCCAAGGGCCCCTTTAAGCCAGCGTTGTGGAAAGATGCGGTTGGGTAATTGAGGGAAGGCCAGTTTCAGAATGAAATGAGGACTCTGAGGAGGATTCGAGGTTCCTGTGAAGGGCAGGCCTACTATGTGGGGGGCCACGAGGAGTTCTAACCACAAAAGGGGTCCTCCTGCAGAAGTTGATACTGTATTTTTTTTTTCCAGAAGGGCCCCTGACTTTGGAAATAAAGTAGATAGTGGAGGTCAAGGGCCTGTCTATGGCTGACAGCCCCGAAGGACTCCAGGAAGGCTGAAGGAGGGAGGAGGCAAAGGGAGATGTCCGGCTTTACTTGGCAGGAACCAGCACTGCTGGACTTATCTATTATGGAAGCTGAATTGATTTCTCCTCTCTGCTCTCCCCTCCCCCACCTCCTCTTCTCCCAGACAATCAAACAACCAGTGTTTTTTTAAGCTTGATGCTGCACTAGGCAGCCAGTATACAATGACAAAAGGCAAGCCCTCAAAAAAGCTTGTCTAAAAGAGTGAAAACCTGGGAGAGGTGTTTAGGTCTGGGTGGTCCCAGAGCTGGTGAATGGGGCCAGAGAACAGCTGATTGGAGGAGAGACAAGGGGGGGGCACTCTGGGTCTAGCCTGAGCTCAACCTGGACAGCAAAGGGTGCTCAGGGCCCATTCAGAGGCAGAAGGGGTCCAGGCTAGTGGGGCTGATGAAATGCTTTCCAATTGAGGTCTTTTCTTTAGCCACAGGAAGCCAGCTCTCCTTATCAGACATATTTAGCCAAGGTCTGGACTATGCAAGGGTCTCCAGGACTGCTTGGCAGACTTGATTAGGTTGTCCTGTCCATTTGCAAAGAACCATGAAGCTTTGTCTGCACAGGAGGAGGCAGTCCCCTGTTGCCATGGGAACCACATTTTATAGAAGGCTGTCAGGATGGGCTGTCTTAAATGCCTACCCTGTTCCAGGATTTATGAATCAGGGCTCTTGGAGATTGACTGGCTGGTTCAATCTCCTTTCCCAGACACAGGAGGAAACTGGGGCCCACAGGGGGCAAGAGATCACACATTAAGTGCAGGACTGAGATGCATCTGGGACCTAGGTTCCCTGACTCCCAGCCCAGGATGGTTTTCACTAGAACATGCTGTTCTTGTGACCTTGGTAGAATCTTAGGCTTGGCAACTGAGGAATATTGGTGCATACAGCCCAACCCCCTGTTTGTGAGAGAAGAAGGAAGATAGTAGAACCTAGAGAAGGTCCAAGGCTGCCCTGAGTAACAGTGCTAGGAAGGAGGGATGGAAGGAAGGATGGATGGATGGAAGGATGTGCAGATGGATGGAGGGATGGACAGATGGGCAGATGAAGGGATGGATGGACGAACAGAGGGATGGATGGATGGCAGGCAGGCAGACAGTAGGGAGAAAGCCTGGGTTTGAATCTGGGTTCTCTGCCCCTGACTCCAGGGCTCTCTGACTGATGATACAAACAGCTTTCTGGGCTTTAGGGGAGTCTTCACACCTTGACTAGCTATTGGAGGCCAGGCTCATGCCTGTGCCTTTACCTGAGTGCAGACGGCATCCTCTGGAGCTAGGGTGGAATGTTTGGGGCCAAGAAGCAAAGCAGATAAGGCTGTCCTGGCTCTAGGAAGGCACCTTGTCACCCCCTCTCCAATTCACCCACTGCTTAGAGCCTGTTGGGGCTTTCAGTGCTGGAAGGGACAGTGAGTCTTACTGAGACAGTTGGTCATGAGGGCACCTAGTAGGGAGGGTGTTGAAGAATGCATTCCTGCTTGGCCTCCCTCTGGCCACAATCCTTATAATTGGAGGGGAGCTCAGTCTTACAAGGAAAGAAACTGAGGCCTTCCTCAGAGAGGAAGAAGAGAGGGGAAGAGTCTCAGCCAGATGGCAGTAGATAGAATGGAGTTTTGGGCCTGGAGTCCAGCAGCCCGGAGTTTGCATTCTGCCAGCATGACCCCAGGCAAGCTACTTGAGCCTCTCTTGGGTCAGTTTTCCTGTCTACAAAATGGGATGATCATAGCAGAGTCAAATGAGATATCCACATATCCACAAGGTTCAGTCAGGAAGGACCAGAGCCAGGATCCTTCATGCTCTCTTCTTCCTCAAGCTGCTGTGGAGCCTGGCCCAGCCAGGGGCCCTTGGGGAGGGGCCTGTTCTCAGCCCAGCCCCTGGGGCAGTAGAGGTCAAGTCTCCACTCGAGTCTACTGTCCACACAGACCTCCTCACTCTGGGCTGCTCTCTCTTGGGCTCCTTTCCACTCTGTCACATACGGGGTGGGATTCGGGGGGGGGGGGGGCTGAGTGGGGGGCATGCATTAGGAGGCAGAAGACTGAGGTTTGAATCCTGCCTCAGACACTTTCTAGTGGTGTGACCTGGGTAAGTCATTTAACCTGGGCTTTAGGTGGCGGTCATGTTCGCTGTGACAGTGTGGTGTAATGGCAAGCTAGAGTGCTAGGCTCAGTCAGGAGGGCCTGGGGTTCAAGCTTAGTGCCCTAGCCAAGCCAGAATAAGCGGGAGAGGGTGAGGCTATGGAGGAGCCAGGGATCAGGACCAGGACTGCTCCACACCAGGCCCTGGCTGCTTCAGGGGGATCAGCAGCAGCTGCAAGCCAGCCCACCTCCCCGCTAGGTTGCCCCTCGAGTCTGGCAGTAAGCTGCTGGCCTCTGGGCTCATGCAGGGCTCCAGAACAGCCCCCTCACCACGAGGGAAGAAAGCAGGGCTGCCTAGAGAGGGAGGACTTTTTTAAGGTCCCGTAGAGAGAAGGGGCAGCTCTGGGTCCAGCACTAGGCTGCCCCACCTGCGGGCCTCAGAGGGAAAGAGGCTGCTCAAGGGAAGTGCTGGCGGCATGGGGGCCCAGACAGGCCTCCATCTGTATCATGGGAAGCCAGGCAGGCAAAGGAGTGCCGCCAGCCCACAAGTTTGTGATACACATGCATCTTTTTCTGCACAGCCGGAGACAGAGGCCAGAGAGGGAGGGGCTTGGAAGGGCCCACAACTAGGAAGGCTGGTGTTCTCTGGTGCTCTGTCCAACTGGGGCTCAAGGAGGGCTTCCCAGGCCTGACCAGGGTCTCCTCGAGACTAGTGGCTGGGCACTGTTTGGCACAGCAGAGGGACCAGGCTGGCACCCTGGCCCCTGGGCACTTTTCTGGGCCTCCTCTGTTTTCCCAGCTGTAAGCCGAGGGCATTGGACCAAGGAACCTCCAAGGCTCTTCCTGTTCCAGGGTGAGGAGCCATGCTGTGTGTGGCCGCCCCCGCCTCCTCCTGTAAATATTAAAGCAGAAGTGGAGAGGTATTAATCTTTGTTCTTGGTCTGAGGCTCAGCCGCTTAGGGCCAGCTGTTAGTCCATTCCCTGCATTGTACAGAAGGGGAAACTGAGGCCCAGAGGAGGTAAAGAACTGTCTCAAGGTCACCCAGGTTGTACATAGCAGAGTTTGGATTCGAACCCAGGTCTCCCTGATCCAAATGCATCATCTTTTCACAGTGGGGACTCCAGAAGAGCAAAGCCTGGGCTGGCCCCTGCTCAGAGGGATCCAGGGCCACCTTGGCCTGGGGCTTCACAAATGGGTTTGCAACCCGGCTTAAGTCTGTTTTCCAAACTGAAGCAAATATGCCTTTCTCCCTTTCTGATTGTCACCAAAAGGTGTAGCAAGCAGAGGGCTCGGGGTGGGGGGTGGGGTGGGGGGCTGGGCCCAGATGCCAGCCCCACCCTCCCAGCCTGGGCTTCTGGTCTTTCTGTTCTGTCCTGAATCCTTCACTGGCCCCCTCCACCCCCCACACAATCACTCATACACACTCATATACCCAATCACTCACACACATAGACACAGTCATACACACTTATTTACACACGCTCATTCACACATACACAATCACCTGTACACACACTCATACACACTTATTCACACACACTCATATTCACACACACAGTCACTCATACTCACACTCATACACATAATCAGTCATATATAATCATTTGTACACACGTACAATCACAAAAACTCACACACTTATTCACACACACCCACACACTCATACACAGTTACACTTATACACACTTATTTATGCATACACTCATTCACACACACACAGTCACACTCATATACACTTATTCACAAGCACATGCTCATATTCACACACACAATCACTCACACACACATACAGGCACATACACTCATAATCACATAATCACACACACACACACACTCATGCACACCTATTCACACACACACACACACACACACACACACACACACACACACACACATTGCCATGCCCACATCCTCTGCACTGCCACTGTTAACCTGGCTGGGTACCACCTTGTTTTTTAACTGGCAATTAGAGCTGTCCGTGGTGGACCCATTTGCCTTAGGCTAGTGTGAGCTCTCTCCCACTCACAGCTGGGCTGAGGGTGGAGATGCCTCTGGGCTTCCCTCCCTTCAGACTCTGGGACACCTGTTGACAGGGGGACCACTGATGCTGCCTTAGGCACCTGCTCCCCACCCCCCCGCCATGTGTCTCTCCCCTGGCGTGGCCTCACCTGCACCTGTTGTCCTGGGCAGACTTGGGGGCCCATCTGGTCTTTCTATTTTACCAGATGCATTTTGTCTGTGACTTCTCAGCTTGGAGACTCTGGTTCTGCCAAACACCTTTTGGTGTCTGGGGTCACAGATGTAGGTCCAGAAGGAACCTGAGAGGCCATCCAGGACAATCCCCTCATTTCAGAAATAAGGAACTGAGGACTAACAGGTAGAGTGGTTTGGCTAAGGTCACATATGTAGTAAGTGGCCAAGCTGGGCTTCTAACATAGGCCCTCTGACCCCAAATTTAGAGAGCTGTCCACCTCACCACAGTATTTCAGGGGACGAGACTTTGGGATAGGCTAAGTGAAGTCTGATCTTCCCAGACCATAGGACAGGGGGTTGCCAGGCCCCCAGCTCTTTGACAGGGAAGGAGATCATGTAGGGAACTGCCTCAGCACTCCCACTTCTGGCAGGAGTGAGACAGCCCAGCCTACCTGTTCAACTTAGGGACGGATTTTCAGACTGGCTTTGCCACCAATTTGTTCTGTGAGTTCAAAAGTTGTTTTCCTAAGGGGGTGTGTATGTGGGTTTTGTGTGGTTGGGTTTTTTTTAGTGGGGGTCATTGAAATTTGTTTGAATTCGTTCTTTGAACCCTGGAAAAGGCAAGGGGTGGAGGCTGGCCAGCCGTGCCCACAGTCTGTAAAAGGACAAGAGAAGGCTACATGAGTTCATCCTGTGGACTGTATTTACCTTGTTGGTGGAATTAATTTCTGGAGCACCTGTTCTGTGCAGCTCAGCATGCCTTCTGAGTGCCCGCTGTTTGCCAGGCATGGTCCCAGATGTCAGGGCTACAGAGAGAAAGGGGCAGCGTGGTGGGTCCAAACACATATACGTTTCTCGAACCTGAGACTTGTGTGGACCTCAATAGCTAGGCTCTGGGTTAATTTCCCTTTGCTGAACCATGGGCACATGGCCAGATTCTGTCCCTCAGGCGCTTCCATGACTGGTGAGCAGGGCAGGGGTTGGAATCTCCTCTGACTCTGTAGAGGGAGGATGGTCACATTTGGCCTGCCTTCCCCATGTTGTCATCTTTCTAGTTCAGCCCTTTCAGTTGTATCTGACTCTCCGAGATCCTATTTTCTTGGCAGAGATTCTGGAGTGGCTCTCCATTTCCTCCTCCAACTCATTTGACAGATGGGGAAACTGAGGCTAACAGGGTGAAGTGACTTGCCCAGGGTCACACAGGTAGGAAGTGTCTGAGATGAGATTTGAACTCAGGTCCTCCTGACTCCAGGCCCTATGCTCTATCCGCTGCCGCCCACAATCATTCATAACCTTGGCCGGCTCTTTTCCCGCTGGTGGTTTCTGAGCTTAAAACCTTAGTGAAAGTGAATGCCTCATTCTCCAGCCCGCCCCAGGCCCAGTGTGCCTGGGCACTGACCACTTTCTCTTTCCTGTTTGTCTTTCCTCTCAGGCTCCTCCGGCTCCTTGCCCTGCAATGGCGGTGGATATCGAGTATAGATATGGCTGCGTGCCTCCCCCACTGCGCCGGGACAGGTTTGCCTGCAAGATCCTGCCCCAGCCCACCAAGCCCCTGCGGCCTTGCCTCCAGCTGAGCAGCCGGAGTGAGGCCGGGGGCATCGTGGCCCCACTGGTCCAGGAGAAGAAGGCCAAGAAGCGGGTGTCCTTTGCAGACAACCGAGGGCTGGCCTTGACCATGGTCAAGGTGTACTCAGAGTTTGATGACCCCTTGGACATTCCGTTCAACATCACGGAGCTCCTGGAGAACATCGTGACCCTGACCACGGCCGAGTGCGAGAGCTTCGTCTTGGACTTTGAGCAGCCATCCACCGACTACCTGGGCTTCCGCAACCGGCTGCAGGCCGACCGCGTGTGCCTGGAGAACTGTGTGCTGAAGGACAAGGTCCTCTCAGGCACTGTGAAGGTGCAGAACCTGGCCTTCGAGAAGTTGGTGAAAATACGCATGACCTTCGACACATGGAAGAGCTTCACGGACTTTGAGTGCCAGTACGTGAAGGACACGTACGCGGGCTCAGACAGGGACACCTTCTCCTTCACCATCAGCCTTCCCGAGAAGATCCAGTCCTACGAGAGGATGGAGTTTGCTGTGCGCTATGAGTGTAGCGGGCAGACGTACTGGGACAGCAACCAGGGGAAAAATTACCGAATCATCCAGGCGGGACTCCAGGGCATGCAGAGGGGAGGTCCACCTCAGACTGCGTCTGACCTGGGCATCTCCTTCGATCACTTTGGGAGTCCGCGGTGTTCCTACGGCCTGTACCCGGAATGGCCGAGTTATCTGGGCTACGAGAAGCTGGGCCCTTATTATTAGCTGCCTTAGGTGGGATGGACACTTTGTCTGTGATGTTAGAGATGTGCCTGGCTGTGGGGTCCTAGTGCTTTATGCCCAAAGCTCTTTAGCAGCCAAGGAGAGAGAAAGTAAAAGCAGACTGCCACAGGGCACAGCTTTTGTCTTTAAAGGATGCCGTTCACTAGGATACCAGCCAACCCAATCAGGATTATATTCCCCAAACACAGGCATTCATTCAAGGCACACCCTAGCTACCACTGGTGACATGCCAAGAGACTTTGGTGCTGGAGACAGGCATGACCGCAAGAGTGTGGGGGTTGGAGTGGGTTCTGGGTTGGAGTCGGGGCCTTCCAGGGACCTCCCAAGGCAATAATTACCAAACCAGGATGGGTTTACAAAGTGCTTTCTTCACACAAGCCCTCTGAGGGAGGGAATGTGAGTACTTTTAGCCCCATTTTGCAGAGGAAGTGACCCACCCATAGTCACCTAGCCAGGAAGGTGTCTCTTGACTCTCTCTTGGCCTGTCTAGCACTTGTCTGCTACACTCAGCTGCAGCAGGTTTCAGGGGGGCATTGTGGCCTTCTCCACGCATTTCTTAGAGCGCTAGGAAATATTGCTTCTGGATGGGAGTAGGGTGATCCTTCTGGTCCTCCTCTGCAAGGGCTCTCTTCAGCTGTTGCTGCCAGCTCTCAGTTCTGTTCCTAATCCATGCTGCTACTCCCCGCCTGACAGACACTGAACACTCACTTTGTTCACTGCGTGCTGTTGTTGTTGCTTGCACACTAATGGGGGCTCAAGTGAGTTTATTTTCCAGCACAGTTCCTCTTCCCTTCAGGAAAAACAGACAAAGGAGAGAAGTTTGAGGCTAGCTCTTTTGCCCTCCCTCCCCTCTTCCTGGCCCTCCCTGGGCTGGGCAGCAGCGAGCATCTTGGTCCCAAAGCACTCTCTGTTTACCTTTGAGTCACTGGAAGAAGCACTGCTCCCTGTGCTTGGGTTCTGTGACCTGGTGCTCCCTGTTATGTCCACCTCTGTTCCCTAAGGTCAGTGATCTCTGAGAATTACACAGCCCGAGAATGAATGGGGCAGCTATATCTTCATGACCTGCTGAAATGGCATGGGGGATGGTCTGGCGAACACCTTCCGAGGTCACCCTCAGTGTTGTAAATGGCTACTCCAGGTCATCTGTACCTTTCCCCTGAAAAAGAAAGAGCCCATTACGGGGTTGTGCATTTGGAGCTTGGGACCTGGGTTCGAATCCTCCCTTGGCCAGGTGGGGGGCCTTGCAGGAGTCCATTCATAGGATTTAGAGCCAGGAAGGACCTTCTGAGTTGCTGGGAAGAAGGCAAGCTAGAGTTGAAGACCAGGGCCCTTCCCAGTGTCTCTGGGCCTGTTTCTGCATCTGTAACGTGGAGGGGGCTGCTTGCTTAGAACCCTCCCCGGGTTCCTGGCAGCTTGAACCTGCTCCTTGCCTTTGGGAGTGTGGCCTGGCCTGGCCTGGAGCTAGGCCTGGGAGAGCCCCAAGGGAAGAGAGACAGCTGCTGACTCTCAATGCCAGAGAGATAGGTGAGCGGTGAGTGATTCAGGACTAGATCTGTGCTGTTACCAGCGCAGTAGAGGGAACTCCCAGGGGAGGAAAATCCCTTTGCCAATGCAAGTCAGCACCTCCTGTCTTATTGCCCAGGAACAGAGAGGTTCAGTCCCTTGGCCTCAGTCACACACCCAGCATGCTGGTGACATAAGAAGAGAGCCAAGTCTACTTAGCTTTGCCCCCACAGCCCATCACCCTCTAGGAGGGTGGCTCAAAAGTCTGGTAACTGAAGAGAGGTCGCCTTCCCATCCTCAATGGGGAGCTCACTCCCCAAGGCAATCAGCCTATTTCCCTGTCCAGTTATTCAGGAAATGAGGCCATCTGTCACGGCCTTCATCCCCACTCCCCTTCCATGACGTCCTTTCCTTGACAAGCATGCCAGACCAAGTGCAATAAGCCAGCCCAGTGACTCACCAGCTTTGGAGAGCTCCTGGGGAAGAGGAAGCTTTATTTTTTTAAGGTATATTTATAGTGGGTGGGGGTGGAGAGGATTAAGACCCTCTGCTCTCCAGAAATCAAACCAATTCCCAAAGGACCGTGGAAAGCCTCTTTGGTGCCCCAGAGTCAGTGTTAGAGGATGTCTCTGGGGGAAGGTAGGACGGCGTTAAGGGAAGGGGGTCTGGGCCATCCCACGTTGCAGCAGCCACACCGCTGGAGCCATCAGAGAAGTGATTACACCCCCAAAGTGCCCTCGTGGTGGTGGGAGTGGTCACCTATCAGCCGAGGCTATGACCCACCCGTGGGTGGTGTGCTGTGGGAGACACCAGCAGTGGGACAGGGCTCTCGCCAGCCTATGTGAATGTACAGGCCAGGAATTCTCCTCTGCCATGTGCCCAACAGTGCCTTGTAAATGATTTCTGCGTGTTCTTCAGATAAAAGATATTTTTATATACACACGTTCCAGGGAAATGCACTTTACAATCAGGGATGGATCAACGGGTGGGCACCAAGCTGTCTGTCAGAGCCTGGGCTTTGTTTTTAATCTAAAAAATGAAAAGGCAATAAAGCTTTTGAATGAAACATGTTTGTAGCTTCTGTTCCTCTGCTGCACAGGGATGGGGCGAAGAGGCCTTCCAGGCTTGTCTGGCCACTCAGGGAGGAGGGAGAGGAGGAGGTAAGGTGGGAGGGGAGGAGTGGGGCAAGGGCATGAGTCACAGCTGGGGGCGAACCTGAGGAACAGCCTCTCTCATTTGACGCTGGTGTCCAAAGAAGTTAGTGGACTCCCCCAAGGTCCTACAGCCTTCTGTGCAGGGGTTAGAATCAGCACCAGCGTGCAGGTCTCCTGACTGCAGCCCCAACCCTTCACCTCCCAGGAGTCTATCTGAGCCTGATCCATGTGGGCATGGTAGGGGACTGGCTAGATTTCCCAAGATCACCTCCCTTAACATCTCAAGGATTTGTAGGGCATTCTCTTCTGACCCTCCCTCTTGATTAGCTGGGACAGATGCAGGGGTGGCCACGAGGAGGCCTTATATGCAGTAGGTACCTAGTGTTGAGTGGGCTAGCCCATCCAGGAGGCATCTCTGCCTTGTCCCTCTCCTAAGCGTCTACCAGACTCACACAAGTGGAGCACCATGTGGAGGCCAGAGGAGTCATCTATCTCTTCCACATTTTGATCATGCATTAACCAATATGTCCACAGAGTCTCCCATGTGCCATGCCCTGGGACTGCCTCTCCCTGTCTCTGAAGCCCATGTGACCCAGACCAGGCTGGCATCAGTCTGAGCCCACTCAGAGGTTACAGGTGTCCTGCCAAGCAAGGGAACAAGCATTTCTCAAGACACCTGCTATGCGCGAAGCATCTTACACGTATTATCTCGTTTGATCCTCTCAATAACCCCAGGGGGAGGTGCTATTATGACCTCCCTTTACAGCTGAGGAAACTGAGGCAGGCAGTAGTTAAGAGACTTGTCCAGGATAGTGCATTAATAAGTGTCTGTATACATTATTCTGTATTCACTTTATTTATACAACTCCAGAACGTGAATAGTATATTAATTTCTTCTTAACTAATTTTTACATCAGGATATATTTAAATTAAAAAGAAAAGTAAAATGATGAATGAAATGAATGCTTTTGGAAACTCCTTGTATATACTCAAGATACTGAAGAAGACTGAAGATAGGTGTTTTTTATTTATTGATGTTGCAACATAGAAAACAACTTATCCTGAGCCAAAGGGACTCCGATTTGTTCTGAAGTTTTGATTCAGGTAAAACTCTTTGATTATGGTTAAGCAAGTACTCCACCATTCAAAGGAAATGTCAAGAGTTACCAACAAAGAGTGTCTTAAGGAAAAAGGTTTTTTGGTTTTTTTGTTTTTTGCAAGGTAATCAGGGTTAAGTGACTTGCCTAAGTTTACACAGCTAATAAGCTTCAAGTGTTTGGGTAAGATTTGAACTCAGGTGTTTCTCTCTCCAAGGCCAGTGTTCTATCCATTGCGCCACCTAGCTGCCCACAAAAAGAGGGGTTAGCCTGGTATGATGTGATGAAACCATACTGGTTCTCGGTAGTCACTCCTTTCTGGATGGTGATCATCATTTTCATGATCTATTCTAGAATTTTCCCGGGAATTGGAGTCAAATTCACTGACTTACAGTGTGCAGGCTCTATTTGCCTCTTCCTTCCTTCCTTCCTCCCTTCTTCCTTCTTTCCTTCCTTTCTTCTCTTCTTTCTTTCTTTTTCTTTCTTTCTTTCTTTCTTCTCTTCTTTCTTTCTTTGTTTCTTTGTTTCTTTGTTTCTTTCTTTCTTTCTTTCTTTCTTTCTTCCTTGACAATCCGGGTTAAGTGACTTGCCCTGGGTCACAAAGCTAGTAAGTGTCAGGTGTTTGAGGTTGGATTTGAACTCAAGTCCCCCTGATTCCAGAGCCCATGCTCTACTCACTGCACCACCTAGCTGTCCTTTTCTCCCCAGCAAGACACTGATTTTCCAGAAGACACTGGTTTCTGATTGTAAAAGTTTAGAAGATGGCCTCTTGACTCAGTTTCCCCATTGTGGTATTACCTTTCTGAACGGGAAGGTTTGAATATAAACCTGACTACAATACCCCATGAATAATATGAAACTCTGTGACATGATTGGCTGTTCTAAAAGGTAATTACTACTTTTAGCTGAAATCAAACAGCAAAGAGAGTTTTCTCCTATTGTACCTACGGTAGGTCAGTCTTTAGACTGTGACTTTAGTCAGTGACTTTAGATCCAAAGGAATACTCCTGATATGGTTACAGTCATGTCTCTCTCATTCTCCTTCCATAGCAAATTTCTTTGATCATGGCAGGGGAACTGAAAATAACAGATGAATCCTATTGATATAATCATTGAGCAGCTCTGAGTTACTGTCGCAAGAAACACATAAAATTGCTTTGATTTTTCTCTTCCAAATTTGCGAACATTGCTTGATTTGATTTCCTGGTGTTGGCACCTGGGAAAAAGCCATTCTCAGACTTGCCATCCCCCTTGCTCATTGATTCAATAGCTATGTGTTTATGTACAAATACAGTATCACATCTTTTCTGAATGCTGTAAGGACAACACATATCCTCAAAGGGGGGGACATGAAAAAGACGTGATGTAAATGTGTAAAAGCCTCCATTTTTAATAGACTAGGAAACTTCACTTTGGGAAAAACAGCAACTGTCTGCATACGTGTTTGGCTTCTATTGGTTAAAAGAACTTACTTAAAGGACTCGTGACAGCTGTAGTTATATTAGTAGCCTTAAAACTTCGGCTGCTCTGCCAATGCAAGCAATAATAAAAGGCTAAGCATCGTGATGGTCCCAAAGGAAATCCTTTAAATTTGGTCCTGGAGGTAATTGAGAACACGACCCAAGAGGGAGAGCAAAGACCAGTATCCTTCAGGTCCATTTGAATTTCACAGGTTGGGTCTGAATATATGAAAGACCACTACATTTTCTTTTTCTTTGGCCATACAGAAGTGAGCTGTAGCCACATGAACTCCTCAAAACATAGGCTTTGGGTAGAGTAAAGGTTGTAAAATGTCTCCAGTTGGGTTGGGGCTCTCACAGACAGAATTGCTTTAATTAGACGTCAATCGTGGCTGCTTTTTCTCTCCCCATTTGGGGGTTTCTGACAATATCGAGAGAGAGAAGGACTTATTTTACAAAGTTGGTTCCTCAAGTTCTTTAAGATTGTTTCTAGCTTGTGAATAGCATTATCTTATCATGTACAGCGTTCAGGTAGAGAGAGAACCGTAAGCATGTGAAAAGTGGGTCATGAACAGCCGGACAGTAACAAACGCCCACACAGACCTCATAGATTAATTCGATCTTTACAACAATATTTTGAGAAAAGCTATTAATATCCCCATTTCTATAGAGAAGACTGAGGCTGAGCCAGGTGATGAAACCTGTGGGGCCTTACATAGGTAACTGTGGGTTACGCGCAGCCCAGTTGGATTATGATCCTCACCTTACCTCACCAAGATTGCCGCTGGCTTCCCTCTCGTGGGCAGCGATCCCCTGTGATAATGAAGTCTCTCTGCTGCCCAGTCTGAGGCGTGGTGCTGTGTAATAAATCCCCACAATGTGAGTCAGGAGGCGAATGCTGGAGTCCGGGTGAGGGGTGATGGAGACCCAGTTTGGGGAGAATCCGGTGTAAGCAGAGAGGGGGAAAGATAGAGGAGACGAGACTTGTCACCGACTGGACTGGTCTGACTCTGGGTGACCGGTGGGGTGGGCTGTCCTCAGCAGAAATAGGGAAGTTAGGAGACAGGGCTGGGCTGAGGGGGACAGCTAAGATCATGGGCTCTGTTTTGGCCATGCTGAATTGGAAAGACTTCCAAGCCACCCAGACAGAGAAGGCCAGCAGGCTGTCTGAAATATCAGATTTCAAAGCTTGAGGGAGAGAGATGGCCGGGACATAGAGGTAGGGAATGATTGGCCTAGAGGAGGGGGGAATCCATGAGCACATCACTGGAAGACAACTTCTGACTGGCTACCCTTGACGGCACCTCAGCAAATTTTAAGAAACATTTATTGATTTTCTGCAGGGAAAACCTCAAGTGGGGGTGATGAGCAAAGAAGAGAAATGGCCCCGGTGTATAAGCCTCCCGAAACAACCTGGTTCAGGTCCTTGGGAGAAGCGGAGCTGGGCTTGCATAAGTGAAGGGGTGACATAAGGGAAGCTGTTTGAGCAGCTGTCAGGTACATGATAGGTGTGATTCTGTGATAACTCGTTCATACGCCGCTTTAAGGTTTAAAGGGCATCTAGGGGGCACCACAGGGCATGGGGCCTGGAGTAAGGAAGACTCATCATGCTCCTGAGTTCAGATCCAGCCTCAGACACTTCCTAGCTGTGTGGCCCTGTGCAAATCACTTCACCCAGTTTGCCTCTGTTTCCTGTCCTGTAAAATAAACTGAGGGAGGACGTGGCCAACTGCTCCAGTGTCTTTGCCAAGAAAACCTCAAACGGGGTCATGAAGGGTCAACAGCCACAACCTAAGGCTTAAATCTGGCTTCACATCTCTGGCTTTTGTTGGGTTAAATACACCTGTCCTGCATCAGCAATCACTCAGTTGACAAACTCTTCTTTGCTTGTTTTAAATTTAATTTGATCTTTATCACGTTGTGAGATAAGCTATTAGCTATTAATAGCCCCATTTTATAGAGACAAAACTTGAGCTCAGCCAGGTTATGAGACGGTTTGGCCTTGGCGGAGTCACTGGGCCTTTGGATGACCCACTGAGTTCACGCCTTTTCCCCCGGACTCAGTCGTAAACTGCTTTAAAGGGGTGGGGTCAAGACCAAAGCCTGAGGACGCACCCATAGATCATAGAAACAGAAGCACCCAAGGAGGCCGAGACAGGGCTGGATAAAGGTCAGGAATATTTACTCTGCTTTTTAAAGAGAAAGTGAAGCAGCTCCTTCCTCCTCTTATTCTGAGTCTATGGGCAGATGGCCTGGACTGGGCCTCCATTGTTCAAGGACCCCTGGCGGGCAGAGCCATGTCCATGGTGCTGCTTCAGGGGTGGTAGGAGGAAGAAAGGCCCCGGGGATGTCCTGGGGCACACAGCACAGCATGGGGCCTGTGTCTGCTGATTGAACCTTGCTGGGACCCACCAGGACACCATCTCAGCCCTCTCCCTGGGCATATCCTTCTACAAATCCCCTACAGAAAATATAGGTACCTTCCAGGAGTCCGGTAGCCCCAAAGGGTCACTGCCACCCTGGGCTGTCTCCACCATTTCCCCTATTCATCTTACCTCTGACAAGGTTTTTGACACTGTACATCCAAGGGCAGGCTCAGATCGGGGCACAAACCCAGAGATACTGGGCTGGAGGTAAACCTGGAGAGGCCTGCCAACATGGGGACAAGGAAGGAGGGATGGCTCCTTCCCCCATAGGAAGAGGTGGGGGATGGAGGGAAGGCAGTTAGTCTCCATGGTGAGGGTCACAGGCCATGGCATCTGTACAGACTGAAGGGAAGAAGAGTTGGCCCAGTGGGGATCCCCAAGAACTGAGGAGCTCCCCCTTCCCTGGTCCCATGGATGACACAGCTAAGGTTGCTCCTTTGGGTTGGCCATTCACTTGGGCTGGCTCTGGCTTCTGAAGGAATTGGTGATAGTTCTTCTAACCCATCCAGGCTTTCCAAGTCATGACCTGATCCATTCACCAAGACCCAGATAGCAGACACAAGGAAAGAGGAGAGGTCTCATCTATCTGAGCCTCAGATGCACAGGCTTTTCTGGCTCAGCAGCCAATTAATTAAAGAGCTTCAGGTCACCGTGCAGAAGGTAGGTAGGAGACAGAAGATGCCCATGCCTGGTCTAAACAGAGAAGGAAGCTAAGAGTCCCCCAGTCCTGCATTGCTAGGGGAGCAGTCTCACCAAACCATCTGGAGGAGGTGTTGAGCATGCATTCAGGACTGGGTCCTCACTGGTCAGTCTCCCCTTACCCTTGTCCTGAGCTCCCTCCCAGTCCTAGACAGAGCGTCCTGTGGTCCAAAGCTCCAAGTGGCTGGGACTTCAGTGGGGTGACCTCTCACCTTTGCCAATCACAGTCTCTGTAAACTGGTAAATAGTCTTCGGGAGTTGCCATAACTGAGTTCATCCTGCAGGACCTTCATCTTCCCAGGGGATGGGCCTCTTGGAATTTAGCCAGCCTGGTCCTCAGAGGACCAGTTCAGAGCCCCCCATCAGATCTGTGCTTGCTGCCTTCCAGGCTCAGTGAAACCAGCCAGAGCCCACCTCCTGTGCATAGTACCTGAAGCCCCTGGGATCCCAGGGTGCTGGAGGAGGACTAAGGGAGGGGCTCCATTTTATAGATGATAAATCTCACTGAGGCCAGAGAGATTGCCTTGCCCAAGGTCACAAAGATAGTAAGTACCAATGCTTGAGGGATTCTTGCTACCAGGTCACAGCTCCCTGCCCCCCCTACCCCCCCTGACCCCCCTGACCCCTGCCCCCCTGACCCCCCTGACCCCCTGTCCCCCCTGCCTCCCCCTGCTCCCCTGACCCCCTGCCCCCTGCCCCCCTGCCCCTCCTGCCCCAAATCCACTATTCTTACAGGTTGCAAAATTATTGATTTCTGCATCTCCCTCTCTGGACCAGGGACCAAGGGCTAGTGACCTTTGGAGATGGCACACCAATGTTCTGACTTTTCCTTCTGGGTTGAGATGGAGTGCTGACCAATCACCAAGCCTGGAGAGCACTGGACAGAGGCACGGCAGGTCAGGAGAGGCAGGGAAGCTCCCACCAGCCCTGGCAATCTCAGCCAGGGAGAAGGGCAGAGCAAAGCAGGTGGCACCTGGTGTGAAGATCGATACTCAGCAGGCCCATGCCAAAGGATGCCTCCTCAGCCAGCCTTTGATGTTCCCCAGGGACAAGTTGTCCCTAGAAACTGGGCCACTGTGGGCTCAGGCCAGACCAGCTCTGGGTTGGAGCAGACCAGAATGCCCTGTTTCACATGTGGCCACGGCTTTCCTTAAGGGGGCCTGGATATCACCCTGTCTTGGACCTTTCTCTGTTAGTGGGGAGAAAGCAGAGGGCCCCCGTGGTCCCTGAGGGAGGTCCTTCCAGCCCTCAGGCCCCTAGGATCATGGGTTTTGTGTCCCCCCACTTTGAGCCAGAGCATGTAGCATCCCCAGGGGGCTGGCTTAGAAGAGGAAGAAAAATGGAGTAGAGGCTGCTCTGGGGGAGGACTGAGGCACTGTGGTGCCCCCAAAGGCTGGTCTCCCAGCAGCACCACAGACATCTCCCTCCCTTCATACAGGACTGCCTGGTTTCTGGTTCCTGCTCTAGAAGAAGGAGGGACAGGAAGCAGTGAGGGCAGGCAGTCTGTGGACCAGAGACTGGCATCCACAAGGGCAGCTGGTACATTCAGCTCATTTCAGTCATTCACAAGGATCTAGTCAGGGCTTACTCTCTGCCAGGCGTGTGCCAAGGGGTGAGCAACAAGGGCCTACGGAACCGTGAGGGACCGCAGGGGGTCCAGGACACACCCAGAAGCAGGAGGAGGTCCTGCGGCAGTCGGGGGCTACTGGCATCTCATCCCCTCCCCACTTCAGTCTGCCTCCACCTCACCCACCAAGGGATATTGCTTAGGTGCGGAGGTAGAAGGAGGGGTGAGGAACTTCATTCCCACTATTAGAGCTACTCCAATAACGATCCCCCTCAACTCCTCCCCTCACCTTGGCCGCCAGCCTTCAGTCAGCCTCTAATCAATCTGCCTCTTTGGAAGGGGCTGGCTAGGAAATCTGACACTCCCTGTGGGATCTGGACAAGTGACTTCCGCTCTCCAGGACTCAGTTTCCTCAGCTGTAAAAGGAAGAGGCTGCACTCGGCTGCCACCATCCCACAGGATGTCATGCCTGGACCATCACAGGGATTCTTTGGAGGGAGGCAATTGGAGTTAAGTCCCACTACTAGTAAGTACCTGAGAACAGATTTGAACTCAGGTCCTCCTGACACCAGGGCTGGTGCTCTATCCATAGGGGTTATTGAGCCAATCCTCTTCATTTTGTGGAGAAAACAGGAGAAGGGTCTTTGCTTGGGTCCCACAGCTGGTCATTTCTCGGGCAGGGACACCATTGCCCTCCATTCACTCAATAATCTGACCCAACTGTCCCCATCTCCTCCTCAAGCCCCATGCTCTCCCTCCCACCTCCTAGCCTTTGCTTGCCCCTTGCCTATGGCTGGAATGGCCTCCCTGGCCTGGTGAATTCCTGTCTATCCACTACAGCCCAAGCCAGAGCCCACCTCCTATTGGAAGCCCTCCCAGACTCCTCCATGAGAGGGGGGTGCAGTGCCTACCCCTGCACCTCAGAGACTACTCATTTCTGGAAGTCTTTAATCAAGCCGTCAGTTTCTACACACCCATCTTTCTCTGCGGTGGATGGTGAGCCCCAGAAAGGCAAGAAGAGGCTCTATCATTGTGCAGGTGCTTAGTAAATGTTTGCCAAGCCCAGCTGAGAGTGGGGCGCAGGTCCTGAGGTCTCTGGCTGGGACAGGCTGCCCTCCTCCCATTTTAAGGATGAGGAGACTAAGGTCCAGCAGGATCCTAGGGCCCAGAGCTGGGAGGCACCATTAAGTCACAGGTGGGAGGTGGATCTCCTTTGACTCCAAGCCAACCTTCTTTGGGCCCTGTCCAGCTTGGGCCCTGTCTGGTTTAACCTGCTTATTAACATTCTCTCCTCACTTTTTTCTGTCTTAAGTCAACAGAACAACTCTTCCAGCTCAAATCTCCAAGGTGTAAACGCTCACACTGAAAACAATCAGCTCTAGGGGCCAGCTCCTTTCTCAGGCCCTTTCACAATTTGTTAAATTGAGTTGGATTCAAGCCACTGAATTCATTGTCTTTGACCGAATTGAATGGCCTGGCCGTGCTCATCTCTCCTGCTGGGGAGCGCCCTTTCCTCTGGCCCCCTTAATGAAGGTGTCTGAGGAGCTCTGTACCCTCTGGGCCTCAGTTTGCATGTCTCTTAATAGCATTTGGCCTATGATGAGATCTCTCTAGGGCCTAGACCCTACAGAAAAGGCCCCTAGAAGACAGTGGTTCTGGCTTCTGTGACCCCACCACCAAGCAGAACCTGGAAGCCTATTATCACCGAGGCCTCCAGGGAGCTGCCCAGCTCTGGCCAGGTCCAGGAAAGGGCAAATTCTGGGGAGCAAACATGGAACCCTGTAGAGCATTACAGGTCAGCAGCTCAGCCCTAGGAGAAGAGGCTTGCTCCCCCAGCCAGCGTCAGACTTGTCAAAGGGGAGGCAGGGCAAGGCTGAAGCCTTAAAGATATGTAGGATTTGGACATGGGGAAAACTAAAGGAAAGCCATTACAGGCAGGAGGCACTGTGTGAACCCCAGCAGGGAGGTGGGAAAATGCAAAAGCCTGTTCCAGAGGAGATGGGAAAGCAGTATAGTCAGTTTGGGTTGGGAAATACAAAATCAATCAACATTTATTATGTACCTACAATGTGGAAGGCATCGTGCTGTGCTAGGAGACAAACTGGAAGGGAAAGTCAGTGTTAGCTTGGGCAGGGCCTTGAATGCCAAGGGACACTTGATGAATGCTCCCGACTCTATCGGAATGGCCCCGTGATTCCTTGCACCTTCTGTGTCTCCTGTGGGTAGTAGGGTGTATTGGACAGAGAGCCACTCTCAGAACCAGGAAGGCCTGGGTTTAAATTCTGAACCTAAGACCTGTGTGACCTTGGGACACTCACAGCCTAAGAGCTGTGTGACCTTGGGACAGAGACTCAATGGGAACAGAAGGGGCTGCTGCAGAGGGTCGTCCTGAGGCAAGGACAGTGAGCCGCCAGATTTTTATTATAAATGTCTCCACATTCAGAAAAAGAAGGAAGAAAATGAAGATACAGCAAGGGGCAACATGGGATTCTTGTCCCAGCAGAACCAAGAGAGCTAACAACCAGCCGACCAGCAAAGAGGAGGCTTTGGCTCTGAGGCCCCCTACCTGTGGTCTGGCCACCTTGTGCCTGTTTCCCTTCCTTCCTAATAAAGTTCATTTCATTTCTTTCTTTCTCTCCTGCTCCTTCCTTCCTTCCTTCCTTTCTGTCTGTCTGTCTTTCACTTGACCATAGATAGCACATCCACATTGCTGGTATCCTTGGTTTCACTTCCTGCCTTCCATTCACAGCTTTCCTCTGATTCTGAATCAAGCATCTTCTCCATTGCCCTGCCTGTCTCAGTGCCCAAATTGTCCAAATGGGCTGTGGTCTCATCTATTTGGAAGTTCCCTCCTATGATGCAGATCATAGCCCGTTCATGCCTGCCATTCCAGGAGTCCACCCACCATGCCTGGGAAGGCAAGGGGAGCACTTCTACCAATCCTCCCTCCTCTTGCCATGGCACCAGCCTGGCTTATCTTTCTATCACACAATGCTTGGTTGACATTCTTTGCTCCTGCTTCTCTTCAGAAGGTTTCATGGACACTATGGTACTGCTCACCCACCCAGTGCCTTCTCTGTGATGCTCATCTTTGGTTCTTCAGAGGTGGGGGGAATTCTAGTTCTCCCAGACCTACAGCAACACTACTAGAATGTGAACAGTCTTTGCTCTTAGGGAAAGTTTGGGTTTGGTAAGAACTGTGATTTGGTTGTAATTTCCCCAAAACAATTCAGCCTTCTCTCCTGGTCCAGATCACTGGCCATATGCTCTGTCCTGCTCCAATGCACATTGTTGGAAAAGCTCTAAGGGCATCCATCCAGGTACATGTTGAAATATGGGCAGTGGATATTCTTCATTCATTCAGCCTTTTCTGCATGGATGGTGAGGCTGAACTCCTCTGAGTGATTACTGACCTCTTCCAGAAGGCTCTGTAATGTCCTGGGGCTGGATGCTCCCAACACAATATTATCTGCTCACAGGAACATCAGGGGGAAACACCACCCACAGGGAATCCTTTCTGGACTTGAACTCTGGGTTGGATCTCCCCCATCACTGTGGCAAATACTTTTGCCATGTTCTATGCCTCTCCTGAGGTTTATCATCAGGAGGTCTCCGTATAGAGTTAAATCCACTGTTACATCTTCCAAGGAATCCTGAATGATTTTGATAGATGGCTCAGGTGTCAATTAGCCTATCAGACAGTATTTCCCCCTACCAACAGATGAGCAAATAAAAATAACGGGATGTTTGATTCCCTAGGTCTTTCAGTGAGTTGTGAGATGGTGACAAAGCATCCCTTGCCGAGCATTGTTAGTGCAAGCTTCCTTGTTCTCTACCAGCTCCTTCTTCTAGGAATGTATGTCCTCCATTTGGGGCTAGCAGAGGCTCATAAAGGCTTGGTATAGACAGGAGAGTATCTGTAGAGCTTAGGGAATGCTGACGATCTCTCTGTCACCTTTTTTTATATAAGATCTGAGATTTCCCCATTCCTTTGGCATCTCCCCCTCCTCCAGATGCCCCCTCACAGCTGGAGCCCCACTCCCTAGACTCCCTCCTTTCCCATCTGTGTTTTCTTTATTGCCAGCAAGGACTGTGCAGTCCAGCTCTAAGCACAGTGGTACAATTATCCTCAATGGAGAACACGGTTCCTTGAAAAAAAAATTACAGATCTTTTCCCTTTTTTTCTTGTTTGTAATCTTCCTTCCATTTCTGTCTTTGAAGCTCTCGGGATGATTTGGCTCAATTAGCTATGTCACTGTGCCTTAAGCTTGTTTTCACTCTCCACTGTGTCTCTCTGCTCATAATCGTCCCTCGTTCTTCTTCATGAGATTCTAAGGATGAATTTATATTTGAAATGGCAAACGTGAGTCAGCGTCTGTACATGGTCAGACGATCAGAGCCAAGATCAGAATTGAAAATAAACAAGAAGAAGAGCAATGCGGAACAGAGCACAGAACTGAGAATGCTTAACCCTGCACTGTTTAAACAAGTTATTGAAAATTTAAAAAAAACACAAAAACGGGAAACAGGCAAAAGAAGGAGGAGGGGGAAGGGAATAGGCCTTTATAGTGCCTACTATGTGCCAGGCATCATCTCATTTGATCCTCACAACAACCCTGTGAGATAGCTGTCAATGTTATTATCTTCATCTTCCAGTTGAGGAAACTGAGGCAGGCAGAGGTAAGGCAGAGTCATAGAGCTAGTAAGTTTCTGAGTCTGGATTTGAACTCAGGTCTTCCTGAGTCCAGGCCCAGTGCTCTAACCACTGCACTATCGGCAGTGGACAAAACTGGACTCTTGCTCACTCTGCTCTGTTGTCTGAGGCTCTGCTTGGTTTCAGCTCCACCAAATAAGATGTTCTCATGCATTGGGCACCAGCGCCACCCCCCTCCTTCCTCTACCCCCCTATCTTTCCTCCCCTCCACTTTCCTACCTCCTTTGTGTGCTGTTCTCCACCTTTCCCCATCAGAGTGTGAGCTTCTTGAGGGCAGAACCTGTCTTTCTTTTTCTTAAATGTACCCCATGTGCTTAGCACAGTGCCTGGAACAGAGCAGGTCCGTAATAAATACTTATTGCTTCGGATCAGCTGCTTCCTAAGTAAAATGACCCCTGCATCGGCTCTAATAATTTCACGTAGAAATGAAACCAATGTAAAGAAATTACTACAGGAGGGGACCAAAAGAACCCAGAAAGAGCCTTGGGCAGCAGACACTGACTGAGCTGGTGGCGCCTCCAGCTCCTCACAGATTCTGCCATTCTCCAATCATTTGACCCCCAAGTACAGTTGATGCTGTTGCAATGACAGTTATGAATTTTTAAAGTATTTTACATTTCATTTTAAAATCTAAACTTTTTCATTTAAAAATTTTTTGAACTTAGGAAATAAAAAAGCATATCTGTAACAAAAAGTGGAATAGAAAAACAGAAGATTGTGTCTGAAACTGCAGATCCATTATGTACAAGCTGCTATTGCTTTCAAATACACAACAAAATTATCGTGGAACTTTCTTCCCCTTCCACCCCCCCAACCCCCTATGGCCACCATTAGACATAAATGTGTGTGTGTGTGTGTGTGTGAGAGAGAGAGAGAGAGAGACAGAGACAGAGACAGAGACAGAGACAGAGACAGACAGAGACAGACAGACAGACAGAGGAGAAAGGGGGGACAGAAAGAGAGAGAGAGAGACAGAGAGAGGAAGGGAGAAAGAGAAAAGGAGAGAGAGAGAGACAGAGAGAGGGGGGAGGGAGAAAAAGAGAGAGAGGAAGAGGGAGA
>CM053583.1:205040774-205112931 GCA_028627135.1 Pseudochirops cupreus
GAAAACACAATCAGGATAACACAAGACCTAGCAGCTTCTACATTAAGGGATCAAAGGACTTGAAATATGATATTTCGGAGGTAAAAGGAACTAGGACTTAAACCAAGAATCACCTACTCAGCAAAACTTGCTTCAGGGGGAAATATGGTCATTCAATGAAACAGAGGATTTTCAGGTGTTCTCGATGAAAAAACCAGAGCTGAACAGAAAATTTGACATTCAAATACAAGAACCAAGAGAAGCACGAGAAAGTAAACAGGAAAAAGAAATCATAAGGAACTTATCAAAGTTGAATTATTCACATTCCTACATGGAAAAATGATCATTGTAACTCGTAAGACTTTTCTCAGCACGCAGATAGTTGAAGGGAATACGTATGTGTATACACAGGTGTGTATATATACATACACATATATACGTATGTATAGGAGGGCGTAGGTATATACAAATATATATGTGAGGATGTGCACATGTGTGTGCATGTATACATAGACAGAGGGCACAGGATCACTTGAATTGGAAGGAATGATATCTAAAAGATAAAATTAAGAGGTGAGAGGAATTTATTGGGAGAAGGAGAAAGGGAGAGATAGATTAGGGCAAATTATCTCATAAAAGAGGCAAGAGAACACTGTTACAATGGAGAGGAAGAGCAGGAAGGTAAAAGTGAATGGGAGAACCTGATTCTCATTGAATTTGACTTAAGGATGGAACAACATACACACTTAATTGGGTATCTTACAGTACAGGAAAATAGGGAGGTAGGGGATAAGAGGGAAGATGATAGAAGGGAGGGTAGATTGGGGGAGAGGGTAGTTAGAAGCAAACACTTTTGAAAAGGGACAGGGTCAAAGGAGAAAATAGAATAAGCGGGGGCAGGATAGGATGAAGGGAAATATAGTTGGTCTTTCATGATATAATTACTATGAAAATGATTTGGGTAACTACACATGTACAGCCTATATCGAATTGCTTGTCTTCCCAGTGGGAGCAGGTGAGGAGGGAAGAAGGGAAAAAATCTACAACTTAAAGTTTTAAAAACAAATGTTTAAAAAATTATTATTTTTTTTTACATGCAACCGGGAAATAAGATCCATAGGCACTGGGGTATAGAAATCCATCTTGCCCTACTAGAAAGTTAGGGGGAGGATATAAGAACAGATTGAGGGAAGGGATGTTCAGTAGGCTTGCTATTTGGGGGTGGGGGTAGGGGAAAGACAGGGAGAAAAAACTGTTATTCAAAATTTTGTGGAAATGAATGTTGAAAACTAAAAATAAATTAATTTAAAAAGAAAAAATTTTTAAAAATTAAAAAAAACCAAATGCTTATTGTTGATTTGATAGGGCCTCCATATTTTCCAGATAAAGACAAAAAGAAGAAACCTGCAAAGTGGAATCTGGAAAGCCAAGAAGCGTCAGAAATGCTAGATTCCTTTCATCAACAACCAAAAGAGAAGGTCACACAGATCCAAGTCATAGCAACGCGAAGAACCAAAGAAAGAATTCAGCATTGACCCAAAGCTCTAGGACCAAGCCTTGAGAAGGAAAGAAATTGTAGAAGAGAGAAAAGGACGGGAAGATGTTCTAATCCTCTCTGTCACCATCAGAAGTCCAAGAACAAAAGGGTAAATTGGGTCAACTGCAAAAACCAAGATGGCACACACCGTTAACATGATGAACCACAGGACAGTTACATCAAGGAAGGTGGCCAAAACTCCAGGGGCAGGAAAAGACTCCCAAGACCTGGATGCACAGCTGCCCTCAGAGGGGAGCCCAACCTTGACTTTATCAGAAGGTGTCTATCACCACAAGATGTGAACTCTAGGGATTCTTCCTAAACACGGGCTAATTTTACCTGTTCCTATACTTGGTACCAATCATTCACAGCAGGTTTCACTTTGCAAAAAAATGCATAAGCACTGAAAAGAAAACAGTGTGCTGGCTGAGGAGCAAAAAAAGGGGCTAAAAGTCTCAGGGATGTGAGAAGTATCTCGCTGTAAAAAAACACATGTAAGATTTACACCGCCTTATGAATCATCAGAAAACCTGAGCCAGGGCTGCCCTCATGGCTTCTCCACATCCTGCACATGGGCAGAACCAGAGAACAGCACGTACAGTGGTGAGGGTAGGCAGAGACACTCTTGAGAGAATTAGGGCGTCTGATGGGCATAATGAGCAATCGTGATTCCAGAGGACTCAGCAGCTGATGGAGATTAGGGGTCTGGTCATGCGCTCACTCCCCGACTCATCAGTTGTGGGTGGCCCTCTCTGCAATAAAATACAAACCCCTCAGCCTGGTGGGCAAGATCCTTCACAATCCAGCTCTGATCTCTCTTTTTAAAGTTATTTCATGTTAGGAGAGAGGGACTGAGACTGGCTTCATAGATCTGGGGGACTCCCTTGTGAGGCAGCTCCCTCCACCAACACGCTTTGGCACCCTTTCTGCCACTGATAGTCTTGGCTGCCAAGAGTCCTGAGAGGGTGGGCAACCTGCTGAGGGTCACGTGACCAGACTGTGCCTGAGGCAGGATTTGCATCCTGGTCTTTGCCCATTAGGGTGTGAGCTCCTGTGACATAGTTGGTGGCCCAGTGCAGAGAGCACCGGCCCTGAGTCAGGGAGATCTAAGTACAAGCCCAGCCTCGGATGCCAGTTGTGTGACTTTGGGCTAGTCACTTAACCTTTCTTTGCCTCAGTTCCTTCAGCTGCATAATGGGGAAAATATTAGCACCTATCTCTCTGGGTTGTTATGAAGATCAAATGAATAAAAATCGTAAAGCTCTTAGCATGGTGTTTGGCATTCAGTAGGTGCTTAATAAATGCTTATTGACTGATTCTTGGCTCCATGACAGCTGTCTGCTGCCCCAGCTAGCTCATTTTACCCTCATTAATTCAGTGGAACCGGCCAATCATCTGATCTCAAAACGTGACCCCCACCTGCCACATCTGGGCATTTGTATAAACCATCCCCCCCTGGGATGTGCCCCTGACTCATTGTCTTCTCTTAGAATCCTTAATTCCCTTCAAGGCTCAACTCAGCGACCTCTGATTCAGGAAGAAGGCTGTTCTAATCCTCCTCTCCCCTCCCCCATTGCTACTTTCCTCTCTCTCTGTCTCTGTCTCTCTCTCTGTCTCTCTGTCTTTCTATCTCTCTGTCTGTCTCTGTCTGTCTCTCCCTCCCTTCCTCCCCCCATCTTTCTCTGTCTCTCTATGTCTCTCCCTCTGTCCCTCCCTCCCTTCCTTCCTCTCTCTGTCTCTCTCTGTCTCTCTCTCCCTTCCTCTCTCTGTCTCTGTCTCTCTGTCAGTGTCTGTCTCTGTCTCTGTCTGTCTCTGTCTCTCTCTGTCTCTCTCTCTCCCCCCCTTCCTCTCTCTGTCTCTGTCTCTGTCTCTGTCTCTCTGTCTCTCTCTCTCCCTCTCTCCCCTCGAATTACCTTGTGTTTACTTACCTGTTTACAGTTTGAGCACCGAGGTCCTGGAAGGCGAGTGCCTTTTTCTCCTTTTCTGGATTATTCCCAGCCCCGAGTACTTTTGGGTCTTACAAATATAAGGTCTCTGTCTGTGCTTGTAGAGTTGACTTGCATTCAGCTGTGGGTACTCCCAGGGGTTGGTACCTCCAGAAACATGTGCCCCACCCCGCCCCCGTCCCCTTAAAGATAGTTGTATGTCTTGTAGCCAGAGGTGTTGGTCTCTCCGTGGCCAGATTTGTGGGATGGAGCCTCCTACTTCTCAGCTCAGCGGTCCTTGAGGAATAGATACACGCAACCTGTCTCTGGACCTGTGCTTGAAGATTTTCCCGTTGGAGAAGGCCTGCCCAACTTGCTCTCTGCTGATCTAACCTCTAAGAGCCCAAGGTCCTCTTTGCCACAGTGAAGGGTCTGGACAGCCATCCCATGTGTGTCTGTCCACTGAGAACCAGCCAAGCCCAGAGCCCTCAGCACCAGAAGCTGGACTCCTTCCCCATTCCCCTAGGGTAGCATATTTGATACACCTGTCAAGGCAAAGAAGGATTGAGAGCCAGGCTGGGGAAGGTGACCCTAGTGGAGGAAAAGTATGGCTCTTTGAAATTCCCCACCCAGAGTATCTGTCGAGCTGGCAAGTGTGCTGCGCTGTGGTTTAATGGGAATTGGGCAGGATTCCACGTCTGAACAATGAGAGTTCCACCCATCTCTGCCATTAAGCATTCCCCTGTCCACCTCTGGGAAAGGCATGTCCTCTCTCTGACACTGCTCTCCTGCTTAAGGGTTGCTCCAGCCACCCTTCACTGGACTCCTTGACCATCTCCCTGGTCATCCACCATACCACCTCCCACATTTCTTTCTCTTCCATCCCTTTCAGTTCTGGAATCATAAACAAATCAACTCTGCCATTGTTACTGGAAAGGGAGCATCATCCTCCTCCCTTAGAATTCTACTCAACATGCCTCTAATTCTCCAAACCTTCCCTGGCCACCACTCTCCTCTAGGATTCACCTTCTCCTAGGAAAATGTGAGCTCCTCAAGGGAGTAAGCTTGCTTTTTTTTTTAATATTTGGGAATTGTTTGGACAACTGAACTTCTTCCATGAGGGTGGACAGTGGATAATTAATTGTGTCTGCCAGACTGGTGTAAATAATGCTGAAGCATCTCAGTGAACCAAGATCTGTGCATATGCATCCCAAACATTCCTGAGAGCTCGAACATTTTGTCCCCAAGAACTGTCCTATGCAGACCAGATGAACTTTTCTCTATATGAGTCAAAGAAATCTCATAGCCCTCCCCCTTGACCTCAGTAAGAGCCAATAGCTAAATTTATTTCCCCAGGGGAATTCATTTATGGAAAGGCCAAATTCAATGCTGAGATCTTGGCATTGAAATACTACACAAAGAGTAGGTTTCTCCTTTTGGTATTTGATCCCTAGCCCAGGGGATAATCTTGGGTTATTTGTGATGGTGATTGATTTCTCAGGCTGGGCATGAAGTGGGTGGAAGCCCGGGAGTGTGCTAGGTGAAGAGGAGATGAACTTCAGGGACCCTCTGGAAGCTGGCTCAGCCTCCTTGAGGAAGGACATCCATCTCCCCAGTGATGCATTCCGATTTCTTCTATCTGCTTCTTAAATGGCTCAGTAGATACAGTGTGAAACACAAGAAAGTCCATTGAGTTTGCTCTACAACTTTTTAGAGTTTTTAAAAATGAATCTCAATGCCGGAGACACAGACACTCCATCTGCGTCACCGCCCATTCCCATTCACTTTTTCTTCGCTCTGGTTGGACTTTGGTTCTCCTCTTGGCCTTTTGTCTTACCCTGAAGTGTGGAGAACAGGACCTCCAAGGTCCAAAGGCATTGTTAGGGCAGACTGATCTTCCTCCAAAGGAAGGGGGAGGTGAGGTGGCTCTGCTCTCCACGTTACCAGGGAGATGTCACGTTTCTTAAAACTAAAAGGAATGTTTCAATGGGAAAAGAAAGAAAAACCTCTGAAGAGGCAGGGAGGAAGCGAGGGAAAGAACCGCTGAGGACTCAAAGCTAAGAAACAAACATGAGGGTCTTCCCAAGGGGAGGGTTAGGGACACTCGGAAGAAGTAGCAGCTGCTTGTTCTACAAGGAATAATAATGGTGGAGCCACAGGCACCATCAGGAGAGAGACAAAGAAAGACATCAGAGAGACAGAGACACAGACACAGACAGAATCCAGTAAGGTCCAAAGGAAGAAGAGAGGTCTATTGGAAGTTGGTGACTTTCCAGGGGAAACACAGGACTGAGGCAGTTGACCCCTACAACAGAAAGATCAGCTACTTCCCAGGGCATGCTTCCAGGACATGGCAAAGAACCTTCGGAGACCTCTTAGACGGGATAACTGCTGCCCGCTTCTAATGGAACACCTGGGCACAAAGTGTCTTGACAGAATGAATCTAGAAGATGTTGTTAAGAATTCCAAGTTCTTGGGTATGAAACAGAAGAGCACAGAAGAGTAATATTTTGTTCAGTCGTTCCTTGATCGATCCCCTCAGATTCCAATTCTTTTGCCCCACAAAAAGAGCTACCATAAATATTTTTTGTACAACGGATCCTTTCCCCCCTTCTCTGATCTTTTTGGAGTATAGACTTAGTAGTGGTGTCTCTAAGTCAAAAGGTATGCACAGTCTTTTGGGGCTCAGTTCCAAATTACTCTTCAGAGACTTATATGAATAGATGCAGAGTGAACTGAGCAGAACCAGAACAAGTTATACTAAAACATCAATATTGTAAAGATGAACAGTTTTGAGGATTTTTACAAACTGATGAATAATGAAATGAAAAAAACAATGAATGAGAACAGTTTACACAATAACAACAATTCTATAAAAACAAACAACTTTGAAAGCTGGAGAACTGTGATCAATACAATGAACATTCATAATTCCAGAGGAGCAATGATGAAACATGCTATTCATCACAGAGATGTGACAAAATTGGGATGCAGAATGAAATATATTTTCTGTACAGCCATTGAAGAAATTTGTTTTGCATAATTACACAAATACACATATTTGTTAGAAAAAAATTCATTTTTCTTTTTTTTTTTCCCAATGGAGTAGGAGGTGGGAGGAAGAGAAAACAGATTTTTGTTCATTTAAAAAAATGTGAAATGCTATGCTCACTTTCAGATGACGTTACTGTATTATCAGTTTTATTCAACTGTTTTCCTTGTTACAAGACCTCTCACAAAATGAGAATATGCAAATACTTATTATGTAAAAACAAAGCCCATCAATACAACTTTTTAAAAATTTTTAAGCAAAAAAGAAAAAAGCTTTCCAGACTGGAAATAACTATAGCTCCACCAACAGTACCTTAATGTACCTTTTTCCTCACAGTCCCTCCAGCATTTGTTATTTTTGCTTTTTAGGCTATCTTACCTCTCTGATGAGCATGAGATGGAACCTCAGAGTTGCTTTAATACATATTTCTCTAATGGCTGTGATTTATAGCATTTTTATATGGCTACTAATAGCCTGGATTTCTTTCTCTGAAAATTGCCTGTCCTTATCTTTTGACCACTTACTAATTGGGAAATGACCCTTATTCTTACAAATTTTAATCAGTTCTCTATGTCTTAGAAATTAGACTTTTGTCAGAGAAATTCACAGCAAAGACTTTTCCCTAGTTACTTCTCTTATTTTAGTTGCATTAGTTTTGTTTTTACAAAACACTTTTTCATTTTATGTAATCAAAATTGTCAATTTTATGCCCTGAGATCATAACTATTTTTTTTGTTTAATTATAAACTCTTCTTCCATCCACAAGTCTGACAGGTAATTAATTTCTTCTGTGCTCCTCTAATTTGATGTCACCTTTCATGTCTAAATCATGTACCCATTTGTAGATTATCTTAGTATATGGTTTAAGATGTTGCTTCTCCCAGAATGCTTTCTAATTTTCCCCATAGCTATTGTCAAATAGTGAGTTCTTACCCTAATGGCTGGGATCCTTGGGGTAATCAAACACGAGGCTACTGTACTCATTTGATTCTGATTATTTCGTATCTTAATCCACTGACCAATTTGTCAACCTATTCTTTCTCTCTTTTATTGAAAGTTTTTAGAGGTATAAATTTTTCCCTAAGGATTGATTTGTTTGCATCTCCAAAGTTTTTTTTAATATATTGTCAGTTTATTTAATGAAACCACATATTATTTTTATGGTTTGTTCTTTGATCCACCCTTTCTTTAGGGTTGTTATTTAGCCTCCAATTAATTTTTGGTAATTTCTTCAGCATCCTTTTATTGAATATCATTTTACTGCATTGTGGTCCACAAAAGATGCCTTTAATATTTCTTATTTTCTACATTTGTGAGGTTTTTATGTTGCAATATATCATCAGTTTTTGTAAAGGTGCTATACATAGCTCAGAAGTATGTGATTTCCTTTCTGTTCCTATTCAATAATTGACAGAGTCTACCAGATATAACACCTTAAAATCCTATTCAGGTAAACCTGGAGATTCCAACATACGGAGATGGAGATGGAGTGTATTCCAACTATAGGGTACACGTTGCCTGAATAAAGGAAATAGGAGATGGAATGTTAAAGTATGAGGAAGAGGAAGAGCATCATTCTTCCTGGATTGTAGAATGCATGAAGGAGAGTTATGTGTAGCACAGGATCAGGGATCACTCTCCCAACCCTCATTAGCACTGAATGCTTAGGTCCCCAAAGAGAGACAACAGCTGCCTTCCCACAGGGTCCAGGGGACCTTGAGGGTCTGAGGTTAGTTTTCTAATGCTATGTGCTCATGAGTCCTCACCACTGTTTGGGTCCTCAATGATTGTCAGTTGGTATTAATCAGTCAGTCACATAATTAGCTTCTAGAAACAGGCATTTATTAAGGAGCTACAATAAGACTAGTTGGTACAAACCTCCACCACAAAATCAGGGGCACGGTCCTCCACAAATATTCAGAGAGAGCAGGGGAAGGCTGGCTCAGAGGACATGAGATAAAGGAGAAGGGGTAACTCACAATTCCTAGCAGCCCTTTTCTTTCATGGGCCCTCAGGAAGTTTCCCTTGGGTATGGTATGGTTTTCCAGGGGATTCCTTGCAGAAACCTAAAGCTATCATTCCTTTATGTGTAGAGTTTGTCCTGAGCCCCAAAGGCAGACACCACCACCTGTCACCTGCTGTTTCCCGAGATTCTGCAAAGCCCAAATCCTCCAAGCCTCCAAAGTTTGTAAGATTTCTCTCTGGTCAAAAGGGACGGTGGGAGGGGGGACCTGAGGCTAAAATCTGAACAGGAAGCCCTGTGGGTGTGTCAGTGAGTGATTCACTGAAGACCTTCTCAATTGAAACAGGCAGAGCATTTCATTGGCACCTCTAAGTGGGCAGGGTAATGGAAGGACACAAGACACTGCCACCGTCCTTCCACATGTATACCAAGGTTGGAAGACAGAGCAGAGCCAGACTGCCAAGGACAGTAAATGTCAGACAGAAGTGCAGACATTTTACCCTACAAGCCACAGGAACTTGACGAACAAGATTGACACATTCAGGCTTGTGTTTGAGGAAAATCTCTTCCACAGCTGTGTTGGCAGATGAATAGAGGTGGGGGGAGACCTGAGCCAAGGAGAACAGCTCAGAGGCTGTTTCATTTGGGAGGTGATGGTGGCAGGGGCTTGAGCTGAGAAGGCACCAGGGAAAGAAAAGCCTGGGCAGCTGAAATGGAGGGGCCGGAGGAAGGCACAAGAGAGTGAAGCATTGAGAACCACTCTCAAGTGCCAGGTGGAATGAAGGCTGTGTGCCCCTGGGAGAAACAAGGAGGCCCAGATGGCAGATCTGGGGAAGCAATGGGCTTAAACACCACAGAGACACAAAGGGAAGCACTGGGGAAAGGCTGCATGACCTAATCAGTGCAGTGACCAGCAGTCGGGGTCAAGGCATGCCTCCTTCTAATGAGGAACTGGAGGGTGTGGCAGGAAGCCAGTGCTGGACATGGACAAGGTGTCTGCTTGATGCAATACACCTTCTTATACAGGAAGGTTTGGGTGTGAGTGCATGTGTGTGTGTGTGTGTGTGTGTGTGTGTGTGTGTGTGTGTGTGTGTGCGCAGGCATGTAAGTACGCACATGCATATAGACTAGAAAGAATCACTGGATAGGATGAAGGCACCACCTCGAAGATCTGAGGGAAGAGCTGGGGATACTGAGGCCCAGCAATGTTCTGCTTGCAGCTTCCTCTCCGCTTAGGGCCCTTTCTTTACTGGTATTTGAGAGCAGCCTGAAGAATTCCTGGAGGATGGGAGGGGGTTCCTGGGAGTCCTCAGACTGTCCATGGACACCAAGGCCCATCCCCCAGAAGGAAGCAAGAATGGGGGGCGGGGAGGTGGGAGAAATAAAGGCTCAGAACTCAGGCTACTTCTAATTCTCATGGTTTGTGAGACCATCATGAACCGTGGATGTCATGGTGCCCAGGCAGGCCCCCCCAGCCTAGCCCAGTACATGTCACAAACAATTCAAGGGTCTAAGGCAAGCAGAGGCCCCCAGGAACCCAGAAAGCATCAGAACAGCAACCCCCTAAAGCACAGGGCCTGGAAGCTGGCCATCTTTTTTCTGGGCCCTTGTAAGTGAGTATACTCATCATGCCTGCCAGCTCACCAACCTTCTGCCATCTATTATCTCTGCTGCATGGCAGAAGCCCATCACTGAATGTTGCTGGCCAAGGACCCACGGTACAGAGGCCTCCTGTGGCCCAGGGCCAGGGCAAGAGTGAGGGACATCAGTCTGAGCACAAGAGAAGCCCAGCCAAGTTCCCTGACACCATCTATGAGAAAGCATGGTGACTCAGCTTGTGGACAGAAAAGTACGTGACCTTGAGAGAAAGGAAGGGCAGCTTCCTCTGATGGGGGTAAAGAGCAGAGGATTACTGGTGAGCGTTAACCCCAGAAACACTGGGAAGGGTGCACCCTCCCCCTCCCCCACCTCGGTGCACATGCGCTGGCATGTACATGCATGCACCCACCTGCATACACAGAGACCCCCACACATACACACCCAGGCACAAACACTCTCTCCCTCCCTCCTCATCTCATAGACTTCCCCTTTCTTGGCAATTTCTGGCTTTATTATTGCACTGGTTGTGGCTTCTCAGACCCACACTGCTATCTTCTCTTGCTTTTCATAAGAAAAAGAGGAGGAAGAGGAGGAGGTACACTATGTGGCATAGTGGGGAAAGTGGTTATTCTGTATGGGCAGGAAATGGACTGAAATCCTGTACCTCAAAATGACCTGCATGACCTAAGCCTCAAGGTCCTTGTCTGGAAAGGGGGGGGCATAGATTAGTTCAGGGTCTATAATTCTATGCTGTGACTCCAGAGAGCTTTGGCTGGAGGGAGGCCAGTGCCCTCCACATAATGACCCTGAACCATAGCCAGACCACCCCACTGCCTATTCCTGAACATGCTGTGCTTGCCTGCCGCATTGATCACCTTTGCTCCTAACTTTCTGTGTACCTGGATCCCTTCCTCCCATCACCATCACTTTTTTTTTTTTTGCTTTTTGGAGGGCAGTTGGGGTTAAGTGACTTGCCCAAGATCACACAGCTAGTAAGTGTTATGTGTCTGAGGCTGGATTTGAACACAAGTCCTCCTGACTCCAGGGACGGTATTTTATTTACTACCCCCATACCATCATTTTCACTTTGGAAATCCTTCCTTAGAAGTCCAGGTCTAAAGCTACTTCTTCCATGCTGTCTTCTCTGATTCGCACCCAGTCAGTCAACTAAAATGTATTAAGAGCCCACTATGTGGTAGGCATTGCGCTGAAGGCTGGCAATACAAAGAAAGTCATGCCTCTAAACAACCCCTGCCCTTAAGGAGCTCACAGTCCAGTGGGGGCAGTAACAACTGTGCAGAGACCTACAGGGTAAACAGGGTCATGCTCTCTGAGGGAAGGCACTGAGGTGAAGGGGCACTGGGAAGGACTTCCATCCCACTCATCCCAGCCAAGAGGGCTTACTCAGAGCCCTTTGCTCAGCACTCTTATCCCCCTCTCGTGGTCTGCTTGGTGTTAGAGTCATTGCCCCACCCCCTACCCCCTGCTCGGCTTTGCACACAGTAGTTGTTTAGCAAATGTGGGAAGCGTTGAAACAGATTCTAGGATTTAAAACTGGAAAACTAGTCCAGCTGCCTCACTTTACAGACATCTGAGGTGGGAAGTGATCAAGCAGTGGCAGCAGAGCTGGGATTCAAGCCTACACACCCAGTATTTTCTCCATGCACCAAAGTGCCCAGCACGAAGGAGCAAAATTACAGAAATATTGTGGGTAATTTGGCCTTAATTATTCAGATGACTTTTCACTTCCTTTTTCCTTAAGTAAGCATAGGTCAAGGATGAATAAATTAATTGGTTAAATCTTGCTCAGAGGACATACAACATTATCATGTGAATCATCCATGTCCTTCTTTGCCATTTTGAGGTTTCTCTGCCTAAGTGCTGACCATTGAAGCAGAATTCATGAACTCTAAGCATGATGGAAACCTAAGGAAAGCAATGAGCTGGTGTTGGAGAAAGAGCCAAGGACTGGGAGTCAGGAGGTAAGACTTCAAGTCCCAGCTCTGACCTTGATTAGTTGTGAGATCTCGTGCCCCAACGTGGACGCAGATGCGAGTCCTTTCTGTGTCCTTAATGTGTAGATCACTGCTGATAAATATCTGAGCCTTTTAAGTCTGAGTGCTTGTAAGAGGAACCAGTTGCCACCTCTCAGAAATAACTCTTTGAAATCCCCATTTTTACCTGGGTGGGGGCAATGAGCCAAAAAGTGAGAAGTCCCCAAAAGGTTCCCAGCTCCTTTGTCAGGAGTTATATACAATTATAGCTAGGATTTATATAGAACCTTGAGGTTTATAAAACACTTTATAAATGTTCTCTTATTGACCCTCATTTGACCGTGGCAGGTAGATGTTATCATTATCCCTGTATTACAGAAGAGAATACCGAGGCAATGGGATTAAGTGACTCGCCCAGGGTCACACAGCTGGTAAGTGTCTGAGGCTGGATTTGAACTCAGGTCTTCTCCACTTCATGTCCAGAGCTCTATACATTGTAGTACCATCTCTGTCTAGCTGTGTACCTCTGCAATACCTGACTTTGGGGGGTGCCCTTTGGTCAAACAATACTCTGTCAGGAGGATAAGCCTCCAAGAACAACAATGATCTCACATGTCGCACTGTGAGGTTTACAAAGCACTTTTTACAAATTAGTATAAGACCCCCCCCCATGTTAGAGATGAGGGGAGCGAGGCTCAGAGAGCAGGTTACTCATCCACAGTCCCAGAGCTAGAAGGGGTCAGAGTCAACATTGGAGCTCAGATCTGCTCTGAGGCTCCTCAAGGTGAGAGGCGGGTGGCTCCACGTGAAGGCATGAAGGTTCCTTCCTCTCTGAATGGGTCCCCTCTTTGGCTTCCTTAGGCATTCACCTGCCTGTCTCTACCCCCATTCCTCTCCTCCTCATCCTACCACCAATCCAATCTAATAAACCTCCATTTGGGCAAGAATAGCACATATGAATGACCCCATGATCCCAGAATTTGGAGTAAGAAGCTTGAGTCAGCTGGGTGAGCCTGGTGGGCAAGGCATTCCACTGCCAGGGGCCTGTTTTCTTGTCTGTAAAGTGGGCTAGACAGACTCAATCACTTCCAAGGCCCCTCCAGATCTAACGACCTTCCATTCTCTGCTCATAAGATTAATCATTAAACAGAATTTCTTTTTTTAAAATTCTAAACTTCTCAAATATTTATTTTTAAAAGAATCCAGGAAGTGATGGGCTCTCTTGGAATGACAGGCACTTTCATGGGAGAGTTTCCAAAGCTAGTCGGTGGGAGAAATTTGCGTTAATCGTTGTTGTTTGTTAAACTTTGGGCTTGAAACCCCAAAGAAAAGGACCCAGAGTGCTCTCCTCCACCTTCCCTTCCCATGGTACTTGGGTACATTGGTGGAGACTGGAATGGAAAGGAGCGACATGAAAACAAAGTATCCTTCTGGGTACCAGACACTCAGTCCCCTGCGTCCCAGGGATGGTTTTTCCTGCTGCCTGACAAGGCCAAATGAAGGCAGTGGACACATTGCCTTCTGGAGACAGATAATGTCTAGTACGAGATATTTCCCAGTGAGCCAAGGACATTCTCAGGGGGATGGGAAGGGTGCTGACTTCCGAGCCAGGAAAGGACGTTTCTCTCACCCCAGGCTCAGGACAATTCTTCTCAACTCTCCATTCCTAGATAAAGATGAGGGGCCTAGAAAAGGGACTAGGATGCAGGGGTCATACAAGAGGTGACATACAGATCCCCGCAGGCCACAAAGGCTCTCGTGTTCTGGGATAACGGTCTCCAAAGGGGAGCCCATGGTGTACCTCCCAGAGTCTGGGTGTAAAATCACTATGAAGGTAGAAAGATAGGTCCCATCCCATCCTCCCACAACAGCCACCAAGGGGCCTGTGCTCAAGACACCCACACCACCTTCCTCACCCACTGTCTCCCTACACTCCTTGCTTCTAGCCCAAGGCCAGCTGTGGCTGTGCAAGCTGCCCACATTTCCCCTTCTGACCCCTGTAGCAGAATCTCCTGCTCAGAATCTGCACCCCCTGCCTCCCAGGTCACCCCAGGCTGCTGGGAGGTGTCTCTCACTAGACTCTCTGCTCTGGGGTGGGGCTGGGCAGTGACAGCCCCCCTCCAATTCCTTTTTGTTTAGAGTGGGGCAGAGAGGCGCCAGATGGCACCTAACCTGAGGCAGGGCTGGGTTGTGAGGTGCCCTGTAGTGCTCTTTACTTCATCTTCCCTACCCCTCTCCAATTCCAAACTTACCTATAATCTTTAAACTATTTGTAATTCTCTTCTTAATTCCTTTTCCAAATTCTCTCCTTCCAGCCCCTACCCCCCAATTAGGAAGACAGGGGACATGACGCCCATTTTCGATGGGAAGTCATGCAACATATTTCCAGATTAGCCGAGTTCAAAGAAAAACGTAACGAGGCAAGGAAAACAAAGTAAAAATGGGCTTTGATCTGTCCTCTGTCAGTTCTCTCTGGATACAGGTAGCGTTTTTCACCACGAGTCCTCTGGAACTGCCTTAGATTATGGTCTTGATCAGAGTAGCCACGTCTTTCATGGGGGATCGCTGACTCTCTTCCCCCCTCCCCATTACCATCACTTCCTGGCACCCTGGCACTTCCCCCAAAACAATCTTCCACGTGACAAAGGAGAGTTGACAAAACCCCAGCCCATTGGCTGTGCCTGCCAACTAGTGCCCGCTACGTCTCTGCCAAGAGACTAGGGGCACGCTTCACCGTCAGTTCACCAAACTTCCAACTGGTCGTTGCAACGAGCAGAATTCTGAAGCCAAGCACTATCGTCTTCCTCCGAGTTCTTGGGGCCATTGTACCGAGCATTCTTCCATTTCTTCCCCTTTCACTCTACGCTGGTCCGTACAAGTCTTCCCACATCAGCCCCAGGTCTGTCTCCAGGGTCTACACCACAAACTCTTCCCTCCACCACGTGTCCCGAGCTTCTGCGAGGAGGTGGATGGATATGAAGCGTTTATGAAGCGCCTATTGTTTGCGAGGCTCTGTGCTAAGCACCAGAGATATGTATACGAGCTCTGAAGGGGCACAGAAAATGGGGCAGAGGACCAGCGGGCACTCCTCAAAGAAGGCTGTGAAGCCACAGGCGTTTGGTGACTCCAGCAGAGGCTCAGACGAAGCCATCCTCCCGATGCCTGCATCGGCTGTGAGCCGGCCAGCTCTCAGCCACAGCGGGTCTTGCCAAAAGGGAAGCTGTGGTCAGGATGGAGGAGTCATACGCAAAAATAACAAGTGGACAAGCCATCCGGACTCCAGTTCTAGGGAGGGAAAATTCAGGAGAGAAAGGAAGCCTAAGAAACACAAGCTAGAAAGTGAAAGAACTCATTGCTGGAGACCTGACAGAGCCCAAAGCTCCTGTCTCACAATCGCCGGGGGGGGGGGGGGGGTACCAGGGCAGGCTTCCTTATCGCTGTTTTACAGAGGGGGAAACTGAGGCTAGGCATAGTCATAATATCCCCAAGTGCTAGCATTAGCTCTTTGACAGGGTTGGGAAAGCTTTCCATAGCAGTGCTTTTTGTAGGAGGAGAAGCCTGGGAACAAAGCAGAAGCCCGTCAATCGAAGAATGGCTGAACAAATTGTGGTACGTGAATCTAGGTGCTGGGGCGGAGAGTGGGAGACCTGAGTTCAAATCCAGCCTCAGACCCCTACTAGCTACGTGACCCTGCGCAAGTCACTTCCCCTTTCAGTTTCCTCAACTGTCAAACCGGGATCATAATAGCCCTTTTCTCCCAGGGTTGTTGTGGGGATCCAATGAGATAATGTTTATAAATCACTTTATAAATCTTAAAAGGCTCTGTCAGCGTTAGGTGGTATGAAGGTAACAGGACATTAGTATGCATCAGGAAATGACATATATGAAGAATTCAGAGACACACAGAAAGATTTGTAAGAACTGATGTCAGAATGTGGCCTGAGGCCACACAGGACCCTCTAGGTCCTCAAGGGCAGCTCTTTGCCTGAATCCAAACTTCACACAATAGATCTCCTTCATAAGAGGATGTATTCTGTAAAGCTTGGGCAGTGCCCAAGGACCCAGGGGACCACATGTGGCCTCCAAGACCCTGCCGGAGGAGGCCTTCAGTTAGATCACGGAAATGACATTACGAGGAAGCCAAAGGCTGAGTGATCATCATGACCGATCTTGATACCACAAAAGGGATAAGGAAGTCCTGCTTTCCACGTGGAGGGATGTGGGACTGTGGGGATAAACAGGACAGTCACTGCTAGACACGGTCACTGGTCACTTGGTTCTAGTGATGGTTTTTCTCTTGTACAAAAGAGGTTGTGTTGGGCTGGGTGGGGCTGTGTACCCAGATGTTGATGAGATAGCAAAATAAAAGGCATCCGTGAAACGGATGTGGAAACTTGGCTGAGCAGCTTGGAAAATCTGGGCTGGGAATCTTGGGTAAGACACCCCCTCTCAGGGCCTCAGCCTCCTCTCTCTCAGTGAGGAGGCTGAACTCCACCTCAGGTCCCTCCCACCCCTAAGTCCTAGGAGTCTACAGAGTGGCCCCACCCAACATCATTGCACAAAACCCTCATTAATCCAAGGGATCCAAAGTCACATGGTAGGTGCCTCCTAGACACAGTAGCTATCAGGCACAGGTTAGCGACAAAGTTTTCTTGAACCTATTAACATGTTGGGTGTGAGAGGTGGCATGTACAGTAGATAGAGTCAGGAAGGCATGGGTCCTGAGTTCCAGTCCTGGACAGTTGGTTAACCTCTCAGTGCCTTCGACAACTACCTGAAACTAAACTGCCAAAGAGGTACCATTCCCATTGGAGAAGTTCCTCCCCTGTGCCAGTGGGTCACGGGTCCAGCCCAAGAGAAGCCTTTGGACCAAGTTGTCCCAACATCAGCACTGAGGCCAGCAGTAGGCTGGTGGCCGTGGGGTAGGGGGGACATGGATTATTTCTACTTTCTTTTTTTTAATTTTGGTAGGGGGGAGGGCAGGGCAATTGGGGTTAAGTGACTTGCCCAAGGTCACATGGCTAGTTTTGTGTTACGTGTCTCAGGCTGGATTTGAACTCAGGTCCTCCTGACTCCAGGGCCAGTGCTCTATTCACTGTGCCACCTAGCCGCCCCAATTATTTCTACCTTAAATCTTTCAATGGACCCAGGGACTTTCCTCCAACTCCACAGATCCTGGCCCCTCCAAGCCTACGGTCTGAGCTTCCAGGAGATTGCCACAGAGGGACCCTTCAACATGCTGGAGGCCTTCTCCATTCTTCCTGATATGGTGAGGGTGCCAGGGAGCACTCTGGCCCTCTCCCTGTTGCCTTGTCATCCCTCACTCTCCACCTGTGCACGGACCATCTTTTCCTTCTGTCATCCAAATCTGTATTTATGTTCTTTGGAAACAGAATTCTATTTTACAGAGGGTCTGGGTTTTATGAATCTCTCCCCCCACCTTGTCTCTCTCTTTCCTTCTTTCCCTTCCCTCTCTTCTCCATCTCTCTCTCTCTTCCTCTCTGTCTCTCTCTTTTACTCTATCTCCCTCCCTCTCTTACTCTATCTCCCTCCCTCTCTCTTTCTCCATCTCTCCTCTCTCACCTCCATATTTCTCTCTTTCCCCCTGCTCTCTCTGTGCCTCTCTCCTCTCTCTCCCCCTCCCTCTTACAGATACACACACAAACACACACACACACACACACACACACACACACACACACACACACACACACACGCCCCTTACCCACTCCCTCACTAGGTATTGGGAAGAAAGAGCATGCTAGTGGAAGGAATGGCATTTAGAAGCCAATTGCACTCAGTTCCAAGTGGGGGATTTGGAGTGGAATTTCCAGAAAGAGACCTGGTGCCCTTTCTGGCTCCCGAGGCAGCAGGCTGTGAGCAGGTACTGGGGGAAAGATGGTTGGGTCTGGAATCGAGGCCCCTGGCTCTGGTCCTTATGCTTGGGCAGCTGCATCCTTTGGTCCGGTCCTCAGCCCCCTCCTCTGGATGACCTCTAAGGCCCTTCTGGTTAGACTGGGCTCCTCTCTCTGCCCCAGGGAAGGAACAATGGCACAGAAACACCCAGATGACCATCATGGTGGTCAGGTTGGGCAGCTGGGGCGCCACCGTGCCTGGAGCGCTGGGCCTGGATTCAGGAAGACTTCACTTCATGGGTCCAAATCCAGCCTCAGACACTTGCTAGCTGGGTGACCCTGGGCTGGTCACTTAAGCCTGTTTGCCTCAGTTTCCTCACCTGTCATACGAACCAGAGAAGGACACGGCCAACTCGAGTGTCTCTTCCAGGGAAACCCCAAATGGGGTCACGGAGAGTCGGACACGACACAATAGGTCAAAGGTGGCCCCTGCCCTCCAGGGGCTTATGGTCTAACAGAGGAGACAACAGTGTACAAACCAGCTGCAAACGGATAAACCCGAGACGATCAAAGGGGGAGCCCCTAGGGTTAAGGGGGTTTTGGTTGGGACTCAAAGAAAGCAGGAGGAGGGAGAGCGTTCCGGGCCTGGGGGCCAGTCAGAGGGAATGCCCAGAGCCAAGAGAGGGAGGGCCTTGTTCATGGAACAGCCAGGAGGCCGAAGGTCTGAAAGAAAGGTGTGAGAAGACTGCAAAGGGAGGAGGGAGCTGAGTGAAGAGCCTCGAATGCCGGAGCGTTCCTCTATTTGGTCCTGGGAGCAACAGGCAAAAGGTGGAGAGAACAAGGAAGTCAGGAGCTGAAACTCCCTGGAGTCAGCCAGCAGGAGAAAGGTGACGTGATCGTCCTATGCTGCAGGAAAATTGCTTTGGCTGAACTGAAGGAGAAGTGCCCTGAGGAGGGCAGGGGGAGACCGAGGCAATTCCTGCAATAGTGCAGGGAGGAGGTGAGGGTCTGCCTCAGGGCGGGGGCAGAGGGATGCAGCAGAGGTGAAACCAAGAGGCCTTGGCCCCATATTCAATATGGCAGAGGGAAGAATGGGGGGCCCAGGATCGCTTCTAGGGAGCCAGCCTGACATGAAGGGATCCTCCATGACCGGCATGTCCAAGCCCACGCAGACAGAACCTACGGCTCTTCCCGGCAGCTGGAGAAGCAGCCAAGCCCTCCCCTTCTAGCAGCCAGAGCAAGCTGAAGTCCAGGCTCAGAGGACCCAGGCGTGCCGGGTGTGGCCAGTCTGAGTCAGCCACGGTGAAGAGGCCAATGCCATAAAATCTCAATGATCCCCCCTGAACGGAGAAAGTGTGAGCAAACACATGCCCCTTCTTTTCCTTGGGGAGGTGGCAGCCAGGGACAGTGCTCCCACTGCCTCCCTGCACTACCCCACGTTCGGCTGGCCTGGCTCAGCCCTTTGGACAAGGGAAGGCTGGGCAGGGTTGGGGAGGAGGAGGAAGTCAGTGTGGGGACGTGAATCAAACCTTTAAGCGAAGACGTGCAGATTAAATAGAGGGAGGGTGCCTCTTCTCCCCCAAACAGGAGGCTCCCTACTGCTCCAGAGAGGCATTGGCCAGGGAACGTCCAGCCTGGCTAGCTCTGCACGCCAAGCCTGCTCGTCTGTTCAGTCCATCTCCCAGGACAGGCTGCAGGCCTGTAGCTAAGTGATGGCCCCTTTCCGGAGCCTCTGTAGAATGAGGGGCTGAGACGGGTGACCTCTGAGGTTCTGTCCGTCTCACACTGCAGATGCCCCCAGGTACATACAACATACCTGAGCTGGGAAGCCTGGTGGTTCAGGCAGATTGTACAGACCTGAATGGAGGCACCACTTCCTCCCCACCCCCACCCCCCACACCAGTGCAGGAAGGACTTTTTGGTCCAGCCACCTCATTTCGCAGCAGGAAGGAGATGGACTGGCTGTGTGGACTCAGCACCAGGCTCTGCTCTCTTTTTCTTTGCTCCAAAGCAAAGTCCAAGTGTGGGGAATCCACCAAGTGATTGCTGTTGTATCACCCAGGACAGCTCTGACATCTTGACCTATTGGGGAAGCTCCTGGTTGGACTGTCGGTCTGGGGAGGATCACCATACCATGAGCAGGGGTGGACCCTGCCTTCTCCCCCCCCCGCCAGTCAAAGATGCAGTCTGCTGCAGAGAACCAAGTACAAGTTTTCTCATATTTTTGTTAAGGATAGCCATACTCGTGAAAGCATTTTTCACAAAGTTTGTAGCAACGAAGAGACAGATGGGCATAGGCCGTAAGAAGTGTGTCCAGACGTGGCTGGGTGGCATATCCATCAGGGGACACATCTGGTCTAGCTTTAGTGCCCACATGCCATGGAGCTGGCCATTTGAGTCGAGTGACTCCAAGGTCAAGATGGCAGGACAAGGAAGCCAAAAACAAAGAGCAGGGAGAAGGGCTGACACGGGGCATCAACCCCATCAGGGCTGGTGGAAGTGGGCTTACCCTAGCCTTCCGGCCAAGGCCCACCCCAAGGGCTCCTGGGGCCGTGGGGCCCTCCAAACCTTCCTTGTGGTCCAGGCCCCGGGGGGATGGATGGACGTCCCATAGCTTTCTGTGCAATGCCCAGTTCAATGGTAGGTGCTGAGTACATTCTCCAGACACCTGCATGCTGGGCTCTCTGCTCTTTCCTGCTGGCTCCCAGTCCCAAGGCTCTTGCTTGCTCAAAACTCTTCCCCACCCCACTCCACCCCCCATGCACCTTCAGTCCACCCTTTCCCATGACCTCCTCCCTAGCTATCTAAGAACATGCCCAGGGGCCCACACTGTAATCAAAACCGTCCTCCCTTCAGCCCTCCACCCAGGGCACTGTACTACTATGGCCCTGGCTACCTTTGTAAGCAGGGCTACCAGAGATGGAACGCTGTAGCCTCAACTTCTCTCGATTTTGGGAAGGGATCCAATTCAACAAGCATTAAGCACCAGATGGTGTCCTAGACAAGTGAAACCATCTCTCGCATCCTAGAAGCCTAGGAAGGTCTCTGGCTCTGGCATTAGGAGGTCCAGATTCTAGCTCCACCTCTGACACCGACTGCCAGGGCCAAGTCATTGAACCACAATCAGCCCGTTTCTCCATCTGTCAAGCAGTTGGGCTCCACGGCCTCTGTGGTCTGGTCCAGCTCTGGGTTTAGGGTCCTTTACCTGTGGTCTACGTACACAGATATGTGGGACACATATGGGTGGACTGGGAAAACCCACCTGCTGGGGGGCTGAACCCCTTTGAAGCAGAGGAGAGGAGGGAGGGCATTTCCGGGCCTGAGGAAGAGCATGTGCTAAGGCACCAAGGTGGGAGCCAGAAGGCGTGTGAGAAATGGCAGGTGCCACGTGCCCCATTTCCTCAGGTCGGTCCCCTGTGCGAGCTGGGACAAGCTCTCCTAAGGCTCTGCCTGAGGTTTGGCCGGTTCTCTTCCTAAGAGGCAGATTCCACCCTTAATGCTCTCCTGGGACACAACTGGTCCAAGTGGCTGAAGCAGCGTCCTGGTTACCTCCCTGAGCACAAAAGGCTTCTGACTGCCTGCACGAGTCTGGCAATCTCTGCTCACAGGTCTCAAACCTCTCCTCATCACCGGACTTGCATCTGCCTGGCAGGTGGGCTGGGTGCCCAGTGGACATCTCAAACTTCACAAGTCTGAAGAATTCGTTCTTTCCCCACCTAAAGCCCCCTCCTACCCCGTGGGTCCTCACGCACCTCACTCCTATCCTGTACTTGAGGATCTGGAGCCCTTGGCCTCCTGGCCGGTCCTCACAAAACCCTCTGTGTGCTAAGTCTTTCCTCGGGCCACCCTCAAGTCTCAGCCCAAGTAAAGCATGTGCCTCCCCCTCAGATGATCTCCAGCCCACCCTGTTTGTACAGTGGCCTGCGTGTCGCTTCCTAGCTGGACAGCAAGCTCCTGGAGGTTAGAACTGTACTCAGCTCAGTGCCTGGCACACAGCAGGCATTTCATCAATGCTCGTAGAATTGACTGACACAAGGAAGCAAGGTTCAGTTCAATGAATGTCATTTCTTCCCTCCCTCAATGTCCTTGCCCAGCATCCTTCCCATGTCTGGTCACTGGACCAAGCCAGGCACCTTCGTGGTGAAATCTGCCTGGGTTAAACCCCCTTTATCTTGGGCAGTAGGGTGCCACTGGCATTTCCTGGGCACAGGCCAAGCCTGGGCATGGAGGATCCACTCAGGGTCTATATGGTGGACAGGTGGGAGACAGACCAGTGAGGGGATGGGAGTCAGAACCCAGGCAGGGTGGAGGAGCAAACAGCCAGGAGCCACGTCTGGATGTAGACTCCACCAGCCTTGGTCAATGACTGGACTGGCTGATGTCCGAGTGATGCTGGCTGATTGTGGCTACTGCTGGACCTGTGCCACTGCCCCTTTTCTGGTTGGTGCCTGTGGGGCTGTCCCCCACACCTCCATCCACCCACTCCCTCGTGCCAGGCCCTGGGCCCCCTCAGGCTTCTTTTCAGGTCTCCCTGAGCCTGAAAAACATTCCCTCTATGCAGATGGCTCCAAACAGGCAGCTGACTCTTTTCCTTTCCAGAGTTCCATCTGCACCTGCTGTCCTAGAGGCATCTCCCACTCAACATGGAAGTCAGCCCCCCCCCCAGCTCCACTGTGGACACCCTAACTCTGAGGAGATGCTCAAATCGGCTTGAGGATTGGCACCCACCATTCCCCATGGTCAGAGTCCCCCAAGGAGGCAAGCCCAGAAAGACAGCACCCATCTGTCTGCAATCTCAACTCAAGCCAGCAGGTGGAAAAGCTTTCTCTACATTCAAGGGACATGGCATGGGGCCCCTTCCTCCCTCCATGTTCAGAGCTGAATGTCTGTCTACAAGAACCAAGGTCCCCTTCTAGGGGAGAGTGGGAAGGAGAGGAAGGAGCAGGGGCCTGGAAGGTAACAAAAGGTGCATGATTTTATTTCAGAACAAAGCACACAAGTATGAATTCCATCCATCATCCCATCCTCTCCCGCCCTCCCCCCACCCCCCAAAAAGACAACAGCAACACCTTGACGAAGGGATCTGAGAAAGCAGGTAGTTCTCCAAGGCAGACAGTGGCGCGGTGTTAAGTAAGCTCTTTGGTTACACTGCTCTCCTCTCACCACTGCTGCTTGGTCCCCTCACAGGAAGCCCCTCAGGCCTCCACTTAACCATCACATACATCCCTGTCATTCTGGCCAGGTCCTCCCTTCTCGTTGGCTGTGAGGACGCCATCGGGACAATGTGCTTCTTCTGTTCTTGGCAGGACCTGCTGGGACTCTTGGGGCTAAGGTGGGGCAGGCCCCTGCAGGCCCCCTTTGGCAGACCATCTGTCGACACCCTCTTTAGGCACTTTGGTCACGAAGGTAACAGAAGAGGAAGTCTGTACAATAACTGGTTTGGGGCCACACGATGCTCTAAGTGCCAAGGACACAAGAGACGAGCTACACAAACGGGCTGCTCGGTGCCTGCCGCGGTTTCTGGCTTGAACCAAACAGGAAACCCATGAACCGGCTGGTCTAACAGACGCAAGGATTCACAGGAATTTCAAGCACAGTCGACTGGAGATGACAAATGAAAATCAAGGCAAAAGGCCACTTCTCAAACACTGCTTCTAGGGTGCACGCCTGCATGCTCAAAAGGCATCCATCTGCCAGCCACGAGAGAGAAGAAAGGGTGTGGGACAAAGGTAGGCCTCTGCCGCAGCACCAGCTCTCCAGGCTGTGCCTGGTGGCAGAGACGGGCTGGGGGGGGGGCGCTATCATCCAACGGAGGAAGTCATCTCGGGCTGGAGAGAGGCGGGGAGGGTCCGCCGTGTCCAAGCTAAATCAGTATTTGGTTTGGCCAGCAGAGCAGAGACAGAGCACGACCTTCCAAAGCCTGAGGGGCGTGCGGTAACAGCAGTGACTTTAAAGGGGTCAGCATTCTGAACGAGACAAAAGTGAAGGACGCCTAAAAGTCAGGGCGGCCTCTTCACCAGGACAGTGGAAAGGGAAAGGAAGCAAACTCCCAGTGCTGAGAGCTGACTGCTTTCAGAGCTGATCCGCGATGTGGCACACGCTGCTCTGCACTCTGGAACACGACCCCACTGGCCCATCTTCTACTGAACTGGCAGCTACTGCCCCCAAGGCAAAGAGAATAACCATACGATCCAGGACACCCTCGTGTATGGACTCAGAGGTCTTTAAATAAAGGGCATATTTCAAGTTAAAATAAGGATAAAACAAAAACCAAACATAACACAATGCAGCAGACTAAAGAACGCTCTGACGGCACAGTCTGTCTCATACTGGGCAAACATGCCCACCCTGCACACAGCCAGAGCACCCCTGTGCCTCTCACACTGCCCGGCAGGGGCTGCAGCCTCCTCTAATGAGACAGACAGGATGCCCCAGAGGGCCCCAGGCCAGAGAAGCTGTCCTCCAGGAAGAAGCAGGCGGAGAAAGGTCTCTGAATACATCCAAACAAGGTTTCTGCCTCTAGGTAAAACAACCTCCTGTAGATAAGAACTGATCTTTTCCTGTCTTGGTATCAGCTGTCACTGCTCACAACATGTGGTGGGCAGCTCAATGATTTACGTATGACATGCTGGACACCAGTCTGACCAGGGAGGCCGCCCGCATTGCAGAGAGCTGGCGGGTGGGGGCTGAGCAGTGGTCCAGGCCAAGCCTCCTTCTCTGCAACATGTCAGACGTTCCAAAGAATCTGAGAGTTCCTCAGTCTCCCAAAAACAGGAAATGGGGTGGGACCATCACTTGACTTTATGATGCTTGATTTTTGTGGCTGATTAAGATAAGCAGGCCTCACACCCCTTACTATGCATACTTACTTGGTTCCACAAACTTCCAGGCTATCACTGCAGGGTAGGGAAAAGGCCTAAAAACCTAATCCTTGTAAAACTGCAGGGTAAGTTCAATGTCATATTTCCTGTGATTTTCCCCAAACTCCATTTTCTTTCCATTTGTCAGTAATCCGTGCTGACTGGTAAATTTTCCATCAGATCCTGTGCCCGGACAGCCACCCTGGAGTGACCGTGCCATGTGCATCAATTGGAGGGTGGCCCGCCACCCTCCTCCTGCCCTCAGCCTTCCTTCCGTTGAGACAGGAACGTGGGACTCCCCGGGCCAGGGAAGGGAGCGCACTTTGGCTGAGGACGAGCCCACTGCAACGCAGACTGGCCCTGGATCCTCGAGGGCTCAAGCTCACTTCCAAAAAGGAACATACAGATATATGTACACACGCACATACACGTTTGTGTGTGCGCACCACGTATGCACACGCACACACACAAACACATACATGAGACTGTTCAACAATACTTTAAGGACTAAAAGTGCTGGTGGCATTGAATTCCAATCCCCCCTCCATCTGTTATTTGTTCAACAAATATATACACACACACATACATATATATTTGTTCAACAAAATACACATGTACACATATGTACCTGTAACAAAACTTTTACATGTCTAAGGTGCTTGAGTTTTGCATTGCAGAATCAGTTCAACGAACGCCTGACCACCTGTTAACTTTGGGAAGCAACCCGAGCATGGGTCACCGTCCAGGAGCCAATAACCCTTTGTGGCTAATTTCGGAAATGGGGCATCTGTGGGGCGGGGGCTCCCTCTACAGGCGAGGAAGAGGACACGCTGGTCAGCTGGCCGCCGTGCATCTTCTCGTTGACCCGCAGCTCACAGCCGTCCCGCAGCATGCGCACCGCGATGCGGGCGATGTTCTTGGAGTCGTCGAGGCCGCTGTGGGGCCGCCCGTCATAGCTCATGCCCAGCTTTTCAAGCATGATGCTCAGCTTGGTCTGGTTCCGAGGAACCTGGGAACAAAGCACAGCGGATCATCTGTCACGGGCTCAGACAGCGGAATCCGCAAGAACACGCAGAACAAGGTGACACTCTAGAATGTCATCTGATCCCACAGGAAGGCCAGCCTAGAACCTCCTGGGCCCCATAGAGCTGGCTTCTCGCACAGGGAGCCCTTCCAAGCCTGGGGCGCTCCAATGGCAATTACAGGGCATGATGAGCTACTCCCAATAGCCACGTTTGTACACCTGGGCACCAAGGCTTCACAGGGACGCTAAATCACCTGTGGCTAAAAAAAAAGATGGCAGACAAGTCCTCTTAAGAAGCACCTGTAGAAAACCATGGACAAGAATCACACCAAAAAGGCCTACACCACATGGAAATTCCCTAAAATGCACCTATACACACCAGGAACATAGCAGCACCTCACATTCACCAAACTGGCAAAAAAAAAAGCTCCAAAACCCAGCAAACAGTGCTGGTGGGGAAGCGATTAACTAGCTACACTCATACATTAATGATGGTACTGCAAGGTGGTGGAACATCTGCAAGAGAAAATCTGACAGTATTCTACAAAAAGAAATCTTCCCATCTATTCCCACCCCGTCTAGCCCAATAACCTCTCTTGGGAATATACCTCAAGAGGACATTAAAAATGAAAAAAATTATTGTGTGAAAATACTGATAGGCTTATGAGCAAAACAAGGTAGATAAGAATTGCTAAGTAACCTGCAGGATGTCAAGGCTACAGAGTATACTGATGTTACCAGGAATGATAAAGGTGAGAAATGTGAGGAAACACAGCCAGGCCCTTTGGGAAGAACTTCTCTCCACCACACCTGGACACGTCTGTTGGGCTGGACCGTGAGGAAAGACCTCCCAGGTCATCAGCTCTACCACAAGAGGAAAACGGGACACTAAGAAAAACTGGGTCATGCCCTTTAATTCTCCCTAAATCTCCACAGGAAAGAATTTGAAGCGGAGGACACTGATTGGCCAGAATCAAGGATCAAAATTGATACCAAACCCGAAGGAAGAAGATGCCGCTGCACAGGAAATCTGACTGGAAGGAGGGACAGGAGAGAGGCGTCTGCACAAGATCCCACAGCCTCAAGTGCTCAGGGGGCCCGACTCCTCTGATCTGCAGAGAGGAGGCTCAGACGCCCCAGGAGGATCTGCTACAGCGCATGCCTCACCAGCAGAGAGCCCCCAGAGCCGCCAGGCCAGCCCGGCCCAAGGGACAAGCCATCAAAAGGGCGGGAGAGAAAGCCAAAGTGAGGGGATGGAGCCTTCCTGAGCTCTCCTCACTGGCAGCAGCAGCAGTGGAGAACCTGCCCCGAGGACTCAGGATGGCTATGAGGAAGGGATGTACCTTACACCCCCCGAACAGCTGAGAGGAGAGAGAGAAGCACTCCAGGAAATAGATGGGACTGCCTGGAATTCGTGACCAGGGGACAGGTGTGCACACACCCACACACATACACACATTTTTCCCTCCCTCTAACAAAGCTGTGGAAAACAGAAAGTCACAAAGCAGGCTGGTGGGGCTGCCAGGAGGCTCTGCAATGGTGAAGAACAAGAGTGATTTCCTCCCACAGGAAGGGGCTGAATCAAGGGCAGCTGGAGGGGACTAGAACCAGATATCTGTCACAACAGCAGCCAGTACCGGTTCCCCGAGCCAGCCCTGCCGAGTGCCACAGGACCCCGAGGGCCAGTCTCTCAATGTTCTCTCCAAGAGAGCCTGAGGAGTCAAGTCTTGCTTTGGCCAGGTCTCTGCAGTGACAGGTGAGCCACCCCCCAGGAGCTTAAGCAGCCCAGAGAGCTGACACAAGGACCAGAGTGGCAGCTGACAGCCCGCCCCCCACCCATCTTCCAGGGCAGTGTCTCAGGCTCGCATCTGTAGGGTAGCTGGGTCTCTGCCGCAGGCTCTGGGGGAACAACGATCTGTACCCTCAGACTACAACCTCCTCACTCCTTCCTTCCCATTCCACACAAGGGGCCACAGCACAGAAGGGAGGGTGTGACGGCCGCGGCAGCGTGCGTACATTCAGCTTGGGAAATGAAAATGCAGGGTGAACCCACAAAGCACTTCCCTGCCATGAGCATGGAGCGTGACAAGACTGTTAACAACAAAAGCATCACTGTTGAACAAAATAGGCAAACATTACCTTGTAAAAGTTTCCATACGACTTTCGAATATTGATCCACTTTTTGGCAAAGGAAGGGTATCTGAGCCTGCTGATTTGACACTGAATATTCAGGAACTTACTCATATCCCATGAACTTGTAGGGGAAGGGGGAGAAAAAGGAGAAGGTGAATGCTGCGCCACCGTGACAATCCTCTAAGTCACTGATCTGCGCCGACCTGCCCACTGTGACTGACACCACCCTCAGCGCTCCCCCTTCCACTGCGGCCCCCCATCTCTAATCTCACAAAACCAGCCCCTCTATAGCGGGGCTTCCTCCCCTCCTGCTCCCCCTGCTCCCACACACACCAGCTCCCACCAGAACCAAGCTCACATGGCTGAGGCGAAGGGGCTGGTGCCGCCCCCTGAGCCAGCCTGAACCTCCCCCCCCAGCCATCCCCCTCCTAAGCCCAGGACAGAATGAGGCTTTCCTGACTCTCCTACGTTCACTCTAACACAAAATGACAGGGTGATGGAGCTAGTAGAGTCTCTGCCATGATTGTTTAGGAAAGAGAAAGAGACAAGGCGAAAACGACTTAAATTTGTTTTAATTGGGGAAAGAAGAAAGAAGAGACAAGAGCAGCCAGACACCCAGAAAGCAGTTTGGGAAAGCTCTTCCTGCCGCTCCTCTCTGGCTCCTGATCAGCCCTAACTCCGCCTGCCACGACAGGGCCAAAAGCAGCTGAGAAGCCCCTCTGGGCCCTCCTCCTCCCTCTCCAACCTGGACGACATGGCCGTCACACACTCTCCCCCCTCTTTTGTTCTCCTATCCTGCACTGACTTGGGGGCGACGGCTCCCGCTGCCCCTACTTTGGAGGACACAGAATCACGGCTGTCAGAACTCGCAGAACCCCCTGATCCACCTCCCCAGAAAACCTCAGGGGTTCTCAAGGCAGAGGCGGCCTCTGCACCTCCAAAGTCACAGAGCTCTTCCTAAATGTGGCCACCAGAACTGACCCTGCTGACCAGGGCAGCACAGAGCAGAGCCCAGTGACCACCGGGCATTGTCATCCTGCGTTATTTCCTCGTATAACAGGGACCTGCCTCCGTGCCTGCTGAGAGGCACCTCGGAGGGGTCTGCCCTCTTAACACCACCAACAAGCACAAGAACTGACCATATTCCCTGCTAGCCCGGTCTCCCTGGACTCAGCCCAATGCTCCGGCCAGTCGAGCCCTTCTGGGATCTTACTAGGCCAACCACCGAGTGAGCCATGTTGGCTCCCACCTTTAGGTCATCCCAAAAGAGGCCGCCACCCACCCCACATTCAGCCAAGGCACTAGTCCGGCCGTTCACCACCAGAGACCCAGCAGAGCCCCCTCTCTGGCCAGCGACAACTCCACGGCCTCTAACCGTCCACAAGAATGGCAGGAAAGACTGGCAAACACACTCCATAGACCTAAAGGCCTCAGTGTAGCCAAAGAAAAGAGAGAAACCAGGGCCACTTGACCCGCGGGTACAAAGCCATCCACACTGGGCTCATAGCTTCCTGGTCTTCATCCCCTTTGGGACGCGGTGCTGTCAAATTCAATGCAGCTACTCTCCTCCCATCTCCTCAGTCCCACAGCCACAGCACCATCTTTCTGTGCCAAAGAACCCAGACTCTGGCTCGGCCTCTCCGCTGGTCAGCTCCTCTGGGTCCCAGGTCATCAAAGGCAACGGTCAGTCAGGCCCTCTCTGATAGCCTCTCCCTTCTCATCCTGGATACAAGCTGCCTACCAGCCTGGACTGCTCCATCCCTGCCACACCACAGACCACCAAGGAAGGGTGTCAAAAAGAAGCAAGCCCCCCAACTCGAAGCTCCGGTCCCCTCCCTCCTCCAACCTCATTTCCCTCAGTCTTCAGTCTGCTCCAAAACTGTCACTGGCCCTCCAATGCCTACAAGACCTTAACCTGGCGCATGACCTTAGACACTTGGGCCCAGACCAGCCTCTTCTCCTGTATCTTGGGGCTGTGCAGGCCAATCCTCTCACCTGAGGCCCACAGAGATAACGGAAGGATGGGCCTAGAGTAAGAAGGCATACCTCAGCCTCTGTGACCCACGACTCCAATCTGCTCCAGCCAAAGCAGTCCCAGTGGAGCAACAGCCAGCCCCCAGCTCTGCCTCGCCCCACTCCTCTCGGCCCTGTGGCGGTCCAGCTGCTCCTTCACTGCCCTGCTAGCCTCACCCCAGCCCACTCGTCAGCAGCAACACATCCGTACCCCTCCCTGCCTGCTCGAGGTCTCTGCCTCGCTCTACCTGCCCATGTGCCGTCCCTTCTCTGTCCTCTGCTTCCTCCGTGTGCTCAAGAGGCCGCTCCTTACTGTCTATTTTCCAGTGCCGCTGGGCTGAGCGCATGGCATCTGACCCGTCCATGCCCAGCTTGTCTCTCCTCCATCCACGCCTGACCTGTCTCTCCTCCGCTGCCAAGGCTAAGGTGCGATGTCCATCTCTGGCCTTGGTAATCAGGTACTCCTGCCTGTGGCACATCAGGTCCAGTACAAGCTCCACTGTCTTTTAAAGGCTGAAATCCCATCAGGGCCTTCACAGGGCTCTGCCTTTCCTGGCAATTCCTGAATGCTTAAAGCCATTATCACTCCTCTGAGCCAGCCTCGCCACATCCTTCCCAAACCCGGCCATGCCCCGTTCCCATCGGGGCAGTCTGTGCAGCTGTCCACTCCGAGGGCTCCTCCCTTGCTGCAGGCCCTTCTGATCTTCAGCCGGAAGCTCTCCCCTCGTACATCCCTGGTCAATTCCTCATCACCAGCCTCAGGCACACTCCTCCCCCCACCCCAGCTCCAGGAACGCAGTCATGGTTACCTCACCATCTGCCTGTTGCTCATGCTCTGGGCACTTGGAGAACATCTTCATTTGAGGTAGAGGTTTTAGGGCTGGCTCCTCACTTGTCATTGGCTGGGAGCCAGGCTGGAGGTCAAAGGCTCGCCCTGTTTCTTCCCACCCTGTTCCCTTACCATTGGATCAGACTGGCAAGACTGTGGGCAAATACCATGTCACAGGCCCTAGCAAGATGACACTCTTCCTCTGGCAGGAGCCAGCCTGACAGCCATTGTAAGTGGGGCAGGGGTCCAGACACCCAGCCTCATCCTCAGGCACCAGACTGGCCTCTTCAGAAGCAGTCTCTAAGACACCCTGGCTCCACAGGCCATCCCCACTCCCATAATGTCCAACACCATTTCCTAGATCCCTCCAGGCAGAATTATTTGTGTCCGCGTGAGATCACCAAAGGCAGACAGCTACCATCCAATCTGACAAATCTAGGAAGTTTCTCTGCCACATCAGGGCCAAGTGGTGTAAGACAGCAGACCTCTGTGGCTGCCCCTTGGAAGGGATGCCCCTGGCCATGCCACCACTCTCTGCTGGCTTCTCCTCTCCTGGATGCCCCCTGTCTGATAGCACCTGGCGATGTTTGTAGATAACACTCCTGGAAGGACAAGTGGTGACTCCATGCTCAGGGCCCGGGGCCCCACACAGCTGCCCCTTAATGCCCACACATCCCCGGGCCCTTCTTCACCTCCTGCCACACTGCAGCCTTCTAGCAGCGTCAGGCCTTCCCTGACCTCTTAACTACCAGATAAGCAGAGGGCATGATGAAGCACCAACCTGGGTAGGGCTGGCAGAAAGTGCTTGGAAAGGTCAGAGGAGAAAGGTAGGCGGGGATGTATTAGGAGAAGCTACACGGATATGAGAGTGGAGGTGGCCTCGAGGCGGGCAGAGAGGAATGAGGAGGGGTCGAGGCAGAGGGAGAGAGGCGCAGGGGGCTGCCCTGACAAGCAGGCCCTAAACCGTCCAGGAGCAGAGAGCTTAGGAGACGGCAGCAGGGGGAGGGACAAGATAAGGCAGAATGGTGTGGCAGTGGCCTCACTGGCAACACCACCCCTCACTAACAGGGGAGCCTCACGTCACCCATCTACAGACAGTGGAGACAACGAAGCGGAAGGCCTCAGGATGCTTTAAAATGCTGCCTGATGAGGAGCTGGGGGCTGAGGAGACCAGGTCACCGCTGCACCAGGCAGGACGTGTTAAGGGCTGAGGCTGACACTCCGAGGGAGGGGGAGGGCCAGCTTGCTTTAGAGGCGTCTGTACCACTCACCATTCTGCCCTCAGGCCACCTGCTGTGATCACGGCTTCCCCTTCTTCCAGCCCACACCCCCCTACATATCAGAAACAGGAACATGGCAGAGAAGAAGGCTAGCTCCTGTGGGATGCACCCTCGGCAAGCACCGCTAACGTGCAAGCACCGCTAACGTGCAAGCACCTGCTGTGACCTCTCGTCCATCTGCCCGCAGAAGGCCCCGGGGGCTGCCACAGCTCCAGGCTTCTACTCACCCGTCCGTCAGGATAGAGTACTTGTACTTGGTTCCCAGCTCTTTCAGCCTCATCCAGTCCACTACGTTCCGAAGCACCTGAGGGAAAGTGTCAGCTCGGTCCACCATGTCCTGAAGATATAAAAGGAGGGGTCAGCAAATCAGGAGAAAAAGGGGGCTGCGGAGCACATGCTTTAACTCTCAAGTTTATGTCTGTATTTTTAGTAACTGCTTCCTGAATCTTAGCTATCCTGGCCCTTCTGGACAAAGGTAACTGGGAAGGGCCATCCCTCTCACACACATCCCCCCCCCCCCAAGGCACTATTTATTTAGAGCCAGCACACCTGGGGAGGGCAATGATTTTAACCACCACCACCCTTGCCTGAAGGAGCCTTCAAATTCTGAACTTTACCAAAGGCCAAGGAGTGAAATCTTTAGGCTAGATTTAGCATAAGATGGCCTGTGACTGAGAGGACACCCAATACCAGGACAGCCTCTCTCCTCAAGGTGCTGACACTCCTAGGACTGACCATCAGATGCATCATGGGCACGATGGGCTGAGGAAAACCTCTCAAGGGGGCCGACTCCAGCCAGCTGAGAGCCCTAGACCTCCCTACCGAGCTGACCTAGGGGACAGAGCTGTGCATGTCCTCTTCTTCTAAGAAGACCATGAAGGATCCGACTGAGAAGTGACAAACACCCTCATCTGGAGTCTTAGCCACACTGCCAAGTAACGAACAGGCCTTCCCTTAATAAAATGAAGCCCGAACATTCAGTCCCACGCCCGGGTTTGATCACCTGCGTGATTCCTGTGAGGTTGATGCAGAAGTCAGATAGCTGTGTGTTGATCTCTGGCCTCACATACTGCTGGAAGGTGTCTTCCTACGAGGCAAAGAGATCACGACTCATGCGCGAGAACCAGGCTGATTCTGGAGAGAATAGGGACAGTGGGCCTTTCTAGGGCACATTCACTCACTGATCTTCCCACAGGAGTGAGGTTACAATGAACCACAGTTAGCTGGGTTGGAGAGTCTGGAGAATTCATTCTAGAATCTCATGCACACAGACAAGCGTCTAGTTAATAAAAGGCAGTGAAGAAGCAACAGGTGGGCACGGCACCCGCTGATCTGTCTAGACTCCACTAGAGCAAACCGCAGACTGCTCAGTCACCAAGGGTTCCCAAACTAGCCCGGGCACTACTGATTTCTGCCATAACAGAGAACGACCAACAAAGAGGAAGTGCCCAGAAGCCACCCAGGGAGCCTCTGGGATACCAGGAGGAGTCGGTCCTTCCCTGGCTCCTCAGATCTCCCCAAGCCCAGCCTGTTCTTCTCCACAGAGTCTGCGGGATCACAGCCACAGCCAACGCCCTCTGGAGACCTTCCACTGCCAAGGTCAAAGAGCTTGCCTGGGCCCAAGGGAGAGCCGGGCTGCTTCAATGCTTTCACTGGCAGGGAACTACTTCTTAAGGCAGTCTGTTCTACTCTGGGATAGCACTAAGCATCATGAAGCTTTTTCTCCTCCTGCTGAACTAAAGTGTGCCTTCTGCTAACAGCCCTGTGGGAAGGTAAACCAAAGGGGTCTGTCTGCCACATGATGACACTTGGGCACGGGCAGGCAGCTGCACTGTGCTCCCTTCCTTCTGCACTCAGGCTCGGCAAGGTCCCTTATGGCACGGTGCTCCAAAAGAACTGGCCCTTCCCCGAGGTCACAGAGCCCTAAACGCAGCTGTCACCTCCCTTGTCCCAACCACAGACACCTGTAGAGCAGCCTGCTGTCCCTGAAGGCTTCACTGGAAGCCACACCACATTTCAACGTGCAATAAATGTATCAATGGGTTGGCACAGTAAGGAGAAGGGGCAAGTCCACCTCCAGGAGTTTTCCAAATAACTGACCCCTACTGATGACTGGGAATGCTGGTCTCCCCAACGCATTCTGATTCCTTAAGCAGCGAGTCCCAACTTAACCGGAGACAGCCTGGTGCCACTGCCTTCGAGGCAGGAAGTTCCCTCTCTGCTACATTGTGGCTGTAGGACTGGGGGGGCTCCTCTAACCGCCACGCAGGCTTCGAGGTGCCACGGATGGCAGGTGGAGCCCACGACTAGGCCAGCCTTTCTGGACTGTGCCCCAGAGGTTCTGAACTGAACCATGACCAGACACTAAAGGGGTAAGGAAAGGATCTTCACATCCAGCCAGTCAGGGCAGCCCCAAAGCAGAGACCCTGGGGCATCCTCCTTTGGAGAATGGCTAAACAAAGAGCTGCGTAGGCACAGAACAGAGCATTACTACGCTATGAGCCACCATGGAACAGACAACTGCAGCGGCATCAGGAAGACCATGCAGGGCATGGGGAAGGATGTACCACAATGACAGTGCACCATTCTCCTGGTTCCTGGACCACTCAACAGGTACCCAAGGAGGGACTTTCCTGTGGTTTCTAAGGGGATCTCCTTCAGGGAGATGTAAGGAACACGGCGGCCATCCAGTCTGACCCATGCTGCCACGTCCAACACGCAGTCACCCAGCTCCCTCCCAGAGCCAGGGAGGTGGTCACAATTAAGCATCTCTCCCTAACAAAACCACCTGATGAGATGGGCCTCACTGCTCTTGGCTCTGGCCTTGGGAGCCAAAGGGCACACATCTGCCCTGGGTCCTCAGGAGATGCCAGAATGCTCTGCCCTAGGCAGAGTCTCATGACCAAGAAGCACCTCTGAGTTTGGCACCGTCACCAAGGGTGAGGCCCCCAGAGACCACCCCCCATCCACAATGACAAGTGACCCTGAGGCCGCCCCACAGGCTGGTCCCGGCCCCATCACCAGAGGCTGAGAGCCCAACATGGAGCAGCTGGTCTGGGGCAGGGCAAAGGCCAGGGCAGGCCATGCAAAGGAGAGCATGGCAGGCCTGGCACCAGAGGCAGGCCCCACTGTGCCAAGACAGACGGGCACTGTGCAGCACCTGGGCTCACTTACGATCTCCAGCGTGCGTGTGTTCAGCAACACGATGGGGAACTCGATGATCTCATGTGTGAACTCAGGGGGGTTGCCCTCCTCACAGGTGGCTTCGAAGTCAATGACGCAGATGTAGTCGTAGCAACTGCCAGCATCCATGTCCTCTCGCTGCTGGGTCAGCTTCTCCTTCTTGTAGTAGTTCTTCAGCCGCTTCTTAAGAACATCCTTCACGCCTCTGAGCAGAGATGAGAAGATGGCTCTCGCTCGGGTACTGAGACCACAGCGGAGCTGTTAGAGCAGACAGACAGGCAGACTTCAAAGGAGAAAGCCAAGCTACCAGCGCTACCTATGACAGAGAATTAGGGCAATTGTGGAAAGCTCCCCAGGCTCCGAGGGATGCCCTGAGCTCTGGCCACTGGCCCAGCACCTCCCACAAAAGCATCCCCGCTGACCCCACCACAGAAAGCAGGAGGAAAAGCAGCTTCTTTCATGGCACCCCAAAGGGGAAACAGAGTGGGCATTTCTCCTTTGTAGAAAGGTTAAGCAAACTGTGGTAAATGGACAGAATGAAGCATCATGATGTCCCATGAGATGATAAAACAGATTGTTTGGGAGGACACTGGGATGATCCCTATGAACAGGGAAACAAAGAAGGGAAACAATCCATTCAGCAGCCTCAGGCCAGGACAGGGCTCAGGCCCCCTGAGGCGATGAGCTTGGAGTGCAGGGAGAGGCTTCTACTCTCAGACACAGCCAGAGGGGGAGCCTCTTCTGCTCAGCTACAGAGGAAGGTTCTGAAAGACTCGGTTTTGAGGTTCGTCTGTGTGCTTTAAATCTGTCCGATGGCGGGAGAGAATAGCGTGTGTATGTGTGTGTGGGGGGGCATATTAATTTACAACACACACACACACACACACACACACACACACACACACACACACACACACTCCTGAAGAATAAAAATCATAAAATGAAAAAGATTAAAAACAGTGTAGAAAGAAACAGACTTAAAACATTTAGCAAGGCCTAATAAAATCAAACATTTAAGACTATCATAATGTCCCCCACGAGGCCAGTGTATGCCAGGGACGTCTGCTGTCTCACTGGACACACCCATTTCTCTCTCCTGTGCCCACAGGGGTCCCAACCAATCCCTTGCTCCTCACTTTGAACCTGGTGTTTGATCACACAGGTACCCCTGTTACGCCCTGAGCTGGGCAGGATCTAGGAGATAAAAAGTGGTATTTGTACCAAACCACAAAGCGTAGGCTTGGGTGCCCCAGACCATGGGTCCCTGCCCCTTCTCCAGCCTCTTGAGCAGAGCACATCAGGAGCTTATTGAGAGATCACAGATCACAGACTGAGAGCTGGGAGGCCTGAGAAACCTTCGGTTCCTCCAGAGCTGGACACAGGTCTCCACGAGACCATCAGCTCTGCCCATATGATCATCACTTCAGCTTCAGAGCTGGAAAGGGCCACCTTGGAGGACAGCTAGAACAATTCCCTCATGTGACTGGGGAGGAAACCGAGGGAGAGACATCAAGTGACCAGCCCAAGGCCACAAAGGAGGCGAGCAACAAAGTTAACATTCTGTTTTGTGTCTGCAGGACCAGGCCTTCCTGCTGCCCCATGGCTGGCGGGACAGCGGCCACACCATGCAACATGTAAGCTGGACACTCCAGCGTTCTCACCGGGCTGGCTGGCACCTCTGTGGGCAGCCTGGTGTCCCTACTCTCAAACACTCCCTCCACTGGGGAGAGACCTCACATGGCCACCCCGGTGGTGTTAGCCCTGTGGGCCCCCGGGCCTGTCAGACCCCCAGACCACCTCAGCCTCCCGGCAGCAGGAAGCCCCAGCAGACCAGGTGCCCAGGCTGCAAACCATAAAGAAAGCACGCCGACCTGGCACAGGGGTTCTTAACATGGCCTGAGGAGGCCGGCGTTGCCCAGAAACTTCTGATCAGAATCTCTTTTTTTAAATACACGAGATAAACGGAAGAATTACAAATCAGTTAATCATACTGAAATAAAGATGTGATGGTTCCCCTCCTCTCTGAGCTCTAAGGCCCCTTGAAATGCACCTGACGCAGATTAAAAACCTCTGGGGACCTTGTCTTCAGGTCCCTTCCAGGCTGGCTGCACATGAGTTAGGTTCAAAAGGCAACACTGTCCTATTGGCTTTTATTCAGTTAAAAATCCCCCAATCCCCTTTTCATCGGGCTCAGGGCCTCTCTGGAGTGGTGGTGGTGGTGGGGGTGTTTGACACCTCTGCTAGACCCCACAAAGGCCAGCAGGAGGCCAGGAAGCCACAACTCGGACTTCCGGTGTGAATGCTTCTCATTTGAAAGGCAGGCCACTCTGCCCGCCCCCCCCCCCCCCCACAGACTTTGTGCCACAGACTCACCCTGTTTCCAAACACCCAGATCCTTCTCAGACAGCCTCCTCCTCCCTCCTGCCTTCCCCACCCTCCCAGTGCCTGGGGTTCCCAACCCAGCAGTCACCCTCGGCCTCATTCTCCAGCCCCACCCATCCAATATGGTGCCAAGGACCATCCTTTGACCCCGCCCCTGGCTGCGGCAGACCCTCATTATCTCACACCTGGACTACTGCAGTGGCTGTTGGGGGGTCTGCCCCCCTCCAAGTCCTTCCTCCATGAGCCACCAAAGTGATCTTCCTAAAGCACAGATCCCCCAACTCAGTAACCTCTAGCCGCTCCCTACTGCTTCTGGGATCCAATACAAAATGCTCTGTCTGGCACTCAAAGCCCTTCACCACCCCTTCCCCCTTGGGCCCCTGTCGCTCCCCTACATGCCCTCTCTGACCTGGTGACCCCAGCCTCCTGGCCCGTCACCCCATACCTCAGCCCTGGCTGCTCTCTCAGACTGCCTCCAGACCTGGGATGTCTTCCCCTCTGCTGACCTCCCTGGCTTTCCTCAAGTCCAACTGAAACTCCATCTCGCTCCCACTCTTCATCGGGTCTTCCCCCACCAAGCATCTCCCACATAACCCACAGGCAGCTTGTCTGAACAGGGCTGTCTGCAAGCTGTGCCCCCCCCACCAGACAGGGGCAGGGCCTGTGTGGTGAGCATCTTGGCACCTGGCATAGCGGGCTAGTGGGCTCATAACTAGAGTTGGCTGACTGACTTCATTCAACGCACCAAACCCAGGCACAAGCCAGAACCTCTTCTCTCCCTCCTGATGAGCCCGTCATCCGGGCCATCACCTGATGCTGCTAAAACACAGGCCCAGAGAGAATCCCTCAATGGCAACCCAAGCTTCTGAGACCAAATTCTCCCTCCAAAAGGGGGTGATCAGGTCCCTGAGTTGGAGTCCCTTATGTCAATCCAGCCTCAATTTCCTGCAGGGCATCTGGTCAGGGCTCACTGAAAAACACTGAGGAAATATGGGTGAGAGAATTTCAGGAAAGGCCAAGGTGACTGGCAGGGCCACTCCCCTAACAACTGGCTGAAGAAAACCAGACACACCCTGAAAACTGTCACTGAACGATCAGGGAGCCCCAGCACCAAACCAGCAGCTCCTTGGCGTGAGGGGTCAGACTCCCTGGGCCTCAGTCTGTCAGGATCATGGGGTCACAGACTGAGAGCCGAAAGGGGCCTCATAGGGGCTTCAGCTGACCTTCCTTCTCCCCCATTTAAAAGAGTGCCCACTATGTGCCCAGTGCTTTAATTTGCTGTGTCACTGAACCCTCACCACAGCCCCGAGGCAGGTGTGATTTTATCACCTGCATTTTACAGATGAGGACACTGAGGCAGTGACTGGCTTGCTATCACCCAGCTAGGTGCGTGAGGCCGGATCTGACCTCGGATCTTCCTAACTCCAGGCCCAGAGGCTACTCACTGGGCCTTCCCTGGACTGCCTCAGGGCAGAGCCAGCACTAGGACCTCAGAGCCTGACTTCCCACAGTCCAGAGGCCTGCCCTTCTGCCCACTCCCCCCAGAACTTGGCCCCCTCCCCCCAAGGGGTCATCATCTACCCCATCCCCTCCACTCCCAGCCAGGCCACTCTCACACATGTCCCCCACTCCCCATGTACTGTTGTCTTCTCAGGTGAGAACAGAGGCTCTTGGAGGGCAGGAACCAGTGCCAGGCTGCCCAGTAGGTCTGAGAAGGACGTGACACTGACCATCCTAAACTCTCGCTCAGCAAACAGCCAGCACACTCTGTGTGGACAAGGCACTCACTCTCCTTTATGATGACACTGAGGTGAGGACCCAAGTGAGAATGACGCCAGGGTCCAGAAGGGCTGGTTCTGTGACCCCAGACCATGAGGCTGCCCTCTCCACACACTGGTGAATGCCCCCACTACAAGGACAGAGGAACTGTTCTGACCTTCCCCTCTCCTCTACAGCCACTTTTGGCAGGGTCTGTGGTCACTGCTTATGCCACCTTTTTTTAAATCTCTGTACACCTGCTTCATGCTTTCACAAACATGACTTTGAGAAGGGGCTGTCACCTGCCAGCCCCACCTCCTCCGCAAGGGGAGCCAGACTCTAGGAAGGTCAAGATCCAACTGCTACCCACAATCCCTGCCATTGTTAAACGGCCAAGAGTAAAGACTCCACTGAGCTTCCCATCGCCAAGGATCTCCAAGGACCCCAGATGTGGTGCTGATGACCAGACAGCACATTCCTGAAGGAGTCAGACTCAAGACTTAAACAGTCAAATCCAGGAGATGAATCAGCTAAGTGCAGTGTGGGGGGAAGCCACTCTTTAAGACAGGAAGTGAGCTGTGCAGGTCACACCAAGGGTGCACGTGGCAGTGGGGGCAGGCCCCCCAGGAGGAGAGAGGCTGGCACAAAAATAAAAGGCGCCTGTTCTTGTCTTCTTTCTAGGTCCAGCTCCCTAGTCTAGCTGTGACTATTACACAACTCTCCAAGTCACAGCTAAACCAAAAACCAGATCATCTAGATAGCATACCTGGTCTCCAGCTTGAATTCTGAAAGCTTGGCTCGGAGCTCTTCCTTACTCATCCGGTTAATGTGCCCATTAGTGACAGCAATCTCTTTGTACACGGGGTCGCTGAAATCACTCGAACCCGAGACACCAGACTTCTTTCCATTTCTTTCTGGGCCATCAAGCCGGCACCGCTGTTGGCCCTGAAAAACATCAGAGATTCTGTAACAAGCGGAAAGTTCCGAGAGGATTTCTGTGTGGCGGAGCCTCGATACAATGTAACGGGCGGCGATACGATGTAACAGGAGGTAGGGCAGGCTGGATACATTCCTGGAGCCCGGGCCCTGCAGACTGTCCTGGGGAAGGGGCTCCGAGGGCTCGAAGAGCCGCTGGGCAGAAGCAGAGCCCGGCCACCCCAGGACCCTCCTGGGATCTCTGATGCACCCATCAGGGCGGGTCTGAGAAGGCATGACTCGAACCCGGGTCTGCACCCCACCCCCACCCCCCAATGCTGACTCTCCTGCCTTCAAAAGCTTTCATCAAGCAACGAGCCTGGACTCACAAGCGCGCCAGCGCTTAACAAACGCTTGCTGACTGATCACTAACACGGGGGTGCTGGGTCACCAGGAGGCCAGGCGGTCACCGGTCACCACCTCGCGTGGGAGGCCACCACCGCCCCTGCAGGGAGCCCTGGTTGCGCGGGAAGCACGTGGAGGCGGGCTGCACGCCTGCGCAGACAGAGCTAGCCCGGGGAGGGGGGACGACCCCGCCGGAGGAGGCGCCTGCGCAATCAGGCCAGGCCCAGGGAAGGAGCGAGCCAGAGAGAGGAGGCGCCTGCGCAAAAAGGGGTGAAGGCCTAAAGGTGGGGAGGGTGGAAGGGGAGGCCGAAGAAGCGCATGCGCTGCAAACCTGACTCATTCCCGCCGGCGTGAACTCCTCCCGGGGGACTGGCCCGTCGCTGCCCCCGTGAAGCTGGCTCTCCTGACCCTCCGCAGCGGGCGGCCGGCCGCTGCATGCCTCCATCTTGGCAGGACCCGTCGACCCCGAGAGCTCTCAGGGGTGCCGCACAAGCCTAGCTCTCCGGCACCCCGCCCCCACGCCGAACAGTCGCGAGGACAAACTCCCGCCTCCGGGTCGAGCGCGGGCTGGCGTGGGCACGCAGCGAGCCGTGCGCGCGCACGCGCGCGCATGCGCCGTCGCGGCGGACCGCTCTCCGCTCCGCCCTTCCTGCCGGCCCGCGCGCACAGGCGGGAAGGGAAAGGAGGTTCCGAGGGAACAGTAGGGGTCTCGTGACGAAGGGTGGCCTATAATAAATGGAGTCCCGCCCCTCGCACGCCTCTGAACCGCAGCCGCCTCCCGATTGGCCTGCCCGCCTCTAGTCCCGCCCCTTTCCAGGCCAGCCTCCAGTCAGCGGGAGGGGTCTTCCTCCAGCCCCAAGGCCTCTCCCAGCCTGTCCCTACTCAATGGCCTTCTGTGGCTCCCTGGTGCCTAAGGACGCACTGCAGGACGAGCCCTGATCCATTAGATCCCCCTGCCACGCCCCGTGGCCCTAACTGATCTGAGCAGTCTCTGCATCCCCAGCCTCCGCGGCTTTGTCCTTGTCTGGCTGGGCTGGGATGCCATCCCTCCCCCTCCCCTCTCAGCATCCCGGGTTTCCTTTAGCGTGGGGGAGCCTCCCTGCGCATATGCACCTGCGCGCACACCTTGTCACCCACTGGAGTGTAAGCCCCCTGAGAGCAGGCCGCCTCTCTGCCAGGCCGCTGCTTGATGGATGGTTGGGGGCTGCTATCCTGGCAGTGCCCAGGCAGTGGGGCAGCTGCTGCCCCCCCCAGCCCCATCCCTTGGTGCCAGAGGTCCAGCTGGCAGAGGAGCCTGCCCTTCCCAGGGGACCACCCAGGGCCGCTCCCGAGCACCAGCTTGGAGCTGCCCCCTCCGTTTCCTTCTGGGTCGGTTTCATTAACTCTGATTCTTCCCCTTTGGGGGTTGTCACTCAGAGGACCAGAGTGGCTAGCAGGAGACCTGCTAGAAAAAGCTTGCAAGGTGCAAGGGGGGGTGGTGGGGGGTCAAAGAAAGCCTGCAAAGTGTGACACTCTGCAGAGGGCAGAAGGTGTGATAGGAAAAGGCCTGCTAGAAAAAGCCTACCTGCAAAGAGCAGGAGGTAGAGAGGCAGTTTTTAAAGACCTAAAACTGTCAGTCATAACGTTCATTAGGCTAATTAGGGGTACAAAGGTGGGGTTAGGGAGGAGCCAGGGAGTGGCTAATACTTAAAGGAACACACCCTTCACATCAACTGCGCATGCGTTTTACCCATAATTCACTGGGAGAAACAGCAGGAAGTTTTGAGCTGGCGGTGTGGTTTTTGCCCTGAAACTTCATAAAGTCAACCAGCAGTCAGATTTGAGGTCAAATTTAAATGGGAAGTACCTTATCCAGTCTGCAAATGGATGAGTCTTGTTTACTAGAACAAAAGGAGGTGGTACCTTGAAAAGATTCTTGTTATCATAGCTATAGAGTAACCGGTTTCAGAGGAAATACCTCTAGGCTGGGGGCAGGGAAGGCACAGAGTTCATGCTTTACAGCTGGAGAAGAAATGTGGCTTTTACAACTTAACACAAGACTGAAATTACAACAATGTTATAAAATTATAAAATCACCCCAAAGAATATTACAAAGGCCACCACGTCAGTCAGCATCTTCCTAAGACGATGCAAGTGGAAGTGAATCCGTTTCCTGGCCTGGCCCTGGTAGACTGTCCAGGTTTCACAGGCGTACAACAGTGAGCTCAGCACTATGGCTTCAGTTGGGTCGGCCGTCTAATACCCTCCCACACCTTCCTTTGGAGCCTCCCAGACACTGAGCGTCAACCTCAGTGCCAATGTGTACATCCCTGGAAAGCAGGCTGCCAAGGTCATCACACTAATCCCCAATGGTCAGCACTTCTCCGTTTACAGTCCCTGATGGTTCCATCTATGGAAGGTGCGGTGCTGGCTGGAGAGAACCTGTGTTTTCTTAGTGTTGGTTGTCGCACAGGCACCGGGAACCCACAGGGACCCATTGCCCACCCGAGGTGGTTGGCACTTCACAAATGTGCTCTCCTGTGATCCTCACGACAACTGGTCTTGTGATCCCCGTTTAGGTTTGAGGAAACTGAGGCAGGCAGAGGTGGATGCCTTGCTAGTATCTGCAGTCGGATCTGAGCTCCTGACTCCCAGCTCAGTGTTGGGAGCCTCTGGCCACCTGACTTGCTTGAGAGGGGGAACGCCAGGTTAGAGCCACACGAATGGCAAATTGGTAGCAGGTCTGGGGGAGTGTTTGCTGAGGCAGTGGGCTTATGGGGCTCTGTGAAATAGAGTCAGCAACTGCTTGGAGATGGGGGATGAGGATGGGTGAGGAGTCAAGGACTCTGAGACCAGAGAGAGATCCGGAGAGGAGAAGAGGCTAGGGTGGAAGCAGGTTAGGGCTAGGGTTAGAGCTGGGAGGCAGGAGGCTGGAGGCTGGGGAGGCTGAGCTGGTCCCAGAATCCCTGCCTTCTGAGTGGGGCAAGTGAGCGGAGGTCTTCCTGAGGATCCCATGGGGAGGGAGTTCTGCTGCAGGAAGCCCCACATGTCCTCTGGCCTGATCCCACGCATCCTCTCCAGGGTCTGGATCTAGATCCGGAGGACCTGAGTTCAAATCCCTGTTTGTTACTTATAGCTTGTGTGACATCAAGCAGACCACAGAACTTCTCTGGGGCTCAGCTTCTATAAAATGAGGAGCTCCTCCTATTTCTAACCTTACGATCTTCTGAGCTCCGTGACTGACTCCCTGTGGCCATATAAAGTACTTTCAATATTATGATGGATGGCTCTCAATTACTCAGATCTCTAAGCTGAGTCTTCTCCAGCCTGGCTCCTTTCAGACCCCTTTCCTCACCCTCAGGAAGCCAGAAGGGCTGTTTCCATCACAGAGGCCAGAAGGAATGTAGGCTTTGCTGCCTCTCCTTCCTTGGAGCTGACCGTCTGTGCCTTTTCCCTTTGGGTGACCAACCCAGAGGGAAGGGATCGAGGGGTGATGAGTATCTAGCAAAGGATGGTTCCCCCCTTCCCCCACTCGCCATGGTCCCAGCATGCTTTAGGAAGAGGGAGACTCCCTCCATGGGAGCCTGGTCCTGAACTGCACACCCATTCCTGAGCTGGTCTACGAAGAAAAGAAAGCAGAGAAGGGAGGGCCCTCAGAGCTCAGCAGTGCCCCCAGAGCCAAGGTGCCCACTTGGGAGACAGCTGTCGAGAGCTTGGGCTCGAGGATACCCATTTCTCCTGATTTCTCTCTGAGGCACTGCTCAAAGCTTTGGTGCACCGCATTCTCCTGGGTCACTAATATACTGTGATGTCATGTAATTAATAGTGACATGTATTTTCGGGAGGCTCTGGAGGGAGAATGAGTTTTAAAACTATTGGGATATCAATATGAACCCCAAAAGACCTGCCTCCCTGGGCACCTCGGTGTAGCCCTGGTCTTCCACACTGAAATTGGACTGGATTCAGAATTTGCAGCTGAGCTTTAATTTACAGTAAGTGTGAGGATTGGAATCAGGAAGACCCAAGTGTGAATCCTGCCTCACACACTTCCTAGTTGGGGGCTCTGGCCAAGGCACTTCACCTCTGCCTCAGTTTCCTCATCTGTCAAGTGTGGATGGTAACAATACCCACGAAGGTTGTTGGGCATATTAAATGAGGTAACGTTTGTGAAGTGCTTTGTAAAGTTTGAAGCGATGTGCAGATTATATACGTGCATTTGCATATATATAAGCCCTTGATATAATTTGATCAAACGAGATATTTGTGAAATGCTTATAACATAGTAGGCACTTAGTAAATCCTTCCTTTCTTCCTCCTTCGATGATGATGATGATGTAATTAAATAGTTATCATGGCCAAGTACTGTGCTAGGCACAGGAGACACAAAGACAAACAGAACAATCTCTGCCCCCAAGGACCTTGCCTTCTACCCTGAGAGGTGGAAAGAAAGGAAGGAAACCAGCATTTACAGGGAGCCTGTACTGGGTACAGCACCAGGCACTGGGCAGGGCACTTTACAAGCATGATCTCATTTGATCTTCACGACAGTGGGAAAATGTCCTCATTTGACAGTTGAGGAAACTGAGGCTGGCAGACGGAAAGCGGCTTTCCCAGGATCTCATGTAGTATCTGAGTTGAGATCCGAACTCAGATCTCCTTGCCACTCTCGGCTTAGGCAGCTGTCTAGCTGCTGCCTAGGTACTGGGTATTGGAAGAAATTTCCTGAGCTCCAATTCCCAGGAGACTGTAGGTGTGGTCAGAGACTGGTGTCCTCACAGGTGCAGATCCCTGCCTTTGGAGAGTCTTCCAGGAAGTGAGAGGCTTAAAAACCTGGGGCCTGTACACAGGGGTCAGCCTAGGACAGAGCTGACAGGCTCGTTAGAGATGGAGGAGGTGGTCTGCATCTGCACTGGGGTCTGTGAAACAGGGATTTCTAGTGGAAACCTGAGGGCTCTGGAGACAGAAAGTGGATGCTCAGCAGGTATCCATATTGGCGGCAGATGAGGAATGACAAATCTTCCCCCCACTCAAGGCAGATCCCTTTCTATCTCTAGAGGAAGAGAGGACGCCTCTGTGAATGGGTTCTCAAAATGATTCCAGCATGTGATTGCCCGCTGTTCTTTTCTTTGTAATTCTATCTCAATAAAATGTTTTGGCTGTATTTGCTATAAATGTCCTGCCTGACCAGTACTAGAACACTCACTGAAATTTGGGGGCTTGAGCCAGATTGGTCTATTTATGGCCAAAACATCCGCACTGACCCCGAGCAAAGCACAGTGCTCATAGTGAAGGCGATTCTGTGCTGAAGAGCCTAGATTGGGTGTACACACTTTTTAATATTTATTTATTTTTATGTGAGCAGACGCATAGTTAGCGAACCAGTTTTGAGGAAGCAGAAAGAGCTGGGTCCAGGTCGGCCTCTGACTCCTTGCCCCTCTGTGTCCACAGGCGCCATTCTCAGTGACAGAGCAGGCACTCATCTGCAGAGGGAGTTTCCTCCCAGGGAATTACCCACAGAGCTGGTCACAATGTGAATGCTTAAACTTGTATCTTTAAAACGGTAGCAGCGTTTCCCCCAAATATAGAAAGCACATGAAAGAAAATCATTCTTGTATTATGGGCATTCTTAATCCTTTTGAGGGCCTGGCCTCCTTTAGAGAAAGTCCAGGGAAGCCTAAGGACCTTTTTCTCAGTCACGTTCAGAAGGCGATCGTGTTGAAATGCAGTTTTTAAACAAACCAATCCACAATCTCCACGTTAAGTGAGACTAAGAACATCTCTTTAATCACGAAGACAATAAGTGTTTGTTGATTGAATGAACGACTGCAATAAATCATTTCTGCTCTGCTTGACAAAATTCTGCTCCACTTCAGCAAAGACAGATTGAGAGGGACATGGGACACATGATTGATCTGCAGAATCTGCCTTTAAAAATCCATGAAACCTTATTTTCGGTTTCAGTGTCAGATTCCTGGAGTTCTTCCCAGGCTTTTTTCTGCTCGGATATGAAGATGCTGGCGGTCCGCTCCCAACATCAGGAGCGCAGTCAAAAAGCGTGCTGGCCGGGAAATCCTAAGTCACTTCTCCACAAGCCACCAGAGGGCGCATGGTCTGAGCCCCATCAGCCTGGCCCGCTCACTCTTCTGAGAGCTTGCTGCCAGTTCTCTGCTTTAGCTGGGAAGCAGTGACTCTCCAGGGAAACTGCCTATCTTGTTTAATGGCAAATGTGACCGAGCAGAGCTGTCCTCATTGGTACTATGGCTATCTATCTTTCTGGAGCCCGGGCAGGGCCTTCAGCTCTCAACAGATTCTCTTGCTTGTTGAGGCAAAGCAAGTTAAAAAAAATGAAGACAGCTAAAATTCACCAAGTTCTCCACCAGGAAAGGGCAGGATGCCATGGGGTTCACAGGACCAGACTCTGACCAGAGTGTGGTCCAGACCACATGCAGCACACACTGGGCACGGCTAGGCTGGGAGGGCTTTAGTCATCAGCCCCCCCCCCCCTCCCTGCAGCATGTATTTCATCTTGGGCATGAAGCCCCTAGAGTCCATCTCCTCCATAGGGTCAGTGCTTTTTGTTTCTGGAGGAACAGACAGTCATGAGTCTAGTCATATCAACCTCCTCAGCAGGAGCTGAGTCTTTTCTGTTGCCGGCTGTCTGGGCAGGCCCAAAACCTTGGGGGCACAGAGCCTCTGCCCTGAAGGGGCCTCAGCAGCAAGCCTCTAGCACCATCTGTATTGGCACCAGCAAATAGTCTCTGGGCTTCTGCCTGAAGACTTCGACAGTGGCATCCACAGTGGGACACCTTTCATGCTTAGGAAGACTTTACTGATGTTCAACCCAGCATGGCTTCTGCTCCTTCCCCCTTCCGCCTCAGCCCCCCATACCCCTGTCCCCTGAGAAGTGACTCCAGCCTTCCTCTCCACTGAGTGCTGGCCTCTTTCTAACTTCAGGTCTGCCTTCCTCTCGCCCCACTCTCTACTTAGATCATAGGTCAAGGATCCCAGAAGCCCAGGGATGTTCCCCTCACAGGCAACTTCTGGGGTTCCCACCCTTCTTTCTCAGCACTGACTGGAGAGTTCCTGCACCCATGTCTTGCAGGATGGCCTCACACATACCTGCTGCACATACAAATTCCAAGTTACCTTAAATATGTGTATGTCTTCCCTTAGGCAGCTCGGTGGCACATTGGTTTGAGAGTGGGGCTTGGGGTCAGGAAATCCTTGCTTCACATCTTACCTCAGACACTTACAAGTTCTGTGACCCTGGGCAAGCTCCTTCACCTCCCCGTGTCTTCTGTGAAATGAGGATAATAATAGCGCCCCAAGAGTTACTGTAAGGACCAAATGAGCTGACACTTGTAAAGCGCTTCGAAAACCTTAAGGGCTGCATAAAACCTTGCAATTATTGTGTTACCATTATCATTATTCCCTAAAAACATCTGAGCTGACATGCAAATTTCAGAATGAATGAGCCCCTGAGCCTGATAGGAGCTATTCCAGAGGGGAGTGGATTGCCTCAGTTCCCCATCACTGGAGTGGAGGCCAGTGACTCCTTTCTGCCCATGCTGTCCAGAAAAGTCTCTAACTCAGAGCCTGTGATTCTAGGGGTAGGGATTCTATCTAAAAATGAGGGGGCATAGGCTCCCCTTTGCTCCCGTCGATAGTCTTAGATGGAGCCACTCAGGGGCACCTCCCTACCCTGGAAGACAAGAGCCACCGGCCAGTTCAGGGCTCCTGGCATCATATCTATCGCTCAGCCATCCTTCTTTTCTTCCTCCTGGGGGCTCTGGTCCTTCAGCATGACTTCCCCCAATTCTCTCCACCTTGCAAAGGGAAAGTCTCCCTGTCTTGGATTCCTGGCTGTGGCACACACACACCCCTTCCCACCTTCTTGCCATACACGGATGGGGGAGGAAGATGCTTCTTCTTGGCTTCCTTAGCACGTGGTGTCTCTCATCCATTGGACTGTGACAGGAGCTAAGGTCAATGGACACAGACTCAGGGAGACAAGAAGCAAAGCTGAGACTTGGGTCTTAACAACTTCAGACCCCAAAGAATGGAAACAATCCGTGCAATCTATAAACAAGTGTTAATCCTCCCGAGGAAGGGGGTGCATATTTTTAGACTTTCAGTAGCAGGGCCAAATTCAGAGGCATGCTGGGATGAGGAGTAGGGTATTTGTGGGTATGTATGGGTATGTATACCCATACATACATGTGTATATGATGTTTGTATGTATAGCAGTGGTAACAGAGAAGGCCAGCAGGGCTAACTGTCCTTGCCCACTGTCCACCTGCTTCTCTCCCACCAGATCCTTAGTCCCTTCCCTCTGTGAGTGGTTTTCCTCTGAAGCCAGTCCCAGGGGAACAAATGGAAGAAGCTGTCTCCTTACCAGCCTAGATCCTGGGGTCCAACATTACTAAGGAAAGGTCTAGACTTTAGAGGAATAGCCCTTCCCTCTTCCCTGGGAAGTTGTGAAGTAAATCAGTGACTTGCCTTTGTAGCTTTGAGTCCCCACATTCAAAACAACACCCCACTGTTTTAAATCCAAGCCCCTCTCTTCCTGGCCACTCCCATCTGTTGATCTCTACTGCCTTTTTAGATCATTTTGAATTTAGGGACCCTGCCCTTGGTTATCAGCTTGAACATATTTAGCAGGCTTAAGAGAGAAAGTATTTACAAACAAAAAAGGAAGCAGATTCTTATGATGCAGACTTTCCCAGAATCCCAGGGAAAGCCATCAGGCTCCACATGACTTCTCCTCTCTGCACAATCCTTTAAGATGAGAGGAGTGGACTAGGAGTGTACCTCAAAGAGATAAAAAAAACAAAAAGGAAAAGGACTTAAGGATACAAAAACATTTACAGCAGCTCTTTTAGTGGTGGCAAAGAACTGGAAATTGAGGGGATGCCCATCAATTGGGAAATGGCTGGACAAGTTGTGGTATATGAATGCAATGGAATACTAATGTGCTATAAGAAATGATGAGCAAGATACTCCCAGCGAAACATGGAAAGAATTACATAAACTGATGTAAGATGAAATGAGCAGAACCAGGAGAACATTGTACATAGTAACAGCTACATTGTATGATGATCTACTTTGAATAACTTAGCTATTCTCAGCCATCCATGATCCAAGCTAATTCTGTAGGACTCAGGATGGAAGGTGCTGTCCCTTTCCAGAAGAAGGACTGGAAGAGCCTGAATGTGCATCAAAGATATGTTTTCTTTACTTTTCTTGGGGTTCTTTTGTCTGTGTTTTCTTTTACAGAATGACTTACATGGAAATGTACTTTGCATGGCTACACATGTATAAGCCTGTGACAAATTGCTTGCCTTCTCAGTGAGGGGAGGGAGAGAGAGAATTTGGAACTCAAAATCTATAGAAAAAGGACTGTTGACATTGTTTTTACATGTAATTGGGGAAAAAATAAAATATTACATTTTTTAAAAGAAGCAAAAAATCCCTAGCCCCCCCCCCAAAAAAAGATGAGTGGAGTGGGTTTGTGACTCATACCAAACCCCTCCACCAGTCTCAAGATCATAGCAAAGTTGGGGGGAGGGGAGTTGCAGAGAAAGCACAGAAGGATGAAGGAATTCCAGAATCATGTCTGGCAGCTGTGGGGCACCACAATGCCCAGACCAGTGGGCCTGAAGTGAGGAAGACCTGAGTTCAAATTCAGCCTCAGACACTTGCTGGCTGTGTGACCCTGGGCAAGTCACTGCCCCTCTGTTTGCCTCAGTGTCCTCAATTGAAAAATGGGGGTGACAATCACACCTCTCTCCCAGGGTTTTTGTGAGGATCAAATGAGATATGTGTAAAGTACTTAGCACAGTGCCTGGCGCAGAGGAGGCACTTAAAATATGCTTATTTCATGCCTTCCTTTCTGGTTGTGCTTGGGGAAACTTCGGCCAAGACAATATTATACCTAACAACAGTGGCTGGCATGTATACAGTGCTTTAAAGTTTATTAGGCACTTTATAAACATTATTTCATCTGACCCCCACAACAAGGGAAGCAGATGCTACTATTATCCCCATTTTACAGATGAGGAGACAGAAGTAGAGGTCTGTCTCTGCACTGATTTACTGACCAGACCTCACATTCCCATTCCAAAACCTCAGAGCAGGCAGGGGAATGCTGCTGCCGTTTCCTGGGCAGCCACACAGACGGGTTCCTGCTTGGGAAGGTTTACTGGGACATGGTATGAGCAGAGGACGGAAGGATGGCTTTGCTTTGAAGGAGCCCAGTGTGGGTCTTTAGAGAAAATACACAACCCGAAAAACTCCACACCCAAATGGAATCATCCGTAAGAGGCGCCGAGCCCCGCGAGGTGATGGGAGAGCCCAATGTTTTGTTTTGCCGCAGTCAGGCGTGAAGTGGCAGGCAGTGTTCTGGCGGGCCACGGCTGGACGTAGACCCCGGCTAGCACTTCCAGGGAAGACCAAGTTTTATTGCTTCTCAGGAGAAAGGTTGACTGGCCCCATGGCGTCCAGGAGCCTCCCCTGGGCAAGAGTCAGCTTGGGAACTAAGCCACCTTGTATACTGGCCACACCCTGACCCCTCCCATTGAGTCCCTGTTTGCTTTCCACGATCTTTCCTTGCCTGGTTTGGGCTCCCAGACAAGAGCTGGAATGTCTTTGGTGGGGGGAACTTGCAGATGAGAAATACCTTCTCTTAATAGTTGTCAGGATAATAGCTGCCAAGGACACTGGGATGTTCTGTGCCTGCCCCTGGTCTCACAGTCGGGAAGGAGACACCAGTCAGCATTTGAACTCAGAGTCCCTCTCCATCCATCAATCCCTCCTTGGTACAATAATGTTGGGGTGTGCTTCCTGGAGGGGGCGGGTGTCGCTAAAGTAGGGAAGGAGGGTGAGTCACAAGCCAGGCCGGCCATATATGGGCATTGACCATGAGTGAGCTACAGGGAGGGGCAGAATCATGAGTCAAACTGGGGGCGGGGGTGGTGATGAAACAGTATTTATAAGTGATTCTTCTATGTAGGAAAGTCCCAGGCTAAGCTTAGAAAAGCCTGGGGGGGAATGGGGAGCAGGGAATCTGCGGTTAGTGCCAAGCATAGAAAATCATCCCTGCCAGCAGCACATTGACTTAGAAAACCACAAAGTCACATTATCTATGTTGTATTGTGTTTTTATTTATTTTGTTAAATATCTCCTGATGACATTTAATGGGGCAAAACTCTGGGAGTTTTGAGTTCAACACTTTGCTTTAAACAAATTCCCAAACCATCAGCAACCACAGCCTCCCTCCCCTCCCCCCGAGGATGCTTGCGTCATCCCTTGGGGGCGGGGTCCTCCTTATCTAACAGCTTGTCGCACTCTTTCCCTCCCCTGCCTGCTTTTACAAATGGGGATCTCCCCCCTGTTTCACTCACAATTTGCTGGTAACGGGCTCCACCTACTCTGATCCTTCCAAGACTGCGATGGTTCATGATTTACAGAATCACAGAATTTGAGGGTTGGAAGGGACCTCCATGACCACCTAGTCCAATTCTCACAGCACAAGAATAGCCAGTATTAGCTGCCTGACAAGCAACCTATTGCTCAAAGAGGAAAATCCCTTCTCTCTGGAGGAGCTGTCCACTTTGGGACCGCTCTCAGGACTAGAAGTTTTCCCTAAATTGGCCTCTTTGTGACTTTCCTCTTTTTGAGGCCAAACAGAGCAAAGCTAAACCTTCCTCCATGTGGTGGTAATTGAATACATGGTCGCCTGAGTCCATGTTTCTCCAGGCTAAACATCCCTAGTTACTCAACATCCCCTCCCCATATGTCATGATCCTAGATGCCCCCTCTGAACAGTTCCAGATTATTAGCATTCTTGAATTCTGGAGCCCAGAAATGGGCATGATATCCCAGATGAGTCTGCCCAGAAAAAAGTACAAAGCAAAGGGCTGTCACTCCCTTTTTCCTAAAAGCTTTACCTTTCCCCACAGTCCATTGGCTTCCTGATGTTGCTGCTGGCTTTGCAGGCAAATGCACTGTCCCCAGCCTCTACTTGTTCAGCTGATTTTTTGAGCCCCATCTGGCTTGTGCCTTTAAGCACTTTACCAATGTTAACTCATTTAATCCTGCCAACAACCCTGAGAGGTAGGGGTTTTTATTGTCATCATTGTACAGCAGAGGAAACTGAGTCAGAGAGCAGTTAAGAGACTTGCCCAGAGTCACGCAGCTAGGAAGTATCTGAGGCTGGATTTGAACTCAAGCCTGCTGACTCCAGGCCCAGTGCCCTGGCCACTGCTCCATCAGCTTTGTTATCTGTAAATTTGATGAGCAGGCTATCTATGCCTTTATCTGGCCAAGCATAGCCAGAGCACTGGGGCACCCCATCAGAGACCAGTGTCAGGTGGACATCGAACCACCAGCAGCTGCTTTTAATCCAGCTGTTCAGCCCATTCCAAATCCCTTTTCTCCTTTCCATCTCTCCATCTTCTCTACAAGAAGAGCACAGGATGCTTTATCAAGAGCTTCACTAAAGTCTGGGGAAATGGACTCTCGTCTTCCTCTGAGTGTTCAGGAGTCAGCAGAGCAGGGGCCCCATCCCACCCACTGCCACCTGTATAAAAATGCACAAAACCATTCTTAGCTCATAGGCTACACAAAAGTAGGGGACAGTGTGCTAGATCGGGCCCACGGGCCAGCCTGCCAGCCTCCAGTCTCAGTGAACAACCCAGTTTAAAAAGGAAGTGAAGTTACTTTCGCATGGTCTTAGTGGTGTTGGTCAGTCATAGAACCTCATGAAGAGGACATTGGCACCCAAAGATGGGCTGGGGTGGCAGAGAACAGTGGAAGCTCTATGCTGTTTGCCAAGCACAAACAAGCCCACTCTCATCTTCCCATTCACTGCCCAGCTGTGGAGCTATCCATGACAGATGTTCTGATAGACTGACCCAAGCAGGCACTCACAGCCGCAGGTCACCATCTGGACACTGCCTATTGCATCCCAGTGAGGACACAGGAGAGAAACTTTAGACATGGTCATTTATGAGGTTGCTATGGAGGGAGATACTCCTGGCCAGTCACTAGGACACCGGCTTTTCCAGGGGAGGGTGTATGATCTTGGCCTAGCATGTGACCAATCCCTGGCACTCATCTCTGCGCAGAGAACAAAGGAGTAATTCAGTTCTGCCCATGTGAATGGGCACCCAAAACTTGTTAGGACCTGGGTATTTAAACCCAAGGTATTTAGATTCAGGAACTCTCAAGTGTGGAAGGAAGGAAGGGAGAGAGTAAGGGAAGAAGTGAGGAAAAGAGGTAGGGAGGGAGAAAGAAAGGAAGGAAGGGAAAGAGAAAGGGAAGAAGTGAGAAAGGGAGGAAGGAAGGAAACAAGGAAGGGAGGGAGGAAGGAAGGAAGGGAGGGAGAAAGGAAGGGAGAGAAGGAGGGAGGGAGGAAGGAGGAAGGAAGAGAGGGGGGAAGGAGAGAAAGGAGCAAGGGAAGAAATGAAGGCAGGAGAAAAGGAGGGAGGGAGGAAAGAAAGAGGGAAATAAGGGGAGGAGGGAGGAAGGGAGGAAGGGAGGAAACACGTATTTATTAAATGTCTGCTACATGCCAGGCATCGTGTTAAGCACTTTACAAATAACTCACTTGACCCTCACAACAACCCTGGGACGGAGGTGCTATGATTATCCCCATTTTACAGTTGAAGAAACTGAGGAAGAGGTTGAGTGACTTGTCCAGGGTCACAAAGCTAGTCTGAAGTGGAGGCTGCATTTGAACTCAGGTCTCCCTGATGCCAGACTTGGCGCTCTATTCACCGGGCCATGCATTTGGTTTGATGTTTTCAATCTTTTGACATCTCTTGCTGTCTGCTGAAATTTATTCTTACGGGAGAATTGACTGCTTGAGAAAAATATTGATCCCTTTTTGTTGTGAGTCATTCACTTTGCTCCTGATCCTTTCAGCCGAGCTTTCCCTTCATTCCTACATCGTCTTTGCTTCCTCTAGGCAGGGACGCAGTCCTTGGGGAGCATCCATCTTCCCCCTTTTGGTCTGTTTGCGGTTGTTGGAGAGTTATTCTACCCTGGGTCCAATGGGATGTTTGTAAAGCACATAGCACGCAGTAGCTGCCTCATCAGTGCACTGCCTCCCGCTTCCAGCCCTCCCCTCCCCAGCCTGGCTTTGGGGTGTTTTTGGATCGATCATCTTTCTTGATATCTTCTTGTGTCTAGTCTTTTCTCCAGCCTTACTTCCCGACTTGGGGCTTGGCCGGGGGCTGCCTCTTGGTACATTTTGGGGTGAGGTGGCTGGCCACCCTTAGTCTCAGCCTAGATCATTTGAGTTCCTGTGCTGACCTTGACTTGCTGGGACTAGATCACCTGGATGTTTGAGGTTCGGAGAGCTATATATTTGGGACCCTCCATGGAGTCTCAGGGCAGAGTGGTAGGGTCCTTCAAGCCCACGGGCCTGTGATGCCAGTCTGAATACTGTCTCAAGTACAGGCAGATGGCCCTGGTCACTGCCATGCCTGGTTGCTTGCAAGGTCTGCAGTGTGGCTTTCTGATGCCCCAGGGTTTTCTCAGGGGAGGCATCTCCAGCCTCTTACTAGCAGTGTAACCTTGGTGTCTTCTGACTGATACAGAGCCTTTCTGGTTGCATGTGTCTCTGGCTAGTCTTGGGGACTCTGAGAAGCCCTCAGCTTACTTGTCTGAGCTCAATCAGCAGTTCTCCTGGTGAGCTCACTGTCCTCTTGTTTATGGGCTCCTGGCAGTTTAGTAACTGTGGCTGCTCATTTGATTTCTGGATCATTTTATGACCCAATGGTATTTTTAGGTCTTTGATGCAGGAAGGATGTGAGAGCAAGTTGGTCAGCATCTGTCCCAGTGGCCATCTCAGCCAGAACTCTTTGGCTGGCTCACCATAGCTTAGCACAATGCCTAGCGCATAGTGGGTGCTTTATAAATTTGTATTAATTGGCTGACTGCGTCCCCCTGCTGTCATGGTTGGAGGACTTTGCTACTAAGTTCTGTTGGTGGGGAGGGGGGGACCCTAGTTGGCTCTTCTGACCTTTCAGAGTTCAGGTAATATCCAGGATCCTTGTTTGCCTAAGATCAGGGAAGAGAAAACACAAAATGCTACAGATATACTGTGTCCTCATGGGTATGTGGTGGCCAGGCAGAGGACTATAGCCTGCAGACACTCACTCCGACCCAACAGCTCCCACTAACTCTGGCCTCCCTCACTAACAGGAAGGCAAAGACCCACAGGGCTGAGGGAGGGAGCACATAGACTCAGTTCTGGCTCAGCATCTCATGAGTCATTGTCATGGTCAACCAGAAGGCTCAGACCCTCTGTCTCTCATGGCCATAGGATTCTAAGGAGACTGAGTCTCCACACTTGGTTGGATTGGAAGCAGCCAAGGAATAGTCAGGCAGGGGATTTCTATGCCTGCTTCAAAAACTGCTCCCTTTTCTCCCCTCTCTCGTTAGTTGGTTCTCTATTACGAATATAAATTGGAAAGGAGGCTAATGAATGGATTAGAACACCCAACCTGATAACATGTCCAGGATATGGGACGTCATGACTGTGAGGGATTCCACACCAGTGCATACTACAGCCCCTTCACCATGCAGTAGATGGTCCTCCAGGAAGCTGTACCCAAAGCAATTCACAACCTGCCAGCCAATCTTCCAATACTGAGACTTTCCAAATTTAGCTAAGGCTGGTAGACACCCAGTCTGACTCGGACCCATTTTCAAAGCCTGGCTTGTTGTCTAAGGCCTAGGAGAGATCGCATTCCACTGACATTACTTTTGAGAACTCTGCTTCATGATGAGGCATCAGAACAGGCCTTTGGAGGAGGGATTACAGATCATCTGGTGTAAAATCCAAGAAGTGAACATGGGGCGTGTTCTTTATTTCTAGGCTTTGCCCAAGGTCACAGGATCATGAGAGAAAGAATATATTGGGAGCTGAGGAGGGCAAAAAGGAAATAAGGGACATGGGGAGTGTTTCATGCGTCATACCAGCTGGCATCCATCTCCACCATCTTTTAAAATAAATATTGCAATATCCTAGCATTAAGCAAGTTACAGGATGGGAAAGATTTGTCCTTGGATGATACAATAGAAGCTTTTTCCTTTTTAATGAAATCAAACCACTTTCACGTCCATATGAATTTTATTCAGTTCCAAACTCATCATACCACATGGACAAATAATCCAGAAAGTCTTCTGAGAAGTGTGGGAGAAGTATCAAGAGCCAAAGAAGAAACACAAGAAGAACGGGAAGGTGCTTTGGAGGACTTGGGAATTATGAAGGACAGAGGTCAAACTAGGGAGGATCTGGGGAGAGGAGAGCTGAACAAAGAGGAGGATGGGAGAAGAATCGAGCAGAGGAGTCTGAGGAGGCTCCTGAGGTGGAAGAACAGAAGGAGGAAGAAAAAGCAGAAAAAGGTGCAGAAAAATTTAAGACAAAAGGGAATAAAAACCCAGAGTAGAAAGAAGAGAAGGCCTCTGCTGGTAAGAGAAGATTGGACGTTTTGGTAAGACAAGGTTAAGAGGTTAATAAGAAAAAGGAAAGAATGTGGATGAGGCTGTCGTGTGCCTGCCAGTGAGATGACTCTCCAAGTCATTTGCCCCAGTGGGGTCTCCAGGGAAGCTGCTCGCAAGTGGACAAAAGACTAAAGATTTCACTTAGAGGAAGTATGGGGAGAAGTCAGGAATGGGCCAAGAACCTGTGTGGAGGAAGCAATGCTTAGATTTCTTCTGAGGCCAGTGGACTGCTAGCTATCCTCAAAGTCTGGCCTCATTTCCCTCCTAGAACGAATATCAAAAGGACCAAAGAATAGGTCTCTACTTTCCAGATTACCACGGAGGATTTCATACTCTAGGAAGCAAACAAACAGCCCAGAGATTCCATGTGAAGACAAAACTCTTACCAGATCTAAACAGGGGGATCCTGATCTGTAGTCAGAGGCTGGAGGGTCCAAGATGGTGACAACAAGGAGATGGGGAAGAAGGATCACTGAACAATTGAGTCTAAGTAGCCACATTTGACCATTCCCAAGGAAGAAAGGCTTGAATCCCCTGATAAGGAAGGATGTGTCTTAGATAAGAGACCAGCCTGTAAAAGTCAAGGGAAGAAGAGATTGTCAGCTCTCTATTGAGAAAGATTTGTCTTACCAAGAGAGAAACAGAAAGAAAAAGAGAGAGAGAGAGAGAGAGAGAGAGACAGAGACAGAGACAGAGAGAGACAGAGAGACAGAGAGAAGGAGATGAAGAGAGACAAAGAGAAAGGCAGAAAGGATAGAGGGAGTGGAAAGAGAGAGAGAGAAAGGCAGAGGCGGAAGGGAGTGAGGGAGGAGAGAGAGAGGGAGAGAGAAAGAGAAAGAGAGGTGTCGTCTTCCTGGAGCATGGAGCCAAGACCTGACCAAGACTCTCCCAACACTTGCAACACCAGATGACTACGTCTACTTCTAGAGATTCACATAGACACAAAGAATACTCTCAGAAGGGATGGGGAAAGAATTGCTAGCACAAGTAACATGCCCTCCTCCCCCTCTATTTCAGTGTCATAATCAAACCAACTCCACCATCATTCCCAAAGAGGGTGTGTCAGCCTACTCCCCCATCCCTGCAACACTCCACATCCAAGTTTTCTTCTCAGATGTGTGGGGTGTTCAGGGAGGACCAGCCCCTCAGGTGAGGGCTGCTCAGCCACCTCTGGGATCCACCTTCACCCAGCTCTCATGGGTGACTCCAGGAAGCTGTAGCAAGCACAGCAGCCACACCCCAGCAAACTGTCTGGCAGATGGGCTAAACCAGGGTGAGGGTAACCAACAGGCTTCAGACCCATGGATGAGTTAGGGGGGTGTCTACCGAGCATGTGAAGACTTCTCCCAGCAGAATGAGTGGATGAGAACAATGTGTTCCAACAGCCATGAAGGCTGAAGCAGGCACCGGGGAGCGCTCAGAGCTTGCTCAGATGTCAAAGACACCAAGGGCATCCACTGCCCCCCAGGACATTCCCTGTCGTCCTGGACTTTGGTGACTCTGGGACAGAGGCTGAGGACTTGGTGCAGCTCAGCCTCATATCCAATAACTGGAAAGTTAAGACATTATGTGGTGATGTCACTGGTCCTCTTCTAGAACAAAGGATAAACAACAGAATGTAAGGCTCCTTGAGTGTAGGGACTGTCTTTGTTTACTGACAGCTAGGTACTGTACAGTGGATAGAGCACTAGACTTAGAGTCAGGAAGACTTGAATTCAAATCCAGCCTTTTACTAGAAGTATGACCTTGGACAAGTCACTTAACCTGTAGAGGTCCGCCTCAGTTTATAACTGTAAAATAGGTATTATAATCATAGCACTGCCTCCCAGGGTTGTTATAAGGATAAATGAGATCACACTTGCAAAGAACTTTGCAAACTTTAGAGTCTTCTGTTAATGCTAGCTCTTGTTTTTATAATATGAATGCCCAGCACCATGCACTCTATCTGGCATAGTAAAGCCCTAATAAATGTGTTTTCCTTTGTTCATTCATTACACAGTCTTGGGCAAGAAACTGAAGGTGTTAAGGGCCACAGATGGTATTTCCAAAGCTGCTGCTGATCAAAGGCAAGGGCTTCAGAGGAGAGAAGTATATTTGGGAAGGAAGCAGATGGTGAGCAGATGGCATGTGAGAGCAGAATTTGGATATGGGGATTACAGCTCAGAATGCTGGAATGTGGGGCTCCTGGTCAAGGAAGGAACATGCACCAGGAAAGGGCTGCTAAAATGCATTGGTCTTGCAACAGTGTTCCGAGGGGTTTAAAGGGAAAAGGAATGGATGGAAGAGCGTTTATCCTGCACCTACTATGTGCAGAGTCCTGCGCTAGGTGCTGATGAAACCAAAAAGCAAGAGCCCAAATCTGCTAAACAGCAAATAGGCTCATGGAAAACAGTCTGTCTGCAAAAGATCTGAGTATTTTAGTGGTTTTCAAATCTGTAGTGTGAAATGACAGCAGATCCAGCAGGCAAGCCTTTATTGAGTGCTTCCTGTATGCCAGACACTCACAGGGGCTTCCATTCTAATGGGTGTAGGAGGTATTCAGGCAGGCCCACACTGGGAGGAGGAAGGGCTGCTCAGCCCTCTTTGGTGGCCACCTGTCATCTGGCTCTCACCCATGACTCCAGGCAGCCGGAAGTTGGGCTGCAGCCGCACTCTGGTAAAACTGTCTGTGCAGACTGGCTAAGCCAGGTTGAGGGTCAATGACAGGCCTCAGACCCATGGGTGCTTCAGGGGGGCATCCACCCCAAGCACATGAAGACTTCTCCCAGCAAAATGGGCAGATGAGAACAATTTGTTCCAATATCCATGAAGGCTGAAGCAGGCACTGGGGAGGGTGTAGAGCTTGGTCACACATGGAAGACACCAAGGTCACCCCCTGCATCCTGGGCCACCTCCAGTCATCCTGACTTTTGCCCTGCCACTGAACTTTGATGACTCTGGGAGACAGTGAAGCTGGTTACCTGGTGTTGCTCTGCCTCACTTCAATCTGATTCATCCACAAGTCAAGACATTACTCATGACGTCATTGGTCCTCTTAAGAAATGGAGAATGAACAACAACAACATTCTAATGGGGGAGGTAGCAACTCCACACTCTCGGTGGGGAAACAGAACAGGGAGAACCCCACTGATCCTCTGGGATGGAGCCCTAAGCAGTAGATGCAGCTGCCCTCTGGGAATGAGGGGGAGCTGGGATAAAGGATTTCCAGAGGCTGTGAGGGTTAGGAAGGTGTGGACCAGATACAAGAACCAGAGTCCCGGTCTCCATGACTAGTATCCTAGTGGATTTTCTTTAAATATTAGGAAAATTAGGGTTTCCCCTTTACAATAAAATACAGTACAATAAAAGCTTCGGCTCTTGGGACCCAAACCTGCGGTTACTTTTAATGCCCCCGGCTTGTTCTGGCAGCAGAACTTAGCTGGTGAGATGAGAAGGCACACCAGCTAGGAGATGACCGAGGGGCCATTCTGGTCTCCAGTGCAGAGAGTCCAAACTTCTCAAGTGCCAGAACCATGAGCCTGGTGGTCGTCCCTCATCCTGGCGGAGCTGGGGCAGAGACTCTGGTTCAACAGGAGAAGGGGACTAGGAGGCATAGAAGTGCCTGGCACTTATTAAATGCTTAGTGACCAATTGACAGGGAAACTGACTTGTTTAGTGACATGGACCTGTAGGTTTGATTTCTCCAGTCCAGTCCATCCTCTGACTCATGTCTTAATGTCTTAATTGGAGGTGCCTAGGGGGTACTGAATGCTGGGCCTATGAGGGCATCCTGAGTTCAAACTCAGTCTCCTGACAAGTCACTATACCTCTCTCTGCTTCAGTTTCTCAGTTGTAATAAGGAGGTAATAATAGCTCACACTCCCGAGGCTTGTGGTAAGGATCAATAATGCTTGTAAAGCACTTAGCACAGTGTCTGGCACATTTAATAAACACTTGCTCCCTTCCTTAACTCCCCAAACAGGATGAGACCAGGAACTTGGAGGGGCAGGGGGGGGGGCGAAGCAAAGACAAGCAGAGTCTGTTTATAGAGACGCTTAAAAAAGGTCTCTGAAATCTGCCTCACCATGACAGCGTCTCTTCTCTTTCTGCTCCCAGGGTTCATTTTATCTTAAATAGGGCACGGTGTGAAGATCTGGACGGGTCTTTGCTCCATGCTGCTGAGGTCGGATGTGAGACAGCCTTCTGCCGTTCTAAGGGAGAGCGCCGTTTTATTGCAATATGAATAGAAGGGGAAAAGGAAGCAGGTCAGGGCTGCCACTTCCCACAGCTGACATCCCCCTTTACTCCCCTGCCTACTTCAGAGAGATATTAAGGAGTTTCCCTACAACCCTGCTATGAGATATGAAGAAGCGCTTTGGTTGATTTGGGGAGATTGCAGGGCCATTGGCCTTGAATGAATATATCGCACAGAAAACATTGAATGCTGTTGGCTGAGAGGACAGTCACACCTTGAATACACATGAATAAACCCGTCAGTGGGGGAAAGGGAGGGGGTTGATAGTCAGATCTGACAGTTGTGGCAGATGTCAGAAGTTGAAGAAGAGTCCAACTCTTTACCTCTTGGATTGGAAGGGCTTTTCTCTCCATCCCCACCACCCATCAGCTATGTCATAAAGCAGTGGAATTACTTACCCAAAAGAAGATATGCCCATACAGCAGCTAGAAAGTGTAATGGTAATGGGATATAAGATCTTCGCCCCCCCCCCCCCATTAATAGGCCTCATGTGGAGCCCATTAAGGGGGCTCTCTTCTAATTAGACAGTGGGTCATGGGGATTGTGATGCCTTCTAGCTCTAAAAAGGGTGTATATACTCTGAGGTTAGCATTTTGCTTTGGGGCTCACTCATTGGAAGAGTGTTCTTGTGATTTGACCAGGTGACTCTGGGTAGCCATTAAGGAGCTCCCCAGCTTTGAAAAACCCAGATGTTGGTGCTTCTCTCTGGTAACTAGGTATGTATTGCCCTGGTCAGACAGTTGGATCTGTCTGTTGAGCTGTGGTAATTTCTCAGACATTCAGAAGTCCCATCTGTTGGTCTTTATTTCTCTGCTTGTATTTTCTGTGTTTTCTTTGTTTGGATTTTCTCTGAAGTTCGGCGTGCTGATTTTCCCCCTGAACTAATGAATGTAATTTTAAAAAGTTTGTTGATCCTTTCAACAGCTAGCTTTCTGAGTAAAGCAGATCTAAGAACCTGTGCTAGCAGCCATCCTGGGGATGCCAGTGTGGTTGACAATACAGAAAGTCATTTCAATTGAATTTGAGGTATAATCCAGGGAGAGGACACATACATCCTGGACATACACAGAAACAGAAAGGCAGTCACTTGAGACCGGAAATACCTTCAAGTAGCATGGCTCCAGTAGCTGGAAAGCTAGCTACGGAATGACAGGTGAGCCAGCCCTGGCAATTTAGATTTGAGCTTTGTGAAAGAATTTCAAGGCCTGGAAACAGTGGAAGCAAGTGGTCTAGGTTACCTGTTCTCCTTGGTGCCTTGCTACTACTATACACTTTCCATAATTGCTATATGTATAAGCAGGAGAGTGGACCCCAGGTTTATGGGGAAAATGTTTTGTAGGTAATATTTTTACTGTGCCCTTTTCGTAAGAGCTAACCTTATCTATGAATGGGAAGCACACTGGTGAGGGCTCATGAACTTGTCCTAGGAGTAGCCATCCATAAGGTACCCTAGAAGCTTTGAGAGGAGCAGCTGCCCTCTAGGAAGGTGACTTGGGGAGGGGGTGGACATACCTGGAATGACTTCCTTCCTTTTCTGTGTTTCCTAGAATCCACTCAGGGGCTGTCTCCTCTAAAAGCTCTCCCTCTCTGGTGTCTGCAGGTGTTAATGCTCTCTGCTTCCTCAACTTCCTTTGCATGCATATGGTTGTCTTTTGCCATGTGCTTCCCCCAGTAAGACATAAGCTTGTGTCTCTTTTGTCATTGTATCCCTGGTCCCAGAGCAGTGCCTAGAATGCACTAGGACCTTTGGAAATGTTTGTTGAATTGAATCCAGTTGAATACCAGGCCACAGTATTCCCAATAGAGCAAGAGAGACCTTTGGGTTCTGGGGGAGAGAGCTGTGGGTGTACTGCCTGGTCCCCTGTGGAGTCCGAGAACCTCTGATTTGGAGAGAACTTTGGGGGCTGTGGAGTCCAAGAAGTGGGGCTGGAAAGAACATTGGACACAGCCTCAGAAGAGTCATCAAGGTCTGAGCCTTCACTTAGGACCATGGCTCAGTCCGTTGTCCTCTGGGATGTTCTTTCTCCTGGGTCAGACCTCTAAGGGCCTGTGCTGGTCCTGCCCAGGATCTCAAAGATTATTCATTCACACTGTCACAGTCCCCTCATCTAACACAGGGGTCTATTAGTGGCAAATGAGTCCCCTCTGAGGCTTTGAGGAGGCCTCATGGCCTTCCCCCATCTTTGTTCTGGAGTCTAGACTGAGACGTGGAGCTGCTTGTACAGAGCTGATGCCCTAGGAAGCCCTCTCAGTGCTGTTCCAAATAGCAGGTTGATTCTGAGGACTCTGAAGGGCTCAGGAGGGACAGGTGGGCTTCAGCTCAGGAGTACCAGGAGAGCTAGAGCCACTTACAGAGGTGCTGACCCGCTGCCTTCCAACCCACTGACTGAGAGTGAGCCAGAGAAGAACAGACCCGGGGGAGGTGGGAGCGGCTGGTCAGATTCCTCTGTCATCAGGGGATCTGTCAGCTGCTTGAGCCGATCTTCTCCAAAAGACACCCCAGCCCACCCCCACACTCCCTCTGGGGGAAGAACCTGTTCTGACCAGCCTCAATCAAGTCCTTCCTTTTCAAAAATGATGTGATTCTGTGATAGACCAATCATGCTCAGATAGCAGCTTCTTCTAGAGCACAGGAGAGGCCCCACAGTATGGAGAAGCATACAGGGTATGGAGTCAAAGGCCCTGGGTTCAAATCCTGCCTCCCATGCTTACTACCCATGTGACTTTGGCAGGTTCCTTCTTCCCTGAAGCCCCTGAACATACCCTACATGCTGTCTGGGCCCCTACCTAGTGGAAGGAAGGAAGGAGGCAGAAATGGAAAATGAGGGGGTGACCCAGATGGCCTCTGAGGTCCCTTCCACCTGGAAAGCCAAGATCCCTGACAGATGGGAAGGATCCGAGAGGTCGTCTGGTCCGGTCTAAGCTTCTCACTGCATAGACACAAACTCCAGGGCAGAGAACAGGACATGTGGTAACCTAGTAGCACCTTAAGGTAACATAGTAGCAAGCAGCATCCGAGCCCAGACTCTCAGAGCCCAAAGCCTTTGTCCTAACCACTGTGCCACACCATTAAAGAATTCCAGAGACAGGAGCCCTACCTGAAAAACAAGGTGGGAGGTAGAAATTGGGTGAAGAAGGTGAACGGAGGGCAGGGGGGCGGGACAGGGAGAGACAGGCTGGGATGGGTGAGCTGTGAGGCTCACAAAAGGCTCAGGAAGGAGCATGGAGAAAGAGCCTATGGTCCGGTAGAGTCCAGCATGTGACACACAGCCCAAAGCTCTTCTGCCTGCAGCATGGGACTCCCCTACCCACCCACAGCCTCCATCCTGGCCAGGCAGGAGAATGGGTCTGCAGCGTGGGGCTCCCCCCCACCCTGCTCCCCTCACCCACCCACAGCCTCCATCCTGGCCAGGCAGGAGAATGGGTCTGCAGCATGGGGCTCCCCCCCCGCCCCCAGCCTCCATCCCGGCCAAGCAGGAGGAAAGATCTACAGTGTGGGGCTCCCCGCTCCCACCCACAGCCTCCATCCTGGCCAGGCAGGAGGAGTGGTCTGCAGCATGGCTCTGGCAGGTGTGCTGTGAGATGATTTCAGAGGAAACCTGGGGAGCCAGAGGAGGATTTGGATGGTTTGAGCATCAAATGAAATGATGTTTATAAAGTCCTTGGCCTAGTCCCAGCACATACAAGGTGCTTGATAAGTGCCCCTCCCCCTTCCTCCCTCCCTCCCTCACCTCAGCAGGGGCCCCCGATGGGCACAGGGGATGTTCAGGCCAGACCAGCACCTCTGAGCCCTTTCCAGGACTGCCCAACCAACCCCCTTGGGTGTCCACCTGTTACCCAGCTCTCACCTGTGGCTCCAAGAAGCTCAGCATGGACAGCGGACGCACCCCAGTAAGCCATCTCTGCAGACAGGCTGAGAGTGACCACCAGGCCTCAAACCCTTCAGTGAGGGGGGGGGTGTCCCCCCCCAAGGCCAGCAGAATGGGCGGATGCTGCTGAGGTGGGTGCTGTGGAGTGCTAAGAGCTTGGTCAGACACAGAAGACCCCAAGGTCACCCACTGCGTCCTGGGCCATCGCCACTCATCCTGCCTCGTCCTGCCACTGGACTTTGGCTCTGGAAGAGAGAGGGAGGCTGACGGTTTTATGCTGCTCTGATTCACACACAAGTCAAGATATCTCCCATCATCCACTAGTTCACCCTGACATTGTGATGCCATTGGTCCTTTTCAAAAATGAAGGCTGAAGAAGGAGGCCTGGACAGGAATGTCCACTAACAAGCCAAGATGGCAAGCAGCCAAGATGGAATGATGCAGTAAGTGGTCCGATGTTCTTCATACGCTTTGACCCCATGATCCCATTAGTACGTTTTGAGGAACAGTAAGCTGGTCAAAACTCACATCCCTCCAAGCTCCTCTCACCATCCCGGTGACTCCCTCCACACACACACACACACACACACACACACACACACACACGCACACACACCGGCGAGCCAGGTGGATCTACTGCCACGCCTGTGATGATCTGCTTTTCAGCTATCATCCCTGTCCCTTAACAGCTCCTGCCCCAAGCGTGCCCAGATCACTTTGTATGACCTCTGTGCACACACATGTACTCGTGTAGATGGAAGGTGTGCTGGTAGGTGCTTAACAACAGGCTGGAAGGAAAAATGTACCTAGGACACACTTTTAAATGGTGTGCACATTGTTAACATTGTTTGCATCACTTTCTTAAGTCTAGAGTCTAGAAGACAGTCACAAAACAATAAATAAGTCCTGATTTTTAGCATTTTCCAAATTCCTAAGTCTGAATGTTCACACTGAACATTCAACAATCAGCTCTTGCGAGTTGGCTCCGGCCGGCTCCCAGGGAGACAGACATGGTGCGTTTCTCTCTTTTATCTTTTTATTTTTGCTGTTTTATTTTAATTTAGTTTTACTTTATTTATCTATTATCTATTTATCCGGTTAACCCTGCCTGTTTCTCCTGAGGCCACCTGTCTGCAGTAGACGGCATCGCTTAGTAGGCTTCATGTCAAGAACTTGCTAAGTCTCTGAGTGGGACGGGCTGCCGAAGAGAGGCAGGCTCTGGAGGGCGGGACAGGGCAGGGACTTCCCGGCGGGCTGGCCGAGCACAGCACAGCCCCAGGCATGCAGTCAGAGTCCAAGAAAGGCGTGGCGCTTGTCCAGTGAGCACGTCACCTGGGGAGCACGGTGGTCGCTAATGTAAAAGACATTACAGTGCTGTGCTTTGGCCTTGTACTTATTGCAGCAAATGATGCTGTTGGGAAGGAGGCGAGTCATAATAACATGAGGTCATAAGGATGAGACCTTAACTGAAAAGGGGCCATGGTGTTTTCTTGTTTGGGTTTTGTTTTGTTTGTTTTTAAGAAATAAAAAGGGGGGGGGGGCAGATAGAAGCAAGGAAGGAAAGGAAGGAAGAAGGAAGGGAAGACAGGAGGGGAAGAAGAAGAGTAAATAAAGCTTTTTTTATGTAGAGGCATTTTGGAGAGAGAAAATGTGACAGTGGAAAGATTGCTGTACTTAGAATGAATAAGACACGCTCCAGATTCCACTTCTAAGACTAGGTAACTGAGTGACCCTAAAAAATCACTACCCTTTCTGAGCCCTAGTTTTCATATCTGTGAAATGGATCTATTAGATTAGATGGCCTCTGAGGCCCCTTCTAGCTGTAGATCTATGCTCCTCTGATATTAAAACTGCCCTGTAAGGAACAATAAAGCTGAGGCATTCAGAGAAACATAAGAAGATTTGTATGAACCGATGCAGAGTGAAAGAAGAGCCAAGAGAACCACATACATAGTGACTACAGCTCTGGAAGGGATGCCAACACTGTGCACAACCTTCAAGCCTGCCTGCACCTTTTGCTAGAGAGGGGATGGGCTTAAAATGAAGACATTCATGTTTGGATGTGGATCGGAAGGGAATTCGTTTGCTTGACCATGCGTGTGTGCTCTGAGAGTTCTCATTGTTCATGTGAGAGGGGCCTATGTCTATGTCTGTGCATTGGAAAAATAATAATATAAAATTTAAAAGAAAACAGAGAATTCAGTAAAACGTAAACCCAGACTCAGCCCATTGAATGGTCTGTGGAGCCTCTGTCTCCACTGTCCCATGGCCTCGAGAGCTGGGCAAGCTCTTCATGAGTCGGCTCCCACGCTGGCCTCAGAGGCCCCTTCTAGCACTGCGTCTGTCACGCAACAATCCCTGATCCTCTTTTCCTCCGTCCTCCGTGCTATTTTAATCTATTGTCCTAGCCCTAATTCCAATGTAGTCTTTTTCCTTGAGCCAGCCCCTTGTACTGATGGCTATGACCCACCTACCTCGTGGTTTGAAATGCTTTTGATGCGAGCAAATGAAACTCCCTGTGGAACTGAGGCCAAGTGATGCAGCCTGCTAGGGTTTTCACGTGGTGATTTTTGTCCTCTGTAACTTGACAGCCCCTCTTTGGAGACATTCCTAATGGAAGAGACTTTGGTATGAAGTACGACTTGCTGTGTTCCCTCTTCTCTCATATTAAAGAATTCCCAGTTCTATTTGAGGCATCGGAATTTGTAGCCTTATATTGTCAAAAGTGAGGGAAAAAACTCCAAGAACGCAGGATGTTCACCTTGGGTTGGACCTAGATAGCGTTGCAAATACCCTTTAGTGCGGTTTCTCTCAATAGTTTTTTTGGAACTGGGCTTTCTTTTCGCATACTAAGATGCAGCCAAATAACATTAGTCAGTCCTGGCGCTGGAAAGGCCTCAGTGGCCATCTAGTTGAAAGCCAAAGCCTAAAGGTTACACTACTCCTTGTAGTGTAACCCTGTGCTCCCCGGTTGGTGCTCAGAGAGCACGGCCACCCCGATGAGAGACTGCAGAAATGGTGAAGCCACTTTGGTGATGGCTTTTTCAACTTGGTTTAGGGAAGCTGTAGGAGAGAGAAGCCCGAAAAATCATCCCTTCTTGGAGCCACCCAAGAGAGGTGTGGTGAGCAGGGTTGGGCGATGTCTCTTCCCCTGCCTCCTTGCTGCAGGGTGCTGGCCAGCTGCAGCTGCAGGAAGCTGGTACCAGAGCTGATGGGTTGCTAGATCTTAGCACCGCCCCCTCCCCAATATTTCTTTCATGGCTAAAGGAGAAAGAGGCAGAAGGAAAAATCAAAGCCTGACCCTCCTGGCTACTAGCCTGAGTTTGGGTCCTGCTCCTCTCTAAGGCATCTAAGGTCTCTAAGCCCAGGAGGCTAAATGCCATAGCTCTGTATATACACGAGGTGCTTCTCGTCTTCTACTGCTTCTAGCTTCCCCCCCCCCCCCACATCGGATCAGTGCCAGCGCCTGTCCAATCTCCCTTCGCAACATCTCAAATGTGTCTCTGTCCTCTGACACTGCTACCTCCCTGGGGCGGGCTCCCACCACCTCACACCTGGATTACTGCAGTAGCTGCTGGGGGTCTGCCTGCCTCAGGTCTCTGTCCACCCCAAACCATCCTCTATTCAACTTTAAACTTGGTCTTCATAATGCTTAGGTCTGACCCTGTCCCCTCCCCTCCCTTCAGTCACTTCCTGCTGCTCCCTTGATTTGGCTTCAAAAACCCTTCCTAACCCAGCCCCCGGTACCTTTCCAGTCCCCTTCCACCCCCTACCCCCCAATGTACTCCAGCCTCCTGGCTGCCCCTCGAACACAGCTCTTTGTCTCTGGCACTGGGCATCTTCCCTGGCTGTCCTCCATGCCAGGAATGCCCTCCCTCTGCATTTCTACCTCCTGACTTTCCTGGTTCCTTTGCAGTTTCAGCTGAAGGAAGCCTTGGCCAATCTCCCTTCATCCTTCCCTCCCAGCTCCTGTCTGCGGCTTGTTGCCTCCCTCCTCCTCAGCTGTGAGCCCCTGAAGAGCAGGGAGTGAGTTTTGTTGTCGCTTTTGTCATGGCCCTTCTTTGTGGCCCCAGCATTGAACACAATGCCTGGCACAGAGCAGGCTTGTTGGCTTGACTTGACTATCTGGATTTGCCATAAGCAAGAAAGTCATACTGTCAGCACAGCTCTAAGCAAACACAAGGCTCCCATAAATAGGAGAGCAGACGAGTGCATACCATGACTTTTGTACCTTTAGACAGAACGTTGCCAAGCCCTTGGGCCGACTAGACAGAAGCAGAGGCGTGAGCGGGCCTCCCCTGGCCAGCCTCAAGTGGAGTGACACTGGGGGATAGGAGGCTACCTCACCTGAGAGCTCTCCCCCCAGACTTATCCCCTCATCCTCATTGATGGCCGTTAAAAGAACACTGAAGGACGTTCTCAGTTACAGTAACATCCTCCCCAGGGGTCCTCCAAAGAAGGGAGACCCTTCTGCTGTGCCTCTTTGGGACAGTTTTCATTGTCAGGAAGTTTTCCCTGCCATTCACCTAATGTGTATGACTGATCAGATAACAAAAGGGGAAGGAGGAAGTCTACCAAGGGCAGCTGAGGAGAAGCCTAGGTATGCTGATGACCACATCAGGATAGAAGTGTGGCTTAGGCTAGTCCCCTTGGTGAGGCAGCCTCAGCTCCATCTCAGGCTTTGCCCCTTGGATGGCTGCTCCTGCCCCCTCCAAGGCAGTGTCACACACCTCTGAGTGTCCTGGCTGGCTGAGCTGGTGCCCCAGGCCCCAACTGTGAGCTCAAAGAGGGCCAGGATCGATATGAGGGGGACTTCAGATCGTCCCCCACACCTAGAATAATGAAGGCAATGTTTGCAGAATGAGTGAATGAATGTTGAACAGGTCATCATGTCAGTTTTCCATCAACATTTTGACTTTTTTGAAAGCACATTGAATCACTAGACAGAGGCCAGCAGCTCTGACAGGGGAGCTGGTTTCCCCCATGTCCGGCTCCCTCACTGCCAAGAAAAAACAGAGCAACCAACATGCTGAATCTTATCTTGTTTTTTTAAAACAGATACAGTCTGGGACAAAGCTGCCCCAACGTTCTAGATGAGGATGGGATGTAAGGGAAGTAGGACAAGTTAAAGTGACTCCCTTCCCAGAAGTAGATCAGGACACTGTCAGTGCGGATGACAACGCCAGACCTTTATGAGAAATAACCCCGACGAAGCCAGACAAGCCCAGGAATGGGATGGCTTTGGGGGCTGTCAGAGCATGAAGGTGAGGAGGAGGACAGCAGCATCAGCCACCTTGTGAGCCCAGGGGAATTGAGGCAGTCTGAGTGCCCACAAGCCAGAGCCAGAGCTGAGCTGGTAGAGGGAGAAAATGAGCACAAAAGCCCAGGATTTGTTAGCAAGGAGTGGCAGCTCTTGAGAGCTCGGCCGCACGGCCGCCCAGCCACACACATGTGGCAGAATGGGATTGCCCTCCCAAGACTGAGCTCAGAGCCCACCCCAGGACCTCCCGGGATCTCTTTCCAGTGTCTCTTTCCTGGGAAGGCTTTATGCTAATTTAATCCAATAGAGTTCAATTGAAGGGGAAGCATTCAAAATGGTTTTTAGGGTCAGATTTTGAATCCTACAGTCATTTGTGACTTGTGTGACCCTGACTAAATGATTTCTCTGGGCATTAGTCACCTCAGATGTAAAAAGGAGATGGACAGATGGATTCTTGGGTCCCTTCCAGTGCTAAAGTCTGAGACTTCTCTGAGCCCAAGGCCTACATCATGGGCCAGCAAGGCAACACTATTCATTGGCCAGGTGTACCAAAGACTGGACGTCAAGCTCATGCCTTTGACTAGGAAACAACCAGTTCTTACTATTTTGTTGGTTCAGACTGTCAGGGGCCAGGATGATCTGATCTTGCAGGAGCGAATGAAACTGTCTCAATGACAGAAAGACCCTGTGTCCCCTCCATACATGTAGCTCCCCCAGAAAGGCTGCCCCAAGGTCAAGGCACTCTCTGCGTCACCACCCGCTCAAAGCATTGCTCAAAAGCCTCTGTCAGTGGCTCCATGCAGAAGACACGTTAGTTCAAAAGAAAATCCATTTAATCAAACATCATGGCAAACAAAGTGACAGGATCCAAGCATACACACTGCCCTACAGGTCAACATACCTTCAGAGAGGAAAGGTAAGCACACACACACACACACACACACACACACACACACACAGAAACATGTGACCAAAGTGCATGCATGGAGTGCAAACATCCAGTGATCAGGGAATACATGAAGATGCCCACCAGAAACCTGTGTGGGCAGGGAACACATATGGAGGCCAGAGCACACACCTGGACTGTGCACATGTAAGGAACACGTGTGACCACAGTACATCCACAACCCAAGAACCCCTGGCTCACGCTTTGACAGGGCTGCTGATATCCTCTGCTGATGGCTTCGTGCCACCCTCTGCCAGTGATTGCTTCCAGCTCTAAGACTAGGAGCCTGCATATCTCTCCTCTGCTTCTCCACTGAGGGCCACACCCCCAAGTGGCATTGCACCGTCTCCCCTGGGCATCTCTCTTGGCCTCATGATCACCAAGCTGCCCTCTGATATCCGCTGCTGAGTTTCTGCTGTTCAGGGTTCTAGAGTGCTCAGCCTTCATTGACTAAGGGCCAGTGGCTCAAGCGTCTACCCTCAGTAAGAGAAGGCTGCCTTTTGGGGGCATTTCTCTGGAAATGTGAGCTGCTTCACCTAGGCAGGCAGACAACACGTGCCAAACAATGTCACCAGGTTAAGATTAAGTCTGTCCTTTGAACTTCTTTTGTATGGTGAGGATTGAGGTCCATGGTCCTAGATATCTACTCAGTTAGGCTTAGAAAATTC
>CM053583.1:205113431-205135931 GCA_028627135.1 Pseudochirops cupreus
TCTTAGTAAAACTCCTGAAACAGGTACCTGAAAGTAGATGAGGGAGAAGCTAAAATGGACTTATTCTTGGATATCTAAGCAAGGACCCTTCCTTCACCCAAGTGGGCTCAACAGGGAGTGATGGTAAATCCTGAAATTTGTTTGAAAATGATTTGGCAGATTCCCCAGTTGATAAATGATCAAAAGACATGAATAGGCAGCTTTCAGATAAAGAAATCAATGTTACCTATAGGTATATGAGGAAGCGCTCTAAAAATTTTTTCATTAGAAAAATGCAAATTAAAATAACTGTGAGATAACCACCTCATACTTATCAGACTGGCTAATATGACAAAAAATAAAAATGATAAATGTTAGAGAGGATGTGGGAAAATTGGATCATTGATGGATTGTTAGTGAAGTTGTGAACTGATCCAACCATCCTGGAGAGCAATTAGGAATTATGCCCAAAGGGCAACCAAACTGTGCATGCCCTTTGATCCAGCAATACCACTATGAGATTTGTATCCCAAAGAGATCATAAAAATTGAAAAGGACCTATATGTGCAAAAAATATTTCTAGCAGCCCTTTTTGTGGTGGCAAAATATTGGAAATTGAGGGGATGCCCATCAATTGGGAATGGATGAACAAGTTGTGGTATATGACTGTGATGGAATACTATTATTGTGCAATAAGAAATCATTAACAGGCAGATTTCAGAAAAATCTAGAAAAACTTGTACGAACTGATGCAAAGTGAAATGAGCAGAACCAGGAAAATATTGTATCCAATATCAGCAATATTGTGTGATGATCTCAGTTCAATGATCCCAGACAAGTACAAAGGACTCACAAAGGAAAATGCCATCCACATCCAGGTAAAGAACTGATGGACTCTGAAGGCAGAGCAAAGCATTTTTTTTTTACCTACTCTACTCAAAGTTTTTTAAAAATCTGTTTCTTCTTTCACAACTGTGACTAATATGGAAATATGTTTTACATGGTAGCACATGTATAAACTATATCAAACTGCCTGCCATTTTCAGAAGAGGGGAGGAGAGGGAGAAAAATTTGGAACTCAGAATCTTATAAAAATGAATGCTAAAAATTATCTTGACATGTTACTGGGGAAAAAATAAAATACTATGAAACTAAAAAAAAAATAAAGTCAAATGAAAATTCAAAAGAAAAAAACAGAAAATTATTTGGCAGGAGTCCCCTGAACATAACTCCCACCATCCCAGGAGGCTCAGCTTCCTGTAAGATCTCCCTTCCCAGGACTTCTCCAGAGCCTTCCATTAGCAGGGGCACCCCTGTACTTTTCTAGATGAAAAGTCAAGGAAAATAACATGACCGACCAATTCCAGGCACCCTTGGTCATGAGTTCAGGCTTTGTTCCCTCCCACTCTCCCAATATGGCTTATATAAGCAAAAGCAAAGATTTGCCTTCAGATAATGCAACCCTGGAACTAAAGAGAGGGAGCTTTTTCCTTTTCGTTAAGAGACCAAAGGAGTTTAACCCAGGCACTGACGAATCGATTAAGAGATAAAACACTCCAGTGGCACTCTGAATCTATCCTTGTGGATGCCCCAGCTCCAGGAGGTGCATACCCCACCTTGTCCTTGCCTTTCCAACATCCCATTGCAACAGACATTCTGGCAAGGCTTGGACCAAACCTTGTGAGGGGAGTCTAAGCTGCTAAAAACTGGGAATTGTATTTCCTCCCAGCTCATGAAGACAGGATGCAATGGAGAGATTGGAACTGGAGGGAAGGTAGAGTCTTTCTGAAACAGCGGGAGGTTTAAATCTCTGGAAAGGGGGAGAATTAGAGAGCAAGAGACCACCTGAGCTGTGGGGACCTCAATAGCTCAGCAGCAGCAGCACTAGTGTCATGCTCCCCAGCCATGCCTAGGACTTAATGAAGGAAGAAGCCAAAGGAGGACCAAACTGGAGCAGAAAATGGAGAGATTTGTGAGGACCATTGGCCCTCCAGAGATCTCAGAGCAGAGGACTCAGGCGGAAGTCACTGATTGGCCCTACCTGTTCAAGAACTGAGAGAAAGGACTTTTCTTCCCCCAGTGCCGGTCCATTAAACAAAACCTATAGCACACTCTACTCATTTCTTTATCTCCAGCATTTCCAAGAACCTGAAGTTTTGCCTCAACCATAAAAAGTTCAGGGGTAAGCGAGAGATAACAATAAATTTAAACAAAGGCAAAGAGAAAAATCTCTTCCTAAATGTTAAGAATTTTCCAGACTGGGGGCTCTAAGCAAGTGTGTTTATACTTTTATTTAATATAAACTCCATAAAGACAGCAGGGAACAGGGGGAGAGGGAGGGACCTAAGGATCCATCATAATTCCCAGAGGCTAAAAAATGAGCCAGTTCTTCTAATAGAATGTGACTGATCAATTCTCAAGAGCAAAGGAGAGAGAGAAATGAGGGCCTTGAGGGCTTACACTCACATCCTCATGTACAAACACATGTGCATGAATTCACTGTAGACGAATGGGCTGAGCTGAAAGCTAATCCAACACACAACAGACTGAATACAGGTCAAGATTTCTAACCAGGGGTGTGCTAGTAAATGTTTAACAACCAGCTCTCCAGAAAAAAATATACATATGACACACTTTTAACTTTAGTCCACAATATTGACATTTTCTCCATAGCTTTCTTAAGCCTACACAATACACAAAACAATTTGCTGACTTGTGAGGTGTAAATGATCCTATTGAAAATTTAACAATCATCTGTCTGGGGTTGCATGAAACTGGTTGTAGCATACCCCTGCTTCTGACCCTGGACCTCTGTTGATGGATCAGGGTCAGCCCTGAAAAAGTCTGGTATCTCGAGAGCTGGGTCCTTCTTCAAACCTCTGGTTCTTTATACCCCCTGGGGCTTCAGAGAACTCATTTAATCTTAGCTTTGTCTTGTCTTTAGGATGGTCCCCAAAAGGGGAAGTAGAGCCCTGTATGTGCAATGCAAATCAGAGGTAGGACAGCTATTTATTTCTCCCACACAAAAGAAAATCTTAAGCCACAGAAGATTCCCAGCAGACAAATAACTTTTAACAACTGTTATACTCTCCAGGGAGGTTAAGACTTTAAACATCAAAACTTGAAGCACTGTGTGGGAGCACTGTGCTGAATTGATCTCACTCTTGGACTGTGCTCTGTGTGGCTGCCCTCCAGCTCTGGTCCTTAGGCAAGCCAAGTTAGATTCACCATCCTGTTGGTTGTCTTCTCCTCCAAAAAATGCTATAAGGGATGTAAAGGGTACCTCCCACAGTGCAGCTCCCCTGAGGGACCTAGATGCTCCAGAACTCTCAGACTCTCAAGGTTACCTACCTCCAAGTCTGGACATGTCCATCTCAAGATCACTGTTTGGTCACCTATGCTCAGTGAAGGAACACATCAGAAGAGGCAACAAGATGTTGCGCAGAAAATAAGAGCAAGCCAAGACCTGGGTTCAAGGTAAATTTAGGTGTGGATTTATTGATCAAGTGGGTCACTACCCAGAGGTAAACTCAAATTGGGTAGTGGTCAATCGAAGGTAAGAACACTATTTAAAAAGACTAAAACCACAAAAAACACAGTCAGGGAAAGGAGCTAGCAGAAGCCGTGATGTACAGAAGCCAAGAACAGCCATTGGTTAGATCTATAACTCAGGGCTAATTTGGGAATATGGCGCAAGGGTACAAGGGTGCAACCTTCCTGTGACATGAGGATCTCTCCTAGAACAGGGTGGAGGTTACAGGGTGGAGGGTCTTGGTCAGCTTCTCAGAACAGGGTGGAAGGTGCAGGGTGGAGGGTTGTTGGGTAATGGGGGAGTGGAGAACAGTCAGTCTCCCAGAATAGACCATGGTCACGTTCTGGGCGAAGGGTGTGGGGGCCATCCTTGATCAGCACAACAAGACATGGTGGTCTCTACATAAGATAGACTTGCACCATAACCCCAGGCTGATCCTTGCACACTATGGTGATTCAGGGAGAATATACAGAATGCTGATTCAGGAAGAAGGAGGGTTAGGGGACTACGCCTTGGGCAATCCCCAGGGTTATGCCTTAAGCTGTTTCAAGCTATTACAGAGTGTAGGATAGAGACAAAGACAAAAATATAAAGGGGCTTAATGGTAGGCCACAAATCAGGTGGTGTGTAGTGACCTAGGATTTGGGTTTGGGTACAACAAAGAGACCCAAAGACCTGGCCCAGGCTTCCCCAGGTAGGACGTGTGCCCCCTACCATGTGCTCATAGTAGCCATTTCTGCTGGAAATCCCAGGGGGAGAGAGAGCTACTTGCCACATATTCCACAGGACCAAGAGAAATGGGTCACTGGAAAGGGCCCCCATCTCCAGCCATGCTCTGTAGGGTGAACATAAGCCAAAGCCAATTATTAATAGGCAATCCCTTGAGAATACTCACTAAATTGGTATCACACCAGCAAAGGGGCAATGGCCAAGAACAACCATGGTATAGTGGATAGAATGGTGGATTTGGAGTCAGAAAGACCTGGGTTCAGATCCTGCCTCTGACACTGAGTAGCTGTGTGATCCTCAGTAAGTCACTCAACCTCAATGATGCCTCAGTTTACCCATTTGTAATGGAAACTCTAAATCTGTGATTCTTTGAGTCCATCCTTTGGTGGACATTGTTCTTAGAATGAACCTCCTGCTTTCCAGCTAGGCTGGTGTTCAGATGCACCACTGTCCCTCGAACTCAAAGTTTGCCCAGATTGGTGGCACCTGGAGTTTGGACTTCCCAGGCATAGGCTCTGAGAATCCACCCTTTCCTCTCAATCATGGTGAGGCACTGACTCTTGTGGAAGATCTGAAGAACAGAAACCTGTGCAATTGTCTCCAGAGGAGAGGAGGGTGTGAGATACATCTCAGTAGAGAGTAAGTTGTCCATAGCAGCATCCTAGAGCCATAAAGTGCTGATGTAATTATGCATCACAAGCCAAAGGAAGACAGATGAATGTTCCAGACAGGGATGCAGAGGCCTCTCAGGACCAGAAACCTGAAATCCTGCCTCTGAACCTTGTTCTGACATTGTCTCATTCACTGATCTTCTTGGTGCATCAGTTCTCCCATCCATAAAATAGGCCAATCATGTCGTCTCATAATGATGTTAAGAGATGGTGTAATTTTCTCACATGCTTTGAAGATGAAAAGGATTCCATACACCAAACCAACATCATAAGAGTCCCCATGGAGGTGTAGGATAATGGTGACAGTTCACTGTCCCCAAAGGGAAAGAAAAATCAGCTGATCACAGGATAGCAGGATCCTAAGTTTAGAGCTGGAAGGTGCATTGGAGGTCAGTTTTTCAATTCAGAGCAATTCAATAAGCTTTTATGAAACACCTCCTGTGTGCCAGGCACTCTGATAGGAGCTGAGGATAAAAAGACAAAAAGAAAAAGAAACAATCCCTGCCCTCCAGGAGCTGACACTCTACAGGAGGTAAAAAAAAAACATGCACATAATTCAATGCCTTTGTATTTAAGTATCTAAGTCTCTGACTATAGATAAGGTGATCTCCTGGCTGCCCAAGGGACTCTCCAAAGTCTTCTCCAGCCCCACAATTTAAAATTGTCGATCCTGTTCTGCCCAGCTTTCCTTACAGTCCAACTCTCAGAGCCATGCTTTGCTACGGAAAAGCCATAGCTTTGACTAGATGGACTTTTGTTGGCAAGGATAACGGGTCTGCTTTTTAGTGTGCTGTCCAGCTTTGCCATGGCTTTCCTTCCAAGGAGCAAGCGTCTTTTAATTTCATGCTGCAGTCAATGTCTGCAGTGATCTTTGAGCCCAAGAATATAAAATCTGACACTGCTTCCATTTCTCCTATCTCTACTTGCCAGGAAGTGTTGGGACCAGTTGCCAAGATCTTAGGTTTTTAAAAAATTTTTATGCTAAGCTTCAAGCCAGCTTTTACACTCTCTTCTTTCACCCTCATCAAGAGGCTTCTTAATTCTTCACTTTCTGCCATCAGCCTGGTATCATCTGCATATCTGAGATCATTGATATTTCTCTCAACAATGTTAATTACAGCTTGAGTGAGGACAACTACAAGTAGCTCCAGTACTAATGAAGCAGCCAAGGCCCAAAGGAAGCTCAACTGCAGGTGCATCTGGTGTCAAAAGAAAAGGTCTGATGCTGTAAAGATCAATATTGTGTAAGAACCTGGAATGTAAAATCTATGCACCAAGATGAGCTGGTTGTGGTCAGACAGGAGATGGAAAGATTAAAGGCTGACAGCCTGGGCATCATCGAACTTAAATGGAGGGGAATGGGTGAATTTACTTCGGATGATCACTACATATACTACTATGGGCAAAATCCCTTAGAAGAAATGGAGTAGCCCCCAAAGTCAATGAAAGGGTAAGGAAAGCAGTACCGGGTATAATCTCAAAAATGACAGAATGACATCTGCTTGAATCCAAGGCAAATCACTCCATATCACAGTAATAGAAGTTTGTGCTCCAACTACTGATGCTGAAGAGGTCAAAGTCGATCACTTCTATGAAGACCTACAACACTTCAAGGAAGACGTCCCATTCATTGTAGGGGACTGGAATGCTAACCTAGGAAATCAAAAGAAAATTGGAATAGCAGACAACTCTGGCCTTGGAACATAAAATGAAGCAGGGAAGAGACTAATAGAGTTTGGTCAAGATAATTCCTTGGTCATAGCAAACACTCTTTTATACAACAACCCAGAAGGCAACTCCACACATGGATGTCACCAGATGGTCAATATAGAAATCAGATTGATTTAGGTATCACCTCAACACCATTCTTTATGAATAAAAAGTGAAAGCGATGAGTAGATTTAAGGGATTGGATCTGGTGGATAGAGTGCCTAAAGAACTATGGACAGAGGCTCACAATATTGTGCAGAAGGCAACAACAACAAAAATCCCAAAGAAATGGAACAGCAAGAAAGCTAAATGGTGGTCGAATGAGACTTTACAAATAGCTAAAGAAAGGAAAGGGAAAGGGAAAGGGAAAGATATATCCAACTGAAAGCAGATTTCCAGAGAATTTCAAGGAGAGATATGGTTTGTTTGTTTTTAACATGAGCAATGTAAAGAAACAGAAGAAAACAACAGAATGGGAGAAATTAGATCTCTTCAAGAAAATTGGAGATATCAAGGGAATTTTTCATGCAAAAATGACCATGATAAACAACAAAAATGTCAGGGACTTAACAGAAGCTGAAGAGTTCAGAGGTAGCAAGAATACACAAAAGAACTGTGCAAGAAAGATCGTCCTGGTGCTGACATGGAGGAAGTTTACATTCTAGTCTACTTCTACAAGATCTCCCACATCAGATCTCCCACATCCATGGTCCCTCACATGTTCAACTGCCACCACCCTCATATCCTGTCAGTTTGTTGTCTATCAGGACCACCTCCTGAGAGAGCTTCCTGTCACAGCCCTCTCCTTCTTCCAAGTTACCCCTTCACATTGCTGCCTGAATAATCTCTCTTCATTGTAGTGCTAGCCAAGCTACTATTCTACTCAAAAATCTAGAGGATGCAGCCATAGAGTCCTGTAAGTCCTCCAATGCTCCCATACTCTTTGAAATTGCTATTAAAACAAATGACCACTCATTATGCCCAAGCCTATAACTCTATAGTTTAGGTTCAGGCTAATGTATATATGTGTGAAGAGGGGTAGAAAGGTGAAGAGGTGGGGAGTGGGGAGGGAGAGAATGATTAAAGAAAGAATTTCTGCAACATTAATAATCTCTGAGCTATTCACTCCTGCTAGACTGGTTGGAATCTGGGGAGATAGTTGCTAAGGAAGTAAGCTAGTGAGAGTGAGGCCAAAGACGATGTGTTTACAGAACCTGCGTGGCTCCATACACTTCAAACCAAAATTTCCCTCTTTGTAACTTCTGTTCTCTTGGACATTCTTCCTCTCATATATAGCTCCTGGGAGTAAACTGGATGATTCTTTATCTGGACTGGATCCTTCATGCACTAAGCCCCACGATCCGACAATGACTACAGAGAAATACGCCAGGGGATATATGACTCATATGCTGAACCTGGAGACCAAAGAGCCCAAGTTGGAATCCTGTCTTTGATGTTTCCAAACTGTGAGACCCTAGACAAATCGCTACATTTCACTAAGCCTCAATTTTTTCACCTATTAATTGGGCACATCGATATCTATAACATTTACTTTTCTCTTCAAAAGTAGAGCCAATTTCGTCTTCTAAACCATACTTTTCCCTCATCAGTATGTATCCATCTTGTTGGAAATTGAATCTATTGTTTGAAAAAGGAATCGCCCGCCTCCCACATGTACTGCTAGTGGATACTCTCTGGAGGGTTATACCTTCCTTCTAAATTCCTGCTAACGAGTTCAGCAGCACAGGTAATAGCCCTTTGTTGACAACATTCTTTGCCCCTTGTTTCCTTTTCCTTTCTGAGGCAGCCTGCAGCCCACCCAGAAACCTTAAGACCATGATTGCTGCCTTTAACCCAATTTGGGGACATGCCACAAATACACTGAGGAAAGGCAGCTCCTTTTAGGTCAGAGTTTTCAGAGCTCTGGTGCAATGGACTTGCTGTGGGTAGTCACCAATCACGAACATTTATTAAGCCTATTATGTGCTAGGTTCTTTGCTAAGTTGGGTAATGAAGCGATGGCTAAAATCGTTAGATTGTCTCCAGTACAACTCTTACACCAGGAAAGCTACTTTTTTCAGTGGAAAAAAATTAGTTTAAACTCAACAAAGACAGAACTAAGAAGGAAAATTTGCTCCAAATGACAATGAATGTCATGATTATTTAATAATGTGTGCAAATGAGATCAGCTTTGGGTTGGCACCTGACCTTGAGGCTAGTCTGTCTCTTACTGTCACTACTGGGGCAGGGAGGCAGGGTTTCTTGCATGAGAACGGGGGCGGGGGGGGGGGGAGGGGGGAAGAGAGGCTGAAATCTGGAAGGTAAACAATCTTCCTGTGGAAGTTAAGATTCCATAGTATCTGTATGATTTCTCACTTTCTTTCATTTTGGCAAATACAATGAAAACGCTGATATCCCCAAACTCTGAAATTTAAGACAAACTCTGATATAGCTTATATATATCTCAAAGGAGATACATGTGAAGTCCTTTGCAAACCTTAAAGCACCATATAAAAAAGTATATGTAACAGCTGAGGTTTTCAACAATTAAATTTGAATATAATTGTCTCAAATGTTTTATCATCTATAAGTTTTTTAAGTTAAATAAATAGTATTCCTCCATGATGGATAAATACACAACTAGTTAGAAGACAAACATCATTGAAGCCCCGAGAACTGAGCATAAAATTGAGTAAAAAGCCTAGACATTGTGTAAGTAGTAGAAATACAGAAGTGCACATTAAGTCCTAATACAGCAAATACAGTCCACTCTGTTTACAGTTGGATTCCCAAGTCCTGTTATTGATGGAAGAGGAAGGCTGCTTTGTTTACTTTGTAGAATAGGCTTCACTTATAGATATCATGGAACCTATTCAATTGGAACATCATCTGGAGAGTGCACTGTACAATATGCCTGCCAGGCAAGAGAATTCTTCACAGGAAAACAAGATGACTTTAATAACAAAAATAATTTCCTCCCAAAATCATGTCTGTGACAGCAAAAAATTTCTAACATCTATGAGGTTGCTTACAGAATTAGTAAGCATAAAAAAATCTTATTCAATAGGAAAAACTTACCTGTAGCTACTGATATAGTTGAAATAATGCTTGATGAAACATATGCAAAACACTTGCAAATGGTTCCACTTGCACATAATACGGTGGGGAAGAGAACTGTCCATATGTCTGAAGACCTTATCAGTCAGTTAATTGAGAAATGAAAATATTCCCATATTGCATTGCAAGTGGATAAAGCAAAAGACATAGTTAAAGATGCTCATTTGATACATAGATAAGATGCTGTTGAAAGCAAGGCTGAGGAGATTTGGTACCTGGAAAAGCTACTGGTGGCAATGCCATGTCAAAATTGACTTGCAACAAAATTGATGATTTTTTAAAAATTCAGGACAGTACAATACAGGAAGATTTTTTACTGGACTCTGCAAGAAGGGAGAGCAGTTTTGATGTCATAACAAACTGTAGGTCCACAACTGCTCATTTAAAATGTGGTCTTCTTACAATTTGGACACATTGTCTACTTCACAGACATTCAATTCAATTGTTTCGAGAAATAAAAATGAAGCACTTTATACAGTTTTCATGTTGTTGCAAGAGTAATCAACTTCATTTAAAAGAATTCATTAAAGGGAAGGCTGAAAAATTCTGTGATTGCTTGAGAGTGGAGTGTAAGGCAATTGTCTATAGTCTAGGCAGCTAGGTGGCACAGCACATAGAGACTTGACCTGGACTCAGGAAGCTCTGAGTTCAAATCCTACCTTAGATACTTACTAGCTATATGACCCTAAGCAACTCATTTAATTCTCTGTGCCTTAACTTCCCCATCTGTAAAATAGAGACAATAGTTTCTATTTCCCGGGGTTGTTATAAAGATGAAATGAGGTAACATCTGTAAAGTGCTTTATAAATTATATTATTGTTATATATGACAATATATTGCTACTACTGTTACATATTATTGTAATAATATATTATTGCTGTTATTCTATATATTGTTACCAAAAAAATTAGCTTTCTCATGTCAAAGGATTTTATAGGATGTTTGTGTCAAAAGCGCAAGTTGCCATTTTCTTAGAGATAATACTCAAAATAAATAAATTCATTTTGTTGAGAAAATTTTTTTTTCTTGAACTTTCTGTATGTGATATATAGTTTTGAAGGAAAGAACCCTTGAGTTCTATAAAGAATTCAAAGGAAGAGCCTCAAAATCTTGCTCTGAATGCATTTATGAAAAAGTTAGAACTATGGGTAATAAAAGCACTTGTGGAAAAACTTGTGAAAAATGTCCCAGTTTAGACTAATGCATTGTTGGTGGAGTTGTGAACTGATCCAAGCATTCTGGAGAGCAATTTAGAACTATGTCCAAAGGGCAACCAAACTGTGCATACCCTTTGATCTAGCAATACCATTCCTAGGTCTATATCCCAAGGAGATCATAAAAAATGGAAAAGGGATCTACATATACAAAAATATTTATAGCATTTCTCTTCATGGTGGCAAAGAATTGGAAATCAAGGGGATGCCCATCAACTGGGGAATGGCTGAACAAGTTGTGGTATATGACTGTGATGGATTACTCTTGTGTTATAAGAAATGATGAGCAGGTAAATTTCAGAAAAACCTGGAAAGATGTAAGTCTTGAACTGATGCAAAGTTAAGTGAGGAGGACCAGAACATTGTACACAGTAATAGTAACATTGTGTGACAATCAACTATGATAGATTTAGCTCTTCTCAGCAATACAGTGATCCAAGACAATTCCAAAAGATTCATGATAAAAAATGGTATCCACATCCAGAGAAAGAATTAAGAAGTCTGAATCAGATCAAAGCAGACTGTTTTCACTTTGGGTAGGGTTTTTGTGGTTTTTCCTTGTTGTTCTGTTTCTTCTATCACAACGTGACTAAATATGCTTCACACAATTGCACGTGTATAACCTATATAGCATTGCTTGCTGTCTTGGGGAGTGGAGAGGGAGAAAAAAACGGATTTTAAAATCTTATTTAAAAAATGAATGTTGAAAACTATCTTTATATATAATTGGAAAAAAAATAAAATACTCTTCACAGTAAGAAAAGAAAAATGCCCCAGTTTAAATATGCCAGCCCTAAAAATGAAATGGAAGGAGGACAGATCCTCTTTATTAATCTCTTCATTGGCATGTAGGAAAGCACTCACATTTTATTGTAAAGGCCCAAGCATTTTCAAATACAAATAAACTAGGAATTTATTTATCGTTTGGTCTCACTCACAGCAACAAGAATGGTGTGGAAGCATAAAGAACCTGCAAGCTACAGAGAGAAGAGGGAGTAATCAGATCCACTAAAATACTCCCCTTTGGTACTGCTGTCTGCATCCAGCCTTACCGGGCATTAGGGGACTTTTAGCACCACATTCCTTAAACACACCTATGAACCCATGGGAACCCCCTCCTCCCTGCCTTACATATATGTTAGTCATAGACGATAGCCCAATAAGCCCAATTTCAATTCCTGACAAAATTCTAAAAGGTGTCAGTGAAGGGATGGTTGGGAACCATCTAGAAAAGGAAACAGTGAACACAAAGCACTCTATGGCTTCCTTAGGCTCTTGCCATGTCAGGCTAACTCGTTTCCTTTTTCTGTTTTTGTTTTTGGACTAGATTGCTTACTGATGGTGTAGATCAGTGGTGTCAGACTCAAGTAGAAATGGGGCACTAATCTGTACATAAAGATCCCTCTTGGCTGCATATTGACTTCGTGTTAAAATGTAATGTTATCTCTGTTTTATCAGACTTTCATTCATTCATTTAGCAAACTGGACAAGAGGACATTTAAATGTGTTTGGAACATGTTGAGTGATGGTGCTCAGGAGTCACTCTTGGTTTAATACCATTTTGTCAGGAAGTCTATATTATGGTGCCCCAGGGATCTGTGCTTGGCATTACGCTTCTTCACATTTCTCTGGGGGACTCGTACAGGCAACAAATTTATCAAATTTACAGATGGCATAAAGCTGTGAGAAAGAGATAATTCACAGAGCCTGATGGCCCTGAATACTGGGCTGAATCCAATGGAATGGAGATCAATGTAAAGTCTTATATTTGGGTTAAAGAAAATGGTCTAGGTCAAAGGACATTCTCATTCTTACTCTGGTCACCATAAATAAGGCAAATTTAAATGTCCTCTCATCCAGTTTGCCTCTCTCCATCTTCCATCAGAATAACATGAGATACTTCCTCCCTTTGCTAACATCTGGGCAACCTCTGTCTATGGAACTCCCCTGATCTACGAAAGAGGTGTCAGAGCTGCAGCCTGCATCACTTCCAAATGCCACTCAAACCAGACTAAAATGTAACTGGGAAATACTTAGCTAAATTTCTACTTGAGTCTGACACCACTGATCTACACCATCAGTAAGCAATCTAGTCCAAAAACAAAAACAGAAAAAGGAAACGAGTTAGCCTGACATGGCAAGAGCCTAAGGAAGCCATAGAGTGCTTTGTGTTCACTGTTTCCTTTTCTAGATGGTTCCTAACCATCCCTTCACTGACACATTTTAGAATTTTGACAGGAATTGAAATTGGGCTTATTGGGCTATCGTCTATGACTAACATATATGTAAGGCAGGGAGGAGGGGGTTCCCATGTGTCATGGGGTCCACAGGTATGTTTAAGGAATGTGGTGCTAAAAGTCCTCTAATGCCCGGTAAGGCTGGATGCAGACAGCAGTACCAAAAGGGAGTATTTTAGTGCATCTGATTACTCCCTCATCTCTCTGTAGCTTACAGCTTCTTTTCTTTGCTAAATTTCTCTCTAGCTATGAATATGCTTGATTTATCAAAATACAAAAAGCTTTCTCAAAAATTGACTCTCCTTCACTGGAGAGGCAATTGGTGTTGGCAGATTGGAAGTCAGGAAGATATTAGGGTTGGATAAGTAAATCTAAGAATCATCTTTATAGACATAGTAATGGAACTCATGGAAGCTGATGAGTCTACTAAGTGAGATCATATAGAGGAACAGAAAGAACCATTGTGGGACACCCAAGTTCTATGGACATAACCTGGTTGAAGATCCAGCAAAGGAGACTGAGAAAAAATGGTCAGTCAGGTAGGAAGAGAATTAGGAGAAAATCATTCCCAAAAAACCTAGAGAAGAGAGAGTAGCTACATGGGTTTGTGATTCCCTCCAGAACCGGGCAGCAGCATGTCAATAGGAGTGAAGGCAGTGGATGGTGGGATGACCCAAGGCTGAAGTCTGGCTAGTCATTTGGTGACAGGATAAAGGTAGTGGGAGAGAGGCAAGGGATTCAAGGTTAGAAGCTAATATAGAGTTGAACTGGTTTGACTGGGTCAAGATGGGAAAAGAAGGAGAGTGTAGAAAGTGCAGGTGATGGCCTGGGAGAGAAATGGTGCTTGGGGTGATTAGGGGTAATGATGAGGATTAAAAAAAACAGGTTTAGGGATCTTCAGGGAGAGGGTGAAATGAATTGATAAATGAGAATGATGAGATAAGGAAATTTCAGAGTTCATGAACATGGAAATGGAATATTGGAGGGGTAATGGTAAGATTAAGGACTTGGCCATCTCTTGAACATCTCAAATTGGATGTCCTGTGGACATCTTAAATTCAACATGTCCAAAACTGAACTTATCATCTTTCCTTCCAAACCTTCTCCCCTTCCAAACTTTCCTATTACTGTCAAGGACACCAATATGCTCCTCATCACTCATGCTCTTGGGATCATCTTTGTTTCCTCAATTGAATTTATCCCACATGTCCAACCTATTGACAAATCCTGTAATTTTCAACTACCCAATATCTCTTGTCTACATCCCTGACACTCTTCTGACGCTCTCCCCATCTTGGTGCAGGCCCTTATTACCTCTCTCCTAGACTACTCCAGTAGCCTGCTGGTTAATGTTCTTGCCTCAAGTCTCTCCCCATGCTGGTCCATCCTGCAGCTGCAAAAGGAATTTTCCTAAAACCCTAGTCTGATCACATCATTCTCCTACTCAATAAATTCCCATTTGGCCTTTAAAGCCCTTCAGAACTCAGCTTGTTCCTACTTCTCCAGTCTTTTAAAAATTTTACTCCTTTCCATGTACTCCACAATTTAGTGATATTGGGCTTTTAGCTGCCCCTACCCTCATCCCCACCCCCAACACCCACCTCATCTCTATTCCTGGTCCTGTCTCCATTCAATGGCAAGAGGGCCAGTACTCCCATCTCAAGTTCCCTTCCAGCCTTGGCAAGAGAAATACCAACATGGGCATGGCCAAATTTTCTCAGTTTTCTGAGCTGGAAGGAAGTTTGTTCAAGGTCAAAATCCCTGGAAACCTGGGGAACGTTGGTTAAGGATTGTATGCCAATGTGCCCACATCACTGCTCATCAGTTCTCAATGGAGACAGAGACAGACAAAAGCAGAGAGAGCATTTATTAAGTGCTTATTGTGTGCCAAGAGTTCTATCTCCATTTTATATATAAAGTGCTTTCCATCCCTTAGAGAGCCATATAAATATCAATTATTCATGTTATGATGACTATCAATCTTGGGCATTGGGCTATGAAGTGAACTTCTGGACATCTTGGAAACAGAACATACGCAGTCCTTGCTCTGTGTTCCAAGGTCATCCATTGATGTGTCCTTTATCCACAATACCTCCTAACATTTCCTCTATTCTCCCAGGTATCCTGACTTCAGGCATCACAGCACCCTCACAGCTGGTGTCCTCCTTGTTTTCCTGGTTCCCTCCATATCGTAGCTGAATTCTAACCTTCTACAAGAAGCCTTTCCTCCTCCTCCTCCTCCTCCTCCTCCTCCTCTTCAATCTAGGTGCCTTTCCTTTGCCACAATGTCCACTTTATCCCCTGTGTGTCTTGTCTTGTGTGCCCACTGGTTTCCACAGCTAGATTGTGAGCTCCTCGAGAGGAGGGAATGTTGTTGTCTCTGTATCCTCCGGACTCAGGACAGTTCCTGGTGCATAATACGAGTTTAAAAAGGTGCTTCCTGACATTGGCCAGAGAAGCTTTAGTTTGACTGGATAGCAACAGAATGAGACATTGAATTGGGGTAGGGGGGAGGGAATGGTGACATAACCAAAGTGTTGCTTTGGCAGTGGTGAGCAGGAACAGCTGCTGAGGAGAGCCACCACTGAGACTCCGGTAGTGACTCTGGGAAGGGCCCAGAGAGATTTCAAAGGGAAAATCAATGGGACTCTGGTGATAAAACAAAGGCATGAATCAAAGAGGATTCCAAGTTTTTGAAGCTGATGGCCTGAGGCCATAGTGAGGCCACTGATGGAGACTGGGAGCTTTGAAGGTGGAGCTGGGTTTGAAGATCATGATCTGGGATGAGGATGAGGAAGCCAAATAAAAATCCCAGAGGCCCCTGGGAATGTATGATCAGAGCACAGGCAAAAGAACTGAGCTAGCTAGACATAGAGACCAAAGCATCATCAATGGAAAAGTGATAGCCACTTAGAGGGAGGAGCTGAAATAATTAGGGTGAATGGACTTTCCAAGGAACACAATTGAGAAACAGAGATAGAGATGGGGGAATGCAGAGAAAGAGACAGAGAGAGGGAGGAGAGAAAGGGGGAGAGAGAGAGAGAGAGAGGGAGGGAGGGAGGAGGGAGGGAGGGAAAGAGAGAGGGGGGAGGGAGGGAAAGATGGGAAAGAGGAGAGAACAGATGACCAAAGGCTGAGTGTCCTGGAGAACTCTCCCATTGAAGAGTAGGAAGCATGATAAGCAGATAGCAAGGGATAAGAAGGAACAAGCAAAAAAAGGAAGAGGAAAAACCAGGGACAGAATCATGGCAGCAGCCAGGAAACTACTACAATCAGTAACTATTTCATGTCTCCTCTGTTCTAATGTGTTATGGGCGTCTGTGGTGCAGTAGATGCTGCACTAGATCTGAAGTCAGGGGAGACATGAGTTCAAATCCTTCCTCAGATACTTGTTATGTGACCCTGGGCAAATCGCTTCACCTCTGACTGCCTTAGTTTCCTCATCTGTGAAATGAGGATAACAGCACCTCCCTCCCAGGATTGTTATGAGGATCAAATGATAGAATAATTGTAAAGTTCTTTGTAAATCTTAAAAGTACTATGTATATGCAAGGTAGTAGTGGTGGTGGTGGTGGTGGTGGTGGTGGTGGTGGTAGTGATACTCTGAAGTTTAAAAAAAACTTAAGGGTAAAATCCTTTCAAGATGCTTATCTATAACAGAAATTATGTGATGCTTAAGAATCAAAATTTTTAAGTTAGGTATCCAAGATATAGATGAGAGAGATGCATATAAAACTAATAGCCAATCCTCAATTGTTAAATGGTCAAAGGATACGAACAAACAATTCTTAAACAAAAGAAATGTAAATTAATTCAACCATAAGTTTTCACTTCACAACCTGCTAATTGCCAAAAATGGCAAAAAAAAAATTTGCAACAGTCAATGTTGTGAAAGATAAGCACACTAATACATTACTGGTGGAGCTGTGAAATGCTCCAACCATTTTGGAAAGCAATTTGGGATTACACAAATAGAAAGAATAAAATGTCCATAGCCTCTGAGCTGGGTTTATAACTGGGTTATAAGAACTTTAGAACTGGGTTCATAAACTTTGTTACTGGATTTATAACCCTAAGGAAAGTGTTGACAAGAAAAAAGTTTCCATATTTTCCAAAATATTTGTGGTTACACTTTTTGTGATAGATAAGAATTGAAAATAGCATAAATTCCCATCAATTAGGGAATGGCTCAAAAAATTGTGGTACATGAATGTGATAGAATATTACAGTCCTGTGAGAAATGATGTGTGATGTATACAGGGAAGTACAGAAAGATCTTTATGAAGTGATGCAGAGTGAAGTCAACAGAACCAGGAAAATGATACATACACAAAAACTATTACAATGTAATTGGAAAGAATGACACACTAAAACATCAAGTGAATGTAACAAAATGATAAGCATTCAGCAGGACTTGAATAAGAGAGATGAGAAGACATCCCTCACAAACCCCTTCACATAGAGGGGAAAGCTCTCTGAGAGGGGTCAGGAAGAGGTACTTAGGACAGCTGTTGTGATGTAAGAAAAAGAAAATATGAACAGAAATTAATCTTTTAAAAACAATCAAAATTTAGTTTTAAAGAAGCCCAATTATTACTACTTTCAAGTACTGGGTGTGAGGACAGAGTTAGGAATAAATTTTAGTCCTTAGTATCAAGTTACAAGTTAGACAAAATAGTTCACACACTTATAATCAATCAGCAAGTTGTTCTGAAACACTATGTGCTAGCTATAGGATACAAGATGGAAATGAAAGTCATTCCATTTTAATTTAATTTTTTTAAATGTATTTGTTTATTTTTCGTTTTCAATGTTCATTTCCATAAGATTTTGAGTTCCAAATTTCCTCCCCATCTCTTCCCCTCATTCCAAGATAGCAAGCATTCTGATTACCCCTTCCCCCAGTCTGCCCTCGCTTCTATCATGCCCCCGCAAAAGTAATTGAATTTTTAAAAATTCTAAACAAATGTCAAATGAAAGGAGCCTTTTCATATACAAAGTAGAATGGAAAGCAGGCTGTAATTGGCCCTCAAAATCCCTATAACATATACATTGCTTTTCTCTTCAAGCACATAATCAATTCAACATGTAACTTTCAAAACTAACCTATGTATCTGTGCTTCCCTCTGGCCTTTTCTTCTGTTCATTCAAAAAAATTTTCAGTTACCCTCTTTTCTTTCTTTTTCTTCTTTTGGGAGAGTTGGGGTGGGGGGAGAGAGGAGCACAGCCTTACCTTCAATCCTCAGCCCCTTTCTCTCAAACTTCAGATGAAAGAAAAACAAAATTCTTATAATAAATGTGCATAATTGTGCAAAGCAAACCTGTACAACCGCCTTGTCCAGAGATTAATATTTCATTCTGCATCTTGAGTCCATTACCCAGGGAGGGAGTAGTGTGTCTGCTCATTGGTCTTCTAGAGCAGCAGTTTTTAACCTGGCGTCCACAGCCCTTTCCCCCAGGGGGATCAGGGACAGAGTGAAGGGGTCCGTGAACCCAGACTCACATCTGTTCCTCACATCTCATCGGTACCCTCTGCCCCTCTGATTAGACTCTATGACTAGAGGGCAGGACCATGGGCTCCAGGACCTCTGTTGGAGGAAAGGGCTTAGCACAGTCTTCTCCCCATTTCCCACCAGCTACACCGCCTGTGTCTGGGCTTCTCTGAACTCTCATCATGCCCTTGCCTCTGGTAACTTCTCCCCACCACTCCAGATTTTGACCTTCTTCTTGTGGATTGTCCTCTCCCGTTAGATTATAAGCTCTCTGAGGGCAAGGGACAACTTTTTTTTTATTTGTATCCCCAGCGCTGGTGTTTAATAAATGTTTCTCTTTTTTGGTCAGAAATTCTTTTTTTTTTTTTTTACTCTTAGTTTACAACGTTCAGTTCCATAAGTTTTGGAGTTGTGAATTTTCTCCCTCCCCCCTTTTCTTCCCCCTCTCTCCCCCAGGTCAGCATGCAGTTATATATAGGGTCTAATATATACTTTCACACCAAACATTAGTCAAGTTGTAAAAAAGAATTACAACAATGGAATGAATGAGAAAGAAGAAGCAAAACAAACAAACAAAAAAGACAGAGAGAGCAAGTAGTTGGCTTCTGTCTGCGTTCTGACTCTAGTTCTTTCCCTGGATGAGGAGATCCCTTTCCATCATGAGTCTTGGAGTTGTCTTATAGCCTTGCATTGCTGAGAGCAGCCCAGTCTATCAAAGTTAGTCATCACACATACAATGTCTGTAATTGTGTACAAAGTTCACCTGGTTCTGCTCCCCTCCCTCACTCAACATCAGTTTATATAACTCTTTCTAGGTTATTATGAAGTCTGTCTGCTCCTCATTTCTTCTAGCACAGTAGTATTCCATTATATTCATATACCACAACTTGTTTAACCATTTTTCAATTGATGGGAACCCCTTTGATTTCCAATTCTCACCACAAAAAGAGCTGCTATAAATATTTTTGTACATACAGGTCCTCCTCCCATTTGTATGATCTCTCTGGGAAACAGCCCTAGAAGTGGTATTGCTTGGTCAAAGAGTATGCACATTGTTATAGCCCTTTGGGCATAATTCCAAATTGCTCTCCAGAATGATCGGATCAGTTCACAACTCCACCAACAATGCATTAATGTTCCAATTTTCCCACATCTTCTCCAGTATTTATAATTTTCCTGTTTTGTCATGTTAGCCAATCTAATGGGTAAGATGTCGTACTTAGGAGTTGTTTTGATTTGCATTTCTCTAATCAGTAGTGATTTAGAGCATTTTTTCATATGATTATAGATATATTTAATTTTTTCCTCTGAAAACTGCCTGTTCATATCCTTTGATTAATTATCAATTGGGCAATGACTTGTATTCTTATAAATTTGACTCAGTTCTCTGTATAGTTTAGAAATGAGGCCTTTATCAGAGACACTGGTTGTAAAAATTCTTTCGCAATTTTTTGCTTCCCTCCTAATCTTGGTTATGTTGGTTTTATTTGTACAAAAACTTTTCATTGTAATGTAATCAGAATTATCCATTTTGCATTTCATAATGCTCTCTATCTCTTGTTTGGTCATTAATAAATGTTTCCTGACCAATGACTATCGAATTTGAATGAGAAAAAAATGACATTTTTCTTTTCCCTACCCTCCCACTGAAATTTAGCATGTCCTTTAATTAGTTAAAAAAACTTCATTCTATTATGGGTTCATTGGCTTCATCAAACTGACTGCCTTGCACAAATCAAGCGTTCCTATTATAAAGTCATGATTGGACACTGTCTCGGTCAGAGTTCCCAAGTTTCCCCCAGTTGCTAATTTTTACAAGGTTGCTGTTCCTGTATACACTGTTCCTCCACCTGACTCTGCTCAGTTTACACTGAATTGGGCATGTAGATTCTATCTGAGCAGAAAGTGTACAAGCAGATGAGTTTATATAGAACATCTCCAAATTAAACGCGACAATTTTAGATGAGGAGACACTAGCAGCTCAGGGATTCAGCAATATCTCCAAAATAAAAGCAAATTAGCTGTGCTTTGAGAGAAATTAGGGATGCTAACAGCAGAGGTGAGGAAGGAGGGCTTTCTAATAATGGGCAAAGGCCTTCAGAGACAGGAAATGAAATGTCATGTGGGAAGAACAGCAAGGAATCCGGTTTGGCTGGAATGTAGAATGGGTGACAGGCAACAATGGATAAGGCTGCAAAGAAAGGTTGGAGCCAGTTTGTGAAGCTCTTAAAATGCCAAGCAAGAGTTTGCTGTGTATCCCAGAGGCAGTAGAATGCCCCTGAAAATGTCTGAGCAAAGTAGTGGCCTGCTCCTATCTGTGCTGGAGGAATGGTATTTTGGAGACTGGAAGATGGGGGCTCAACCAGGAGGCTCTAACAACATAGACCTAGTGAGAGCCGACAGGTGCCTGAACTAGGGAAGAGAAAGGGGTTAGATGAGAGCTTGGTGGAGTTGGAAACAAGATTTGGCACCTGGTGGGATCGGAAGGTGGGAGAGAAGACAGAGGGGTCAAGGATGACTCAGAAGTTGTAAAACAGGGAACTGAAAGGATGGTGATGCCCTGGACAGAAATCAGAAAGCTAGGAAGAGAAGTGAGTTCAGGGAAATGCTAGTGACATGCTAGTCTGAGCATAGATTAGGACTGGATATGTCGATCTGAGGGACATATAGAGATGCTAGCTGAGCACCTTGCCCACTGAGATCACCAAGATAAGAGAAACCAGGAGAGCCCACACAGTGGGAGAGTGAAGGATGATGACCCAGCAGCGAGGAACCAGAAGGAGGAGACAGCTGGAGGAGAGAGTTGTGGAAAACAAGAGAGAAGGAACTTCCTCAAAAGAGTGTCCCTAGCTGCTGAGGTCACTGAGGCTGAGGACTAAGAACAGGCCATTGGCTTCAGTGGTTCTGTGAGCACTGGTAATCTGCAGGCAGAGAAACAAAAACATTGGAGCTGAATGGTGAGATCAGGAAGCCAGATTGAAAGGAAATGAGAAATGAGTAAGAAGAAAGGGCTCAGAGGCACCTTTCTAGGAGTCTGGCTATGAATGGGAGAAAGAAGATGAAACAGCAGCTCCAGAGGAGGGCTCTGTCAAGGGCCTGTTTTCTAAGAATGGAGGAGACCTGGGTGTATCTGTAGGGTTAGCAAAGGAGCCAGGGGGACCAAGGCATGAGGAGAAGCAGAAGAGTCACTGGGGCAGGCTCCCAGAGAAGGAAGACGAGGAAATCCAAAGCCTAAGTAGGGGAGTTGGTCTTGGGGAGGCAAAGCGCCGCCTCTTCTTCAGAGACATGATGGCGGGGAATGGGCCATGATGGAGAGAGACTGGGAGATGTGGAGTAAAGGGGGAGAGGCAGCTGGGTCAAGTAGGAAGCAGGGTCCTCAACTTAGAGGAGGCACTACAGGACGGGAGGAGGGGCTCAAGGAGCCAAATGGGTGGGGGCAGGGGGTGAATGGCTGCTGTGGAGAATGGGATTGGTTTTTCTCCCATCTATCCCCTTCCCCCCTCCCCTCACACAACCACCACTGTAGTGCAGGCCCTCACATCTGGACTCTCACAGAAGCCTTCTAAAGGAATTCCTTGCTTCCATTCAATCAATCCAGCATTTCTTAACTATCTACCACGTGTCCAGCCCTGTGCTACTTTCTGGGGGTGGAATGCTTTGTGAACCTGAAAGCTCTCTGGAAGTGCGAGGTGTTATGGTGATTGGGTTTTGTCCTCTCTCCAATCCCAGTAGGATGTAAGCTCACTGAGGGCAGGGGATGTCCCTGCCTTTTCTGTCACCAATACCACAAACACTTGTTTTTTGGCTCTGTGATTTCA
>CM053583.1:205140931-205161115 GCA_028627135.1 Pseudochirops cupreus
AGGAACTCTACTTGAGCCGCAACCGGCTCACGGCAGTGCCGGCGCTGGTCTCGGGGCTGAGCAAGCTGCTCACTCTCTGGCTGGATAATAACCGCATTCGCTACCTCCCTGATTCCATCGTGGAGCTGACGGGTCTGGAGGAACTGGTGCTCCAGGGGAACCAGATCGCTGTGCTGCCCGACAATTTTGGGCAGCTCTCCCGCGTGGGCCTGTGGAAGGTCAAGGACAACCCGCTCATCCAGCCGCCCTATGAGGTCTGTATGAAGGGCATCCCCTACATCGCAGCCTACCAGAAGGAGCTGGCCCACTCCCAGCCTGCCGTCCAGCCCCGCCTCAAGCTGCTGCTCCTGGGCCGCAAGGCCGCAGGCAAGACCTCCCTGCGCAGGTGCCTCACCGAGGGAGACCGGGAGGAGGGGCCACGGGCCGGGAGGGGCCGAGAGAAGGGCCTGGACCCTGGTCTTGGCCCAAGCTCCAGCAACAGTAAGGGTATCGAAGTGACCAGCTGGACTGCCGATGCGGCGCGCGGCTTGCGCTTCATCGTCTATGACTTGGCTGGAGACCAGAGCTACGAAGTCATTCAGCCCTTCTTCCTCTCCCCGGGGGCCCTTTACGTCCTGGTGGTCAACCTGGCCACCTACGAGCCCTCCAGCTTCCCTTCAGCGGTGGGCTCCTTCCTGCACTGCGTGGGGGCCCGGGTGCCGCACGCTGTGGTCTGCATCGTGGGCACCCACGCGGACCTGTGCGGAGAGCGGGAGCTGGAGGAAAAGTGCCTGGACATTCACAGACAGATCTCCGTGCAGGAGAAGCAGGACGCGGCGGGCTTGGGCCTCCTGGCCAGCGCCGTGGATGAGGCTCTGGCTCGGGACTTTGAGCTGCGCTGCGCCAGCCCCCACGCGGCCTACTACGGAGTGTCGGACAAGAACCTGCGGAGGCGCAAGGCCCAGCTGCAGTACCTGCTGAAGCACAGGCCGCAGATCCTGTCCCCGGTGCTGCCGGTGAGCTGCAGGACCCCCGTGCAGCTGCAGAGGCTGCGAGCCAAGCTGCTGTCCGTGGCCGAGCACCGGGAGATCTTCCCCAACCTGCACCGCGTGCTGCCGCGCTCCTGGCACGTCCTGGAGGAGCTGCACTTCCAGCGGCCGCAGGCCGAGCGCCTGTGGCTCAGCTGGTGGGACTCGGCCCGCCTGGGCCTGCAGGCCGGCCTGACGGAGGACCGGCTGCAGAGCGCCCTCTGCTACCTGCACGAGAGCGGCAAGCTGCTCTACTTCGAGGACAGCCCGGCCCTCAAGGAGCACGTCTTCCACAACCTGCCCCGCCTCATCGACATCCTCAACGTCTTCTTCCAGCGCGATGCCGGCCTGCTGCTGCGGAAGCTGCTGCTCGGGGTGCAGGGAGAGCTGGGGGCTGAGCTGGGGACGCACCGGGACGGAGGAGGCGCTGCCCTGGCCGGGGGCGTGGGCACAGGCCAGGACCCTCTGCGGGCAGCCCAGCTCCACCACTACGTGGAGGGCTTCCTCCTGCACGGCCTGCTGCCTGCCCACGTCATCCGGCTGCTGCTGCGGCCGCACATCCAGGCCCCCCAGGACCTCCAGCTGCTCCTGGAACTGCTGGAGAAGATGGGGCTCTGCTATTGCCTCAACAAGGCCAAGGGCAAGGCCCTGAATGGGGCCTCGGCCTCCTGGTACAAGTTCCCCTGCTACGTGCAGAATGAGGTGCCGCCGGCCGAGGCCTGGATCGACAGCTCGGGCAGCGCTGCGGCCACGGCCCTCGCGGGGCAGTCCTTCGTGGCCGAGCAGCTGCAGATCCGCTACAGCTTCCCCGTGCTCTTCCCCCCGGGCCTGTTCGCGCGCTACAGCGTCCAGATCAACCGGCATGTGGGGCAGCGCTCCGACGGCAAGTTCCAGATCTTCGCCTACAGAGGGAAGGTGCCCGTGGTGGTGAGCTACCGGCCGGGCCGGGGTGCGCTCCAGCCTGACACCCTGTCCATCGCCAGCCACGCCTCCCTCCCCAATATCTGGACGGCGTGGCAGGCCATCACCCCGCTGCTCGAGGAGCTGGACGCGCTGCTTCAGGAGTGGCCCGGCCTCTGCTACACCGTGCACATCCTCTGCTCCAAGTGCCTTAAGAGAGGCTCCCCCAACCCGCACGCCTTCCCAGGTGAGCTACGGGGCGGGGCTGCTGGGGAGGGGGCTCGCCTAGGGTGGCTGTTTGAGGGGGAGGGGACAGTTTGTGAGAGTTAAGGCTCTGCAGGCCAGGACTCTGGGCCTGAAGGTGGGACCAAAGAGCTGGAAGGGACCTCGGACATCTCCCCATCTAATAAGCCCCCATTTCGTATCCAAGGAAATTGGTGTTCTGAGAGGGAAGGCGACTCCCCTGCGGTCACAGGGGCTCACAGGATTCTCATTTAAGCATGGAAGGCATATTAGCGGTCATCTGCCCATCCCACAGATTTGACAGAGGGGACAGTTTAGTTACTTGTCCAGAGTCACCCAGACATTCAGTAGCAGTGGACAAAGGAGCTCAAATCTGATCCCTGACGGTGGCCTCAGTTTCCCCATCCGTAGAAGAAAGGAACTGACCTTGATAGTCTCAGAATTCCCTTATAGCTCTAGATCTAAGAACATTTATGTGGTTGTCACACCCTAGGCCTCAGTTTCCCCACCTGTAAAAGAAGAGGTCTGACTTTCTGGCTCTAGGACCCTATTCTCCTGTCGAGATTTAAGCTCAGGCCCCCAGACTCGAAGCCAGAAGCATTTTCGCCTCCATCACTCTTCCCACCCCCTTCCTTGGCAATTTTCCCAGGACGAGTTGTCCTCAGTACCTAAGGCTGGGCCAGCATAAGGTGTAGCTCCAGGCTTGGCACAGAAGGGAGGGAGCACCAGCAGCTGTCTGTGGGTGTGTTTGTTTTCTTAGACCCTAAGAGATGTAAGGCCCAGACATTCAGGGTAGGTAGTCCTCAAAGCACTGAGCAGAGGTGTTCGGCATGGTCACCCCCATACCTTTAATCCCCCCAAATTTATTGTGCTACAGGCCAGATCTGGTGTGATCTAAGCTGTCTTGATCTCAGGCTCCATAGTTTGGGATCACCTCCTGTCTTTTCCTGACTAGATTCTGTAAATTCTGACCCCTATATCAAAAGACACAAACCCCTTTTCTTTTGAGTGTCCTGGAGAACCAGAGAAAATTCCTTGGGTGCCTGAGCCATGGATGAATGGTTCCAGGAAGGGTAGATTGGGCCCCCAAGGCCTGGCAGGGGATCACTTCCCAGGCACATCTGTGGGCCCATGCCCAGAGTGGCTAGGAGGCCAGGCTGGGGAGGCCAGGAGGCTTCCCCTGAGTAGGAGGAGTTGGCGGTGGTGTACAAAAGGGGATTTCCTCAGTGTTCTGAGGACTGGCTTCTGGGGAGCTGAAGCCTGGCTTAGCTTTTGTCTTTTGTGCTGTGTGGTCATACGTGCTTGCTTTGAGGGGCCCTGGGTGTGTGCCTGGGGCTGGGAGGATCGTGTGAGAGAGTCAGACACTTGGTTACTTTTTTCCACCTCCTGCTGCTCCCCAAAACTTTGTGTACCCATCCTAAGGAAGTGAGGGGAAATCCAGGCCTCAGGGTGGCTTTGGGCTTCTTCCACTTGGATGGCCAAAGTCCCATCCTTTTCTGAGAACCACTTTCTTCTAGGGTGGGTCAGGAGGAGTTGACACTGTTCCAAATGCCCTAATCAGAAACATATTTGGATCTACCCTAGCCTGTGTCACTGTTGGCCTGCCCCACCCCACCTTGGTCTTGTTTACCAGGCCCCCTCCTGCTGCATTTAGGGCACTGAAACCAAAGCTCATGCCTCCCTGGGTGATAACTGTGTCCTCAGCTGAGTGCATACAAGGGAACCTCTCCTCCTCGGACCATGAAGGAACCGGACACAGGCGTTTCCAATGGGCTGCCCCAGATCTGAGTCCAGGCTGATTCACCCCCTGAAAAGGCCTCCAGATTACCAGTTAACTGAGCCTGTGAGATCCTCTGTTATCTCATCACCCCAGCCACCCTGCCTGCACCTAAGTCTGTCTTGAATTCCTCCTGTTCTCAGAAGGCAGGCAGGCATTTGTTATCTGTGCCCTGAGGTACTACAGCCTGGAGAAGAGAATGGATGTCTGCTCCCTCAGCATAAGGGGCCAGCATGGCTTAAATACCAGCTGTGTGCAGGGCATTGGGGGACAAAGGCATGTGGGACAAGGACTCACTCACAAAGAATTTACAGCCTCAGTGTGAGGAGAGGGAGCACACACACACACACACACACACACACACACACACACCTGGAAGACAGGGAAGGTTCAAGAAATGCCAGGAGGCCCACGCAAGATGCCCAGAGAATGTCAGAGATATTGCTTTGGAAAGAGGGTGATGGCAGATTAAGTCAGGAAAGACTTTCTGGGAGAGGTGAATACAGAGGGATTCTTGAAGGAAGGAGGAGAGTGAAGGGAGGACACAGCAGGGGAGAGAGCTGATTCCAGGTGTGGAAGATGGGGAGCAAAGGTGCCAAGACACATGGGAGGGAGAAGGACCAGTTTGACTGGCATGTAGAGAAGGTGATAAAAAGAAGGCGGTGGGGGTCTGGTTGTTAGCCAGATTTACAGGGCCTTGACTGCCAGATTGAAAAGTCAATGGCTTATTTGGACAACACTGGTGGGGGGGGGGGTTTGAGCAGAGGGCACCCATGGGCAGAAGAAGCGAGGAGTTAGGTCCTTGGGCAGCTGTGAGAAAGGCATTGGTGAGGGGAAGGCAGACACAAAGGCCTTAGATAGGCCAAGAGGGGCCTCTGATGGCAATCTTGGTGAATAAAAGTGAGGCTTGAACTGGAATGGGGGTTTGTGGGAATAGAGGGGAGGGGACAGATGGGAGGGATATTTCAGAGGTGGAGTTTGTGGTTGGGGTGGAGAGGAGGTAAGTGAGGCTTCCAACCTGGATGACGACCCTGGACAGAAGTAGGAAAGTTAGAGGGGCTTGGATAGAGAACCCCAAGATAGAATTGGAAAGGACTTTAGAGGTTTCTTAAAAGTGGAAGGAGTCTTAGACGTCATTGAATCTACCACCACCCCCATTTTGCAGATGAGGAAGCTGAGACTGGCAAAGGTTAGGTGACTTGCCTAGAGTCATATAGCTATGGAACTTCTCAGGCAAGGTTTTTCTGGTTCCAAGTCCAGTACTCTATCAGCCGTGTCTAGAGAGAGGTGTCTGATGGAGACTCAGGACTGGAAGTCCTGAGAGGGTTTAGGGCTGGACATAGAGACTGGGGAGTCATCTGAATGGAGTTAAGGAAAGTCAGGGGAACTGAGGAGATATTGCAAGGAGGAGAGAAGAGAAGAAGGCTCAGTCCAGAGCCTGTGGGAGTGCCCGTGTTTGAGGGGCAGGAGGAAGCTGAAGATCAGAAAAGGAGGCAGAGAAGGATCAAGCATTTAAGGAGGAGAAGCAAGAGACATCCAGAGAGATGAGGTGGGAGAGAGTAGCCTGAGGGGTCCCAGCAAGCAGGCTGTGGCTTGGAGCACCCCCATGCCAGCTGGGCTTGTGGCAGAGAGACTCTCCAGACAACCCCCCTCAACCCCAAGGCTGAGGGATGGGAAAGGAGGAAGGGCACCTACTGTGTGCCCAGAGCAGTGGCCACAAAGACAAAGCTGAGTGCAGTCTTGGTTCTCAGGAAGCTTGTCTTCACCCTGTGCAGAGAATGGGCCATAACATGTAAAGAGATGCTTCTGTGTCTAGCTCTCTCCACATCCATACCATCCATACATAAATAGATGCCGATCTAAGCATGTGTATGCATTGCGAGTCAGGGGAACCAGCACTGGTTTCCTGGTGCATGAGCTAGGCTTCAGAATTGTCAGAAATGGGGAAGAGCTCGCCAGGGCATTACCAATGAGGCTGTGGGTGGCCACTGGGGGTCCTTGTTGGACTGCACCATGAGGGGTCTGGATGCTGGTCATTGCATCAGTGCCCAAAAAGCGAGCTCCGGCTCTTCCTTTTCTTCTCCTTTCCCCTTTCCCATCAATGCCCTGTCTTTGCAGAGGGCAGTAAGTCTGCATAGAGAGCAGGGACTTTTTCTCATGGGACTTTCGCAAGAGGTAAATGAACATTTGTTTGAAAAATCTTGACATGATGAGGTTGCTGGGGTGGGAGCAAAGCGTGGGTTCTTTGTACAGTTCTGTGTGTGGATTTCTGCCTCATCTGCTCTGTCTGGAGAGTCAGAGGTCCCCTCTCCTTTCTATAAGTGTGAAAAATAATGAAGGAAGGAGCTGTAGAAAGGGAGCGAGGACTTCTCAATTTTCCATTAAAGCAAAGATAAACTGGGCCAGATACCCTGCTGGAACCAGGGAAGGAGAGGCCCACGCCTCCTGTCTCCCTCTCTGCTATTTCCAAAGGATTGTCATCATTCTCACTCTGCTGGGATGGGGGAAGGGCTGTCAAATGCAAAGTCAAGTACAAAAAGGAAAGAAAAGCCCCTATCACCTCCTTGCGAGGGAGCTGAACTTCAGTCCCCGCTCGGCTGACAGGAGTCATAATCGTCATGCTCCCAGTGATCAATGGCAGACATTTCCATGTGCATGTACCCTACTTTCTACCTGAGTGGCCTTGAGTGGTCCATTCCTTTGTCTTGGCCAAAGGGAGGTGGGGAAGGACATGTATTAAGCACCTACTGTGTGCCTTCGCACACTCTTTACTAAAGCCTCTGAGCCCCTCCTGGAGCCATTGCTCAGGTCCCTCACCATGTCTATCTCTATAAAAGACCATTCACAGTAGTTCCCCTTTATTTAAATGCTTAAGATAAATGTGTTTGCTTTACTGGGATCTGGGGAAAGAGCTCTTCATCAGGGTTCCACTTCTGTCCCTAGGACCCTAGATAAATGACAGCCCTTGTCAGGGCCTCAGTTTCCTTGTCTGTGAAATGGCAGGGTGGGTGACTGCCCAGGGGCCCTGCAGCTCTGAATCCAGAGGATCCTGAGGGGCTACTGGGGATTCTGGGGACACTTGGGGAACAAAACCATTATCTCCTGCCTGAATTTTTGGCAGAAGGCAACATGAGTCCTGGAGAACACTTTGCGAGGCTCTCACTTAATTTTTAAAATCAGCACTGGTCTGAGGACTGGGCTGACTGTCTAAGGAGCAGTGAGCAGACCCCAAAGGGGAAAAGGATGCTTCGGAACTGAGAGACTGAGGAAGACAGCTGCATGAGGGGTTCTTCCCTTGTCTCTATTTCTGATCCAGTCCAGAAGGTTCTACCACTTGCTAATAACATGAGCTTGGGCATGACCCACCCCTCTCTGGGCATCAGTTCCCTCTTCTGTAAATCAAGGCAGTGAGCTCTCTGGCTACACGGAACCCTTGATCCTGGGATCACAGGATGGGTGAAGCCCCTTCCAGATGCCAGTGCACCATGATGCTGGTGCACAACCCACACCCTGCTCCCAGGTTCCTCTGGACACTGTGCCTTATTCCCCTTCCCCCACACCCACTAACTGCCCCCTCTTTTCCTACATCTCGGTCACATGTGAGGGTGTCCCCATAAGTTCCTAAGGGTAGGGAGAATTAATAACATTTTTTAAAAAGACAAAAATGAATTACTTGTCGCATTTGGATTTGGATTACATTTCTATAATAGCAGTGTTTTATAGTGTAAAGAGATCTGGCCTTGGAGCCAGGAGGGCTTGCGTGCGAATCCTATCACTGATATATCCTGGTTTGTGACCCTGAGCAAGTCACAACCTTGGAGCTCCAGGACCCTCCCTCTGTCTATAGGTTGCAGAGAAAAGCTCCATCCTGAATTGGTAGACGGAGTTTCCTCCTTGGGAGTTCCCTAAAGCAATGCCTGGCAAGTCCAGTCCCTGTCCCTGTCCCATTCATCCTGTACACCTGTCTTGTCACCCTGAGCCCCACAAGGGCAGGACAAATGTGTAAGACAAACTGTGTCTCCTTCAGTATCCAGATTAGGGCTCTGGACTCTGAATATGCCTTAAGGAATTTCTGTTGACTGAATGGAATTTTCAGTGAATTATTCTCTCTCTCTCTCTCTCTCTCTCTCTCTTCTTTTTGGAGGGGGGAAAGCAGGGCAATCGGAATTAAGTGACTTGCCCAAGGTCATCACATGGCTACTTAGTGTTAAGTGCCTGAGGCCAGAGTTGAACTCAGGTCCTCCTGACTCCAGGGCTGGTGCTCTATTCACTGCACCACCTAGCCGTCCCTTTCTCTCCTATTTTTAAAAAAATTCTTTCTAATAAGGGTTGACTGGAAGGGTGCGAAGGAGAGATACAGAGGGAAAGCTAGAAGATTTCAGAACAAAAGATCGATAGGGCCTATTTTTAAAATGCCAAAAAAAAAAAAAGTCTGCTGAGTAAATTCACAGCATGCAGCCTTCCCTCTGCAAAACTTCGCTCTCGGCTTTATCTGTGCCTGTCCTAAGGTGCCCGCCAAGTGCCCCCACCCTCTGCCTTGCTCTGGGCCTATTCAGGGCCACAGGTCTTGTCCCCTGCCAGAGGATGTGCCCCTGGAGAACGGGCTGGGCGCGTGGTTTGGGTGCACCCAGGAAACTGTCCTCCCCTCCCCCTCTCCCTTCAAAGACCCATCACAAAGTCCAGCAGAGTAGGGCCTTCACTCGTTTGTTAAATGACTAAGAGTGTAGCCTTGTTGATCGAGGGTGGGGTTCTCCTTTGCTCTTCCCCGGAGGTGAGGTGTGCGTTCTCATCTTGCTGGGTGTTCTCACCAGGCCTGGCAGCCCCCTTCTGCTCCCTTCCCTTCCTGCCCCTTTCCCCAGTGGCACCCCATTCATGAGGACAGCGCTGCTTGTCCTTCCTTTCTCTGAATGGCTCTCTTAGTTTGACTAATGAAGCAAAAGAGGTGAGGGTCTTCCTCCGCTTACGTTCCACTGGGCCCGGAGTCCGTCCGCCGGTGACCTATAAAACAGCCGCTGCCCTCTTTCTGGGGTTCTCCCAGGGCTGTCCCTCTGGTTTCACTGACCCTGGCGAGTTTGAGACCTCTACTACCCTGCTCTCTTTGCCCTGTAGAAGTGACTCTAGGCTCTCAGGGGGCCTCAGGCCATGGTCTACGTGGCCCGCCTAAGGAAGGGTCTAGCCGAGGACTTGGAGAGAGGGAGGAGGGGAAAGACTGGCCGCTGGGTGATAGATTCTTTGCTAACAGGAATTCACAAACCAAAGAAAGTGACAAAGTGGCCCTCAGTCCCAAAGTGTCCGTCCCTTTGGCTTCTGCAGTGAGCTAGCAGCTTGGTAGAGCATGCCGAGTTCCCGCAGCTTAGACCTTGACCAACATGGAGTGCCTGCCCCCAAAGTCTTCATGAGGTTTTGAGGTGTTGAAGGTGACTTTGGGGAAACAGTGTATTAACTGTGGGGACTCTAGATGTGACGCCCTTATCCAATGTCCTCTGCGGAAGGACTGGATCACCTCACCCTTGATGTTCTTGGAGTGAAAGGAGGCCAGGAGATTTCACTCGTTTCTCCAGGAGAGCTGGTTTTGTGGCGTCTGTCCAAAGGTGGCATCCCTGGATTATCTTGGGTTGCAGTGGTCCCGATAGAAATGTGCAAAAATGCAGAAGTAATTACAACTTATGCTGCCATGACTGATGGAGAAAATGAGGAGGTAGAGAGTCTGACAAAGAGCTGGAGAAAACTCCCCAGGTGTAATCAGCACACAGCCACCATCATTAGAGACTTCATTGCAAAGGTGGGCATAGGGAAGGGGGGCAAAAGCTGGAAGGGGAGCTCGTGCCTCCTAGGAAGCCCGTACCCTTTTATCATGAGTACTTTCTTCTGACTTGGAGAATCAGGAGATGCTGATGGGCCCAGCAGGAACCCAGTAGCTTCACAGAAAATGAAATTGGTTGGATTCTAAATGACATTTTGACAGAGAAGGGGATCGTTTTGAGATCAGCTATCCAAGAAAGGTCAGATTGTCAGCTTTTTAGAGCAAAAATAAAAATCTCCACCAAATTGGAAGAAAGAAAAAATATATTTAACTGAAGCAATTCCTGCCTGGCCCATCTGAACAAGGGAAAGGAGTAAACTAAGTGACCGCCTGCATTTTCTAGGGAAGTTTAAGCCTTGTGACTCAGTCACCCCAACAAAAACAGGCTACCCCAGAAGACCCAACGATGCTTTGGCTTCATTACCAAGAGCTCAGAGGGGGCCGCCCAAGGCATTACTAGTTTTGAGCATAAACTCATTTGTAAAAGTAAGAAATGGAGGAAGGAAAATTAAGTTTAGGGAAAGCCTGGGGAGAAACCCGACTGAGCCAGGTCATCTTGGGGCATTTATTAAATGCTTACGAAGTACCAGACTCTGGGAACATAGTATAAGCGAGCAAGACTGTCCCTGCCCTCCAGGAGCTTCCAATCTAATGGGGAAACAATTCAGAAATCCCAGCTGGAAAGGAGAGGGGGCGTGGCCTGCCCCCCCCCCCCCAGGGTGTGGTAGAAGCCTGGTTCTGAGCAAGGTGAGGCCAGGGCTTGTTGACCCATTGACATAACCTAAGCTGAGTGGAGGATCTTCTTGGTGTTGGGGGCTTTTGTGACAGCCATAAGGAGCAGGGCGCATTGTCCCCCCAAGGATTATGCAGGGAAGCCTAGGAAGGGTGTCATCAGAGAAGACTATGGGAGACGAGGAGATGGGTGTCATGGAAAAGAGAGGAGAACAGGGAAACAGCTGGACAGCCCCTGCATCTCATCCAGGAGATCCAGAGGGGGAGCCCGGCTGCCTTGGGGGCTCTGTGTAAAGATCAGGAGACAACAGGGAGCTCTGGGAGGGGTTAGAGCAGGGGAGTGCTTGGATGGACCTGGCCACGTTATGGAAGAGAGAGTGGAGGCTGGAGGGCCTGTGGGGGGGAGAGGAGTTTTCCTCTCCTGGGTTCTCCGATGTGACTCCTCTCCATTCCCAAGGATGGTGATGGGTCTCCCAGGATCCTGTTACTGTTCCAGGTCCCCCCATAGCAGCCATGACAGTGTCTCTGGCTAGGGGCACTTTCCCCGAGTGTATGGGCCCAGAGGCTGACAGCTCAGGTCTCTTCATAGGCCTTTTTGCACCTTCTCTCACAAGGCAGGATTCAGGCCAAACTGAACCTGGAGGCAGCCCCAGTGAGTGACTCACCTCCCTGGCAGGCCTGGCTGCAGCATCAGTGCCTGGAGCCAACGGGTCTGAGCATGCCAGGACGGCAGGGAGGGGAAGAGAAGAGCACCAAGCTTTGGAAAGGTTTGCTTCTCAGCACAGGGAGGGACATGGGGGAGATTGTGCAGGGAGAAGCCCTCTGCAAAGTTTCTTTTGGAATTAGAAAGAGAGATAAAGGGAGAGAGACAGGAATGTGGAGACAGATAGAGACAGAAACAGAGAGAGATCTATTCTTTGGCCTAAGGGAAATCTGCCCAGTGATGTTAGCAGAGGCAAGATGGGCCTGCCTGGGAGGGAGTGGGCTTCCCCTCATTGGAAGGCTCCATACAAAGGCCAGGGGACCTCTTGGCCCATAGGGATGTTGGAGAGACAGCTTTGACTATGCAGGCTGGACGGGAAGCTTTTGAGGTCCTCTTGGACCTGGAGAGGGGGTGATTCTGTGAGCAGAGGGACAGTCTGAGTAGGAGATTGGCCAGCAGGGTAAGGAGGGGCTGGTGGCCCTGACTTAGAAGACAGTGGTTCACAAAGAACAGAAACATCCTTCCTGTTTCACTAAGGACAGTGCCCTCAGCAGCATCCCTGAGGCCACCTGCCCCCTTCACTTCTGCTCAATGGTGCATTGGGGCTAGGCTGGAATAGAGGAAGGGGGAGGGAACCGTCGTTCTCACCCAGGCTTTCTTGGGTGTGCAGCAGCTATGTGACTCCCAAGTCATGAGCTCTGCTAGAAAATGATCCCCCCTGCCAGGTAGACCAGGCCTCCACGGCTCACCTCCCCTGCCAAGGCAGGACTTGGCCTGGGGATTTCCTGGCTCTGAGGTGAGATCCGGATGCTCTCAGCACCTTCTGAGAAGGCTGAAGCTGGTTTCCTTGGCAGAGGGGACAGAGAGCTGTCTGCCCTATATCTGGCAGGGCCTTCCAGGAACTGCAAACTCACTGTACCTTTAAGTAAAGACCCCCGTGCTGAGCCCTGGAAGAATCCCACAGACCCATGAGAAAGGGGCCCTGCCCTCAGGAGGGCTACAGTTGTAGCTTTGCCATCCCATTGGGACTGAAGCTCAAAGATCAATTGGCAGGGCCTCCTTGCCCAGGTTGGGGGTGGGGTGGGAAACTCAGCTGAGTTAGCTGAGCAAACTAGGAGGTCTTCTCTGACCTTGGAGAGATCTGTGACTGCAGGGAGGCCCCTGGTTTCCCCAACAGGGATTGTGGGCATAGCCACAAACAATGGACCAGCTGGCCGGCAGGCTTCTGGTAGCAAGCCTCCGTGGCGGCTTTGCTGGGCCATCCTCCCATAAGGGCTTCCTCCTCTGTAAGAGCCGTGGGGAGGGCAGTGCCCTGTGGAGCTTCCTGAGCTACCCTGGGGAGGAAGTCAGCCTTATTTTCTCGAACCTTCATCCCCCGGCCCTCTCTCCCCCTCCAGGAGCTGGAATGTCTCCGCTGAGGAGTGTTTGCCTGTTTGTCTGAGGAATGGAGTATGTGGTAGACAGTCCTGTGGGGACAGTCTGGAGAGACTGGAGCCTTCCTCCATTTATGCATAGCCTCCTAAGTGACCTCCCTGCCTCCAGGCTCTGCCTCTCCAGTACCTCCTCACACAAAGGGGAGTTCATTTCTGGAGCGGGGCTCCACGCTATGCATGGCTCCCTATTACCTCAGGACAAAACACAAATTGTTCTGTTTGGCATTAAAAGCCCTTCACAGCCTGGTTCGAGTCTACCTTTCCAGGACCTGTGAACCCCCACAATCCTGCCAAACTAGCTTCTGGCTTTTCACACAGCACTCTCCCACATCTCCTACTTCCTTGCCTTTGCACAGACAGTCTCCCATGCCAGGAAAGCTCTCCAGCCTCACTTCTGCCTCTCAGAATCCCTAGTTTCCTTCAAAGCTCTGCTCAGATGCCCCCGTCTCCTTTTAGTCTTTCTTGATCTCTCTGGCTGCTGCTGCCGTCTCGCCCCTGCCTCTAAAATACACTGAATTTATGTTATACATGCTCTTTTCTTTATTTGTGGTCTCCCCTAATAAGGGGAGCGAAAATGAGCCCCATTATTATCCTCTCCCCCACCTACCCTTTTTGGCTGAAATGGCCATTTCATTATAATAAAGAACTCCCCGTATGGAAAACTCCCTCCAGTGACACAAATAAGCAGCTCCCAGTCACCTGGGTCCTAGCACCAGAGGCCACCCAGAATACCTCCTCCCACTTGACAGGTGAAGATACAGGAAAAATAAATCCCAAGTGTTGGGGGAAGGACCAGGGACTAGCAATCCTTAGGAGGCTGTGGTTACCAAGAGATCAAGGTGAGGCAGGAGTGCATCCCAGGCACAGGGCACAACCTGTACAAAGGCTTGGGGGAAGGAAATGAGTACCAGGTACAGGGACAGCAGTCATCTAGTTGGGCTGGAATGTAGGGAATGTGCACTCAGCCTGCCCCCAAACTGAAGGATTCCAAATATTTTGTCCTTGCAGTAAGAGGGACCCACTGCAGGTTTTTGAGTGAGGGAACAATGTGGTTAGACCTGGGCTTTAAGAACAAGGATTTGGCAGCTATGGGGAGGAGGGCTCAGAGAGGGCACTAGCTCCAGCAGGGGTCCATGGGAGGGGAAGCTGCTGGGACTTTGGGTTGTGGCCAGTCCCCCAAATGGAGAAGGATTCTGCTGGCAGTAGGATGGCAGCCTCTCGGACCCAGAGCCTTCCTCATAGAACAAACACCAAGGCTGGAGTATGTTTAGTCATGAGATGACCCACAATATTCCTTTGGTTCCAGTCCATCTTCCAGCTCCTTGGACCAGGAGATTCAGGACACGTTCCACTCATGGGGAATTTCCATGTGAACTGTGACCCCCCGGCATGCCAGGAGGGAGAGACAGAGGCTCTGACAGTCCCAGAACCCAGAGCCTCATTTGTGATTGTGTCCAGTGACCTCGCATGGAGAAATGCTGGCATTTATAGAATGATTCTCTGGCTTAAAATGTCTCTGCTATTCCTTTTCCCTTGCAGGCTCAGGAGATGGAAGGGACCAAACTATAGAAACCAATGGGCTTGGGTCCCTCATTTTCTAGATAAGTAGAGGCCCAGAGACCTTGAGTGGCCTGTCCAAGGGGTTAGGTCAGGGAGCCAAGAGAAAGGCCAGACTAAGACATTAGTGCTTTTGGCTCCAAATTTAGTGTCTCCACCCCATAATATGTTCTTTGCAAAGTGCAGCAAAGCCACTGGCATTTGTTGTTTTAAAGATGATTTTTCTTCTCTTCTGTAAGCTCATTTAGTCTCTGAAAAGGAAAATGGGGCTGAACTTTGTTCCTGATTTGGTTCTGTGGGTCCCACATGGAATGAGCCCCCATCATGGGGTGCCATGAGGGTTTCAGAACAAGGCAGGGGTAAGAAAGGCCTTTCTTGCTGGGGAGAGCTTCTCTGGGACTCCCAAAGCCACTGGTGGTTTGCCTTCTTATACTCATGGCTGCTCTTAGCTCGTAGACATCCAGCACAGAGCCCAGGGAGGTGGAAAACACCTTCTGCTGCTTTTTTATACAGCTGCCCAGATCTTGCTTCTCTCCCAGTATCTGCCAAGTCTAGGACTGATGGCTCAGCTCATCCACATCAGATGCTATTGTTTAAAGTCAATCAACAATCAGCTCAGTGGAATCTTGTACCTTCATGCACCCTCTGTACTTTTCATTCAACTGCCCACCTGCGATACATATGGAACTGAGGTATCTGGGTCTAAATGTGGCACATTCCCTGTTACTGATGAAGAAGGCAAGGCAAAGGCCACAAGCATTGATTAAGCCCCAGTGAGGGGTCAGGTCCTGTGCATAGGACTGGGGATTCCAATACAGGCAAAAAGTCCATCCCTGACCCGCAGGAGTTCCCATTTTAATGAGGAAAGACAGTGTCCAGAAGGGAAAACTGAGGTGGGGAGGGAAGGGAAAAGAAGGGCGTGGTCTCAGCCCTGGAGAGTCAGGAGCAGAGCCAGGAAAGGCGGACAGAGCTGGCAGAAAGGAGTTCTGGTGGGAATCTTGACAAACATTGTCCATTTTCCATCTCTTCCTCGTCCTTTTCTCACACCAAGATTCCTGCCAGCTTCTTTGTTCTTCCCTTGCCTCTTGTTATCCTGAGGCAGGTGGGTGATGCTGCTGAGAGAGATCTGAGTCTGGATTCAGAAATCCTCGCTCTGCAGTCCTGGGCAGGTCACTGAATCTCTGTCTCCTTCATCTCTACAACAGGGGGGGAATATAATTCCTCCTACGTCCTAAGGTTGCAGTAAGAATAAAATGAGACAATATTTGTAAAGTGCTTTGCAAAGCTTAAGGAACTGTACACATTTTAGGTACCACCATCATCATCGTCATTATTTTATGAGGCTGTGCTACCCATGATGTTCCACCCTCCCCCCATGGGATTTGGTAAATGAATTGTTCTTCTAAACAGGTGTTCTTTTGGCTGCTTCCCTTTGCGAAGAGATGGAGTGTCTGGGCTCCCCTGACCTCCTTATTGTAGGGATTGCTTCATAGCCATTGGACCTCCATACAAAATGGTAGGGGGCCACGCTGATGTCTGCTCCTTTATTCTTATTTTTTTTCATCAGTAGCTTGCTTACGTAGGTCAGGTCCAAGCTGTTTTCATTGCCGATCATATCTACTCATTTCCATTCTTCTAATTTGCTGTTGATCTTGGTCACTGGGCCAAGAAATGGACAATCTGACTGGGCACTGACCCCTAGCTCTACTCCACACCTCAGTAACCAGCCGGCTACAGCTCTGGTGTGTTAGATGGCCCCTTCGGTTTTGAAGGGTTCCTTCCTGTGATTGCCATGTACAGCTCCTCCAGTGTCTCTCTCAGAGAAAGTTTTCATCTATGGAGAGGAAGCTTCTACGTGTCACTTCTTTCCAGCATTTTTTATTCTTTCCCTATGCCCACCTTCGCACTGTCGTGAGTGATTTTTAAGGCATACCTAGATTTCATTGGGAGGGTCTCATTAAGGTTTCTGTAGCATTTCTCTGCCTCTTCCCCCATGGGCACAGACTTTGGCAAGTGAGCTGTCACTATTTTCACAAGGGATCTTTTCTCAAACAATTTCTAGAGCATTGCTATGACTACTGACTAAGCATCTCGTAGAACTAAGCTTCTCATTGCCTTGCAATAAACAATAAAACTAGCTCCAGGAACATGAGTGCAGGGTAAGAAATTATGAATGTGAAGAAAATGGGAAGACATGAATGAAGAAGGAATAATGGGGTATCTGTGAAGCACTTACTGCATTACTTGGATTTGTGTGCCCTGGCACCAGGCTAAACACTGGGGATAAAACACAAGCCACAAGACAGACAGTCCCTGCCCTGAAGAGGCTTACATGACAGTGGTAGGAGATAACACCTAAGGAGGGATACAAGTGTGTATGTTGGGGAGGGCAGGATACCATGAAATTCCATGACAGCTTGGTCCTGGGCAGGATAGGGCGAAAGCTCATCCCTCAGAGCCCAAGATGGTTCCAGGACTGACATGACCTGAAAGAGAACAAAGCCAACAGAATCGGTGCAACAGCATGTATAGTGACTGCAACCATGTAAATGTAAAGAACAGAAGGAAAAAAGAGAAATCGGACACTGCATAATTACAGCCACTAAGGAGAGTTGAGGAAATGCAGAGGCGGGGCTTTATGGGTGAGGAATACTGTCTGCAGAGTCCGAGGTGATTTGGCTGCTTGCTTTTTCAAAGCTTTGTTATGAAGGATGGCTTGCCTGGTCAGGAAAGACATTCAGAAGTGTTCAAATGAAGGATATCAGTGCAAGTATAGGAAGATGTGCCTAAGCCTGTGATCTCTTTGACCGAAGAACCTCGACACCAGTCAGCTACAAATTCACAATCTCTTTGGGTTTCATTAATAGCAATTTTGTCAGGATGCCTGTGATTTAGCTCATTTGGTGCTGGGTTGACTTACTTCTTGGACAAAAATCTCTCCTTTAGGGTACCAGCTGCCAAACTAAGCCTTGAAGATGATCTGACAATGTTGTCCTTTCCCCCCATTCTTCCATCACTCAGAGGCAAGGAAAGGCAAGGACTTACAGGTCCCTGTATTTTTTTTCCATGGGCTCCCTGGCCAAAGAACCAAGTGGCCAGTCTAGGGGGGAACTTAACTGGTCCTTGGAAAGCAGACTTCTCATGTGCCTGGGACTATTCTAGAAGATTTTCCAGCTTGGTTGGACCTCCCAGAGGTTGTGCAAGACTGGCATCACTTTCATGGACCATGAGCCCCTCCATGGCAAGGTGCAGCATCAGAACAAGGCTCTGGTGGATTCTGGCCATGGTCCAACTCAAGGAAAGATACAAAAGAACCATGTAGAGGGACCAGGACACACGTGGCAGAGTGATAGCTGCTGCCCCAGGTTGAGGTGGAAGGCTGATTGTCAGGAGCAAGACCGTGGTCCAGCCAAGGGAGAGGTCTCACAGGGAGGGGAGGGACACCTTGAAGAGCCTGTCCTGATTCTTCCAGAGTGAATCTGAAGAGCAGCAGCAGTGAGAGCATCCAACGAAACCATAGCCCAATGGTGGAAAGGGGAAGGCTTGAGGGCAGGAGCAGCTGGGAAGCGAGTGGGCTCTTCTCCAGGAAATGGGCATTAAATTAGATCCTGGATTTTTGCCCTGTAATCCCTCAGCAGGCAGAGCATTGTCACTGTTGCCACTGAAACTCGACAGTGTTTAGCATTCATTATTAAAGATCAGAGTGGAATGTCAAGTAGGAAGATCGAGATGGTTTGATTTTTCCTTTCTGCAGGACAAATGTAAACCAGTGGGTGTAGGAAAGTGAAAAGATGCCCTTCATTCATGCTGAGGGATTAGGGGCCACTGGAAGCCTGGCTTTCTCTGGGGGGGCTCTTGTCCTCTGGTCTCTGGGGCTGGGGATAGGGGGAGTAATGAAGGGGAGGGATCAGCAGCAGAATAAGATAGAAGAGATGCTCACCTCAGAATGAGAAAGATGTGAGTTCAGATCCTGTCCTCTACACCCACTAGATGTGCAGCCATGGGCAAGTCATCGAACCTCCCTGTGCCTCAGTTTCCCCATCTGTAAGACAGGGAGAAAAGTGAAAGCTCTGCCACGTCCTTGGGTTGTTATGAGGAAAGCACTTTCTGAACTTTCCAGCTATGGGGGGACCTTCTTCCTCTGGGTCTTGATGGTACATGGTAGTCCCCAGGGCACACCTGCTGCCACCAGTCTCATCTGCCCCCAGACCCATCCCAGGGGAGTGCTCACCTTTGCTCCCTACTGGGGGTCTGGAGCTTCTCTCTGTACTTTCACTCAGAAACCTCACCTCCTGCGAGGTCTGTCATAGCTAAGTGCAAAGTACAGTGATTCTCATGATCTTTTCACCTCTGTGAACCCACATAGCAAAACTAACCACGTGGAGCTGAGGGGAGGAGCTTCTCCTGGACCCTCATGGAGAACGCTGCTGGTCACTGGGCCAGATTCAGAAAGCGGCCATGACCCTGGCAGCCTCTGCCCTCCTTCCGATCAGTGACCCACATCCCTGCCCCTGCCCCCAGGTCAGCCCACAGCCCAGGAGCATGGCCAGGCAGCTCCATCACTCTATATTTGGCACAGAGGAAGCACTTCACTGCATCCATTCCCTGCATTTGTCTTGCCCTGTCCAGATCTTGTTTCCAGGCCCCGGCTAGTTTCCAATCACACTGTACTTTTTTCTTAAGATGTACCTGGATTGTTGTCTTCTCCATCCTGATGCCTGTCCTCATCCTTGGGGACTTGGAAGAGAGGAAGGAAGGAAGGAAGGAAGGAAGGAAGGAAGGTTTATTAGGCACCAACTGTGTGCTGGGCATTGTGCCAAGCTCTTCACAAATATGATTTCATTTGATCCTCTCACCAGCCCTGGAAATGGGCACCATTACTTTCTTACATTGCAGAGGAGGAAACTAAACAAGCCTTGGTTAGGTGACTTGCCCAGGGTGACAGAGCACATGAACATCCAATGGAGTCTTCCTGACTCCAGGCCATCTCACTCATCCACCTCCAGTCCCCCATGACCCCCATCTCTAAGTCTACTCCATCCCTGACAGACATTGTCACCCTTCAGCTTCGCTCTTTGGCTTATACTGAAAGTATAAGGAAAAGAGTGTTTCAGTCTGTCTGGATCTCATGGTTATCACAAGTGCCACCTCAGCAATCTCAGACTCTGACATTCTGGCTCCGATGCGCACTGCCCGCCCTTTCCCTGCTCCCTCTGCCTTACCCTTGCAGACCTCTCATCCCTTGTATCCCCTCTCTCTTTCTCCCTGCTCCAGTTTCATCTTCCCTTCTTGGCTGTGCAATGATCTAGCTCAGCTGTACCACCACCACCCCTTCCTGCATTGTTTGTCCCTTATCCCTTGTCCTGCTGTCATTCACACCTGGCCAAACCTCAGCCCTGGCTAATGCCTCTGATTTGGACACACCAGGACAGTGTTGACCAGCCCACTACCTGTTCATGTAACCTCTCCTTGGTGGGGTCCTCACGGCTGAGCGGTAATCCTTTCATTTTTCCTGCCTGGATTCTTGTCACAGTCTGGGAGAGGTTGTTCCCAAACTGCTTCTCTCTCCTCAAGCCCACACTTCTCTCTCTCAGCCAGTGGATTTACTTTGAAAATCAAGGCTCCCTGTCCACCCACCCCACCCCCATCCACGCACTCCACACCTCAGATCCTTCCACGTGCACATACTTGTCCTCTCCTCCTTCCCTTCAGGCTCTAAAGAAGAATGCCTTTGGGGTGGCCCTTCTTGCCAAGGCCATCACCTGCCTCCTCCTCTCTCTTCCAGGAACTCAACCCTCTGTTTCTCAGCTTCAGCCTTTCCTTGTCTACCACTGGCTCTATGCCCAGGGGATCAAAGCCTGCTTAAGTTTCCCTGGCCTTGATACTGCCTGCCCCCAAGCTGGCATCCTGTACATCTCCTTCCTTTCCCTACCAAAATCCTGGAAAGAGCCCCCCCCCCCCACATTCAGTGGAATCCATTAGCTGAAGTGGGATTAGGACTTCCTCTCCAGACATTCACTTCCCCCCAA
>CM053583.1:205161215-205180017 GCA_028627135.1 Pseudochirops cupreus
ATACGACATCCCCTTCCTCGCAGGAAGTCAAAACAACCTTCCTAATCAAACCCCTACCCTTACCCTCTCTCCTTCTCTCTCTCTCTCTCTCTCTATTCTCTCTGTCTCTGTCTGTCTGTCTGTCTCTCTTCTCTCTGTCTCTCTGTCTCTCTCTCTCTCTCTCTCCATTCTCTCTGTCTGTCTTCTCTCTGCCTCTCTGTCTCTGTCTGTCTCTCTTCTCTCTGTCTCTCTCCATTCTCTCTGTCTCTGTCTGTCTGTCTCTCTCTGTCTCTCTCCATTCTCTCTGCCTCTCTGTCTCTCTGTCTGTCTGTCTGTCTGTCTCTCTTCTCTCTGTCTCTCTTTGTCTCTCTCCATTCTTTCTGTCTCTTTCTCTGCCTCTCTGTGTCTCTGTCTGTCTGTCTATCTCTGCCTCTGTCTGTCTATCTCTGTCTCTGTCTGTCTGTCTCTCTCTGTCTCCCTCCATTCTCTCTGCCTCTCTCTGTCTCTCTGTCTGTCTGTCTCTCTTCTCTCTGTCTCTCTCCATTCTCTCTGTCTCTGTCAGTCTGTCTCCTCTCTCTCTCCATTCTCTCTCTCTCTCTCTCTCTCTCTCTCTCTCTCTCTCTCTCTCTCTCCATTCTCTCTCTTTCTCTCTCTCTCTCTCCATTCTCTCTGTCTCTGTCTGTCTGTCTCTCTTCTCTCTCTGTCTCTCTCCATTCTCTCTGTCTCTGTCTGTTTCTCTCTTCTCTCTGTCTCTCTCCATTCTCTCTGTCTCTGTCTGTCTGTCTCTCTCTGTCTCTCTCCATTCTCTCTGCCTCTCTGTCTGTCTGTCTCTCTTCTCTCTGTCTCTCTTTGTCTCTCTCCATTCTTTCTGTCTCTTTCTCTGTCTCTCTGTGTCTCTGTCTGTCTGTCTGTCTCTGTCTCTATCTGTCTATCTCTGTCTCTGTCTGTCTGTCTCTCTCTGTCTCCCCCCATTCTCTCTGCCTTTCTCTGTCTCTCTGTCTGTCTGCTCTCTTCTCTCTGTCTCTCTCCATTCTCTCTGTCTCTGTCTATCTGTTTCTCTCTCCTCTCTGTCTCTCTCCATTCTCTCTGTCTCTGTCTCTCTCCATTCCCTCTGTCTCTGTCTGTCTGTCTCTCTTCTCTCTGTCCCTCTGTCTCTCCCCCCTCTTTCTCTCTACCCTCTCACTCTCCCCCTCTTCTCCCTCTCTCCCTCCTTTCTCCCTTTTTCCCCCTCCCTCCTCTCTTCTTCCAGTCCTAAAGCCCATATTCCTCCCATCTGTATCTGGAGCAGGGGCTCCCCACCTTTTTTCAGTCCCTAACCCCAGGGCTTCCTTTCAGCTCTCCCATCCCCCACCCAGTATGGATGCACATAAGATCTAGAATAGAGAAATGTGGTAATTTCAATAGGATAATGTAGTTATTTACCAAATACTCTCATAGGCCCCCATAAGCTTGTCTATGAGAAGCCCCCTGGCAGTCAGCTGGGAACTCCTTTGGAGGCAGGGACCATTTTATGTTGGTCTTCAGATGCCCAGAGCTTCACAAGCACTACCACCTTGCACAAGTATGAGCTTAACAAAAATCTGGGGAAATAAACTGAATTGGAGCTGAAAGGGACCGTAGAGATGGCCTAATCCTACCCTTCCATTTCCCGGAGGAGCAGACTGAGGCCCAGAGGACACGTGACCCTTGGAGAGGTCATGGCACTCATGAAGGAGGGGCAGAAGCACTGGCTTAAAGAAAGCTGTGGTCTCTTGGACTACACTCTGTAGTAGCACAGACCCAGAGTTCATGTTTGGCAGCCATAGCCTGCAGCATGGTCCTTCTAGGCCCCCCAGCTCTCTGTCTCCAATTCTGTGTCCCACTGGGGATATCGAGGAACTGATATGTGTATGAGAGCTATTTGTAAAATGCCTCGCAAGGTCAGGCCATGGGAAGTGCCCCCTTTCCTCTGGGGCCAGGGTTGGAAATGCCCAGATACTCATTTCTGCAGCACGAGGTGGGGGAGGATCCCACAGAGAGCGAGCCTTCGCCAGGAAGGCAGGTGAAGCCTGCACAGACTGAGCCACCCCAAGAAGGTGCATCCATCCCTTAGGCAAAACGCACAACTGCATTTTATAAACACATACAGGAAATGCCGCTGGCATGGGGAGGGGCTCTGCCTAAGGCCTGTGGGTTTTTTCTTTTCAATCATTTTGGGGGTTTTCCACTATCAGGAAACATCCTCTGCCAGCCCCATCCTGTTGTTGGTGATCCCTGCTTTGGGCCCTTGCTTTTCTCTCTCTCTCAGTAACCCCCACATCCGTGCCCAGGAGTTCAGGAGCCATATTTATACAGACGAAGAGCAATTTCACATATCCAACCTCCGTCTCTCTCCTGAGCGTCACTCCGGAAACAGCAGCTGCTTGTGGACAGCTCCCAGAACAGCCACCATCCCAACTCAACTTTTTCTCCCCCAACCCTTCCTTCCTCCCCATCTCCTCCTTAGCTTATCTTGTCTCCACCTGTACCTGGCTGCATCCCCTCAGACCCGAGCCTCTGATTCTTGAATAATACGTTCTTTTATATCTAAATCATTGTCCCATTTGGGATTTACTTGAGTGAATGGGCTGAGATATGGATGGAGTTGCCATTTCCCTAACAGCTTCATGGCTCCCTGGATTCCTTCCCTGAGTTTTATGATTGGTTGCGTATCAATCATTGGCTAGAATAGCTTTCAGTTACTGGTCATGTGATTCATTCTTTATCCAACCCTAAAGAGTCTCACAATCACCAGGTCGTCATTGTTTGGCTTGAAATCTGCCTGTACAAACGCCCCCTCTCTTCCCCTTCCCTCATTGCCCTGACAGTCTGCTCCGTTTAGCTCTCTGTGCACTTCTCATCATTGTCTCTGAAGCATCTCTTTGCCGTTGCATTAAATCAAAAAAGGTTGTTGGGGCAGCCTTCGACTTGTAGGATGTTGGAGCAGCCTGGCCAGAGTGTTTGGTGCTGCCTTTGTCTCTGTGGAAAAAAGAAAAGTTTTACATGAAATGGCCTTGTGTGGGGGCCGGTGGTGGGGTGAGTGTCCTAAACATGCTAAGGCTCAAGGAGTTGGAAAAGCAGTGATGAGTTTGCCAAACTAGCCAGGTGAGGCAGTGGGCAGAGCCCTAGGCTTGCAGTCAGGAAGACTCATCTCCCTGAGTTCAAATCCGGCCTCAGACATGTACTCTAGCTGTATGACCCTGGGCAAGTCACCTAACCCTGTTGGCCTCAGTTTCCTCATCTGTAAAATGAGCTGGAGAAGGAAGTGGCCAACCAGTCCAGGATCTTTGCCAAGAAAACCCTCAAAGGGGTCACAAAGAGCCAGACCTGACTGGAATGACTGAACAACAACAACGTGCTGATGAGTCCCACATCTACTGGTCCTGCCCCAGCCTCTGGTCCACTTGTTCTGGGAGGGCACTGAATGGCAGGAAAAGCTTCCCAAGGGGAAAGGGTGTCCCAGAGTGGAACACCCTGCCTGGGGAGGTGGGGAGCTCCTCTCTGGTTGTCTCCAGGCTGAGGTTAAACTGACACTCATCAGGGAGATATAGGGGGATTCCTTTCGGGTGTGAACTGGACTGGACTCTAAAATGGTGTGTGAGGATGAGAAGACGAGAGCTGGGGGGTGGGGGTGGGGTGCTAAGGCTGGTCTAGACACCCTACAGGCACTCAGAAGCTGCAGGACCACAGGCCACTCAGGCCTCTCACTCAAGGAAGGCACCACCTCCTTCTCAGCAGATGCTGGACCCAGTCTGAGGGGTTGCCCGAGCCCTAGGGGCAAGAGACAAAACTAAAGCTGACAATTCCCAGGAGCCCTCTATTCAAGGACCTTCAGGACTGTCCCAGGAGTGACTTGTTGAGTAACCCTGGCATTCAGGGCCCACCTCAATTGGGTTCCAAGCAGCCATTTCAGTATTAGCTCCCAACCTTTCCCTGTACACTGTCTATACCAGGGCCGAGCTGGAGCTCCCTCGTCCCTTCTTCTCTCCCCAATTTCACCCATCTCTCTGCCTCATTCTTTGTAACTGTGATTTATCAACCAGCCTTGACTCTGCACTTTCCTCCGTGCATCCCCCAGAGGGAGTATAATTATTTCAAGTCCATTTTATAGAGAACACTGAGGCCTGTGAAGTAACTCACCCAGGGTCATAGAATTAGTAAGCCGTGTTCCTGCCTTTCACCAGGTACCTGACCCACAAGTCCAGCAGCCTTTCCACTAAACCTGTTAAGTCACATTTTTCCTCCAAGGCCCAGCTCGGAGGCCAAACCATCCATGAGTGGGGCATTGAAGGGGCAAGGGCTGCACCAGAGATTTCACTGGTGGAGGGATCTTCCAGGGGAGGAAACTCCTGCCAGTGAGATTCAGCACCAGCTCTGCAGCACGAAGGCTTCCACAGTCAGTGACCTGCCCAGGCTCATACAGCCAGGATGTGACAGGGACAGGATTTGAAGCCAGGCCTTTCTGACTCCAGGCTGAATCTCTTTATCCATTATGCCACACCATCTCCTCTGATCTCCCATGTAAAACCTGGATAATCCCACTTACACAACAGAGGGCACTGGCTTTCATGCTTGCTATGGACTAGAAAGTGCTAACGGAGGTCATTGCCCAAAAGTGAATAAACGACCCCAAAACCCCTCAGCCCTTGAGAGTCTCCATCTGTCGGGGTGGGGGAGGGGGGCCGCCGCAGAGGGAGTGGCCACGTGCCTTTGGTTTAATCCCCCTCTCTGAGGTAGCTGTAATCTGTTTGTGGGGCTCTTGGGTCCCTGGCCAGAGATGCGAGGGGCAGCCGAGTTCCCAGCGCCTGCACGCACACACTTAGAGCAGTCTGTTGGAAGGACTTGCAAACCCAGGGGCTCCAGCCCTTGGCTAGAAAACCTGTGTTCCCTCGGAGACACCAGGACTTCCTGTTTTCCCTGTCCCGCCTCTGGGTGACTTTGTCTCAGAAGCTTTCCAGGGATCCGCTTCCGGGATTTGTTTCCATTGGGGGTGTCTAGCTTGGTTCAATTATTGGGTTCATGGAAAAGAGGTGGATGAGACGGGGAGGGGAGAGAGTCAGGCCTTCTACATGGACAGGACACAAGCAAAGACCTCTGGGGTTTGTTCCATCTGTCCTTCTGAGACCCAGGGACCTCAAGGAAGCAGGGCATCCTCCTCCGACCAAGTTTTCCAAAATCCTCAGAGAGCAAAGGACTTTTGCACAGATTCTTACTTTGTCCCGTCCTGCCTTTGGTTCCCCCGGGGGTCAGATCGGTTTTCCCGGCCCACAGGGAAATGGTTTAGATGCTTCAGTGACAGCAGCTCCTTGTTGCCCATCACCGTTTTCAAACTAGAGCTGTGCTGTGCTCAATCAGCCAGGGCTTGTTGGCCACACGCCCACCGTGCGGAGCCACTCAGACTGAGCCCCCTCCTTCCTCTGATTTACCTGGGAGAGGTGATGTCCCAAGCTGGCCAGTACCTGAGAGAAGACGAACTTGTTCCCCAGACAGAGGCTGAGGGCTGCGGGTGCCCCCCAGAGCAGTGCTTATGGGTGTCTGCTCACTTAAAGTGCCAGAAAGATGCCTCTTCACACTGGGACCCACAGCTCTTCTTTTTCTTCTCTTGTGGATAATCACCAGAGCTGGGGGTACTTGAGACCAGACGATCCCACCGGGCCACTTTGTACCTTATGGCTCACTTACTCCCATCCTTATATCAAACTGACAGCATGGAGACTCCTCAAGTGCCCCCAAGCCTTTAAGGTGAAAGCCTGGCTTTGCTGCCTGTAATTTTCCTACTCCCAGGCTCTCAGGCCAGGTGGGCAGGTGGCAGGACCCCAGGGTGGCTGTAGGAAAGGGTGAATCTCAACAGCTTCCCATCCCGTTAGTCACACACTGACCAGAGTTGGAGCACTGATCCAACAGTGTGTTGTTAGCTTTTGCTGGCTTAAAAATGCAAGGGCCATCCTTCTGTGTCCCAGCCTCCTCTTTTATTTAGGGTCAGGGACAGGAACCAGACCTGTGATGCCACTGGGCTAGGCAGTTCCCAAGGGGGAAAGCTCCCTTGGCCAGCCTAGACAGGCACCTTTTCTGTGATGCTGCATCCATCACTGCTGCCCTGAGAGCTTCAGTGACTGGCCCCGGGGCACACAACCTGTATGTAGGAGGAGGGACAGTGCCCCACAGTAAGTCCCGGCTCTAAACATTTTATTTCTCCTTTAAAACTAAATGATGGGGAAGGGGGGAGGCCATGGGTGTGGAACACTGCCTACAATGGCAATTTTTGATCATCTGGGTTTTTGTTCTAAAGGCAGGTTCTCTAGGAGGATGTGGGGCGAGAGAACCCAGAGACTTAGGTGATGTGAAAACAAAAGACGATAGCAATTTTAATTAAAAAAAAAAAACAACAAACAAACAAGAATGGCGACCTTAAGTCCTTAGCGAATGCATCACTGGGTCATAGTGGACCAAAAGCAAGAGGCACAGCCCACAGTGGGATCCGAGGGCAATTGTGAGACCTGCCCTTCTTCCCAGATTGTTGTATTACTCTGATCTTGAGAAGCACAAATCTTGTCCTAGTCAAAGGAAGAGCCAGAAAGGAGGATTGTCCAGGAAGCCGCAGACCTACCAGACCTGCTGAATGGGTCTGTCCTGAGCTCTGTGCCTCCTTCCACATGCCCTCAGGGCTCTTCTCTGTGCGTTTCTTAGAGGCTTCAGAGGGGCTCTTCTCTTCCTCATCCTTATGCCTCCCCTTGTAACAAAGAACAAAATGAAAGAGAAAAAAAAGGTAGTTTAGGAAAGTGGACCAAACTGTCAACTGACAGACTGTGCAAGGTGCAGCACCCGTCCATGGACAGTGACAGCCCAGGTCGATTACATGATGTCCATACTCCCCATGTTCAGCAATTCCCCAACTGAGGGGCATTTACTTTATTTCTAGTTCTTAAGCTATCACAAAAATAAATAAATAAAATAAAAACCATCGCTATGCATATTTTGGGATCTATGGGGACTTTCATCATCATCATCATTGCTAACATTTATAAAGTGCATTTTAAAATTATCGTCTCACTTGATCCTCACGGTAACCCTGGGAGGGAGGGGATGTTATGATCTCCCCTTTACAGATGAGGCAAGCAGGGTGAAGCGACTTGCCCAGAGTCACACAGCCAGTCAGCGTCTGAGGCCACATTTGAAGTCGGGTCTTCCTGACTCCAGGCCCCAAGCCCTGTCCACTGAGCCACCTGGCTGTCCTGTGGCAGTGTACCTGTCCGTGAGCTCTCTGTCAAAGGCTATGGCTATTGGCCTTCTTGGTCTTTTTTTAAATTAATTTTTTTTATTGTGAGCTGAATCAGCTTTAAAAAAACATTTCAACATACAAAGAAGATGAAAGATGCTTGTATAAGAAGCTGGCCTGTTCTCTTTAATTAGTCATGGTGGGCCACACTTAAAAATCCCTGCTCCCCGGGTGCCAAGGGCTGGTGGCTCCCTTGAACTCAGGAGTTCTGAGCCAGAGTGGGCTAAGTCAATGAGGGATTGGACACCAACGTGGTGAGCGGCGAGCCCCCCAGGAGCAGGGGGGCCACCAGGCTGCATAAGGAGAGGAGAGCCAGCCTGGCTCAGAAACCTCTGGGGCCAGGAGCAGCAGAGTCAGCCTGGCCCTGAGTGTTCACTGTGTGTGGCCAAAAAAAAGATAAAACTTCTTAGGGTGGTAACAAAACTGCTCTGTTTGGGGTGTGCCTCTGAACTTCTAGAAGCCCTGGTGGGTCGGTATTCACTCATTAGCTCACCTTCCCCCTGAGGAGAAGCCCTTCCTTGTGCGGGATGCTGAGCTCCCCAGGACAGTGTGGCTGTGGTCACGTCTCCTTCTGCACCTCCAGTCCCTCCTCTCTGGTGCCTTGAGGCGGGAGGCCATCCTGGTCTCTCGTCAGACCTTTGAGGTCTCTGTTTGCTGCTGTGATCAGAGGTCTGGGGCTTCCCAGGCTCATTCTTTCTTCCTGACATTGTCGATACCCTGTCTAAACCATCCGCCTGGTCCTGCTTGAGTCATCCCGGAATCTTCCGAGGTTTCTCTGAGGCTCAGTACAGCGCTGCTCTGTTCTCTCCTGCCAGCCCTGCCCCCATTCTTTATAAGTTCCTATCCTGTTCTAAATCAGCATTGCTCTTTTCCCAGAGCCCTCTCCCTCTGCGATGCCCCAGTTAGCATGGGCACAGTTTTCTCCTTTGCATAAGCAGCGCCAGCCACTGGTCCATCCCCACTTTTGCAGTGTCGGACAGACATCTCCCTGACCCATGGTTCTGATTCAATAACCCTCCCTCTGATGATATCCGCAGGGATCTTTAGCAATGTCAACACTTTCCATTCCAGCCTGGTGCAAGAATCCTCTTCTGGACGTTGTACAAGGGGGCTGTGATGGAGCTCATTACAGTTATGAATGTACTAAGCACTTTAGGGCTGTCCCTGATGGAGGATTATGAATGGCCAGTGCCCAGCACCCCCACACTCATCCAGGGCAGAGAGGCAAAGGGCCTCTGCCCATCAGGGATATGCCCCCTCTGCTTTGAATGTAGAAATCATCAGAACCATGGCTTCTCCCAAGCTGGGCTTGTGACAACACAGCAGGCAGGCCCTCCCTCTCCCCCTTCTCTGCAGGCTCTCACCATCTACATGGCCATGTCTTGCTGGGGGCAGAGAAAGCCCTCTCTCAGGACAAGGCCAGCATCCAGGGATATCCTTTACTTTGGAAAACTGCATCCTAGGCTAAGAGAATGGCGTGGCCTGTCACTTAGTGAGGGGATCATTGGTCTGAGGCAGGAACACACAATGGGGTGGGATGCTTGTGTGACCCCTGCCAGTAGCCTCCTGGAAAGACCACCTACTTCCTGGGGTGGGCCATTAAAGCCTAGAGGGGTCTCAGGAAGCCAGAGGATCCCTGGCTCCTGAGCAGGAAGGAACCTAAGACCTCTGACCCCATCCCTCTGAAGTCCCAGAACCAAAGGAATTTGTCCAAGATGCCACAGTGAGACAGGGACAAGAGTCTTTGGGGTTTAGTCCTGGCTCTGACTCCCCACCTATTATAGTCTCCAGTCACCTCCTCAAGGTACATTCAAGGGGACAGTCTGGTGCCACATGGGACTCTGGGGACCCCGGCTACCTTGAGTCCCCCAGCCTCAATGGCACAAGCCTGCCAGGTTCCAGAGCCCTGGGTCCGATGAAGCTGAGACCCATCCAGGCTGCTTCCTCACTGGCCCTCCTCTGGGTCAGAATGGAAAGGGTTGAGGCAGCCTTGAGACCTGCCCTGTCAGACCTTGGCTGGGAGGCTTCAGATCTGGGCTCCTCGGGTCTTCTGACTCTCAGTCCAGCTCTCTTTCTGCATGGATTCTACAGCCTTTTATCACAGTAAAAGGGGAAAGAACACCCTGTCTGCAGATGCAGGCCAGGCCAGCCTCCCTCCCCAGGATGGTGGCCATCTCCTTGGGGTCAGGAAAGAGCAGTACAAAGGAAGCTGTGTGCAGTGCTGAGGATGGGCCAGGGGCACGATTGTCCTCCCCGGCCCAATTTAAACTGCAGTCTTCTTGAGGTGAGTGGCTGGGGGCACCGCTGGCTGAACAGGTTCTTACTGAAGGTTTCTGGACGGGAGGCAAGGACTGATGGAGTTACTGACTGCAGACTGGCATTTTAATCCAAGCTGAAAAGAGCCCTTTGGAGCCTCCTTGCACTGGGCCTGTCCTTTCAGCCATGCAGCCAAAGCTGGGTGCCCTGAAAGTCCATTAGCAGACAGTTTGATGACGCCTTGGGAGGTGGTGAGCTCCCCATCACTGGGAGGCTGCAGGCAGAGGCTAGGTAACCCCTTGTCCAGAGCATGTCAGAGGGCACTCTTAGTGTGAGATGGCCTAACCAGATTCCAAAGCCCCCAGACCTGCCAGCTTTGAACATCTGTCAGGAAATACAAACCATTTGTGAAGTCCTGCTGTGCACCAGGCAGTGTACTAGGCACTGGGGGTCCAGGTACAAAGAATGAGATGGTCCCTACTGTCAGACAGCTTCCATTCTATTGGGAGAGAAGCAAGGCTGGGGAGGGGGCTGTGCCCATCACCACCCACTCACACTTACACATGTGCACACACTTACACTCATTCACACATTCAGGCTCGTACACTCGCACACGTCACTGTGTGCAGAAAGGCTCCCAGCTGGCCAGGGCTTGTAGCATGCCCAGGGACTCTGCAGGAAGAAAAGCTTGGGACTTTGTGTGATGGCAGCTGCCCACCATGGGCAGCAGGACCTGCTGCCGTTTCCTTGAAACAAGCCCCAGAAGGACCGAGCCCAGCCCTGGGAACTGCACGTCCTCAGCAGCCGACAGACTGGCCTAAAATTAACTCTCTAGTCTCCCCTCCCACTCCCTGCCTCCACCTTCACTCCTGTCTCCTGGCCCACGAGGGTCTTTGGTTTGGGTCCCTGCCCCTCCCTCCTCCGGGAGATCACTTTAGGGGCTGGACGGAAGGGGACAGCCAGCCAGAGCATCTTCCTGGTAGAAGACCGCTCCCCACTGCCTCCGCTGGCTGCCAGCCCTCCTGCCCCAGTGAGATACTTCCCAGGTCACATAGATGCTTTTAAATTTTTAACTAGAAGCCCTGCCCAGCAACCAAAACCCCCGAGGGAGAAGGGGAGAGAGGCTTATGAATATTCATAAATGCTCGGTATTTTTTCCATTTTCAGCAGTGGTCTCATTAAAAAACCATGATGGAAAGAGCAGATCTTGTTCCCCGGGTGCAGATAGGTCAGGGCAGCTGCGCTCAGCAGCCTTGGGCGTGGGAGCCCAAAGGCAGAGGAGCCCGCCCCTGGCACTGACCTCCCTCCTGGAGCCTCAGTTTCCTTGCCTGTAAAAAGGAGATTGTAATCTTTGTAGAGCCCTCTGCAGACCTGGGTGCTGGGCATCACCATCATCATCTTCTGTCCTCATTGTACCCCTGTGAGGCGGGCAGTGCAAAGGCTGTCATTCCTATGTACAGGTGGGGAAGCTGGCAAGGCTTGGCTGTCAGGTGTCCTGGCTCAGGGCCCAGAGCCCTGGCCCCCAGGCTCTGGATGGCTCGCCTGACTTCTGGTCCCTCTCTGGCCTGCCCCCTTGTGCCAGTGTGTCCTGTGCCCCCCAACTGCTGATCCTCCGCAGCCTTCTTCTCACCATGGCCCCCATAGGGAGAAGGGAGGGAAGGATGACTTGGGACACTTCACCCCTGCTCCAAGGCGGATGGGAGTGGCTGGAGGCCCCTGGATAGAAAAGATGCCATGGTTCTATGTAAGAAGAGAGATGTGGGGTCCCACAGGGAGACAGGAAGTAGCCACGGGACCTCAAGCTAAGGACTCGGCCAAGCCAAGAGATCAGGGACCAGCCAAGGGGACTAAGCTGTACCTGGGGAAGGAGAGGGGAGAAGGGGAGACAGAGGAGGGTCTTGGCCAAGTTAGGGCACTGACTACTGTGTGCCAAACTGGGTAGTAACACATGAGACAAACCTCCATTGTGAAAGAGTAGAATGGAAACCCCCTGAGGGCAGGGAATGTTTCTTTGTACCCTCATGGCAATGCTTAATTAGGGTTTGATTCCCCCGTCCCCAACACTGGAGAAAATAAGACAGGCCTCTGCTACCCCTGGCTGAAGGCTCACACCCACCCCTTCCTCCTAGCAGTCTCCAAGGGCAACTCAAAATTCTCTCTGAACTTCACTGTGCTCATCTGTAGATTGGGCACAGTATCAGAGTGGGGTTACTTAAGGATCGGATGAGATCACACAGGTGAAGTGTCCTGTGCCCCTCAAAGCCTCCTAGGCATGGGGTGGCGCCTGCCTGACCCAAAGGAAAGAGCCTAATACACCCTTGTGGACTTGGCTGAGTGAGATGGTGAAATCTGCAAAAATGGGCATAATTCTAGCGCTCACTTCCCAGGGCTGTCGGCAGGATCGAAGCATATTTGTGAAGCAAGATGGAAGCTTGGCTAATTTCATTGTTGCCTTTTAGATTTTACCTTAACCTGCTGCCCCCTCCCCTTGCTTACCTGTCCAAGATGGGGCTCTGACCCTTGCTGTTAGAGGCTGCTTTTAGCTCCCTGCCACTGGCCCCTTGGGTCTGCCCGTAAAACTTACTGTTTCTCACAATTTGAGCCAATTCATGGATGGTGTCAGTGGCCTCCTCAGAACCTCGGGGGATGCTGAGTATCTGTGCCTCTGTCCAAGTCACTGAAGAGAACGAGGACTGTCCAGGCCCAAGTCCAGGCCCCGAGGGCTCCCTCCTTCACCAGGTGACATCGGACCATAAATGACTATTCTCTGAGGGGCTAGATGACTCAGGGGAAAGAATCCTGAACCTGGAGTTCAAAGCTGACCTCAGACACTTCCTAGCTGTGCGGCCCTGGCCAAGTCCCTTTGCCTCTGTCTGCCTTGGTCTCCTCTCCGTGAATAAGGGCGTCAGACCAGGTGATCTCTAAAGTCAGTTTCCATGGGGACAGCCTGGGCGTCTGTGAGTGCCAGCTTCACAGGTGTGGAGGGCCAGCAGACCAGAGCAGGACTGCATGCTGTCAGCATGACTGGAGTCCCACCAAGGCAGAGAAGCAGCAGGGTGCTTATGCTGCCCCTGGAAGGAAAGATTGTTTTCTTGGTGCGCTCTCTCTGTGCTCTGTACCTTGTCTCCCTCACCTGGGGAAGCTTGCTTGGCTATGAGCAGGACACAGCCCTGTCCTGGGGGCCTCGGCTGGCTGGTCTGGAGCACATGGGGTGTCGGGACAGGTCGGCTTTTCTAATAACTGTACCTCTTTCTTTTGTGTGGCATCTTAGGGCCCTCTCTGTGTCCTCTGCTGACCTCAAGACTCACATTACAGATGGGCGAGAGTGTGTGTGTGTGTGTGTGTGTGTGTGTGTGCGTGTGTGTGAGAGAGAATGTTGGTGTGTGTGTGTGTGTCTGAGTATGTGAGAGTGTGTCTGTGAGCATGTGTCTGAGTATGTGAGAGGATGCATGTGTAAGTGTATGTTTGAGTATGTGAGTATGCATGTATGTGTGTGAATGTTTATGAGTGTATGTTTATGTGTGAGTATGTGAGAGAATGTGTGTGTATGTCTGAGTGTGTAAGAATGTGTGTATGTGTGTGAGAGAAAGCAAGAGAGAATGTGTATCTGTGTGTATGAGAATGTATGTGTGCGAGAGGATATGTTTGTGTCTGAGTATGTGTGTGAGTATAGAAGAGAGAATGTGTGAGTGTGTGTATGTACGTGTATGAGAGTACATATGAGTGTGTTTTTGTCTGAGTCTGTGAGAGAGCCCATGAGTGTGTATATCTGAATGTATAAGAATGTGTGTAGGTGTGTGTAAGAGTGTATGTGTGAGTGTGTATGTTTGAGAGTGTATATGAGTGTGTTTTTGTCTGAGTGTGTATGTGAGTCTGTGAAAGAGCCTGTGAGTGTGTATGTCTATGTCTGTGTAAGAATGTGTATGTGTGGTGTGTGTGCAAGGATGTGTGTGTGGTGTGTGTAAGGATGTGTGTGGTCTGTGTGTAAGAATGTGGTGTGTGTGTAAGAATGTGTGTGTGTAAGAATGTGTGTGGTGTGTGTAAGAATGTGTGTGGTATGTATGTATGTAAGAATGTGTGTGTGGTATGTGTATAAGGATGTGTGTGTAAGAATGTGTGTATGTAAGGGTGTGTGTGGTATGTGTGTAAGGATGTGTGTGGTGTGTGTGTAAGGATGTGTGTGTGGTGTGTGTAATAATGTGTGTGGTGTGTGTAGAATGTATGTGTGTAAGGGTGTGTGTGGTATGTGTGTAAGTGTGTGTGTGAGGATGTGTGTGTGGCGTGTGTGTAAGGGTGTGTGTGTAAGGATGTGTGTGTGTGGTATGTGTGAGGACGTGTGTGTGGTATGTGTGTAAGGATGTGTGTGTGGTGTGTGTGTAAGAATGTGTGTGGTGTGTATGTAAGAATATGTGTGTGTATAAGAACGTGTGTGTTGTGTGTGTAAGGGTGTGTGTGTGTGTGTGTGTGTGTGTGTGTGTGTGTGTGTGCACGTGCACCGAGCACCCCTGAGCTCTGACAGCTGGGGGTGCCAGGCAGGCGCAGACCCCAGCTCTCTCTGCCCCACTCAGAGCTGCTTCATCTCCTGGGCTGTCTCCGAAGGCTCTGACTTGCAGAGCTTTGCAGGTTCAGACGGTTTTTCGTGGGCTTAGAGTGTTTCAGAGCAGGAGACCAGGACCCTGGGGTGCAGCCTCTTCACTTTACAGAGGACGAACAGAAGTGATTTTTGTTCTTCAGTCATTTTTCGGTCGTGTCCGACTCTCCTCGACCCCATGTGGGGTTTTCTTGGCACAGATACTGGAGCGGTTGGCCATTTCCTCCTCTAGCTCATTTTACAGATGAGGAGACAGAGGCAAACAGGGTGAAATAACTTGGCCAGGGCCACACCACCAAGCTGGATCTGAACTCTCATCTTCCTTACTCTGGGTCAGGTGCTCTATCTCCCGCACTGCCTAGGTGCAGAAGGGACTTGCCCAAGGTCACACAGGTAAAAAGGAGAGCCTCCCACCCAGCCCTAGGCCATCACTGTCCTCTGCCTACCCAGAAGGCCGAGGGACTGGCCTCCGGTCTCCCGGTTCACCCCGGCTCTTCACAGGACCAGGCACTAATCCTGTGCTCTCTGGAAACTCTGGCCCAGGTCACCTGGAAAAAACCAAGAGTTGCCAAGTTCTTTGCCAAAGGTATTTGGGAGTTTACTATTTTTTTTAAAGTACGGTGCAGGCCACCGAAGCTCTAGACAGTGAATTACAGCTGATGAAGTAAGTGAATGTCCTCAGGCAGGAGGCCGGGGTGCTGGAGGCCAGCCTCTCTCACTCACCAGCTGCTTGCCGGCCCCTCTCCCAGAGCCTCAGTTTCCTTCTCCGTCAAATGAGAGACAGCCTGGACGCTCTCCCAGGCCCTTTCCAACTGCAGGTCTGATTCTCAGATCATAGCATTCCTGGGAAGTCCTCCTGAGCTGCAGGAAGACTCTGCCCCCGGGGCGTGTTCTGAAAGTGACCATTAGCCCGCATGCACGGGGTTAATAGTGGGAACGTTCTCTGGGGACTGGAGCAGGGACTTGCATGAGACCTCACATTCCTTGCGTGCCTGGGGTTCTGTGAGGGCCTGCTGGCCACCGGCCAAATCCTTTTATAATCCCCACAGGATAATTTCAACATCGCTGACCTGCTGGGTGTTTTTTGGGCTTAGAAAACAAACCATAGGCACAGTGAGTCGTGTAAAATCAGACTGATTAATGAACAGGGGATTAATGATTGTCCTGGAATTTGTCTCAGATTCATAGATACTCATCTCTGGAAGGGACCTCCGACTCCCTGAGAACTTTCTTTTCGAGGTCAGCCAGTCCAGAATCTCTTAGTGTTAGGGCTGCCAAAGAGGGCCCTTGATTTTACAGAATGGAAAGCTGAGACCCAGGAAAGAGGGTTCTGCCCGACATCCCCGAGGCCCAAGCTTCCCCACTGTCCCTTCACACTCATTCCCATCCCAAGCTGCCCCCTCCTCTCATCTATGGAACTGAAATTGGCTGGGATGAAGTCTAAGAAGTGATTTAGGTAAGGGGAAAGTGGACCAGCAGCAAACCCCCAGAAAAGGGCTTCCCAGCTTGGGGGTACCCCACTCACTGGCATCACTGCACAGGAACTCTCAGGGAATGGCCCCTGAGACCTCCCCAGATCTCCTAGACACACTGTGCTGAGGATCTCAGGTGTAGATTCTTCAGATGAGCCCACCACGGCCCCACCCACTTATGTGAAAGCTTTGGGGAGCCAGCACCGGGGAGGGGGGGACAAAAGGATGGCTTTCAGCCCATCTTGCCCAGAGCCCCTTTTGCTGCTGCCCCAGACGTAGATTAATGTAGATTAATTCTTTATCTGGACTGTGAAAACGTTGGTCCTGAATAGCTGACTTCCTTTTCTTTCGGAGCAATCCCATAGGGGCTTTTCCCCAAAGTCTTTGCCCTACTCAGGATGCAAGGAAGCCCTTATATGAAATTTCAGAAATTTTCAGACCAGGAAACTGAGGCCCAGAGAGGTTAGGGACTTACCTCAGGCTGCCCAAGCAATAGGATCTTAGCTCTCCAGCTGGAAGGGACCTCAGAGGCCAGATAGTCCAACCCCCTTCTTTTACAGATTAGGGAAGTGAAGTGACTTTCCCAAAGTCACCCAAAGATCAGTCACAGGCTCATAGGTCCAGAGCAGGGGCTCTTCACCTTGGTTATCTCATGATCCCCTTGGGCAGTGTGGTGAAGCCTACACCTGCCCTTCAAGAACTCAAGGCCCCCAGCCCAGATGAACCCCATCCTGGATCCTAAAAGAGTTAGCAGCTGACGGTTGAGCCACTGTCAGTGACATTGGAAAGATTACGAGACGGGGAGAAGTGAGGCAAGATTGGAGAAGGACAAATGTCCCAGGCTCTTCCCTGGCCCCTCAGGCTCCTCCCTGGGCCCCCAGGCTCCTCCTTGGGCCTTTCTTTCCAAGTTTGCCAAAACTACCCTCTGGTGTCCTGACTGACCACAAGGACTGGGTCTTCTTGGCTCTCCAAGCCCGGGCTGACCCCTGCTCCCCAAGCAGGGGCATCAGGGAGGCTCCCAAGGCTGAGCTTGGAAGCTTTATAGATGGAAGGTAGCTTGGGGTGCTGCAGCCTTCCCCAAAGCCTGGGCTGCTGGGCTCTCCAAATAAGGAGGGAGCGCCTTCCCCAGACCCTCAGCTGGGGCCACAGAGCGAGAACATCCCCTCCTCCTGACCCGCCTCAGAGGCTGTGAGCCGGCCTTCCCCCCCAAGTGTGCTGTGCCCCTTTTGATGGGGAAGCGTGTCTGATCACAGGCCAAGGCGGCTGGGACTTTCTCCAGGACAGAAAAAAGGGAAATACTTTTCCTTTCTTGGGTGGGTTTGTATTTATATAAACCTTTCACAGTAAAACGCAGCCAAGTGTCAGGCTCCAGAGGCTGAGCATGGGGAGGGAGAGGCTGAATGGTGGGTGGAGAGGGATTGATGAGGCAGCTGAGGGCCGGCTGGGATCAGTGGCCTCGGGCTTGGCCCAGCCACTCTGGCTGGTCATTCAGAAGGGAGACAGCGTGATGGCCCCAAGCTGGAGGGGGACCCCAGGGGCCAGCCAGGAGCATGCTCTGCAAGGAGCATCTAAGAATGGGGGACCCCCCCCCCATGCACACACACACACACACACACACACACACACACACACACACACTCAGCTCCCCAGGCAGCCCATTCCACTCTGGGACAGCATTCATTCTTAGAATGTCAAGTAGACAAGCATGCATTAAGTGCCTACTACATACCAGGTGGTGTCCTAGTAGAGGAGCCCCCCGGGGGGGGAAGGCAGCCGCACCCTCAGAGTTCACACACACACACACACACACACACACACACACACACACACACACCCTGCCGCTCCCAGGGTGGTACCAGCCCCCCAGGTGCTTGTAGACAGCTCCTATGGTCCCCCTGCGCTCTTTCTTCCCCAGCTCCCACATCCTGCCTCCTGCATTCTTTCTCCAATAGCAAGGACCTGAATCACTTCCTCCTGATTTCTCTGCTGGTGGCTTCCTGTTTATGTTTGTGTCTTTTTCTCAGCAGGGAGGTAATTGGGGTTAAGTGACTTGCCCAGGGTCATACAGCTAGTCTGAGGCTAGATTTGAACTCAGGTCCTCCTGACTCCAGGACCAGTGCTCTATCCACTGTGCCACCCAGCTGCTCTGCAGTGCCCAGGTCAGAGCCAAGCCCTTCAGGCCTGTTGTTGCACAGCACAGAGCTCTGCCCCCTGGTATAGGGGAGGAAAAGAGCCCTGCCCAGAGGAACCTGAGATTACCACAGTGCTCAGAGCACCAGGTCTGGAGTTAAGAAGACCTGAGTTCGAATACAGCCTCAGATACTTCCTAACTGGGTGACTCTGGGCAAGTCACTTCAACACTGTCTGCCTCTGTCTCCCTGTCTCTCCCTGTCTCTGGTCTCTCTTTCTCTCTCTGTCTCTGTCTCTCTTTCTCTCTCTCTCTCTCTCTCTCTCTCTCTCTCTCTCTCTCTCTCTCTCTCTCTCTCTCTCTCTCCGTCTCCCCCCTCCACATCTCTCTATTTCTCTCTTTGTCTCAGTCTCTCTCATTCTCCCCTACCTCCCCCCACTGAGAGGTAGGAATCCAGAAGGAATACTCTGTGGTCTCCACCCTCACTTGCTCCAGGTAGCTCCTGGTGCCAGGGAAGCCTGCCTCCTTCTTTGTCTCTGAATGCAGAGCCTTCTGAGGATTAGACCCCACCGCTCCCTCCTGCTCCCCCCTACATCCCTCCCTGAATATCCCTGAGTCACCACCTCCAAGCAGCCCCCCATGGTTGGCATCTGTCCTCACCACACCATCACTAAGGGGTCTTATCAGAGCTCCTCTGTCCTTATAGCTGGGCAGGAACCCTTTACCATGGAGTATCTGGGGGTCCTGAGGCCGTGCATCTCTTGCCAGTCACTCTATTCTTCCCTGGCTTCCTTCTCCCTCCGCTCTTCTCCTCCATCCCCATTCCTAGAGAGCCAGTCATTAACTTTTTGCCCAGAGCCGCATGTCCTCCTCCCTAGCCAGGGCTGGAGAGGGCATGGGAAGACAGCTCTTTCCTTTCCCAAGATAGCCAGCACCTGCTCAGACTGCAGCAGGGAGGCAAAGAAGAAAGGCAAAGGAAGGGAGGGAGGGAGAGAGGAAAGAAGGGAGGAAGGAAAGAAGGAAGGAAGGAAGGAAGGAAGGAAGGAAGGAAGGAAGGAAGGAAGGAAGGAAGGAAGGTAGGA
>CM053583.1:205180517-205228768 GCA_028627135.1 Pseudochirops cupreus
AGAAGGAAGGAAGGAAGGAAGGGAGGAAGGGAGGGAGGGAGGAAGGAAGGGAGGGAGGGAGGGAGGAAGGGAGGGGCAGTTGCCTAAAGAAATCAATGTGAATACATAGGGAGCTCACCACAAACTCAGATTTAGAATAGGGACACACAGAACATGGGAACCAAGGCAGGTGGGTGATGGGGGTTGATGCCAGCAGTCTGACCCAGTCCTGCAGGACTGGTGTTGGTTGGGCTACCACTCCCAAAGAGCAGAGGCTACCAGGGAAGCTGAGGACAGCAAGGCTGGGGCAGGGGGGGAAGGGATATTAGGCAATAAAGGAGAGTCCAAGAAGAGATAGGATTGCTGATGGGGATGAATGGGATGGTGATAATGGAAGACTGAGAGAAGGCAGCTACTTCAGTAACAGCAGTTGCTGTAATTGCCATAACAGCAATGGTCTTTGTGCTTGAAAGAACAGAACAAAACTGGCTAATGGGACGGTGAAACCCAGGATGCACAGTGGGATTGAAAGAGCCCTTTGCCTCCACGGGTGAACTCACGTCATCGAGGCCAGATGAGGGTGCTCAGAGAACCGTCAGCTGTGATTGCTGAGCTCCTATCAGAGATCTCCGGATGCCTTTGGGAAACAGGAGAGCTGTCACGGGATTGGGGAAGGGGAAGGGTGGCCTGATTTTCAGAACAGGAAGAAGACGGAATCGGCAAACTCTGGGCCAGCAATCTTCGATTCCTGGCAAAGGTCTAGGAGGTCTGTTAAAGGGATGGTTGGCAAACCCATAGAAAATGAGGCGTGATCACAGAGAGCCAGCAGGCCTTGCTCAAGAAGAGGTGCCAGACCACCCTCATCTCCTTGTTGACAAGGACTGGATTGGGTCTGGAGAAGGTTGTCGCTAGATGAGAAAGAAGAGGGTGGAGTTGTCATTCCATTGGCATCGGGAACCCCAGGGGAGGAAGCTCCCTCTGCCACTTAAGAGTCTTAACTCCCTGGGGTGGTGGGAGATGAGGGATAGGCCAGGATCACACAGACAGAATATGTCAGAGGCAGGACCTGACCCCAGCTCTTCTTGGCTGCAAAGCTGGACTCCACCACATTGCCTAGTGACAACTAGTTACAAGGCTACAGTTTACTTAAATTTCAGCAAGCCTTTGACTCTCTATACAAGGAATGTTTGTCGTCTCCACTACTCTTCCTTTCACCCCCTTCTAAACATGCCAGCCTGGTTTCTGAAGACATTATTCAACTGGGGCTGCCCCAAAGTGGCCAGTGAATCTGGTGGCCTTCTCTTGGTCTTCATCCCTGCAGTCGCTCTGCAGCCTTGGCAGCTGTTGGTCACTCTCTCCTGGATCTCCATCCTCTGGGCTTGGTTCTCCGGCCAATTGTGTTACCTCTCCTTCTTGGCCTTCTTTGCTAGCTCATCGCCCCCCACCTGTGAATGTTCCTTCCACCCTAGGCTCTGCCCAGAGTTCTTCTGTCTGTCTGTCTCTCTTTTCCCTACCACCTCCTCTCCTCTGAACTTGCTTTGTAGGGCTCCATCAGCCTTGCAGACAGCCAAGCTTAGGTGCCATCTGCAATGCTCTCTCTCTTGCCTCACCTGTCCCTCTTTTAGCACGTCTTCTCCCATCCATATCCCCCTTCTCCCCATTCATACAACCACTGTTGCTTCTCATTTATACCCTCCTTACCTCTCCCCTAAACCAGAGCGGGGGGACTCGAGAAGGACGTTGGTGGGTGGGGATTTGGCAGGATGGTGCAGTGGGATGTGCATTGGCTCTAGCGTCAGAGAGCCTGGGCTCCAATTGTCTCTTGCCACAGACTACCTGCGTGGCTTGGTGCCTGTCTCCTTCCCTCTCTGGGCTTTCACTTCTTCACCCATGATTTCTGAAGTCCCTACAATTAAGGCAGATGAGGCCTGGGCTGGTCTTATGTGGGCTGGTTCATGGTGAGGCTTTCCCATAGTGGGGCCTCTGGTGACCTGATTGACCTCTTCTTCCAGGCTCTTGGTGGCCGGCTCTGTGGTCTCCTCCTCCCTGACTCTGAGTTGACCAGGTCTGGCCTTGCTGGACTGCCCGCATCACTTGGTGGTATCTTGGTCAGTGGTCATGGGGGCTCAGACTGGCTTGGGTTTGGTTCTTTTACTGTTTGATGGAGAGAAGGAGAAAGGAAGAGGAGGAGGAGAAAGGAGGAAGAGGGAAAGGAGAAGGAAGAGGAAAAGAAGGAGGGAGAGAAGAAAGGAGGAAGAAGAGGAAAAGGAGGCAGAGGAAGAAAAAGAGGAAGCCTCACCTACTATGGCCATGCCAAGGAGTACTCAGAGGGAAGCCATGGCATGGGGGCAATGGCTGAGTGGACACTGTGCCTGGCTGTTGGTTGGGGTCTGACCAGGCTGGGCCCTCCCCTTGCCCCCCATCCCCTTAGCCTTTGTTTCTCCCAGAGTCTTACCAAATGCTTTTCTCTCTTCTCGTGCAGGGGAGTTGCTGAGTCAGCCCAGGCCAGAGGGGGTCGCTGAGATCATCTGCCCCAAGAACGGCAGTGAGCGAGTGAATGTGGCCTTGGTCTACCCCCCAACACCCACCGTGATCAGCCCTTGTTCCAAGTGAGCTCCCCTTGAGCCCAACCGCTACCCCTTCCCTCAGCCTCCGTTGCCTCTGGAGCTCTCACTTTGTAAACCTGGAAACACTATCTAACGCTGGTGATCAGCTGGCATCACTTATTATTTATTATTATTATTGCTACCACTTCAAAAACATTATTTTTTCTCAAAATTACATTGAATTTCTGGGATTTACAGATCTCCCCACAGCCACGTTCCCTGCCAGACATAAGTCAATTCCTGGTGCCTCCCTCCAGGTTCTACTCTGTCACTACCGGGCTCAGCAATGCAGAGCTAAGGAAGGTGGAAGGGAGGGAATGAGCTTCTATTGAGGACCTCCTGTGTACCAAGAACTGTGTTAAGCACTCTTACAAAGGAGACCTCACAACCACCGTGGGAGGGAAGCACTGTTGGGTCCTCTTCCCACTTATCGATGAGGAAATGGAGGCTCAGACACAGCTGAGAGTGTCTGAGGTGGATTTCTCACTCGGGTCTCCCTGACTCCAAGTCCAACACACAAACTGCTGCCCCACCTAGCAGACTCAAGCATTATCACTGGCCAGAGGGACCAACTTGCAGTCAGGAAGAAAGACTCTGAGTTCAAATCCCCTCTCAGACACTAGCCACATGTCTCTGGACAAGTCACTCGTGTCTGCCTCAGTTTCCTCATCTGGAAAACCAGGGGTGATGACAGTACCCAGCTCACAGGGCTGTTGTAAGGATCCAGTGAGTCAGCAGAGGTAAAGTGCTTTGCGAGCCTTACAGAGCTATGGAGATATTAGCCAGCATTCTTCTCCCCATTTCCTAGGTTATCAAACTGAGTCTTAAAGAGGGGGAAGTTTTGTCTTGAGCCACTCATTCTGTGTCCATCCACGTCCCCACCTGCCTCCTTTCCCTTGAGTCAGAAACACTCTCCCTGACGTCCCCCTAACAGCATCTTCTCTTCCTCCTTCCCTGCTGTTCACAGGAAGAATGTTGGCGAAAAGCACAGAAACCAGTAACGGCAGGTGAAGCTGTGGGGCTTCCCAAAGAGGAAGACAGCCCTGAGCCTGCCTGGGTCGCCTTGGCTGGCATCTAGGGGATGGAGCCTTGGCTGGTCTCCCAGCATGGACAGATGAGGAAGGTACTTTTAGAGGCTGGAGCAGACGACCTGGAGCCTTTGGAAATGGAGCTGGGAGAAACGAGATCGGGGAGGGAGGGAGGAAGGAAGGGAGGGGAAAAGACTATGGAATAAACATTTTACAAGCCGAACCTCAGAACTGTGATCCGCCAAGGAAGAGCTACTTGAAGAGGAAAGAGGGAAAGCCTAAGAAGGAAGGAAGGAAGGAAGGAAGGAAGGAAGGAAGAAAGGAAGAAAGAAAGAAAGAAAGAAAGAAAGAAAGAAAGAAAGAAAGAAAGAAAGAAAGAAAGAAAGAAAAAGAAAGAAAGAAAAGGAAGGTCTGATGGCCACTCAGGGATTTTGTTTTCTGTGCACACATAAGCCATAGCTGCCCTCCAGATGGCTGGATCAGAGACTCTGAAGTCAATTCTGTTCCACAGGAAAGAGAGACCCTCACCTGAAGCTCACTGCTGCTGCACAGCAATGACCAGTGTAAAATATGTATATGTTTATCTTTATTTTTATAATATGAAAATACATTGAAATTTATACAGTTGAAAGCTTCTAGCATTAGCTCACAGTGGGTGCAATATTCTGCATGGGAGCCGTGCCAATTCGGGGCTGGCATCTTTTTTTCTTTCATGGGTTGGGTCTCTTTCTTTCTCTTGCCTTCCTGGTTTTTTCATTCCTCACATGCAGACATGCTCATGCACACACGTGCAGCCATGGTGGTTTGTGTGGGGTCAATATTCATTCTGTTCATTCTTTGCTGCTACTCTATCACCATGGAATCAGACAGGAGGGGTCCTAGAGCCCTGGTGGGATGTCTGTCCCCCTTCCTGCCACTGCTGTGCAGGATATACAGAAGCCAGCCATCTTGGTAGCCAGAGAGCCAGCCAGATCTACCCCTCTACATGTGAGGGAACAGTCTTTATCCTCCAACTTTCATTCTTCGAGAGCCTCTCCATGGGGTCTGTCCCCAGCCTGGACCTGACAGCCTCTCCAGCTTGGTATAGGCCCTTCCAGAGTTGGCAATCTATGGACATAGCGTTTGAGAGCCCAGCATCCCTCAGAGGTCCCAATGGAGGCATCAGGGATGGCCATGAATAGAGGTTGCCAACTGATGAAAATAAAAATCCTTCATGTGGATTAAGTCTTGGCTCCCAAAGCCTCAACAGCTGGAAGACAGAGGTCTAGAAGTGCTGAAATTCTTCTTGCAGGAAAGGCTGATGAGAGGCCTGCTTTCTCATGTCAGGTCAAGCCTAGCCAAGTCACAGGAAGTATGCCTGTAGGGCCCCATCACAGCCCCTCCCCCCCCAGCTGTCAATTCCCTCACTGAGGTGACCATTAGCCCCAAGGAAGAAATGGCTGCTTGATGGACCTACCCCAGCTAAAGACCTACCCCATCACTGCCCAAAGAGCCCAGCTCAGACATCTTACTGCCACCAAATAGGCTCAGTGACGATAAAGGGTCACTAAAGAAAGAGAGGTGTCTTAGCCATCCAGATCTGTCCTGTTGTAAGACTTCTCAAGAGTCAGGGATGCGTCTCTGCAACCACCAATCACTGGCAGGAGTGCACACCCAGAGGCATCTGAAACCCAGCAGGGTGCCTTCCCGACTCCCCAACTCTAGTAGGTCAGGCCCAATGAGACTGTGTTTGAGTTTTCCTGCCCAGGGAGCAGCCTTCCCTGTGGTTATGACAATAAGACTTGGCTGGGGAGGCTTCCTGCAAAGAGCTGGCGGGGCCTTCCCTCTGGCACTTCTATGAGGCACATGCTCCCAAGAGCCTATCCAGGGACGGAGAGCACATGTTCCATGAGGCTCTAACAGGTAGGGATCATGCCCAGATGCCTCACTGGTGAGATCATGGAGAATGGGCCTCATTGGAAATCTCCCCATTGGGAAAGAAAGGTTGTGAGAGGAGGCCAGGCCATGGGTCAGCTGGTGGTCATCTTGGGTTTGTCCTTAAAAGTATTGACTCACGAATGCCAGGGACATTTAAAGGTTCAGCATCTCTCTGAAGGGCACAGCTGGGGGGAGGACAGAGTGAACCCTCTGCTAGGAGGCCAGCCTCTCTGCCCCGGAGCCCACTGAGCCCTGCCAGGGGCCAGGCGAAGCAGGCAGGCATGCCAAATGTTCACAGCCACGGGACCACGAGAATCCAGCGGCATTTGTTCCTCCGTCTCTCTTTCACACTCTTGAATACTTGAATCTGTTAGGTGGCCGGTTTGAGGTTCCAGGAGCCTTTGCGTGAATCCCGATGTCCCGTTTTCTCTGTGGAGGTGTGTACAGTGTAAGCGGAAGGTGGCCTGTGAATTGTTCTACAGACCACCTGTGAAAGCTGTCAGGCAGATACAAAGATCCAGTGTGTGCACCCATATCTGTGACCATAGGTCTCTCTCCTTTTTTATCTTGGCATGAAACAGTGCAGAGTCTGTTGTAGATAAAGCGTGTCTGGTCTTCTGTGACGGTGCTTCCAGAAGACAGCTGAGGGCTTACCATAGGCAAAGCTGAAGGATGCCCTGCTGGGATGTCCCTCGCCCTGGACGCCCGCATTCTTGTGTGTTCTTGTTGTGGTAGTTTGGAATGTGTGATGTGTGCTCTGTAACTTACGCTCTCAAGGAACCCACGGTGAAACGAGGATACCCCACGGGACAGAGAGACGCGACCCCCGACTCAATCTGCTTGAGAGCCTGCTGCGTCTGGGGAGGAGAGGGGCTGGGAGTTAAGACCGGATGTCCTGAAAACACTTTCTGCAGTGCAGGAACATTTGCCACCCATGCAGGAATTTCCACATGCTTTTTCCATGCTGAGGAAAGACGGGCCCAGTGGCCGGGGGAGGCTGTATCTGCATTTCAGGAATACGGAGTGATTAAGCTCCACAAAGCACAAAAGGGGCTCTCCCCGCCTCGTAGTCCCCTCTCCCGACCCTCAGATCTGCCCTCCAGGGCAGTGTGGCTGCCATTCAAGCAACGAGCAGCGCCCAGGCCGCTGCTGGGACCGAACAGCGCACTGTGCAAATGCGCCGGGAGCGCTCTGCAAAAAGACGCCTCGACGTCGTTGGCAGCCGACCTGGTGTGGCGAGCTCTCCCAAGGATGAGGAAGGACAGGCTGGGTTTGTGGACTCTCCCAGGGGTTTTTCTCATGCCACAGTTTGTGAAATGTACTTGCGATTGACTGTCAAATCATCCTGGCTGGGCAGAATTAACAAAAAAAATCCTGCCCTGGAAAATTAAAATAAAAGGAAAAGGAAAAAGATATTCTTGTGTGTCGGCGGTTCGGTCCTTCCTCCGGCGCCGTTCTGACTTTTTTTTTTAAAGGAAATTTTGGGTTTTCATCAGGGTCATTCACTCTTTCTAGGCACATTAAATAACAGAATGGGGGGGGGGGGTGCTTTAATTTTAAGCAGCAACAGCATATGGCTAATAGAACGCTGGATTTGAAGGCAGAACAACTGGGTTCAGACCCATGGTCTGCCACCGTTCCTATGTAATGTTTGGCAGGTCTCTCCCCTTGGCGGTCAGTGGGAACTGGACAAGACAGTCTGTGAGGTCTCGTCCAGCTCCGTGAGCCTATGAAAATGACACTTAAGTCTAACAGCTTTGGGGTCGGCACCACCCCCACACAGGGGTGGAACTGTCATCTCCCCTCTCACTACCCTGGCTCACCGTCTGGTTAATTCTGTATCTGGGTTCTAAGTCAATGGAGGGATATGTTATGATTCATAAATGAATAGAAATGCACAATTTCTCTCATTAATTAGTCAATTGACTCTGAGCCCCCACCCCAATTGATACACATGCAGGAGAAAACTTTTCCCCATAGGTTTTTACTCATCGATCTTGACATCACATGCTGATCTCATAGCTTCAGATAAACATTGTTGCTGGAAATATAATTTGTTTTTAACAGTGTGATAAACAACACAAAGATCTATTTAAATATTTCAACAATGCATTACTGTCAGGAAAGCTTATGACCAGACTCACTTCTATCCATGCACTACAGCGGCTGGCTTCTCCGCAGGCACTGGAGCCAGAGTCCCACCATTCAGGTCTCTCAGGGTGGCAGTCCCAGTTTCCTACAAAGCTTCTCCTCTCCATAAAAGAAGAGTTAACCTCAGTTCTTCCCGAACATGGCAGCAGATTCTTGAGGCTCTCAGGAGAGAGGTCCTGAGTTTGACGGGCCATCCCCCTGCCACTGTGCAGGCCTGACATTTGCTCCCCCTTCTCTCCACCACTGAGATTCCACATCCTTCCTCCAGGCTCAGCTCAGGTGTACCTGCTTGTAAGCCTCTTGTTCTTAGTTTTCTGTCCCTCAAACATCCTTCCTTCAAGCACCTTGTCTGGTTCTCCCCTCTCTGCCCCCCTCCACTTTGCTCCCCGTTGATTAGACTTATCTGTGTCCAGGCCACATCTCCGTGAAGGACGGGGACTGTAACGATTGTCTAGAACAGAGACCAATTGGCTTGGACAGATCCACATGAGACAGGTGGTGCTGGGTTTGTGTGAAAATAAAGCACGAAGACGAGCAGTAGGGGCCATTCCCAGCTTCGAGGTCTTGCCCCAAAGGAGAACCTAGAATGTCTTCTGTCTCTTGGCCAGGGCACCTCCTGGTACCACCAGACCCCACAGCTTGGCTCAACAAGGACCAGCCACTGGGCCCTAATCATGGGGTGGAGGTGTGGTGGGAGGGGCTGCTGACCTCAGCTTTACCCTACCCCCATCATATGCTCAGAAGGAGAACTCCTGTCTGTCCCAAGGACCTCTGTGGGAGTCACTCAAAGCCTAAAAGAGGCTACAGTTTTGACAGTCGAGAGCACCAAGGTCTGGAGACTCTGTGACCAGCCCAAGGACCAGCCAGGACCAGCATCCAGAACCTCCCTCCCCAGCTAGGCCCAGCTCATTGTCCTATGCCAAAACTGGGGCTGGGGATGGGGTGGGGTGGGGGGGATGCAGTTGTTTTACTGGAAACTGTTGGAACATGTCCATTTCCTTTTGGCAGGCCTGGCAGGGGAGCCTGGAGGAGGCTGTAGCCCTTGTCTCGACAGTTCTAGCAAAAATCAGTGTTCACTTACTTTTTTTTCCTCTAGGAAAATCAACATTTTAACTTCACGTAGGCCCTTGGGGTTCACTGGCAACCTTCCCAAGTATGACTTTCATTTTCTTGGGCCAGAACTTTTTCCAAGGAAACACAGACTCCACACTCACAATGGGACTTAATTTGCAGCTTTTCCAAAATGCAGACATCTGGAGAGTGTATAAATTGAGATGCATTTGGGCTAATTGGTTCAGACCAGAGCCAGGAGAGGCCAGGAAAGTGAGCACCCACACTGAGCTTCCGTCCCCAGGAAAACTCAACCCAGGGCCCAGAAGAGGAGCAGCTGGAGCAGCGTGGGGGCAGCTGGAGCACCTGGGTCTGAGTCCTAGCTCTGCCCCTCCCCAGCTGCTTCCCCTCTCTGAGACTCAGTTTCCTTCTGTGTGACTGGGGGAGTCACTTCCCTTCTCTGGGCCATTCCTTGGCCCCCATCCACCTCTGCCCACCGCCCTCCTCTGACTCCTCTCCAGGAAGCAGCCCGGGGGCCAAGCCTGACTGTCATTCGCCTTCTGTGTGATTGGGGGGAGTCACTTCCCTTCTCTGGGATCGTTTCTGAACCCGTGAAATGAAAAGATTGAATCTGAAGAGTTTTTTTGTTTGCATCTTTATTTAAAATTCTGGGTTCCAAATTTTCTCTCTCCCTGCACTCCCCCTCTCCTCAAACAGAGATTATACATGCGCAATCACATAAAACATTTCCATGTTAGTCATTTTGTACAAGAAGACTCAAGTAAAAGAAAAAATGAAGTGAAAAATCGCCTGCTTCAGTCTGTATTCAACCGGTATCAGTTTTCTTGAGAGTTGGAGAACGTGTAGGCTTCGCGATGAGGCCTTTGGGACTGTCTTGGATCCTTGCATTGCTGAGAAGAGCCAAGTCTGTCAAAGTCGGCCACCACACAACATGGCTGTTACTGTGTATGTTGTTCTCCTGGTTCTGCTCGCTTCACTCAGCATCAGTTCATGTAAGTCCTTCCAGGTTTTTTCTGAAATAAGATGGGTGGGAAAAGGCTTCCTGTAGAAGGTAGGACTTTGGTTGGGACTTACAGGAAACCAGAGAGGTCAGTAGTCAGAAGGAAGGAGAGAGAGCAGTCTAGGCATGAAGGACTGTCAGAGAGAATGTCAGGGGCAAGAGCTAGAGGACTGGCCAGGAAACCAGTGCCACTGAATTGGAGAGTAAGGAAGAAGAGTGTGGAGGTAGGAGGGAGCTGGCTGTGAAGGGCTTTGAATACCAAACAGCATTTTGTATTCAGTCCTGGAGGCCACTAAAAAATATTAAGTAATGCAGTCCAACCTGCATTTTAAGAAAATCACTTCGGTGGCTGAATGGAGGGGGAAAGACTCAGGCAGACACCTCCCCTGCAGCAGCTATTACAATAGTGCAGATGCGAGGTGAGGAGGGTCTGCACCAGGTGGCAGCATCAGAGGAGAGAAAGGGGGTATTCAGAAGTGCTGCTAAGGGGAAATCGCCAAGTCTTGGCACCATCTTGGATACAGGGAGTGGGAGATGCTGAGGAGTCCAGCATGATTCCTAGGTTGTGAGCCTGAGGGACTGGGAGGATGGTGATGATGCCCTTGACAGTGATAGGGAAGGTAGGAGGTGCAGAAGGTTTAGGGCAGGGGTGGGGAACCTGGGGCCTGAAGGCCACATGTGACCCTCTGGGTCCTCAAGTGCAGCCCTCTGACTGAATCCAAACTTCATAGAACAATTGTCTCAGATTCAGTCAAAAGGACACACGTGAAGACCTAGAGGGTCACATACGGCCTTGAGGTCCCACTAGACTGTAAACTCCAGAGGGCAGGGACCATTTCTTATCTGGTTCCACAACTCATCCAGCTTTGTCCAAAGCAGCCTCTGCACACGAGCCTCTGAAGTGAACAGAAGTCTACCACTTGGATCATCTAATGCCAGACGTCCCACATGGGCTGTGAATCAGAAGGGAGCCCAGCGGGCATCTAGACTGACCTTGGGCTGACCAAGGAACCCCTTAGCTACAAGCCAGCATGCTCCAACACCTCCCCAGGCAGCTCCTTCTTCTCTGGGACTGCTCTCATGGGTAGGGAATTTACCCCTTGGGGACTTCTACCCATCGCACCTTGTTCTACTCCCCTTGGAGCAAACAGAATGAGTTTAATCCCCTCTTGCCCCTCAAATCTTGAAGACAGTGATCATTCTTCCAAGTCTTCTCTCTCTTCACCGGGTGAAGCCTCTCCAGGGGCTTCCGAGACATGTGGCATCTCTTCGTCATCTCGGGACCCTTCCTCCTGGGTGACCTACTTCCTAAAGCAGCCACCAAATCTGGCCACAACACTCTAGGGGTCTTCAAACCTGAGTGTTCCCAAGGCTCTGTCCTGAGCCTCCCACTGTCTCTCCATCCTATCTTCCATTGATCTCAGCCCTTCCCATGAGTTCTACGTAGATGCCTCAAGAATTCATGTATCCAACCCCAAGCCCTTTCCTGAACTCCTGTCCTGTGTCACCGGCTGCCCGGAGGTCCTGCTCCTCATTCTCAGCCTCCTCTCTGCTGGATCCATCCCTTCGAAGGCTGTCCCCCATGCTCACAAGGGGCTGCTGGTAAGTGCTTTATCGGTTCTGGAGGCTCCTAGAAGGGGAGCATAGGTGAGACGTTATTCTCTTAAGACTCAATGATCAACAAAACAAGAAATAAAGTCTTGATTTGTAAAGTTTATTATTTCAAAATGCTCCCATTGAACATTTAACGGTCGGCTCAGTCTGGGTCCAGCACGCTTCTGAAGCAGCGTTTCAGGTTTGCCCAGTCCCCTTCACGCCTCATCTCATTTCAGTTCATCCTCACCAGCCCATGAGCAGCAGGGGCTTTTATCCCCACTTTACAGATGGGGAAGCCGGAGGTGGTGGGACTTGCCCAGGGTCACACAGCATGTCCCACTCACTGCCCAGGCACCTCCCTGCGGGTGGACCTTGGTTTGTCATGGTTTGGCCCAGCACAGTGGGGACTTGATCAATGCATGTTGAGTGGAGTAGGATCCCCCTCCTTCCCCCCAGGCGCCCTGCCTCCCGGCCTCTCCACTCACGTGCCCACTGTCCTTCTCCAGGCCCTCATCGTCCCCTCTCAGCTAGGCCCTTACAATGGCCTCCTAACTGGCCCTTCAACTCCCAGACTGTTCTCCATGCCGCCCACTGCCCGAGTGGCCCTCCTCCAGTCCTGGCGAAACACCGCCACCACGCGGCCTTCGGGGATACTGCTGCTCATGGTGGACGGGCTCCAGAACTGGAAGGGACCATTGATGTCCAGTCCAATCTCCTTATTCTCCAAACAGGAAACTGAGGCCCTGGGAGGGGAAGTCACTTTTCCCAGAGCACACAATGACCATCAGAATCGGGATTAGAACTCATGTCCTCTGATTCCAAGGTGCCTAGTGCCTTTCGGCAGCAGGTTGCTGTAAAGTCACAAGAGTAGTCCAGGGCAGACAGGAAATGACGTCTTCAGCTTTCAGGTTAACATTCATCAAGCGCCCTGACCCTCTGCCCTGCACACTCACCTCTCGGATCTCCGGTCTTCTTAGCAGGAGGGCTGTACCATGAAATGTTCCTGTTAATCTCCAGGTTTGTGCGGATGGAAGGAGCACATGCTCCTCTGCTGTCCTTTTCAATGCAACCCAACAGAATACCCCTTCTGGGGCCACTCCCTCCAGTCCACACTTGTACTGGCAGACTGGGTTCCCAGAGAAGCAACTCCTTCTCCTCCCAGGATTCTAAGCTAATCCCGAGGACCAGACTTAGTGTCCTCCTGAGCCCCCACCAGTGTGCTTACCATTAGCAATCAGCCAGCCAGACTGAAGGAACTGCTTTAAAAAACTGTTTACTGAAAAAAGCATGGCAAGAATCAGGATCATAGATTAGAGCTGGAACAGTTAGTACAAGACATTTCCCCCAAAATATGGAGTATACTCTCCCACAAATATACACAACACCTAGGGAGACATACTGTTCAGTCATTTCAGTCACGGCTAAGTTTTCACGACCTTACTTGGGGTTTCCCTGTCAGAGACCCGAAGCAGATTGCCTTCTCCAGCTCATTTGGCAGATGAGGAGCTGAGGCCAACCCGGGTGAAGTGACTTGCCCAGGGTCACACAGCTAGTAAGTGTCTGAGGCCAGATTTGATCTCAGGAAGACTCCAAGCCTGACGTTCTATCTGCTGCACCAGCAGCATGGCTCTGACTCAAAGTGCAGAGTTAGTGAGGTGTATGTGTAGAGAATGTGCATGCCAATTCCTTTAGTGGAGGCTCTTGTCTTCCTTCATGGAATCCTCCTGAAGTTCCCTTGATAGAATGATAGAAGCATATCAAGGGGGCCAGCAGGGCCGGAGGGCTGGACAGGCCGGGCTCCTCTCTCCACTGCCCTTCTGGGCACAGCCTGGGTCTCCAGGGCAAGGCTGCTGCGTCTTTCTGATGTCACGGCTCATGAGCCCCCATTGGTGTGCTCTGTCCCAGCATTACAGGCTGACATCAATCACTGGGCCAAGCTTTTTAAAAGGCGTGTTTTAGCTGTGGTAGTATAACTAGAAGAGCTTGTACAGGATATTTCACCCTAAGGTCTGTAATGTGCTCTCCCACCAATACATGCATTTATTAAGCACCTGTTGTATAGTGTGGGGGGAGGAGAGGCAGCCCTGCCCTCAGGGGGCTTCCATTCTTTAAGCAAGTGTCCCCTGGATTTAGTGGTGCGGGGCCTCCCAGTGAGGAAGCTCCCTCCACCAGCCCATGTCGGCCCCTTCTTGGCATTCCGTGGCCTCTTTGAGGTTGCCTCGGTTTCCTCCCCCGTAACACGGGGTGGTCCTAGCAGGACTCCTACAGAGGGGCCGCTGTGAAGCAGGGAAGGCCTGCCACAGGTCCTCCTCTCCAGAGAGCGGCGCTGAAGCGCCCGGGGGGGGAGGGGTGAAGGGGGAGGAGGTGGATCAGAGCTATACCGGGCCTCTGCGGCCGCCGTAGCTCCAAGCCGGCGCGGAAGTGCACGACGCTTCGGAAGTGTTCTGTGCGCCTGCGCAGTACCAGGGAGGCGGCGCTCGCCAGAGCGGAGTTCGCGGTAGTTTTGACCCGCTTCGGAAGCCATCGGCCTCCTCCGCCGTCATGGCAGAGTACGCTTCGGTCAAGTCCACCAAGTTGGTGCTGAAGGGCACGAAGGCCAAGAGGTGAGTGCGGCCGGGCCGGCGCCATCCCGCGAGCCCCCTCCGAGGCCGGGGCGAGGGCGGCCGGGGCGGGGGGAGAGTCGAACGGGCACCGCGGGGGGCCCGGATGGAGGCGGGGCCGGTGGGCCCCGGAGCGTGCACGCGCATGCGCTCGGCGTCTGTCACACTTGATTCCTGTTTAGGGGCCAACCCCGGGAGGGAGGTTCCGTAACGACCTCATTGTACAGATGAGGAAACCGAGGCAGGCAGGGGTGAAGCGCCGCACGCCGTCCCCCTCGGCCGCCTCGCGCTTGTCCAGCGAGGGCTGGAGAGTCAGGCCCGGGGCGCGTCCTGACTGCTGGCGTTGTCGGGGGAGACTGCCCCCCCCCCCGTGACCTCCGGGAGCGCCTCTCCCCCCTCCCCCCCCGTAGCTGGGGCCCCGCCCCCTTCCCTCCTGGAAGACCCTCTAATACCCCAAATGCCCAGTGTAGCCCCGCCTCCCTTGGCTTCACAGAGGAGGGAAGTGACTCTACTGGGGTCTCTCTGCCTCCGAGCCCCCCCACTCTGCTCCCCGACATTCATTTTACCGAAAGGGAAACTGAGGCCGTGTAGCAGCCGCCAGGCAGGCCTTCATGCTTGGCTGGGAGGGCCGTTCGCCGGCTCAGAGGGATGGAGACCCCCCCCCCGTCACGTGACCGCGGGGAAGCTCAGTTTGGAGCCAAAGGGCCCCAGCCCTGGGGGTGGGGCCTAGTGTGAAAGCCCCCCAGGCTCGCGGGGCAGGCGGGACAGGGGCTCAGAGCCGGAGGAGCCCCGGGAGCGCCCCCCCAGCATGTGCCCCCCCCCCCATGTCTTGCAGCAAGAAGAAGAAGAGCCGGGACAAGAAGAGGCGGCACGAGGAGGAGGAGGAGGAGGAGGAGCTGGACCGCGTGGGTGGGTCCGCGGGGGGCCTGGGGGGGAGGGAGAGGGGGCAGGGGAGGACAAGGCCCCAGCATCTCTTGTGCCCCCAGGGAGCTGGTGGGCCGTCAGGAACTTGGGCGAGATCTCCGGCACCATAGCCATCGAGATGGACAGAGGGACCTACGTCCACGCCCTGGACAACGGCCTCTTCACCCTGGGGGCCCCGCACACAGAAGGTGGGCAGGGGAGGGGAGGGCGAGACTGGGTGACCCTGGACAAGTCCCTTCCACGTGCAGTGTGTAAAGCGCCTGGCACACGGGAGGGGTGGCTGGGACACCCCGCTGGGCGGGTGGCTCAGTCTCTAGGGCTTTTCTTCCCGCCCCCCCCCCCTTTATTCTGGTCGCTTTGCTTTCACTTGTTCCAAAGCCTTGTGCTTTCCTGGGACCGGGATCCTCCCTCTTCTTCCTCTGCCCGCCTCTGGAAGGAGGCCGGGAAGAGGGCAGGGAGATACACAAGGTGGGGGGTGACTAGATCACTCTGGGAATCACCTCAACAGCATCAGAGGCAGAGAGGGGGTCGGGACTGACCCAGGGTCTCACTGCCAGCAAGTATCTGAGGCTGGATTTGAACTGGGGACTTCCCAGGAGCTCCCAGCTCCAGTGGCCACAGAGAATCAGGGGAGGGGGCTGGGCAGGCAGATGCCCCCCCCCCACCCCCCCATTGGAAGGAGTGTGGTGGGGCTGGAAGAGGGATTGATCCTGGAGAAGGGGAGGGGGAAGATGGCACCAGCCAGAGAGGCACAGGCCCCGAGTTCAGATCCTGGCTCTCCCCTTGGTCCCTGGCTGACTTGGGACAGGCTTCTTCTCCCCCCAGGCCGGCCCCAGGAGGGCAGCCTCAGAGCCTGGCCCCTGTGGGGGGGGGGGGCTTATCAAGGGGCCCAGCCCAGGGAGCTGGAGTGAGTGGGGAGGCCGCCAGAGGACCCATGGGCCCAGCTGGGACAGCATCCCCCTCCCACACCCCCAACCCCTCTTCCGGGACCCTCCAGGGAAGACGGCCGCTCTGACCCAACGTTTCTGTTTTCTAGATGATGAGGGCCCCAGCCCCCCTGAGCAGCTCACGGCGGTCAAGCTGTCTGATTCCAGGTAACGTTTGGCACCAAGCCCTCCCCTTCCTCCTCACACACGGGACCCTCCACTCATCATGTAGGCAGCACACACCTGCACTGGGCAGAGGGGATTCATCCGGCCCTGCCAAGGACCAGGACACAGGCTTTGTGTGGTTACCCCAGGCTGGGCGTCGGGGATGCCCAGGGGCAGAGCCAGGCCCTGTCATTGGGAGGGAGGCGTGAGGGGCGCAGAGTGCTGGGCCTCACTGGCCGGCTTGTGTCTGTTCTCTTCAAGAATTGCCCTCAAGTCCGGCTATGGAAAGTATCTCGGAATCAATTCAGACGGCCTGGTCGTGGGGCGCTCTGATGCCATAGGTCCCCGCGAGCAGTGGGAGCCGGTCTTCCAGGACGTGAGTGGGAGCTCTGTGTGGGTGCTGGGTAGGGCCGCAGCGTTAAATGGGCCAGTGACAGCTCAGGCGATGGATGGAGTGCTGCTTGGGCCCACGGCTCTCGCTCCAGGCAGTCACCCTTTTACAGATTCCCTTTTGGTTCCCATTTCCCGGCCATTCCTGGGTGGGTCCTGCCTACCGAGCCTCCCTTCTTGCACTGACCCCAAACCCCCACCCCATGGCCCTGCTCCTCCCCAGGGGTTGGGGGGTGAGGGGGAACGTTCCCATGCCCTGTGACTCAGCCTTTAGCTAGACTTTCTCCTGCTTGTAGAGGACACCGTCCTGCTCATCCTCATCATCACGCCCGTAGGCCTCCCGGTTCTGTTCTCTCCACTTCCTTTACACGTCCACACATGTCTTACTGGGCTTCTCTAGATTCCTCACGGTTCTCGTTCTTTCAGTGCAATAATTCCCGTTTCACTGAAGGGTTCCCAGCCTTTCTCTCGTCCACGGGCACCCACCCGCTTTGTGTCTGGTGGTTACTGCCGCAGTGTGGGCAGACGCAGGGCCTTTCTTTTGGGACGCTTGCCCAGCAGTGGGGTCTCTGTGTCAGAGGCCATGAGCAGCTTAGTGAATGGTGGGGCCGGTCAGCAGGTGGACCTGTCTTCCCAGAGATCCTCCTCCTGGAGGACTCCCGGGGTTTGCCACTTGGGCCCAATTACTGGGCGTCATGTGGAAGCTTGCGGCTTTTTCAATGTGTGTCTCAGTATTCAGAGCCATCGGTCATGCGGCTGATGACCGTTTTCACGTCTTTTAAGATTTGCTTCATATGCTTGGACCACGGACCCTTTGGAGAAGCTACAAGTTTTTAAAAATAGGTCTTTAAAGACAGTGATTTTTCAGGTGGAGTTTAGACAAAACAGGAATACATTCAGTGCTTGGTGCCTTTCGTCGGTAGGGGGAGATAATTCTGCTGTGTCATGTAATAGTCACGTGTTACATCATTATATGTTGTGTCACATTTATGTTATGGGCCGTACTATAATTCAGAACTTTTTTTTTGCATTCACCAAGTTACTTTCTTTTTCCGACCTAGGGGAAGATGGCTCTGCTGGCCTCAAACAGCTGCTTTATCCGATGCAGTGACGGAGGGGACCTAGAAGCCAAGAGCAAGACAGCCGGAGAAGCAGAGATGATCAAGGTAGTGGCGCCTCCTGGGGGACAGGGCTGGGGGCTCACGGCACGCGGCCGGCTCCCCTCGTCACCTCAGCACCGGTGGTCCATCCGGCAGCACCCCTGTCAGTCTCCTCTCTGAGGGCATCTCTCAGCTGACTGGGCAGGCGCAGCACTCTGTTGGCTGTGTGCTGCATACCCGGCTCCCCCCTCACCCCCATGAGGCTCCCCCTGCCCTGCTGGTGACTGGCACTTTTTATTCTTAACGTATTCAGCAGCTTGCAGCCATGCAGCATCTTCAAAAGCATGTTACTTTTTCAGCCTTGTCCAACTCTCTGTGACCCCACTGGGGTTTTCTTGGCAAGGACCTGGAGTGCTTTGCCATTTCCTTCTCCAGTCCCTTTTACAACTGAGGCAAGCAGGGTGAAGTGCCTTGCCCAGGGTCACACAGCTAGGAAGTGTCTGAGGCTAGAGTCGGACTCGGGTCCTCCTTCCTCCAGGCCTGGCACTGTGCCCTGGAGTGCCAACGCCTGGCTGCCTCCACAGAGTTAGCTCCTGGCAGGCTCCGGGGGCCTCGACCCTCTGACCCCTCCACCGGTGGTGGCTGCGGAGTGGCGCTCGTCTGCCCGCCTCCGGGCACCTTCTCTCTTTACTTTTGCAGTTATAAGTAGACGTGATACGTGACCCAACCTTTCTACAGAGGGGGCTGGTCCTTTTCATTGCTTATTATTAAAGGATTCTTCACAAAGCTGTTGGAATAACGGGTGCCCTGCCTTGTTCTCCCCCAAACCTCCAGATTCGCTCGTGTGCGGAAAGAGAAACCAAGAAGAAAGACGACATTCCCGAGGAAGACAAAGGAAACGTGAAGCAGTGCGAGATCAACTACGTGTACGGGGCCTGGGGCTGGGGACGGACGGATGGGTGGGCGGGTGGGTAGGGGGATGGATGGGTGGATTCCTGATATATGGAGGAAAGGAAGGTTCAGTTCTCCTCTCCCCTGACCCATTCCCAATAGACATCTTGTTGTATTTGTCCTTTGCACTCCAGGAGGCCCGTGGCATCCGGGCAGTGGTGACTTGGATTTGAGGGAGGGGGCTGTGCAAGGTCATCAGCCTCTGATAGAGTGAGCACTGAATCAAGACAGGTGCTTCAGCATTCCGTGGTATAGATTGCACCCCCTCCACAGCCTGGGACCGTACTGTGGCCAACAAAAGGCACCCAGTGTCTGTGTATTTGGCCAGAAGCAGCCGTTGCTAAAGCCCCCCCTGCATGCTGTGACCTGCCGGGCCTCAGACTCCGGGGGTCCTTAACTGCGGAGCTCAGCATCCTATTACAATAGCAGGGTGGTGCATGGGGCCCGAGTTCAAATCCAGCCTCTCTCATTCCTCACTCAGCTGTGTGACTGAGCAAGGCGTCGGCCTCTGTCTCCCTCTGTTTTTTCCTCTGTGTGATGGGGCCAAGAATGGGAACATCCTCCCAGGGGCACAGGGAGCCTCAGAGGTGCCATGGCACAAGCGGAGTGTTTGGAAGCGTCAGTGATCTACATGCGTGCCCTGCCATCGTCATCGTTGTTGTTACATGGTTGGGTTTAACACACGGTTTTTCTTAACAGAAAGAAGTTCCAGAGTTTCCAAGACCACAAACTTAAAATAAGCAAAGAAGACAGCCGGGTGCTGAAGAAGGCCCGGAAGGACGGGCTTTTCCATGAGACGCTCCTGGACAGGTGGGTCCTCGGGAGCCTGTGGGGCAGAGCAGCCCCAGAGGGGGCATTCTTAGGTCCGGTTTTCATGTTTCCACACTCGGCGTTCTCAAATCTAGAGAGGTCAGAAAAGACATTCCCAGACACCTCCCCTCCTAGGTGCGTAGCCTCAGAGCCTTTGGCTTCCAGTCCCACCTGACTCCCCTTCCCTGGGCTTCCATTTCCTCCTCTGTAAATTGAAGGCTTCCAGAATCCAAAGTGCTTCCCTAGAGTGACATGGCCCAGCGACCTCCAAGGCCCCTCCAGGGCCTGCACTCCTCTCTCGCATCCCCCGGCACCACCCCCAGGCTCAGGGTTGGTGCTGGAGTGAGCCCCAGCTGCGGGGCAGTAGGGCCACAGAGCAGGAACCCCACTTCACACTGCACTGAGAAGACACCCCCCAAGCCAGGAGGGCCCACACAAAACCCCTGGACACGGGGGCCCTCCAAGGGCTGTAGGAGCACAGGCAGAGCGCTGGAGGGGGCCTTCCGCAGAGCCCTGGCCCCTGCACCTGCCTTGTGTGACAGCTGGGGAAACTGAGGTAGCAGCCTCTGGAGCTGTGCTGTCTCTGCCACCAGGGGGTGGCACTCATTTCACTGGGTTCTGTTCTTGTTTCTTTAAACAGGAGAGTCAAGCTGAAAGCTGACAGGTACTGCAAGTAAGGGGAGCATTCTGTGCCAGCTGCTTCCTTTCTGGCACTGCCCTGAATAAAGTGCTCGGCAGGTGTGATCTTTGTGAAGAAAAACCGTTTCCTTTGTGTTGCTGAGGGGGATGGCCCTCCGTGGCATCACTGCTTGGGGCCCAGTGCTGTTAGGGGTCAGGCTGGAGGAAGACCAGTGGGAGCCCCAAGACGTCACCTGGAGAAGAACCCACCGTGCTGGGCTTGTCTCCTTTGGGTGGGACGGGCACCTTCCACAGCCCGACAACCAGAAGGGAACCACATCTGAGGTGTGGCCTGGTTGGCCAAAAACTGCATGCAGAGCTTGATTTCGATACCTTACGGTCAACTCTGTGACTGAATGCAGGCCCAGGGAGGCATGGAGACCCCTCCCCACACCTGCAGGGTGTCTCCAGTGAATGAGACTCCCCCTCCTGAGGGGGCCTCTGCATGAGCAGTAGCTCCTGTTGGTGGATCCTTCTGCACGTCCCAGAGTTCACCACGCTTTCCTCTTCCAGGGAAGGGGGTCTGCACTCACCCTCGCAGGTATTGTCCAGCTTGTGGGAAGGAAAGGGCTCAGGGATGAGGAGGTGGCGTGCTGAGGCCTGGCGCCCAGCACGCATGCCTGCTCCCACCCCCAATAAATGTCTCATCCAGATTGACTGTGGTGTTGCTGGCATGTCTGGGGACGGGTGGGGGTGGCGTGGGAATGCGTTCAGCCCCTCTGAGATATTCGGCTTTCTGTGGTCGTGAAGAGCCAGGGATGAAGGGGGTGCCCGTCCTCTGGGGAGCTGGCTCAGTGCTCTTGGTCCCAGGCCAGAGATGGTCACACAGTGTTCCCGTGTCCTAAGAAACTGGACTTGGATATTCAGACACAAAGACAGACTTGACCCAATTTGGGTCATTCTGGGCAGAGAGGAGGGATTTGCTCTTTCCCCTCCTGCTCATTTTGACAGGTGAGGAAGCTGAGGCAGAGAGGCTAAGTGACTTGCCCAGGGTCACACAGCTAACTGGGAAGTGTCCAAGGCTGGATTTGAATTCAGGAGGACCGAGCCCAGGGCTCTATCCACTGGGCGAGGAAGACAGGGCAGCTGTTTCCAAGTAAAGCCAGAAAAGAGCCAGCCATGTATTGCTCTGCAATGGCCCAGATGCCCCGGCTACCATTTATTAGGTGGTGCTTTACCAGTCTGTCTCCGTTTGGACTGGGAGGGAGGTACAAGGGGGGAAACTGAGGCTGGCAGGGCCATGCTGCTAGTAGGTGGCTAGGTGGCTCAGGTCTTCCAGGTCGGGTTGAGATCAAGTTTTGGTGGGACAGATAAAAGACCACCAGTTGTAGGACATCCCAGGATAGAGAGGATCAGAGAGCAGTTAGAGCCCCTCTGTCCTGGCCTCCTGAGCCCAGCATCACTCGTCACGTCCCAGCAAGCCCTGCTGCCATGTCTCAGGCCCCCCAGCTATGCCAAGCTGCCCCAGGACCTTCAGCTGCTGGTAAAGGGCGAGTCCAGCAACACAACCATCTCTCCAGATAAAACTGTGCCCCTTTCTGTTACTTGGAGCACGAGCCCTGGATTGGGGAAACAGGTGAGAGGTTCAACTCTTTCCTCAGTGGATCCATGGGCCAGTCCCTTCCCCCTCCAAATCTCAGTTTTCCCAGCTCTAAAATGAGACGCCTGCCCAAAAGGATTGCCCAGGTTCCTGCCAGCTCTCACGAAAAGCCCCCATGGTGCTAGGTTTGGGCATTCTCCCAGGAGTTTTCAGGCACGAGTGGATTCTCAGGCAGACTTCCTGGAAGGCTGGGCCTCTGCAGTCCAGTGGTCATCGCCCCCCTCGGGCACCGCCAGCCAGCAAGGGTGAGTCACCTCCAGAAGGGAAGGGGCCTGGTATATGTCCCCTCCTCCACACTGTCCATCCTATGGAGAACAGGAAGCCTATTGTAGGGCCTTCCAGTCAGAGGTCCTTGTGCCCCTTGGGTTTGGCAAACACATCAAGATGATTTCACAAGCCCCTTCCGGCGCCACCACCAGCCTTTGATCTCTAGGTTGGCTGAGCTTGTAATCGGCCGTGGTCTAAAGAGGAGGAAAGGGCTCTGGGGAGCTAAGCTGGCTGGTGGTAAACAGATGATGTCAGTGAGCAATGGGGCCAGGAGTCACGAGGCAGTCAGCAGCCCCAGCTCACTTCCTCTGGGGTGGTCAGTCAATTACCTCTGGAAATGATACCTGTGACCAAAGCTGCCCCTCTCCCTCGTTTCCCATTCCTGATCTGGGAGCACTGAACACCCTTGTCCCATCCTCATCTTTCTCTGCAGGCCATTCCCAAAGCCTCGGGTGTCCAGATCTCCCACTGCAATCCTGGACTTCCTGGAGCTGCCTCCCTTAGTACAAAAACTCCAGGGATATGGATGGGCCCGCGTGGGCCATCCGTACCACTGAAACAGGGTGCCACCCAGCTGAAGGGGCAGGGCCAGGGGCACATCCTGGGGACACCCCCATCCAAAAAGCAGCCCTTTTGTGAGAGGGAACACCCTACCTTTGGAGGCCTTCTTCGGATCTCTCCATGGTCTGCCAGAGGATTCACCTCTCCCCCAGAGCCACCGATCACTGCCTTTTATCCCTCTGACCATCTTCTCAGAGTTTCTCCTCCCCTGTCAGCCTTTGGCCTCATTTTTCACAACAGAAGCCACCTGAGAACCCTTTGGGCTCTGTGGGAAGTAGGCAGTCTCCTTAAATGGGGCCCATCCAGGTTCCCTTCCCCTCCTCCAAGTGCATGGTGGAGTCACTTGAGGAATCCACTGTTACACCGAGAAGGCTTTAGCCCCCATATCTAATTCTTGGCCCAGATCAGCTTGGGAAGGGCAGCAGGAAGGAATATGAACCATGGGTCAGACAGCCAAAGGTCCCATTGAAGTAGAAGGACAAAGTAAGGAGCAGGAGATTGCCTCCCACACACATACAGGGCTCTGTGAGGGGCTGGGGGGCTGGGGCCAGGGCTGAGCGCTCTTCATTCACAGCCCAGCCCGTGGTGACATCTCTGAACCCTAGGGCCTCCAGGACAGAGCATCCTGAGGGGCCCAACAAGCCCCTGGAGCTAACCCCAACACTTTGCCCAGCCAGGTCACAACCACAGACAGATGGCCCTGGGTTAGGACCCTCGTCCAGCAGTCTTACTGGGAAATCCCTCTGACCGGCTCCATATTTAGATTGAGATGAACAAGGGCAGAAGAAAGATAAAGCAGATTTAACCCTAGACCCGGAGTCAGGATAGACCAGAGGCCAAACCTGGCCTCTGACTTATCAGCTGTGTGACCCCCGGGGAAGTCTTTTTGCCAAATAACAGTAGCACCTTCTCCCAAGACTTGTGAGGATTAAGTGAAATTATATTTGTGAGGCGCACTCCAAACCTGGCGAGCCACAGAGATGCCATCTCTGTTAGTCTTCGTGGCTGGGCCGTGACACTTAGCTGATGCCTCCTTGGGGAAGCATAGGGTCAGGCTGGTTTCACACTCTCTCCCTGACCCGGGGCTGCATCTTCCTGCTGAGATCTCTATTCAGCAGCCAGACAAGGTTGAGGAAAGAGGAGTTCCAGTTGGGTTCCTAACTGGACCTACTTAGTTTCTGTGTGACCTCAGGCAAGCCCTAAACCTCAAGCCTCAGTTTCCCCATCTGACAAACAAAGGGGCCTGGCTGGGAGCCCCAGGCAGAGTGAATATGCTGGCCCTGAATTCTTACTGCCACACTCGGGTCACCGCCCTCCTCACACTTAAGGACACATTCCTCGTCTCCTCCCAAACTCAAAGCTTATCTCTCCTGCCAATCTTCCCAGACTGATCCCAACAGGCTCCAGTTATTCCAGTCCCTCCAACAATGCTCAGCCCTTTTGTATCAGTAAAGCTGTGGCCTCTCCTGTGCATTTCTAATACAAGCTCTTAGTACCTGGGTTGCCCTCAGGACAGTGGACGTGGAACAAGCCCCAAACAATGAAAAATGAAGATTATGAAATTCCAAAGAACAAGCATTGCCCGAAATAGAACCGTGGGAAGATGCCTGTCCTTCGGAGAAGTGGAAGTTGTGTGGGCGGAATGGGCATCTATGTTCAGATTCGTTTGGATGTATTCATGAGTGTTGGGGTTTTGAGTCTGTCCCCCCCTTCTCTTTTTTCTTTTAAAAAAGTCATTGTTATAGGGGATGGCTTTCTGGGAGAGTTACAAGAGAAAATTGAGGCAATGTAAAAAGTGAAGATATCAATGAAAACTTATTTTAAAAAAGAAATGTCTTTTGTATGGAATTAATAATAGTTCATGCTTAATTGCACTGTAAGGGATGACAAGAACTTCCCTTCCAATAGCCCTGGCAGGTGTGTAGTAAAAGAGAGAAAAACTGAGGCTTGGAAATGAGAAGTCACCTGCCAATACCAGAAAATCATCCTGACTGATCAATAAGCATTGATAATTGGCTAGTGTGGAAGTATGTTTTAACGTATGACTATGCAGTATACATAATGGGTGTCCTATTTCTTGTCTTCCAATGGGGCGGGGGAGGGGGGGAGAAAGAAGGAGAAGATACAAAACTCAGAATAAAAATTAGAAACACAAACAAACATGGAGCATTCAAGGAGCTCTCCTTCTATTGGGGAAAACACTTGTAGCGCCCCCACCCCCACCCCACCCCTCTAGTAAGCATGAGAGGCAGGACTGGAGCCTGGCTCTCTCCTGACACCAAACCCAGCAAGCCCCAGACAGCTGCTGAGAGCCCGGGTGCACACTGCATCCCACTCTGATGTAGAGACTGTGCTCTGGCCCTGGGCTCCCGGTCATCTGCCTTACAAAGGCCCAAGGGACCAGGGCTCTGGAGCTGAAGGGGACCTAACTGGAGCCCAGGAAGAGGTCCCAGAGTCCCAGGTGGGATTGGAGCCTGGCTCCTCCCAGAGTCGGCCAGCTTCCTCCTGTGGCTCCACAGGGGACCAGAGTGGCCTTAGTGAGGGGATGTAGATGAGTCAGGAAGAATGGACATGGTGGCCCAGAGGCAAGGTCAGTGCCCTGTGGCAGAGGTCCCCAGGTGGCCGCCCTCCCTTCCTCCCTTCCAGTGGGGCTCCAGGTGCCGCCTTGGAAGAGCAGGTGTGGTGAGCCCTGCAGGCCTTGCTGGTCCCCTGGGAGAACTTGGGGCCAATTCAGGCGTGGGGAGCGGGCCTTCAGTGGGTGGGGATCTGGGGGCAGAGTCAGGGGAAAGTCAGGTTCTCCACATTCGTACACGCCTCTCTTCTGGCCTGGGCGCACCGGCCTGCTTGGGAGTCATGGACGTGTGTAGACCAGACATGAATAGATTCCTTCCTATGACAAAGACACACCTTCCCCTCACTACCCCTTCCTGTCAGCTGGGGGACTCGGGTTTTCCACTTAATTTTTAGCTTTTTCTCAATCACATTTTGAAAAGTTTTTGAAGTTTTTTTAAATGTTGATTTGCAAAGCAGAACATTGTACACAGTGATATCAGAATTGTATGGCAGTCAAGTGCAAAGGCTTGGCTTTGTCGGGACCACACATCCAGGACAGTTCCAACCAGAGACAGGAAGCACTGCCCAGCCCAGAGGCACTGGCTGAGGCTGGAGGCAGAGCAGAGCACCCTTTCTCTTCACTTTCTGGGGCTGGGTTTTTGGTCTGTGTTTTCTTTGGCAGGGTGGCTAATTAGGAAATGTGTTTTGTGTGATTAGACTATGTCACATGTCCGCTCTATGCCAGACTGCTTGCCTTTTCAAGGAGGGGTAAGGGGAAGGAGAGAGGAACAGAATCTGGAACTTGGTTCTTTAAAAAGAGTGGTAAGAGCACTTTTACACGTAATTGGGGGGAAATACTTTTCTTAAATGTTAAACTGCACATTCCCTCCCCCTCCTTCCTTGAAAAGATAAGCAATCTGATAGAGACTGTACATGTGCAGTCACTCAAAGCAATTTTAACCATTTGACCATCCTACTTCTAAAGCACAGGGAGGGTTCGGTCCCACCTTATGAAGGGCTGAAGGCAGGGCGCCTTCTTTGGGTCATTGAGAGGACCTCAGATTGCAGGCATAGAGCTGGAAGGGGCCTCAGATGACATTTAGTTCAATCCTCCAGTTTTCAGATGAGGAAACTGAGGCCCAGGGAGCTTAGTTGATCGGCTCAAAATCATCCAGATAAGCATCAAAGGTAAGATTTGAACCCAGATCCTGTACCCTTTCCACAGTACCATGTCCTCTTGTATTATTCATGAGCTTCTAATATTGGACTAAAGTCTGAAGGAGGCTGGATGTGTTGAAACTCAGTCTGCATGAATGTCTTCATTTCCTTACAGATTATGCTTTAGTTCCCTTGGGTGTATAGGGAACAAACAGTTCATTGGTAGCCAGATAACCAGACTCCTGGGACAAAGTGCATTCGGGACTGTGGGGTGTTAGGCTAGGACCAAGAGGTGGCCAGGTGCCCATTGAGCCAGGAGAAGGGGAACTGCCACTGAAAGGGGGATCGGGGAAGGGCTGCCCCCATTGGGCCTGGAGTGGGGAAACTGCCACTGAAAAGGGGATCGGGGAAGGGCTGCCCCACAGGCATCGGGGATGTTGGGCCTGATCGGGGCCTATGTTCCTGTGCATGTCAGGGTGGAGGGTCCAGGCAGGCGGTCAAGCTGGGGCCATCCAGATCTTTGCCCCAAGAAAAGGACATCAGAAGGGGCTGAAGTGAACAGAGAAGGACCAATTAAAGGAGAGGGTCAGTACTGTTCAGACAGTGTCATTGTCTGTGGCTCTCTTGTGCGTGTCTGGGGCAGGGTCTGCAGACTGAAGGGGCCCCTGCTTATGGTGATTTGTTTGAGGTTCATCCTTGAGAGGACAGTTTTCCCTTCCACACTGCGGCTCCCCATGCTGGTTTCAATAGATCATGGGGCAGCATAAGAAATTAAATGAGAATTTGGGGGTTTTGTGGAAACAGATGACATGCAAAGGCAAGCAAATGACACAAAAAGTTTGGAAACCCAGAAAGGTGCAAAGTCGAGGTAGAAGATGGTATGACACCAACGTGTTTTGTCTTTTGATACCATAACAATTCAGGCTTCCCTGGTACGAAGGGAGGGCCCAAAACTTTGACACAGATTGTCCAGATTGTGGGGCCCCAGGCCTCTACCCCGCTCCCCCCAGATGTGAAAGGGCTAACTGTAATGGGCCCATCCCTGAGAGCAGAGAAAGAACCTTCTTAGGAGAGCTCTGCCCAGTGACCCCCTCTCTTGGGCCCCTGCTGGCTCTTCCTCTCTGACCCTCTATATGGGGAGGCCGGCGCCATCATGGTGGTCAAGGTGGGGGACGGGGTTGACTCACGCAGACCATTTTGGCCTCCGTCTCTCCTCTCAGACAGTGACAGGTTTTATCATTGGAAAGGACACAAGAGGCAAGATCATCTGCTTTTCCCCAGGGGGCCTTCCCATTTGGCTGCCGCCATAACCTTCTCTGTGTCTCCCCATTAGAACGGGACTTCCCAGAAAATTTAATGAATGCTTTATTCATTCATTTCTTCCTGGAAAGGCATGGAAATCAAATTTTGGTTGACTTCACCCTGTTTTGAATTAACCAGAAAAGGGCAGATTTTGTTGTTGATTGTGTGTGTGTGTGTGTGTGTGTGTGTGTTACTTAAAGAGACTTATTATGCCAATACCTTCTGTAAACCCAAGACTCATTGCATGGACTGAATATTCATCTCCTGATTTACTTAATTTTTGTGTATTGGGCTTTTGAGAAACTGAGCCACACCTGCTCTAGAAAATGAGTCAGGCTAATATGGAGATGTTTTCCATAACTTCTCATGTATCATGGAGAGCATAGTTCATGTCTTCTCAATGGGTGGAGGGAAAAAGAGATTTTGGAACTAAAAATAAAAAAAAAAAAGGAAATAGAAAACAAGCCGATGGTCAGAGTGGCTGCTTGCTTGGTGGCAGTGCTCCTTCCCCTTCTGACTCAGGGATTCCAAACAGGGATTGGTGGGGAGGTTGCCTGCCAGCCACCCAAGAACTTCAGCTATTTTGATAAACATTTTGATAACTTAAGCCAACTTTCTTGTTGAACAAATTCATTATCCAAGGTGAGCAACTTGTCTTCTTATGCAGATCACCTCTGAACTGCTTTCTCCATTGGGATGGTTGTTTTCTGAAATAGGTCACTCTTCTCCTGCCTGCATCTCGGTCTGGCCTGACCCTGCCAGATTCCAAAGGCCTCTTCATGTTTCCAGGACGAGGGTATGAGAAGACTGGTGGGCAGAAGAAGAAGCCAAGTAAACCTGGATGGAAATCCATGTTTGAGTCTAACAGAGTGCTTCTGCCATCCCTGATTGGAGGGCCTGTGATCAGTGACTCATCTTCCTGACTCTGGACCTAAGGGCCAAGAGCCTCTGGGCTTTCTCACCAAAGAGGAGTTGGGCAGTCTTCTCCTAGTAGATGGTGCCAGAAGATGTCCGTCATGGCTGGCTGCTTTAATGGCTCTTGGGTGGCCCACCCCCTGCCTCTGGCAGATATAGGGCCATGCCGCCTTATCTGTCACTTATATGTCCAATCCAGGCCTGATCACGTGTGTGTACGTGTGTGTATGTGCGAGTGTGTGCGTGTGTATGTGCTATGACCAGCGCAGCCAGTGGGCTAACAAGCAATGAAGAAAAGAGACAGGGGTGTAATCCATAGAGCAGCAGTTCTCAACCTGTGGGTTGCCTAAGACCATGGGAAAACATATATTTCCGATGGTCTTAGGAACCGAGACACCGCTCCTCTATCTGTCTCCAGGCGGGTCCGTCCACGTGCAGATACACCCACATATAAGTGTTAAAGGGTCACAGCATTAGGAAGGTTGAGAACCACTGCCTTAGAGCCAACAAGCAAGTCTGTCTTAGTCCTTATATACTTTACTCCAAAGGGATCTCCATGACTACAAACCTGGGAACTATTGCAATAAGAATGAAAACAATGTATCCAGACCCTCCTAGCAATCGCCTGTTGGTAACAATGTATCACTTACACAAGCGATGGATGCCTACCATGACCTGGAGAAGCAGTACATGGTACAGGTCAGCACCTACTCCAAACAATGGTTACCAGTTAACATGTATCCAAGGGGAAGGGAAACATTCTGTTGAGGCTTCTGAGCCCCAGATGCTCTCCACATCTCCCCTTTTCTGCTTACGCACTGGAACGATCTTGGTTTAAATGAATATTCTAAGTCGTTTGTCTTAATAAGCGATGGCGATAAGGAGAGGTAGGAAAATACAATGCAGCACAATCGTAATTCCAAGTCCCAGGAAATTAAACAACTGCTGCATAAAACCAGGCAAAATACCTTGAGCTCTTCGTATCCAGTCAACAGTATTTTGAGCTGAGGCACTAGGCATCGTATTCTTAGGACTTTCTTGTTCTATTATAAAAGCCAACTTTTCTAATTCTTCAATATCCCAAGAAGAATTATGATTACCCCACAACCTGTTAAGATGATTCCTTCTCTGTGTGATGTTGTATTCTGTTTCATTATATAACTTGTTAATCATATGAAAATACATATACCAATCATCTCAAATCAATCTTTGTCTAACTTGCATCAATTCTACTTCTTCAGCTGCCATAAGCAAATCATCCTTTAATTTATTAATAGCTTGGTAAAAATCCTTATTTATCTGAAGTTGTAGTAAAAATCCTTTGGATACATTTATAGATAAATCATGTAAAAATTTGGCTTGTACTATTTAATTTTGCATTGTAGCAACAGAGAGCGACACAGAAATGCTACTAATGATAGTTGATAACAAAGCTATAATTCCAAAAACAATACATGAAATACATCTTTTTTGTCTTGACAATTGAAGCTGAGTATCAATTTCATCTAGTGTATGATCAGCATGAGAGTGATACCAATGATCACTTTCCACTGGCAACATAGCCCTACATGGTCGCCTAATGACAAATAACATAGGATCATGTAAACCCATTCCTACACACTCAGAAACATAACAATTTTAACAAGTGACATTATAATGAGTCTCATATTTGGAATTTATTCACAAATGACTTATCCCCTCACATAAAGGTATATTGTCATCCCAAACAGGCCTGTACTGTAGAGTTATAACGTTTGCTGAGAAAAGTTCCGTTGGGTGCAAATATGGCAAACATGGTGTTAATTGTTGCCCAAGGAAGCACCATCTTCCATATTTCAGGATTTCCTCGGCCATTGGCACCGAACCAATTTTGTTTCGGGTATCCTCTCTGGCGATGTTTGACATTAGTGTCGTTATCCCAAGAGATCTAAACTGGTTGATCTATGTAATGACAACTAGGTACATTTGTTCTACAGTCCAAAAATGGTGGATCGACTTGTCCAGCAGAGGAATCCCATATGTCCATATCCGGGCAAAGAGCCTGTGTTGATCCATATGGAAAGGAACATCCTGAAAAGTTTCCCGGTATGCCCATGGTGTAAGTAGCAACATTCGGGGAACGAACAAGGTCTTGGACTTGAAGAAGTCCTACTTTAAGGACTCCATCCAGTTCTCTAGGATCCAGTTTCTTTCTTAAAGACATGGAAGATGTGTTAACAGTAATGTTTACATGTACTCGATTATGATAAAATCTTTTCCACGGATTGTATTCATAGTGATACTTAATAGATTGCACCTGGCTGCAATGAGAGACAGCACTTAGAAAAAAGCACGTAGGAGCAGAATCAACCAAACCCGAGAAATTAAAAGGAAGAATGGAACGAGTTAGGTTAGTTACTACACAGAACTAGATTTTTCTTTTTTACTTATTTTTAGTTCCCAACATTTGCTTCCATACGTTTTCCATTTTCTCCCTCTCCCTCCACTCCCTCCTTCCCAAGACAGCATACAATCCAGTATGGGCTCTATACATACATTCCTATTAAACATATTTCTACCTTAGTCATGTTGTATAGGAAAATTACACAGAACTTGGTTTTCAAGCTTGTTTCCTAGGTCAGAATTCGTCTATATAGGAAGCCAGGCATCTCCAGCTAATAGAAAACTCAGAACTGTCCCTGCCCAACACCCTCAGAGCAGCTGGTTATCCTGGGGAAGAAGGATCTGTGGGGGCAACTCAGTTCTTGAAGAAAAAGAAAAGAAAGAAATAGTTGTGAACCCCCAGAGGCTTTGGGGACCATAAATAAATAAATATTCAGAGTTTTGCTGAGAGTTCCAAACCTGGATGACTGCCAGGGCCTAGCACTAAGCTTTCTCATCCCCTCCAATTCATGTGTTTCCCCTTCTTCCATGTTCCGGTTGTCTGAGCAGACCATAAGGCGGTTTCAGCATTCCTACAAGTTCTCTCAGCCTTTCCTGTGCTCCCTTCTCCCCTTCCTCCTCTCTCTCTCGCCCCTTCCCCTTCCCCTCTTCCTGCTCTTTTCTCTCACTCGGCCTGTCCAGCCCAGAGGCTGGGACCCAGTGGGCATTCAGTGGCTTTTAGTCTATCAGAGGAAGAGCTGATTTCCCAGCTTCCAGATCTGACTGATCCTTAGCCTGGAGGGGTGGGAATGTTTAATTAAGGGAGGGGGAAAGGCTATTGGCTCTCCAAGATTAACGTGCAAAATTCATCCACTTTACCCCTCCCGTTCACAAGAGATAGTAACGCAGCCTCAGTTGCCTTCTTCAGGAGGGTTTATGTGTAGCAGCCTGCCCAAGGTACCTCAGCTGGGTGGAGCCCTCGCTTTGATCTCTCCTTTGCTCTTTTCCCTTCTTACCAATTCTCCCATGTCCCCCTCACAGCTCTCGGGGATTCTGTCCTGTTTCGTAAAACTGAGCCCAGCGTCATCTTGGCACAAACACAAGTTGTGTAGAGCTGAACATTGAAGGCACACAGCTCACACCCCTGGTGACTTGGGAAGCCTCCAAAATTAGCTAAGGAAAAGGTAGTGGGAGGAGGAATACTTGTTATCAAGCCCCTCCTTCCCCCCCACCTCCCCAACCACAGCCAGCATCCAGGGCAAGTGGTACTCCTGTCTTCTCTCTTTCCTTCTCCCCTTGCTCTCACCACTTCTCTCTCTCTCTCCTCCTCCTCCCTCTCCTCTCTCTCTCCCTCTCCTCTCTCTCTCTCTCTCTCTCTCTCTCTCTCTCTCTCTCTCTCTCTCTCTCTCTCTGTCTCACTCTCTCCCTCCCTCTCTCTCTTCTCTCTCTCCCTCTCCTCTCTCTGTCTCTGTCTCTGTCTGTCTCTCCTCTATCAGGCTCTCACCACCAATCTCTCGACCTCCCCAGCTCTGCCCCTGTCCGTATGGATCTTCAGCTTTGCCGAGTTTGACCTGGCTGGCTTTGTCTAACACTCTGTCTCTCTACTTCTCTCCCCGCCCCGCCCCCCCCCCCCCCAGCTCTTTGTCTCTTGCTGTCTCTTCAGCCCTTTGCAGTCTCTCTCTGGCTCATGGCTCCTTTCCTGCCCTTCTGTTCCTGCACCTCTGTTTTGAGCTGTCTTTCTTTATCTCCTCTTTTCCCTCAAGGTTGCTGACCTCCCTACTGGCGCACAGCTCCCTCCTCCCTTTAAAAGCTCCTGCTCACCTGGGCAACCCTTCAAGCTATTTCCTTCTATCTTTCCACTTCTCCACAGTCAAACTCCTGGAAGAAACCGCTTCCATTCCTTGCAGGCCTGAACTCACCACCCACTTCTTTCTCCACCTCTTACAACCTGCTGCCCCAAACTTTTCTTTCTGAATTCATCAGTGATCTCTGGGTTGCTAAGCCAAGCCAAACTTTTCTCATTCCTCATCCTAGTCTCCTTCTGATTCTGGTGATTATCCCTTCCTTGCCTTTCTGGGCTTCGTTTGGTTCTCCCTCTTCCCGTGTGACCCCTCCTCAGTCTTCTGCTAACAGTGGGGGTTCCCCAGGGCTCTAGCGCGAGCCTTCTGCTGTGTGAGTGAGCCAGCCATTCATCCATCCATCCATCCATCCACCCATCCATCCATCCATCCATCTGTCCGTCCACCCGCGGTTTCTGGGCTCAGCACTCCCAGGGGGCTCTGCCCCCCATCCTGTAGCACAGAATAGGGGGTCCTTTGGCTTGGGATCCCCCTGAGCAGCGGGCGTGTGCGGCACCCCCCGCGAGGAAACTGCCTCCACCAACGTGGACGCCCGTGGTGCGGCTGGAGGTGCCGGGGCGTCCTGGGGGGGAGGGGCTGCCCCGGACCCCCTGGGGAGAGGGGAACACGAGGAAAGGGAGGTGCGTCTGCCTGGGGCTCGCTCTTTCCCCCGTCCCCTCCCGTTAAATGCTCCTTTTACTCTGCGTCTTTGCATGGGCACGAGGACCACCAGCCCTGGCGCCGGGCTCAGCAGCATCTGAACCCAGGTCAGCCGCCTGTCGAGAGGGGGCGGGGCACTGGGGGGCCTCGCGCTGGCCCGGGTCAGTTTCTCCTCTCCAGCTCCTGGGTCTCTCCTTCCATTCCTCCCTCCTTCGGTAGGCGGGGTCGGGCCTGGATGGGCCAATGGCTTGGCCGTTTCCCTCCGAGGCCCCGCCCCACGCAGGTCCTGGGGAGCGGGCCCGTCTGTCAGCCCCGGGCCGTACCATAGCCGGAGCGGCAGTGGGGGAGGCGGGAGAGGCCTTGAGCGGCCGCCCGGGCAGAGGAGCGGAGATCTGGGGGGGGAGCCCCCATGCCGTTCTCGGGTGGTGCGGTCCAGGGCGGGGCCTGGCGCGGGGCGGGGCCTCCTGGAGGCTCAGACCATGGGGTGTGTGGGGTGACAGGCGGAAGGGCCGTGGCAGCGGCAGCGCGAGCATGCGGTTCCCCGAGAGCTTCTCCTGCGCCCTCCTGGCGGCGGCAGCCCTGGCCACGGCCTGCGTGCTGGCCCAGCGAGCGCCCCCGGTGAGGCCCGCGCTGCGGGGGGCGGGGGCGCTAGGGGCGGGCAGGCCAGGACCCACAGGCCGGGGCGGGCAGGGAGCTGTGCGCGCCCCGCCCCCGTGACTGCCCGGCCTGGCCCCCTCTCCTGCTGCTACTGGGCTCGCGGTGGCCAGTGGGGGGCAGTGGCAGGGATCCTTTAACTCTCGGGGGCTCGGGCCCGGGCTGATCAGCAGCGTGGCCCGGGAGCACCCCCGCACGCCCTTAGCCCGGCACCCACTCCCCTTCCTGGCGCACCCCCTCCCCCTGTACCCCCTTTCCCCAGTGCTCCACTTCCTTGTAGCCATACCCCCCCCCCCATTCCTCCCGTGACACCATTGGCCGGGTGACCGGACTGGTCTAGGGGCAGAGCCAAGCTTGGCACTTCCGAGGCTTCTGCCCTTTGGGGCGGGGCGTGGTGGTCTCTGAACTGTCTGTGGTCCTGGCCTGGCCCTCCTCCCAGGGTCTTCCCCAGCCGCCCCGGTGGTGTAGTCTGGGCATTCAGAATGGGGTCCTGAGGGGGCCCAGGGATGCCGCTGCAAGCAAAGGCTGAGCCGCTCCCGGGGTCCAATGCGCCGCCCAGGAAGGACTGGGGACTGGACAGAGCCGGGCAGGGGAGGCTGAGGTTTGGGGGATGCTGTGTATGCTGGAAGACCCCCAGGCTCCCCGTTTGACTTTGGGTAGTCCTCTTGACTTGCCTTCTGTGGAGTGAGGGCTGGACCGGCCTCCTGCGGCCTCATTAGTCTCCAGGCGGGGGGGGGGGGGGGGAGGAAGACCTTCCTTGCCGTACTGGCTCGCGTCACGGCCCAGCGGCCTGAGCATCCCCGGCCCCCCCCCTCCCCCAGTCTGGCCTTGCTCTAGCAGTGCTGGCATCTGTGATGCACGTTCCTTACCTCTCCTGCTGCCCAGCGCCAAGCCCCTGCTGGACGTGGTCACCTGCAGGTCCTGAGGGTATCGAGCTGCTTGCCCAAAGTAGAGTCCACCTCCCCCCAACCCCAAACCCTCGTGAGCCTCCTTGCCTCTGCCAGGGACACCCCTATTCTTGTTCTCAGCCTTAGACCGTTCTGGACCCGGCACTTTCCTCACCTGCCCCAAGCCACCAATCAGCAAGCTTCTGTGCTGTGTGCCAGTCTCTGTGCTGGGCTCAAAGACCACAGTGAGACAGGAGCTTGTGTTCCAATGGGGGCAACACCTGTGTACCCATGTGGGTATTTAGTGTGCATTGTGTGTGGACACACATACAAGGGTGGTGTGGGGAGGTAGAGGTCTGGTAGCCCCCCATCTCCAGGGGCGGCTCTGGTTTTCACCTTTGCAGAACGTAGAGGGAGGGCCGTACCAGCCCTGCCAGCGTCTTGATGGCAGAGGGGCACACAGGATACAGGACAGTCCCGCCTGGGCATTCTGACCTTTAACCTTCTTTCCACAAGAGGATCATTGGACTGGAGAGCTGGTTCTCTACCACCTCTCTACGAGGTCTGGCCTAGGGGAGACTAGGGGTTCCAGAAGGGACTCAGAGTCAAGGCTGCTCTCACAGGCGGGATGACAGGCCAGGCTGGTCACACCGTAGGCATACCAGCAGCCTCCTGGCGACACTCCTTTGCAAACGGGTCAGGGAGGCTCTGCAGGGGAGTGGAGATGGAGGGCTAGGCCAGAGGGGAAGGAGCGGGGCAGGCTTCTCTCTCTGGGGCTGCAGGGCCGGCTTCCCTCTTCAGGGCTGCAGGGCCGGCTCCCCCTGCGTCTGGGGCGGCGGGAGCTCTCCTCTGCCGGTCTAGCTCAGCATCAGTGCACAGAGATCCCGCACGGAGACACCGCCTCCTTCGACACCCACGAGCTGGTTGAGTTCCCAGGTCCCGGCATCAGCCATGCTCTCTCATGGATCCCTGTAGCTTTTTGGTTCTGTTTTTGATAAAGGGGGTTAGCTATTGCTGACAGCCCTGGGCAGCCAGCCTTGGAGGGAAGGAGCCAAGCTGTCCTCCGTTTGAGAACAGTCAGGGAGAGTGGCATTTATTCTGAGCCCCCATGGGGCCTTTAGATGCTTGCTGTGTGGTGGCTGGTATGGGCTGACTGGCAGGATCGTGACAGACTGGGTGAGCTACATCGGGGCTGGCAGCACTGGTGTGTTAGCTCTCCATTGGTTGCTGCTCTGTGAGTGGTTTCTATACCCTAGGAGAAATGGGTGACAGCAGGCAAGGTCATTGGCAGGGTATCCCAGCCCACATGAATGCCTGCTGCTTGGGTCCCCATCAGAGGAGACACCCGCTCATTTCATGGGGCCCAAGGCCTCAATGGACAGAGTGGCCCATAATCCTGAAACTGATGACTGGTGGCCCAGGCTTCGATGGGATCTCTGTAGCGTCTCATTCCTGGGTCTCTTTCTGTCCCAGCCACAGGTCCCTTGCCCTCCCCCTCAACAGGGCCTGTGCTGAGCTCTAAAGATGCAGAGACAAATGCAGTCCTTGCCCTCAGAGGGCTTTTCTTTTTTAACTAGAAACCACATATTCACATATAAGTGAATAGAGACAAGGTACTTGGGGGGAGGGGCATGGGCACAGGGAGAAGATAGAACATCTGGGGGGTCAAGACCAAAGAGCCTCCTGTGGGAGCTGGTGCTGAAGCTAGACCCTGATGGAGGCTCGCTCCTCATTTGAGTGCCCTGGTCATTGGGTCTTGAGTGCTTGTCCCCTCTGAGGAAGGACACTTAGAGGCCCACGGCCTGTCCAGAGGAGGGATGGCCAGTGGGGAAGGACAGTCTTGGGAGGCACTGACCACAGATTGGACTAGAGAAGAGAAAGTGGCTGTTGCCAGGTGCCTGCTGCCCAGGGCCACTGAGAGGATCAGAGCTGCCTCGTGGCATGGCTTCTCATCCTATGCACAAAGCCCAGGTGTGTTCTCTCTTATTGGTCCTTGGTCCTCAGTCTGTGCTTTTGGGTAGGGCTAGACCATCTCTAGCTGGGTGTGTTTGTTAAGGATCCTGTGAGCATCCTGAACACAAAATATATTTCCAGCCCAGAGCGTGTCCTCTGCCATTGCCTTTGAAAGCCCAGGGTCATCTCTGTAGCGCATCAAGGTGTCAGAGGAAAACTTTGTGGGGAATGAAGACATCCCAACCATCATGCCCCTGAGCCAGAGTGCAGAGCCCTCCAGGGAGGGGGGCTCACTCCTTCCTGTCATCCCCACTTAAGCCATCATCTTTTCCCCACTGTTCCCTGCTCCACCCTTTGGGGCCAGCTGACCAGTCCACTCCCTCTTCCCTATGATTGTGGCCTTTCAGATGCTTGGTCACCTGCGCTGTTCCTCCCACGTCGTGTCTATTCCAGGCTAAATGTCCCTCGCCCCAGTCTTCATCCTGACATGCCTTCTTGTCTGTCTTTCCTGAAACGTGGCTCCCAGTCTTGAACCCGGGAGTCCATATGTGACCACCCCAAGGCCAAGGACAGCTGGAGCGTCCCCTTCTCCTCAGTGGGAGCTCCTTTGTTGGCTCTCTCAGCTTGTCGACACTGTTTTTTTATTGTCTTGTCTCTCCGTGGCTCTGCCATCTTGTATTTGTAAAGGAGGTTCTCGGGATCATGCCCATGTCCCTGTTCACTTTTTTCTCACTCAATTGAGCATCTTTTGGGTGTTGAGTCTGAGATCCCCCATCCCAGCTCTCCTTCAAGGCTTATGCCATCCACAGATGTGATAAGCCTGCCTTTCATGAATGCCTTTGTTTGTGTCGTTGGGTAAAATGTTGGCCTGGCTCAGGTCAAGACTTCACTGGAAACCTCATTCCAGGTGGACATCCACCCATTACTGGCAACTCTGAGTCTTCCTATCACTTCCAGATCCATCTCTGTGATTGGCTTAGACTCCGAAGTCGCTCACATGACTCTGTTTCATCCACAAGTGAAGGCCCTTACTTCTACACTATTCCCTTGGTCTCCTGGCCCAGTTACCATCTGCTCAGGAGCCATGCTGGCTGTTGCTGATGATGGCTTCCCTTGTGTGAGTTGCAATTTTGCCAGCCATTAAAGCCAAGCTCGTTGGTCTCTCTCTGATTTCCAGACTTCATTTTGAGGGTGTCCCATCCTCCTTGGGCTCTTCTGAGCCCTTGGCCTCCTGGCCCTTCCACATGGAGATGATAGGGACAGGATTGGTCCCCGTTTCTTCCTTCTTTACCTCTTTCTGTATTCGAATCCTGTGATAGAGTAGCCACTGCCCTCCCCTCTCCTTTGGCCCATCCCTTCTCTGTTGGCCCAGGACAGTCTCCCTTCCCCCGGCCACTTCCCATTTCTCTTAAGGCCCGTCATGCACAGATGACTTATTGGCTGTTCTATATTTAGCAGAGAGCAGACTCTGGCTGTTGTACTTAGAAACAAAGGCCTCCCTTGGTACACAATCCTTCTTAACCAAGTTTGCCATGGCTTCCAAAAACGCCAGGTCGTGTCCTTTCCTCCTGCTGTCAAGATGGCCCTTGGCATGCCCCCCTCTGATATCTGCTAACAGCAGTGGTCAGCATTTCTAGAGCTGTGCAAGGTCTGCAGACCTTACAAATATGACCTCATTCCCTCCTCACAGCCATGCTGAGAGGCAGGGGTCATTATCCAGGCAGGCCAAGGCTAGGTGACCGACACATGCACACAGCTGGGAGTGTCTGAGGCAGGATCTGAACTCAGACCTTGCTGCCTCCAGACCCAGACCTCTATCTCCTAAGCGTCCGCATACTGCCAGGCCTCGCCCTGTGTCTCTCTCCCTGTCTCTGGAGGGCAGTCTGCCTCCTTGCACTACCTGGCTCTTGCTGGTACTGGGGGCATTAACATCCAGCCATGGTCCGAGGCCTTTGTGGACAGTGCCTCCCACAGTGGCTGGGCCCTCCTCCCGCTTGGGAGGCCTCCTGGCCTTGTCAGATACAGGGGCTGGTCTTCCCTTCAGCTCCCTGTGGAAAGCCATCTGGATGAGATGAAGTTTGGGGTGAGCCTGCTTCTTCTGACCCTTCTCTGTGCCAGCTCAGAAGGGGCTCTTCGGCCTTGTGGCCACCCTGGAGTGTCTGGTGTGTTTGCTGACCCGGTAACTGTCTGATGTTCAGGTCTGAGCGCCCAGTTTAAAGGACACTCTGGCACCTTGAAGTCATTGAGCCCACAGGCATGTCAGCTGAACATCCGGCCTTGGCAGCACCCAGAAAGTAACGAGACCAAGCCCTAGAGCTCTCCACCTCCATGCCTCCATTCTCTCTGGTCCTCAGTCCTTCCTTTCTCTGCTGTATTCCTAGTTCTCTTTTAACAGGTAAGTCAGAGCACAGAATTGCAGGAGACCCCAGAAGACAGCAGACTCAACTTCACCAGAGCCCTTCCGCCATATCCCTGACCCTCTAGACTCCGCTTGAAGACTTGTAGCCGTGGGGAGCTCTCAGAGGCAGCTCAGATTTTTCCCAGGGTCAAACACACCTTGGATGACTTGTTGCTTGGAGCTCTAGGCCTCTCTGCCACACTGAACATGCAGGATTGTACAGGATTGTACAGGATTTCGGCGTCTTTGTGTCTTGTCCTTTGCCCTGCACTGACAATCCTGAAGGCCGCACCTGGGCCCGCCCAGTCAGCACTTAATGTCTACTGAGGCTGTAGAAAAAGGAGACTAAGCCTTCCTAGTAGGGATGGGGAGTGTCCCAGGCTGCTGGTCTCCTAGGTATTAGGCGGTCTCTACCTTCCACTCCAGTTTTTAACCCACCCACTTTTGCTAAAAACCCACCAGAGATAATTTGATAAGAGACTTCCATGCTGGCCACTCTCAATGAGCAGATTCCCTGCTAGCAGGTGGTGCTCTCTGGTGGCCTTTCACTTCCTTGTGAAAGGAAGAGGTTTCACTTCCTTCTCCAGCTCATTTGAGGCCTCCTGGAGGAGGTCCAAGGTGCTGAGCTAGCCCGAGGACCTGGGTTCTAATCCAGCCTCTGACACTTTGTTTGACCTTGGGCAAAGTGACAAAAAAAGGGCCCTTTCCAGCTGTCAGCCCTGGGGACCTGGGCATAGCCTTGCCGAGTGAAGGCTGGGCCCTGGGGGAGCAGTGAGTTGTTTGGGATGTCCTGCACGGGGAGTCACAAAGGTGGGGCTGACCATGGCAAGAGAGAGACTCACCTCCTGGACCCTCAGTTTTCTCACCTGTAAAGTGGGGCAGAAATATTTTCAGTACTTCCTTGCATGGTTTTAAGGAAGGAAATACTTGGTAAACTGTGATGCACAGATGTGTGCAATTTGGGGACCGTTTCCCCACTGCCTTCAGAGCTGCATGTTTCCTAAGGGCTCTGCCCCCACCCTGCCAAAAGAAGAAATGAGGAACATGTTGTTCAGGCTCTGTTCAGTTGAGCCAGACTCTCCGTGACCCCATTTGGAGTTCTCTTGGCAGAGACACTGGAAGGGTTTGCCACTTCCTTCTCCAGCTAATTTGACAGATGAAGAAACTGAGGAAAACAGGGTAAAGTGACTTGTCCAGGGTCACCCAGGCAGTCAGGGTCTGAGGCCTGATCTGAGCTCAGAAGATAAGGCTTCCTGACCCCAGGCCCAGCCAGCGCTGCCTCTAAGGGATGCTTTCTCCTCGGCTCAGCCCTGACCTCCCCATCAGTAGCACATCCCCTTCCCACAAGCTGTGGCTAGGGGGTTCCTGGCCAGGCCTTCCTGGCTTTTCAATCCTTGATTCCCCTAGTCAGTTAAAGGCCTGGCTGCAAGTTCATGCGGCCTTTGAGAGATTCCATCTCATGGGTAAAGTGCTTGAGCCAAGATAAAAATCATTATGGAAACAGCTTAGATGAGTATGCCCTTTGTGTGCCAGGCAGTCAGCAGCCCCTCCCTCTGTGCCTCTAAGGAGGGAAGGGTGGAAGGCAGGGCAGCCCTGGCCCTAGGCCCAGTCCCGGGGGAGCTCTTTGGGGATGAGGCTGGGCCCTGGGGGAGATGACTCAGGTGGGAAAGGGATTGAGGGACTGAGAGACGCTGGCTTAGAAGGGTGGCTTGTGTGGATGTGGAGATCACCAAAGCTGGGGTGAGGTGAGGGCGGGGGGCAGAGGGGAGAGAGTGGGAGTCCTGGCAGCCACTCCCTGGGGGGCTATCCTGTGTCCAGGGCACTGGTGACCTTGGGGAGGTCCTTTCTTCTCTGGGAGCTCAGGCCTGGTCATTTGTGAGCTGGCCCTGGGCTCTCACAGACAGGGTGGTGGTGTTGGGACCTCTCCTTCAAAACATGTGAAAGCTAAGGTGGGATTGATTTGGGACTTACCTGGGATGTTGGTGGTGTTTGTGGTTCTGTCCTATATGACTCTCTGTGACCTCATCTGGGGTTTCCTCGGCAGAGACACTGGGGCGGCTTGCCATGTCCTTCTCTAGATCGTTCCTCTAGAGGAGGAAACCAAGGCAAGCACGGTTAGGTGACTTACCCAGGGTCACACAGCCAAGACGTGTCTGAGGCTGGATTTGAACTCCGGAAATTGAGTCTTCCTAACTCCAGGCCTGGTGCTCTACCCACTGCACCACCGGCTGAAATTTTACAAAATCATCATAGTAATAATACCGTTTTACCCACGCCATCTTACCTGATCCTCATAACAACCCCGGGAGTCCAGTGCTCTTACTGGCCCCATCTCGCAGATAAGGAAACAGAAGTGGGCTGAGTCAGTGACTTGCCCAGGGTCAGTTGGCTAGTAAGGGAGGGGAGATCTGAACTCAGGTCTTCCTGACTCCAGGTCCCATTCTGACCCCTGCACCGCCCAGTGGGACTTGTCAGGCAGATCTCTGTTGGAGAGAAGGGCTCAGATCCCGGCCAGGGCATCTCACACTCCAGTCTGTTCAGGAGCCGACAGGATCTGCTCTGAAGCAATGCTTTCTTGTTTTTTTAACAGTGGACTGAAAGCTGCAGAAAAGCGATGTACCCTCCTTCTGGGCCCACGTGAGTAAAGCAGTGCTCCTGTGGGTCTTGGTGTGAGATTGGGAGTGGGCCCTGCAGTTAGAAGGACAGTCATGTTCCCAGACGCTTTCTGAGCTGTGACGCGCTCTGCCTCGATCCCCGTCTCTGTACAACAAGGGGTGTGGACTCCAGCATCTCTGGGGTCCATTTCAGGCTCCGAATGTCAGATCCTGGGAACCTTGTGATCCCCTCCCTCATCCATGCCCCAAAGATCTTAGGGAAAGGAGAGGATGTTAGCAAGGGAGGCCCATTTCCCTGTCCACCCTTGGGAGTTGACACTGTCCCACCCATTCCAGACACGAGCCCAGGCACAGCACCTAGTGGTGGCTGCAGGAAAGCTTATTTCTGGGCTCAGCCAGGGCACGGGCCTCAGGGCAGTGGGGGGAGCCCCAGCCAGAGCGGAAGGGGGCCAGCAGTGGGATGGTAGGGGAGTTCCAGGCCTCCCTTGCTGGTGGTTCACAGGTTCAGGAGCCTCATTGCCTGCCTGGTCCCAGGCTTGTGGGCAGCAGGGCACCATCCCTTTCTTTCATCTCTGCATCCCACTTGGCACACTCTTAGATCGCAGGAAACCCTGGCTATAGCTCCTGGCAGACCCTGCTCCAGTGGGAGTGGGCAGGGATCAGCCTTCATGACCCGCAGAGAAATTGCAACCGCATCCTGGGCTGGCTGCTGAGCAGAGGACGTCAGTCATCTCGTGTGGAGGATTCCTGTGCCAGGCCCTGGAGGAGCTTACCTAAGAGAAGGCCCAGCCTCTGGGCCTCTAGCACCTGATCAGGGCAGGGGAGACCTGGGAAGAGTGTGGGGTGAGGGCTGAGGATCAGGGGAGATTTCCTGGAGGAGGAGGGCTTTTAGTGGTGAGTAGCAAGTCAGGCTAATACGGGATGGCCTGGTGAGCAGGCAGGCAGGCAGGCAGCCAGCTCCTGGTCACCCCATTCTCCTCTCCCCTTGTGTGGGCAAACCTCCCCAGGATTCCCTCTCCTTGGCCTTCAGCATTCTCTAAAGTAGTGGTTCTCAACCTTCCTAATGCCGTGACCCTTTAATACAGTTCCTCATGTTGTGGTGACCCCCAACATAAAATTATTTTCATTGCTACTTCATAACTGTAATTTTGCTACTGTTATGAATCTATCTGATATGCAGGATGTATTTTCATTGTTACAAATTGAACATAACCCACAGGTTGAGAACCGCTGCTCTAAAGAGTCAAAAACTGACGGGTTTTCTGATCAGGGGATGGTTATGACCAAGTTGGTATACAGGGAAGTTTTTTCTTAGCAGTAGGAAGGATGGGATAGAAGTACTTAGCCCAGTGCCTGGCCCCAAGAAGGGACTTAGTAAAGGTTTATCGACTGACTGGAGTGGGGAAAGCCAAAGAGAGATCTCCCCCAGATGTGTCTGCCCACCCCAGGACACTGGCTTTAGAAGCAGAGGAAGGGACCCACAGAGACCCAAGGCCAAGGCCGCAGCCATTGGTCAAAACAGATTCGACCCGAGAAGAGAGGGGAGGAGAGGGCAGGGGAAGAGGTGGAAGTCATGCCTGCCCTCTAAACGTGGAAGCTGCGTGAACAGAAGGGCTGCAGACAGAAATGTGACAGCGGGAGGGAGGAGTAGGCCCTGGGACCTGAGACCATGGGCTCTAGAAGGTGCCTGAGACTGAGTTCAGTGCAGAAGGAGCTTTTGATTCAGGCAGAACATCCAGGTGGGGATGCCTGTAAACAGGTGAGGTGCTGAGGGAGAGGGCACCCACCCTCTCCTCCTCTCCAGTGAGGTGAAGCTCTGGGAGTGATGGAGATTGCCAAGGGAGAGTGCGGGGAGACGTGAGAAGAGGACCATGGGGAGCTGGTCTCCCGGGGTCTGGTCCTGTATAACAGGGCTTTCAGGACAATCCCCACACGCAGCAGAGTCACGTGGGTCACTGGGTGCAGCTCATGGCCATGTTCCTTCCCATCCTGATTTCAAGGCTAAACCAAGGCCTGTGTTTACGTATTTTTTATCAGTTAATACAATTGCAGCCTCTTTCTCATTGATCAGTTAATCAGAGCTCTCTCTCCATTTCATCCATGACCAAATGTATTAAAATAAGTGAATATACAACTTGTTAAAAGTGAGATCAGTGATAGAATGGCCGTGGCTGTTGACACTGTTTTGGCTGTGACCACAAACAGTCACCTCACACCCTCACACTTCTGAGTAAGGTCTTGCACCACCAGGATAAGGGGGAAAGTCTTATGACAATTCTCTCCATGCTCTTTAGGAAGTCAAGGTTAGTCAGAACAGTTCTATCAAGGCCTCTCTTTCCTTAGGTTTTGTTTTTTTCTTATGTCTTTTCTAACCTGGACAGGCCTTTCTCAATCCACCACATCACCCAGTCTTTCCAAATTGGCAATTAGCACTGCCCTTTCCACAGCATTCCACTTGGTTCTTAAAGCTACAGTAACTACAGCCCTCTCAAGGGAGGCTTCTGAAGTAGATGTTGGACAAATTAAGGGATGGGGGAGAGGAGCAGTGGAGAGACAGGAGGGAACAGGAGCGTGCTGGCTCTGGTCAGACAGAAAGCATGACTGATTGTTTCAGAAGCTGTGGAGCGGTCAGCGAGCACAAGCACTGCAGGAAAAAACCTTGGACTTCTAGAGCTGGGGGAGGGTGGTAAGGGGGAGAGGAGAAGGGTCTGAGGACTCCTCTCTGAAGATTAGGGAGATGAGCCTGCTGGCAGCAGGTTAGAAGGAGCAGTGGAGAGGAAGGAAGTAGAGAGAGAGGAATGGCTCTTCAGGCATTTATCAAATACCTGCTGTGGGCTAGGCCCTATGGGAAGCACTGGAGATACCCAGACCCCCCAAACAATGCCTGCCCTCATGGAACTCCCATTCTGTTGGAGGGAAACTGCGCAGAAAAGTCAGTACAATGGCTCTAGAAAGCCAGGGAGAGGGTCCTAGCCCCTAGGGGAAAGGGCCTAGGTCTCATGAAGGAGGCAATCCTTGAGCCAGGTCCTGAAGGAAGGCAGATCTGCACAGGGGCAGGGTGAAGGAGGGCACATTCCAGGTGCGGGGAGTAGCCTTTACCAAGGTGTGCAGATGGGAGGTGGAATGCTGTATGTGGAGAAGAGTGAGTCGGCAGTGCAGCAAGAAGGTAGGGTGCATGACAGAGGGAGGAAAGGTCAGCAGGAGCCAACTTGGCAAGGGCCCAACAGGCTGAGCAGCTGGCTCTGTGCTCAATCCTCGAGGCATTAGGGAGCCTCAGGAGGTTTGGGGGCAGAGCATTGGCCACTGGATGTGAGGCCAGTCTGACTCAGGGAAATGGGCTTGGGCAGTGGCTACCATCCCTGGGAGTGAGGGAGACAGATGTGAGACATGAGGGAGCCATGGCATCCCTGGCACTGAGTGGCTGAGGGAGAGGGAGGAGCCGGTGGCACCTTGGCCAAGTGGTGTGTTTTGGGGAAGAGAGAAGGCGTCCTGTGCTGGACCTGCTGTGTGCCCCCATGTTCCTCATTAGGGCACAGACATCTTTAGACTGGGGAGGATGGAGGGATTGGATGTGTTCCGTGCAGTCCCCAAGGTGGGATGCAGCTCCCGTTGTTTGTCTGAGCCAGCCTGTGTCATTCCACGTTTATCCTGCAGGGTGGCAGTCACTCTGGGCTGGGCCCGGCCCCCCCAGCCCCTCTTCACCCAGCACCAGGTCCTCACCTGGCCAGAGGGAGTGGCGGCCACCCATCATCCTTTTGCTTACTCTTCCCCTCTTCCTTGTTACACACTGAAGTTCCCAGGGTCCAGCACATCTCAAACCCTTCACCACTTCTGTTGCTGCTGGCCCTAGGACCCAGAAGGAATCTTAGCCTTCCAGGAGGCAGCAACTTCAGCCTTCACCAGATTCTGGTCTCAAGAAAGACTCCAACTCAGTTCTCAGTCAGCTTCCAGATGCTGGGAGAGAAACACTCTCTCTCTCTCTCAGCTGGCTTCAGTCTCCATGATTCTTCCTCCACCAGGAGCTGGCCAGGAGGAAAATCCTTGATTGCAGTTCTTTGTCCCTGGAACTCTTCTTATACACACACACACACACACACACACACACACACACACACACACTTCCTGTCTCAGCCAACCGCCTCCTGCCATGTCAGCAACAGGAGAAGTTCACACCCTCTGCCTCTTTCACAGAAGTACTTAGCGCTTAGTTACTAAGGACCAAGTACCTGCTAAATTAATTACCATTACACCCAGCTAAACAAATTGAGAAGGCTACAATCACAATCCAGGCATCCACTTCCTCTCCCCTTCCTCTCCTAAACCCTTTGCAGTCTGTTTTCTGGCTGCATTGTTCAGCTGAAACGAGTAGCCAGATCTAGTGACCTTTTTCTAATGACCTCACTGCGGCCTTGGACAGTGTCAGACACCTTCTCCTGCACCTTCTTCTGGATACTTTCTCTTTTCTAGGTTTTCTTACTGCTTTCTCCTCCTCTGACCACTCCTCAATTCCCTCTGCTCTTTCCTCATCCTCATCATGCCTTTTGACTTGAGTATTTCCCAAGGCTCTCTCCTCATGTTGTCCCTCTTGGTGATCTTCACCGCTCCCATGAGTTCAGTTAGCCTCTCTCTGCAGATGAGGTGCAGATCTCAGTATTCCACTCCCATCTTCCTGACCTCATCAGCTGCCTCTAGGGACATCTCAAACTGAACATCTGTGCCACAGATATCTCAGACTCAACTGTCCAAAAGTGAACTTATCTTCCCCCTCTTCATTCCTAACTCCCCTCTTACCATCAAGGGCACTAGTGCCTTCACAATCTAGATGTCTCTGTCCACTCCTCTCTCTTCCCTTCCCTTCCTCCCATATCCATGTCCATTGCTGAATCTTGTTGTTCTGATATTCACAGCATCTCTCACATATATCTCCTTCTCTCCACTCAATGCTACCAGCCTTGTTCAGCCCCGCTCACTTCTCTCCTGGCCTATCACAATGCCCTCCAATTGGACTCGACTTGCATCTTTCCCATCCATGTTGACAGATGGTTTTTCTGAAGCCTTCTGACCATGCTACCCTTGAAGGGCCGGGAGCTTTAGGGGTTCCCTCTTCCCTTCAGGATTCAGTGCAAAGTCCTTGTCATTCAGACTGCCCAAGCTGTCCTCTTCCTTCTTCTTAGACTTCCATTCTGTGGCTTCTCCAGGAAAGCCACAGTGACCTAAGGCTGTTCCTCACAACTGACTCTCCATTTCCTGAATTTGCTATCTGCCATGCCTGGAGTGCCCTCCCTCCTCACCTATACCTCTTGGCTGCCCTGGCTTCCTTCCAGACAGCTCAAATTCCTCCTTCTGTAGGAGGTCTTTCCCAGTCCCCCTTAAGAATAATTTCTTTCCTCTGAGATTCTCTTCCATTTATACTGTAAGAAGTCAAGATGATGAAATGAAGCCTGCATTTTTACCAAAATCTCTCAACACATCCTCTCTACAACATCTTTTTAAAATGCACCAAATTTTGAGTGGGAAAGCCAACAAAAAAGTCACAGTGAGTCATTTTTCCAGCCCAGGACAGCTTAGGAAGACAGAAAGAGAGGTCTGCGGACGCTGGCAGGGAGGCTGAGCACAGCAGAAGCAGTGCTGGTTGTGGACCGTGTTTTCAACAATAGTGGTGTACTGAATACCTGGTCAGAAAGACATCCTGAGAACCCTGTACCAATGCTGATAACAAGGTTGGGCTCCATTTGGCAGCTCTGTCTCTCATTACCCAGTTCTAGGGAAGAGAAGAGTGATTGTGGTTGCCAGGGAGCAGGAGTCTTATCCCTGGGCAAAGAGCTGAGCACAGACCAGGAACACAGTGACCGGACCTCTCCCTGGTCACAGTACATTGGAAGGAACAAAAGTTATAGGCCCCTAGCCTGAACTGGGAAAGCTGCGAAAGCTTAGGTCAGACATGCCCTCATCCCCTCCTTTGCCCAGAGGTGAGCAGAGCCTAACTATGGAGACTAACAAAGTCCAAGGTCAGTAAGTAGGCTGGAAGAATGGGCGAACAAACAGACAAAGAACCCGGTCACAAAATTCTACTCTAGGAAGGAAACCTCAAGACGCAGACTCAGAAGACGAGAACTTGAAACCATCCACAGGCAAAACCTCAAAGAAAAATGCTGATTGGAGACAAACCCAACAGAATTCCTAGAAGAACTAAAGAAAGAGATTTTTTTTAAAAGAGGGGAAATTATTATAAATTTCAAATAAGAACAGTAGAGGAAAAATTGAGAAGAGAAATGAAAATGATATAAAAAGTTATGGAAAGATAATCAATAGCTTGATAAAAGAGACACAAACAAATACTAAAGAAACCAATTTCTTAAAAATATCGAAGAAAATAAGTCCTTACAAATCAGAGTACGTCAAGTAGAAGTCAATGACTCCATGAGACATTGAGAGACAATAACACAAAGTCAAAGACTGAAAAAATGGTGTGTGTGTGTGAAACATCTCATAGGAAAAACAGCCTGGAAAAGAGAGTGAGGGGGTTTAAGATATCTCTATCTCTATATCTATATCTGTATATATCTATATATATCTAAAGATGTGTGTGTGAGTGTGTGTGTGTGTGTGAGTGTGTGTGTGTGAGTGTGTGTGTGTG
>CM053583.1:205228868-205245606 GCA_028627135.1 Pseudochirops cupreus
TCACTGTCGTTTGAGGATCTGGCACTGGTTACCTTCCTTTACATTTTTTCATCCCAAGGCCTTTGGAGTTGCCTCGTTTCATCGTATCGACCAGAAGAGCTCAGCCGCTGCGGGCTGAGCGTTCGACAACGTTGCTGTCGCTATGTACAGGGTTCTCCTGACTCCGCTCGCTTCTCTTTGCATGACTTCTTGGGACCTAATGAGCAATTCATGCGTTTTCATTCCAGGTACAGAGGTCCGGTGCCTTGGTACACCATCAATCTTGACTTGCCCCCGTACAAGCGCTGGCACGAGGTCGTCACAGACAAGAGAGCAGGGGTATGAGAGCCTTCCATGCTTTTTTATAGAGTTGTATATAATCTTTTAAACACATGTAACATTGCAATCACCTGTTTATTAACTCTTTGGAGAGTACTTTCTTTTTTGGGGGCCACAGTTCCACTGCTGACTAACCCATTCCTGAGCTGTTGTTTTAAATCAGGCTTTCCGGAGGGCCTGGCTCTGACCGTGCCTCAGCTTGGCGAGAGACTTGGGGCTGGCAGCCTTGTTGGGGAGTAAATTGCCTTTACTTTGTAGTTATTACATCATCAGATGCTAACTGACTTTGTCCAGATGAGTGCAGAAAGATTTCAGAGAAGGGAGAGGCTATTGAGAGCAAAGAGGATAGATGGGGCTTTGGAGGAAAAGGGAACGGTTGAGCCTTGGCCCCCGTAAGGCACAGTGGAAAGAGCGCCTGATTTGGCATCAGAGACGGAGCTGGGTGTAAGCCTGGCCTTGGCACTTATGACCTGGATCACCTTTCTGGGGCCTGCTTGAGGCCTCTGCACCCGTGCCCTGTATTGGGATAGCCTGGCAGGGCCCATAGGCCCTGGGGAATGGCTTCCACAAGCTGTTCGTGTTACTGTAGAGAAATTCCCAGAGATCGCCCTGGGAATGGGGTCATCCTTTCCTCTGGGGGTGAGATATTTGTAGACAGAGATGCTGGTCTTGCCTGACTCTGATGCCCTCCGGGCATGTCCTTTGGATAGCCTTCTCCTGCACCCATACTGCCCTCACGGTGCAGCCAAGGGTACCTGCCAGCATCCAAACTGGTCCTGGCCCTCCCAGCCCACAGTGACCTTGACTGTGGGTGTCGTGACATCATCACGTTGCTCTTTAATTGTTCCAGGTATTTGGATGAGAGGCTCCCTGGTCAAAACTGCTCATTTTACAGATGAGGGAACTGATGCCCCGGTGGGAAGGGCTATGCCTGAGGTTACACAAGGAATAAGAGCAGGGTGGGGATGGGAAGTCACATGTTCTGACTCAGTCTGAGGCTCCTTGGCCTGGAGCCCAGCAGGAGATGGGGTGCTTTCCTTGGGGTTCAGGGTAGGGCTTTGCCCCCTTGGGAACTGTTCCTTCACCTGTGTGAGCTCTTATTTTCTCTCTCCCATCAGTGAGCCTGCTGGTGCCCATCCTGCCCACCCTCACCCGGTGGCACTGCATGAGTAGCTTTGGAGAGTCAGCAGCCCTTGGCAGGTGTTAGGGGCTTCTAAATATTTGTGTCTTCAGACTCCCGGCGTTGCCCTTGGGTTTCCTTTACAGTCTTTCACACCATGCTTTAATGCCCAGATGGCCCTGGGGCCTCGAGGGGGGCTTCCCCAGAGCAGCCGGGCTCCTGGGCTCTGGGCTCTTTGGGCTGCTCCCCGCGTGCCCGGCCCTCATCCCTCTCTGGTCGTGCTCAGGGTCAGGAGAGAAGAGATAAAAGTTGGATTTTCAAGGTCCAGTTAGCCTGCAGCAAGCTCCTCTCTCACAAGCATTCATCTTGGTGTACAAATTCTAATTCAGTTATCTGTAGTCAGAAAACCATGCTGGATTTGGAGGCAAATCCAGGCAGCTGGGCTTGGATCCCAGCTCTTCCACTCTGAGCCGACAGCTTCTCCTTCTGAGCCTCAGTCTGCTGTCTGTAAAATGGGAGCATTGCACCTTCCCGGCTCAAAGTCTCTGATCCTCACCGGCTTGTGTCCTGGTGACTCCTCCCCCTTTCTGACCAGTGCCTCTGTTTGTCATCCCAGATCCGGAACGTCGTGCAGAATGTGATGAACGTGGCGAACTCTTTCTTTCCTAGTGGGAAGTTTATGAAGATGGTGGATGAGCACTTGGTGAGAAGCTTTATTGTCACAGTCATCTTTCTGCTTGGACACATGTGTGCATCTCTGCACGTGTGGATCGGTGGGATCTGTGATTCACTTAAGGGGAGGACTGACCACCTTGCCCGGGGGTGGAGGCAAGGCAGAGGAGGCCAGGGGAGGTTGGACTAGCTCCATCTGTCTTGGCCCCACACCGGGGAGGTGGTGAATGTGGTTAGGACACCAGTCTACCTCGCTACCTAACACAGCTCCGTTATCTCTTGGCCCCCAGGATATTCCATTGTGCTGGACACTATCTCCCTCTCCACTCCAAGCCCTGCTTTTATTCTGGGGGACTAAGGCACCCTTCATACACCTGCACCTTCCCATTCCTCAGCTCCCCTCTCCTCCACCTCCATCCCCCTCTTTGCCGCCAGGGATAGACCCCCTTGATCTCCCACAGTGCTGATGAGTCTCACACTCTGCAAGGCCTTGACCCAAGCCTTTCCTGCCACCATGGCAAGCTTGTCCTTCCTCCTCACTGGTCCCTCCAGGCTCGCCACCCATCCCTCAGTGTTTGGCCCCCCAGGCCATATGACTCCTTCCCCCTTGCCCCTGCCCCACCTCCCCTGGCCTTCTGTGGATGCTCACCCTTGGCTTACTCTCATCATGCACCTCCACCCCTACTCACAGGCTGCCAAATAGAGCTAGAGAAAGTATTCCTAAGGTGCCCAGAAGGTCCACTGTGAATGGATGGCATCTGATCTCCACTGGGCCTGCCCTTTGCACAACTGTCCCTCCCTTACTCCCCATGGTGGCTGTTCTAGACCCTCTGTTCTCTCTTCAAGCGTCCCAGGCTATCCCCTCGCCCCAGCCCTAAGTGCAGCCCCCACCTCTTCCTTCGCTGAGAAAGCAGACCGTTACGGGAGAGGGCTTTCCTCCTCTTTGTGCTTCCGGACTCCTCAGCATCCTCCACCGCCCCTCCCCGTCCTCCCTCACAGTTTTCACCCCTGACTTTGAAAGAAACTTAGTGCTGTCCGTTTTCCTGTTCTGAAGAGAACGAAGCATTAAAACCAACATTTCTTTTAAAATTTATTTTTATGTAAATAGTGTTTACGGGGCGGCTAGGGGGTGCAGTGAATAGAGCACCGGCCCTGGAGTCAGGAGGACCTGAGTTCAAATGTGGCCTCAGACTAGCCGCGTGACCTTGGGCAAGTCACTTGACCCCAATTGCCCTGCCTTCCACCCTCCAAAAAGCAAAAAAAAATAAAAAAGGAAACAGTATTCATGTTTCCAATTACATGCAAAGATAGTTTTCAACATTCATTTTTTACAAGATTGAGTTCCAAATTTTTCTCCCTACTTCCTCTCCTCCCTCCCCAAGATGGCAAGCAATCTGATATGGGTTATACATGTTACACATATTTCCATTAGTTGTAAAAGAAGAAACAACCAAAAAAGAAAACCACAAAAAAGCCCCAAAGGAAGTGAAAATGCCTGATCTGCAGTCAGACTCTATAGCTTCCTCTCTGGATGTGGATGGCATTTTCCATCATGAATTCTTTAGAATTGTCTTGGGTCATTGTGTTGCTGAGAAGAGCTAAGTCTTTCAAAGTCAGTCATCACACAATGTTGCCGTCACTGTGTACAGTGTTCTCCTGGTTCTGCTCACTTCACTCAGCATCAGTTCACGTAAGTCTCTGCAGGTTTTTCTGGAGTCCGCCTGCTCATCGTTTCTCATAGCACAGTAATAGTCCATAACAGTCATATACCACAGCTTGTTCAGCCGTTCCCAGTTGATGGGCACCCCCTCCATTTCCAATTCAAAACCAACATTTCAACAGAAAACTTGGCTGGCATTTAAGAGCAGATGAATATTAAGAGTTTTCTTCCACACAGGGACAGTCTGTGATTTCTGGGCCTGATGGGAAAAGCTCTACTTTTCCCAGCGTTTCACTTTAGAACTAGCATCTCTAGGACATTTTAGGTGGGGAGAACAGGGCTGAGCATGACCTAATGATGCCTCTACTTTCTGAATTTCAGCCCGGCATGATTGGCAACCTTCCCTGGCCCTTTGAGGAAGAATTGAAGGGCATTGCAGATGTGTCCGGAATCCCCTTTGGTAACCTCTGGGGCTGGGGCACAGGGGAGGGAGAGAGAGAAGGGGAGAGAGAGGGAGAAGCGGAGGGAGAGAGAGAAGGGGAGGAAGGGGAGGTCTCCTCTGGTTCTTGGAGCATTTTAAAAGCCACTCTGTGCTAGAGGAATGCTTTCATGGTGCTTTATAAATTAAATAAAAGAGGATACAGGAAGAATTGTTGGAAAATTAAGGCTATCCCCTCCCTAGCCAAGAACCCCCTTCTATACAGCATGCCCAACAAGTGGCAGGCAGACTTGTCCTCATACCTCCTGAGACAGGAAGCTCACTACCCTACTTTGGGACAACTCTTGGTGGTAGGCAACTTTCCTGGCTTCCAGCCTCCCTTTGCCTCCTTGTTCTCCTCCCAGTACCCTTGGGGGTCCAGCAGTGCACATGTGGTCCCTCTTCTGCTTCCTAAGGAGAGCTTCCACAAGCCCCCCTGCATCTCCTATGCTTGGTCCTCTCAGGTGGCGTGGCCTGGGGGCCTTTGCCATCCTGATCACCCCTCTCTGGGGGCTCTCTGCGGCCGAGCACAGAACTTCAGCTGAGCTGTGAGCAGGACCAAGGGTGGGGAGCCTCCCCACCTCCTTAGCCCTGGACACTCCCTCCAAGGTGGTACTGCTGAGTCCCTGTCTGGTGTCATCTCATGAGATTCAGCCTGAGATCTTCCTGGATCTGGTGTCTGACTTCTCCCTGCTCTGTGGCTCTCATCCATGGCTGTATCTGAGGCACTCATCCAAATGTTGAAGTAGCGCAGCTCCTTGGGGCCCTTCTGTGGACACCTCACAGGTTGACATTGAACCCTTAGTGACAGGTCTTTGGCTTCCTCCCTTCCACCAGTTCCAAATCCCCACCTGGTTGTGCTCTTTCCTTCCCCACATCTCCATCCAGTGATAGCAAGAGACTGTCCAAAAGTGCAGCTGAAATCCGGGTTGAACTCAGTACAGGGAGACAGACAGAGGTCTCCAGACACTGGAGACAGGAGCATGTTATGCACCAGAAAATGATGGACACAAGGGCAAAGGGAGGTCTCAGGCTCATACTGGAATACCTCTAGACCCACACCAGGGCAGTGCAACAGGGATGGGCGTGAACTGGCCCAGCTCCAGATCCAGGGATTGACTGAGAAAGGGTCCCCCCTGCAGGGAGGGAGGCTCTGGGCAGTGTGCGGGCAGAGAAACTCACAGCTCATTACCAGCAGCAGCAGCAGCAGCATGGCTCAGACCCCAGGCGCAGAACCGGGTCTCATTTCCAATACCTAGCCAAAGGAATAACCAGGGTGGGGGCCAAAGGGAAGCCCACAGTTCTGCCACTCTGAACCAGCAGGGTTTCCCAGCTGACTGGAAAGCAGCATCTGCCCTTACTCAGATCCAAACCCAGGCCAGGAACTTACAGAGCTCAGACCAGAGGGCAGCAATCAGACTCTGCCCTGGGTCAGACTTCTGGGAGCACCTAAAGCTTGAAGGTCCCCACACTGTCCCTGAGAACTCAGAATAACATGCCCAGCACCCCAAGGAAGAAGCAACCAGAGCAGGCCAGCCCTTCCCTCTGGAAGTGCCACAAAGCCCAGCCCTCACGTTAGGTCCCTGGGAGAATGGACAAACAACCAAAGACCCCGCTGTGCTGAGAGGTTGTTGAGGGAGGGACCCTCAAGACACAGACACAGAAGAGAATGCCTCCAACAAGCAAAGCCTCAGAGAAAAACAGCAGAGGTTCTCAACGAGAATTCTTGGAAAAGATGAAACGAGTTTAAAATGTGGTGTTTTTTTGTTTGTTTTGTTTTTTTTTAGGGAGGGAAGGCAAGGCAATTGGGGTTAAGTGACTTTCCCAAGGTCACACAGCTAGTAAGTGTGTCAAGTGTCTGAAGTCACATTTGAACTCAGGTTCTCCTGACTCAGGGCCAGTGCTCTATTCACTGCGCCACCTAGCTGCCCCTAAAAATGTTTTTATAAGTGAAATGAATGTTTGGAAAAGAAATGAAAAATGTGGAAGAAAAAATTGGAAAGGGAATCAACAGCTTAACACAGGAGGTACAAAGCCTGCCCGAGGAATAAAATTTCCAGAAAATTAGAGTAAACCAGATGGAAGCCAATGTCTCCATGAGGCAGCGAGAATCATTAAAACAAAGTCGAGAGGCTGAAAAAACAGAAGGAAACAGAAGACGTGTCATAGCAAAGCCAAATGGCCTAGAAAACAGATTGAGAAGACATGAAGAATCATTGGACCCGTGGGTGCATGACCCAAAAGGAGTCTGGACATCCTGTTCCAAGAAATGGTCACAGAGGAGTGCCTGCGTCTCACAGGAGGGCAGAGGAGAAGCAGAGCCCTGCTTTGTTCTCCCTGTCCTTCTCCACCCTCCTCCAGCATCAAGTTGCTGCTGTGGGTAGCTGGGCCCCTCTAGCTAGGTCCTTCGTTCCCTGGGGCAGAGGGGCTGGAGGGGCTGCACGCCCTGGATCTCTGCTCTGTTTACTAGCCTGGCACATGCCTTCTTCCCCTCAGGCGAGATTCTTTCATTCAACATTTTCTATGAACTCTTCACTATCTGTACGTCCATCGTAGCAGAAGATAAGAAAGGTAGGAGATGTGTATTGGGTGCTGAATGGGGAGGGCAGCAGGCTTGGCTTTAGTCATGGGTTCCCCATTGCCACCTCACCCGCCACACACACTCTTCTTAGATGGCAGGCCTCTGCGGCCATGGCTAAAACCTGGCACTCTCAGACCTCACCACGCTTCCAGTCGTTCACCTTAGCCCAGCAGGGAGGCCTTTAGCATCTCTCCAGCCTTGACACGGTGCCCCTGACCACCGCAGGGTGGCCTGTGCAGACCCGCTGAGATCATTGGTACCTCTGCCATGCCAGTATGGCATTCTCCCTTCTTCCCCTCACCTGGACCTCGTGCTTCCAACAGCAAAGACAGCCCCCAGGATCTCCCAAGGCCGAGACCCTGGGATCACTGACCACTTGACCGTAGCATTCCACCTCTGCCTTCCTGCTCAGGAAAGGAGCTGGCTGCCATCTCGGGCATGGAGAGTGCCATGATAGATGCTGCTGCCATCTCTTCTCCCTACTCCTTCAGAACTTCCTAGGTCCTTGACCCTGTCTGCCAGAAGGAGAACCTGGGAGCCATGATCTTGACCACAGCAGCATGGCTAGCTTGACCAGGTGCCTGCCCAACACTAGCCAGTCTGAGGGCCTTGGCTTTGTGGTCAGCAGAGGACTCCCCTTTGCTGTGAGCTGGTGGCAAGGGAAAGACAGGGACTGTCACGGGTTCTAATCCTCACTCTTCCTTCTCTCTCCTGAGGTCATTTGTTCCATGCTAGAAATATGGATTTTGGTGTCTTTCTTGGGTAAGTAGAGAAGGCAGTGCTCAGGCTGGCCTGAACGCTGACCAGGCACCAAGGCTATTTATGGTCATTTAGGCCAAGTAGTGTGACCAGGTCTCTGTGATGTGAGGGTGAGAGGCAGGCCCAGCCTAAACCTGAAGTTTACAAGGGATAAGCCGTTAGGCCCAAAGTGGGAAGCAAGTTCATTTAGCCTGAGGCTCCAGGGAAAGGGGTCCCAGAGGCAGGCCAGGGAAAGGCAAGAAAACTGGGATGGGAATAGGTGTGAGGGATCAAGTGGGGAGGAAGAGGGAGTGGAGAGGAACAGCAGCCAGGCCACAGGCCATTCCCCAGACCTTCCCACCTGGAAGGCCACGAGGACAACCCCTCCCCCCCTCTCGCCCATGTCAGGTTCAGGTCAGTCCAAGACTTAGATTTTCTCCAGGGTGGAGACATCCTTCCTGGGGCCTACCTCCAGAGGGCATCTCGAGCTTGTGGCCACACCACAGCCAGGCCCTTTCCATGGCATGCCTGCCCCATCTCATGGCATGCCAGACCCATCTCATGGCATGCCAGGCCCACAAAGACGTGTCTTCTCACCCTGGGGCTGCCTGTGCAGGTGGAACATGAACAACAATTCCTGGACTGTGACGGAAAATCTGAAGCCAATAACCGTGAATTTGGATTTCCAGAAGAACAATCGAACAGTCTTGAAAGCTACCTCGTTTGCAGGCTACGTGGGCACATTGACGGGCATGAAGCCGGTGAGGAGCCTCTGTTTCTGGGCCTGGGGGTAGTGCTGCCATCAGCCTCGTGGCAGCTTTGAGGGGGAGGAGGTGGGATGAGAGTGAAGCGGTCAGCTGAGGGTGGTCATCCGGCGTGGGAGCCTGGGCTTGGGCACAGAGGGGCTGGCCCAGGCCTGCTTCTGTCCCTGTGCTCGGCACCAGAACTGGCTGCTCTGATGGAAGAGCTCTGTCCATGTTCCATCCAGGGGATCTTCAGCCTGACCCTGAATGAGCGCTTCAATTCTAATGGGGGCTACCTGGGTAAGTGACAGCTCCTGGAGTCTGGGGGTGGGGTGGGGGTGGGCTTTTCAGAAGACCCCCAAGGCCATTCGTGCATGTCTGTCCACTCTCTCTTTCAGGCATCTTAGAATGGATGTTGGGCAGGAGAGAGGACACGTGGATAGGCTTCCTTATGAGAACCGTCCTGGAGAATGCCACAAGGTAGTGGCCCCAGGGTCAGTGCTGACATGCCGGGTTCCAGCCCTCTGTGAGGCCCCTGGAGCGTGGCACTTTGTTGGGGCTCAGCCCCAGAAGTCTCCCCGGCCCTCCCTCAGGACCTCCTCTCTGGTGGGAGGGAGAGTGGCAGCTGCCACTGTCTCTGCTTTGCAGAGGCTTCAGGGGTCAGAGGGGAAGGGGGAGGGAGAGTCACACCCCAAGGGGGGCCAGAGCCAAGATTTTGCTGCCTGGCTTCTCCCATCACGTGAGCCTTGCTGAGCCCCTCAGGGCCTCTGCTTCTCTTCTGTGAGATGAGTATGACATCGCACAGTGGAGGGCCTGCTTTACAGGGCTGTGGTCAAGGACCTGTGAGGCTGACCACCAGTTTGGGGAGCCCTCTGTGTAGGGGTTACAGAATTCTCAGCAGTTGCTGGTAGGTCTCAGAAGGTGTCTCCTTTTTACCTTAATCCAGAAATGACTCTCAGGCACCAATGTCCACTCTGACTGCTACATTTGGGGTGGTCGCTCTCAAAACAGGCCCCCCAGATTTGGCCCCATCGGCTTCCTCCCCTCGGCCTCGAGTGGCCTCCATGGGGAGGGTGAGGGCGGCCCTGGGGCTTGGCTCTGCTCTCCACTTTCCATTCCACATTGACTTTGCCAAGTCTGAAGGACAGAAGCTTCTGGGGATATGCTGATGGCAAAGCCAGGGGCCACAGATGTGACATCTCCCAGAAGGGAGGCCTCTGGAGGGCCAGCAGCACCCTCTGGGTAGACTGAGGGAAGCAGTGACATTTCTTCCATCTCTCCCGTTTACCTGTGCACAGCTACGACGAGGCCAAGAACCTGCTGACCAAAACCAAGATCCTGGCCCCGGCCTACTTCATCCTGGGAGGCAACCGGTCAGAGGAGGGCTGTTTGATCACTCGGGCCCGAAAATCCACCTTGGACGTCTATGCGTGAGTGTCCGGGGGAGCCCTGAGCTCAGGTGGGTGTGGCTGTGGGCCGAGGCTCAGGGCGCTCTCTGTCTGTGTGCAGGCTCAAGCCCTCCGAAGGCAGGTGGTTCTTGGTGGAGACCAACTATGACCACTGGAAAGCCCCCTTCTTCCTGGATGACCGGAGGAAGCCTGCGACCCTCTGCTTAAACCAAACCACCCAGGAGGTGAGTCTGCAGAGCCTCAGGCTGCGGAGCAGAGAGAAACTGCATGTTCCTGCCAGCCTACTGTATGCTTCTGCTTCTGTGGGAAAAGGAGGGGTCAGATGGCAGCTTTGGGCAGATTTAGGGAGAAATGGAGGACAACTTGAGGGAGAACCATGTCCAGGCCACTCCTTTTAAGTAGAAAGGGTGGGGGGCTGCTGGGAGCTGAGGGCCCTGAAGAGGGGGGCTTGTCAGAGCAAGAGAGGCAGAGGCAGAGGGGCTGTCAAGATGGGGAGGAGCGGGCTAGGCTCAGAGCTGCCTGGATCCCCCACCAGCAGAGGACAGGGCAGGCCCCAGCACGTGCCCCCTCCTGGAAGGGTCTTGGGGAGAAGGCACCTCAGGGAAGGCATCCTCCTCTGTATTCTCCCCCTGGAGGAGGGAGGGGCCCAGGAGCCTCACAGCCAACCCCAGGAAGAAGTGTTTGGGGGAGAGGGAGGGGGAGGAGGGCACCTTGGCACTCGAAGGATGGTAGAGAGGGCCGAGGGCAATGCCCCGGAGCGGAGGATGGTGGAGAGCCGCCAGTATATTGGAGCTTCACGGTGGTGAGTCCCCACTGTTAAAGAGTGGTCCGGAGAAACTCCAGAATCTCTGGAGTCCAGTGGCAAAGCATAGGTCAGGAGGATGCAGGGGGAGACCCTGTCCTTTTTAAGCTGGCGTGTGTCCCAGGTCTCTTTGTCGGAGGCTATGCCCCTTCAGTGATTAAAGGCTAGCTAAGAACTGAGATCAGAGATGGCCTGGTCAGGGAGGGGAAGGCCTTGCGAGGTTCCGGCCAGAACAGAAGCAATCGCAGTCTACACTCTGAGCTGTCAAAGCCCAGACAATGAGCCGAGACCCAGATGACCCACAGGAAGGAGCCTCAGAGGGGTGACCGACATTGGCACAGTGTCATGGGCACACAACTCCAGGCCATCAGGCACCTACTTCCTCAGGGAATGGAGGAGAGGAAAGTTAATCAGGGTAGTGACTGCTGGCGAAGGAAGAAGTGTCTGAGAAGAGGGTCTGCCCAGCCCATGATGAAGGGCACCCATTGGGGTATCTTGATCTCCTCCGAGGGGCTGTAAACTAGAAATCTTGGGAGAGGGAGAAGATGACCTGTCTCTGTAAGAAAGGGAGCAGAGAGAGGCCCAGAAGCCGGCAGGAGACAAAGGCCAGGCAAGGCTCCGCTGGTAAAATCCACATCCTCCAGGGGCTGCAGACCAGTGCCTGGAGCATAGGCAGCCAGAGGGGCCTCAGACCCAGCAGAGGCTCCCCAAGGCCTGGGGGGTGGCACCCAGAAGATGGGCGGAGGCATATTGGATAAGAATGTGAAGGGGTTGTTCTCGTGGGAGGAAGGCCAGGAAGCACGAGACAGAGCGTGTTTGTGTGAAGGTCAATGGAGGGAGAGGTCATAGGCGCACACTAGAGACTACCTGGCCAAAAAGGACAGGGCATAGCACTTTGGAGATTGATCCCACACCCAGCAGTCAGGGAGAGAGCAGTGATGGGGGGCTCCAGTCATCCAGACTGTGCTGGAGCTCTCTCTCAGCTGGCAGGGCACGGGCGTCAGAGGATGGGGATAGCTCCCAGGCCAGCCAGGAGGCCCGGGAGCCGCGGCAGTCTCTGCCCAGATTGCTTTGTGCTGTGGGAGACTAGACATCTGCAGAAGCTGGCTTCAGTCAGGGGGAGCCACCACGGTGGGGAGGGAATGAAAGTGGGGTTTCATCCTTGGCTCCTGCCGGTGGGTTCAGCATGGGTGCTCAGGGACTGTAGACGAAGAGCGGCCTCTTTCAGACTTCAGGAGCCCGGGGTTTTGTTCTCCCATGCCAGGGGCTGGGAAGGGATGGTGCCGGCAAGGGACAGTGCTGGCCTCTGGGTGGTGGCCTTATCCCTGCTGAGCCCCAGGGGCCAGAGTGGACAGGGTTGTTGGTGAGGAGCAAGTGCTCTGACTGGCTAGGTTGCTGTTCCCTTGTCTGGGGCTGGGGCAGCCACTGCCTCCTGCCTTCAGGACTCACCTTTCTTTCCTAGAACATCTCCTTGGCCGCCTTGTATGACGTCCTGTCCACAAAGCCGGTTCTCAACAAGGTAATCCTTGGCTAGGAGTCCTCAGGCCCAGCTCTTGCCCTTCCCTGTAGGGTCGTCTGAGCTGAAGAATTGGTCAGGGGCCACCCGTGGTGAGGCAGCTCCACTCTGTACGATGGAGAGTCACCGAGGATGGGCTGCTGGTCGGTTGGGACAAACTGGGCAGGAAGCATTTTCCATGCGCGCTCCCTTGGTCAGGTGGCAGCCTTTCCTAGTGATAGCGCGTGGCCACATGGCCTTCGGGGGCTGGATGAGGACAGGGAGCCCCAGACTGTGGCCATCCTTTGGGGGAGGGACATGGAACTGTCTGATATTTCTTTCTGTAGAGTCACACTGTGGATTCTGCAGGGGCAGCTTGGGGTGGTCGATAGGGAGCTGGCCTCCAGTCAGGAAGACCCCCCCCCCCCTCCCCTGGCTGTGTGACCCTGGGCAGGTCGCTTACCTCTCTGCCTGGGAGGGGCAATTCTCTGAGCTCCGAGCTCCTTGACCCAGGGAAATCAGGGCTGGGGTCTGTCCTTATCTGTGCTGCCTGTTCTTTTTTTCTTTTTGTTTTGGAAGGGGAAGACAGGGCAGTCAGGGTTAAGTGACTCACCCAAGGTCTCACAGCTAGTAAGTGTCAAGTGTCTGAGGCCAGATTTGAACTCAGGTCCTCCTCACCCCAGTACCAGTGCTCTTTTCACCAGGCCACCTAGCTGCCCCCTGCCCCCTATTCTAAGAAGTCACTGCTGTATGACTGACTAGGCTGCCCAGTCTGAGGGTTGTGATCTGAACTGACCACACAGTCACGCCCCAGGTGTTTCTTACAGCTGACCGCCTACACCACACTAATGGATGTTGCCAATGACGTGTATGAGTCGTACCTGCGAGACTGCCCAGACCCTTGCATCGGCTGGTGAGGAGCCGGCGTTGGCCGCAGTGGCATCTCAGAGGCTCTTCTGCCCCGCGACCAGAGGAGCTCTGCTTAGGCAGGCCCCAGGACCCAGCTGCAGAAGGCGGCTAGGACCCCGGGCTCATCCTCACTTCTCGTGCTTGTTGACAATCCAGGGACTTTGGTCTAACACTAATCCTTTGTGATTCTTTCTGAACTTGCCAGTAATTGCCAGGAAAATGAAGCAGTCCTTTGGAATCAAAATCACCAGCCTCTCCTAATGTGTGCCAGGCTTTCCTCTTGGATTAGGGCCCTCTGGTACCCTTGAATGATGGGAGGGGGTTCCCGGGGCCAGGCCCCTTCCACAGCCCTGCAGGACCCCGGTCAGCCCACAGTGGCATGGTGGCCTGGATATTACCTGAAGGGAAAGTGGTCAGCCAAAAGAGATGGCAGTTCTTGGCTTTGCTCTCGGCCAAGTGACTACACGCCTGTTTTTCTCTGTTAAAATAAACACGCTGCTGTGCGATGCTGCCTTCTGTGGTTCTGGGGTGTCTGCAGGCATGACGGTGCCTGGTGTGCGGTGTGGTATTCTCCATGGGGGAGGAAGGAGCGTGGCACTGTGGGAGGGCCCTTGCTTGCCTGGGCTGGCTGCTGTCTGCACCACATGCCTCTCAGCGGGCAAGAGGCTCTGACTGCAAAAATTCACACAGTCCTTGTGGTCCTAGCTTTCCATATTAAGGAGAAAGGCCTGTGCCCATCGAGGGCCTGCATCTGCTGCGATGCTGGGTTCACGGCTGGCATTCAGGCAGTGTTGGTGTCGTACGTGGGTCTGTGAGTGGGAGAGAGTATGTGCATGGGTCTTGTGTATTGAGGGGCAGCTGTGCTAAGTCTGGAGAGGGGAGCTGGGAGCCTTGACAGGTGCACTGACAGATGAGCCCCCCCCCGCCCCTGGCAACACCCGCTGGATGTGGTCCTCCGTAAGCATGGTTGGCACAACCCTCCCTGGGGCCCCTGGAGCCTTCACTTCTGTCGATGCTGGGCTGGGGAGAGGAGAGGAGAGGTGTCTCAGTGCTGGCAGGACTGGGCAGTATTAGCACAGACCACTGTAACAGCCCACTCACCTCCTCTTTCTGGAGACCCTGCACCCAGGGCAGCCGTGACTGTGGCCGGCCCAGTGACTGGGCACATTTTGCACTGCTGGCCCCCGTGGTCCAGCAGCATTCACCACCAGCCCTTTAGAGGGACTGGCCACACTCTGTTGCTCATGCTGAAATGCTGCAGCTGCTTGTGGCAGGACCTGTGGCGCCAGGCACCCAGCTTGGGTCCCCATTCTGACCTGAGCTGCTGCTGGGCCAGAGCGGATGGTTTCAGGGTAGCTTGTCCTTTACCACACAGGAAGAGAAAGGAAAGCTCCTTTTTCTCCCGTGGGCCCCATCTGGCCCCAGGACCAGACAGGAATGTGAATCACCCTTGGATGGGTCCGGTCTTAGTGGCCCAGATCATTTTTGTTCCCTTTGGAGGTTAGGATGAGCCAAAAAAGAGGCAATGCTCTGGTGTCAGACCCTTCATGTGTCTCCTGGGTTATTTCAGCAGCCTCCTGATGGGTCTTCCTGCCTCCAGCCTCTCCCCTCTCCCAGCGCCAGGCCTGACCATGCTCTCAACGCTCCATAACTCCAGCGGCTCCCTCTTAGCTCTGGGACCTAGACTGGCATCTCCTACCTTTCTCTGCCTCTCTCCTTCTCTCATGGCACTTCCCACCTCCACAGAGGCCTGGGGGAGGCCTCGCCTTACCCCCCTTCTTTGGGGACGAGCTTAGCCTTTCAGGTTCTCAGCGTGTTGTTTCCACCTACGTTGCAGTCACTGAGTCGGGCCTTTCCTGGGCTCTTTGCGGCTCATGTACATCTCTCCAGTCTTCTCTTTATTCTTCACATGAATCGTTTCCCACAGCACAGGAGTAGGATGTGACTTTCACAGACATTCACCAGCTGATTGGCATCTGTTAGTTTCCAATTCTTTTCTGCCACAAAAAATGTTGTTATCAATATTTTGGTGTTTATGGAGTCTTTCTTTTGGCCAATAACCTCCTTGGGGTAAATGTCTAACAGTGACATATCTGGGACAAGTGTGAATATTTCAGTCACTTTACTTATATATCTAGAAATTATGCATTTATGTAACGAGAAATCAATCCGCAGCTCCACCAGTAATGTATTAGTGCCCCTGTCATTCCACAGCCTCTCCAACATTGACTCTTCACACCTTCGGCATCTTGTTGGGTGTGAGGTGAAACCTCAGGGAGCGTTTGACTCGCCTTTCTTTTATAAATGGTTTGGGGCATGCTTTTGTGTAATTGTTAATAGTTTACAATTCTTCTGAGACTTTTGTTCATATCCTTTATGTTCATATCAATTGGGGAAAGGCTTTTGGTCTTGTGTATTTCTATTAATTTTCTATATGACTTGGATTTTTACCCTTATTAGAGGTGATTCATACAAAGGTTTTCCTGAATGGACCATTCCCCTGATCCCAGAGGTGTTTGTGTCTCTTGTACAAAAGCACTTCTACCACGTGTGCTCAAAGTTCTTTGTTGTATCTTTGGTGATTAGGTCTCTATCCTTTTTACTAAAGAATTCACCTTCTTTCTTACCCCTGCACATCATCCGCTTCTCTTATAACTTTTAACTACGTTTTCTTCAATATACCAACCACAAGTCCATTTTCATTTTGTTGCGGAGTGTGGTGTAAGGTGTTGTTCCAAACCTAATTTCCGCCTACTTTCCAGTTTTCCCAGCGGTTCTTATCAGGTCATGAATTCTTTCCCAGGGAATATGTGTTTGCTGATTGATCTCCAGTTGTTAAGTTCAATTATTTCTGATTCTTCCTTATCTGCTCTGGACCACTGATCTCCTTTTCTGCTTTTAACTATTGTCAAGTTATTTTGGTGACTGTCGTTTTATAATCCAGCCGGAGGTCTGGAAGTTCTAATCTCCCACTCCCGTTCCCTTATTTCGTTACATCCCTTGATAACTTCACATCTTTGTTCCTATAAATGAATTTTGTTATGAATTTGTCGAGTTCTATAAAGCGCACCTTTGATTGGAACAGCATTAAATCTGTCAATTAATTGTAACTGTATTGTCATTCTTACTACATTTTATTATATCGGTGTGCCCTAGACATGGATTTAAGTTGTTCCTTAGTTCTTTTTTTTTTAATTTTTTAAAATTTACTTTAAGTTTACAAGATTCAGTTCCACAATCCCTTGAGTTTCAGATTTTCTCTCTCCCTCCCTTCCCCCTCCCCCCATGGCGGCGTGCAATCACGTACAGGATCTGCAGATACTTTCACATTGGACATTTAGTCTGGTTGTATAGAAGGGTTGTAACCAATGAGTGACCACTGGGAAAAAAGAAGCAAAACCAGACATGAAAAAGAGCAGTAGCATGTAGATTGCTTCAGTCTCCATTTAAACTCTGTTCTTTCTAGATCTTTCTCTGAATGTCGACATCTCCTTCCATCCTGAGACTTGTAGAGTTGTCTTATAACTACGCGTTGCTGAGAAGAGTCCAGTTTATCAAGGCTGGTCATCACATGTATGACATGTCTGTCATTGTGTACACATTTCTCCTGGTTCTGCTCTTCTCACTTAGCATCAGTCCATATAAGCCTCTCCAGGTGAATATGAAGACCGTCTCCTCCTCATTTCTTTTAGCACAATAGTATTCCATTACATTCATATACCACAACTTGTTCAGCCATTCCCCAATGGATGGGCATCCCCTATATTTCCAGTTTTTTGCAACCACAAAGAGAGCTACAATAAATATTTTTGT
>CM053583.1:205246106-205357445 GCA_028627135.1 Pseudochirops cupreus
GATCTGCATTTCTCCAATCAATAGTGATTTAGAGCATTTTTCCATATGCTTAAAGATATCTTTAATTTCTGCCTTTGAAAATTGCCTGTTCATATCCTTTGACCATTTATCAATTGGGGAATGACTTGTGTTCTTATAAATTTTACTTAATTCCCTGTATATTTTAGAAATGAGGCCTTTATCAGAGATACTGGTTGTAAATATTCTTTCCCAATTTCCCACTTTCCTCTTGTTGGGCCCCCAACCCCCATTGTTCCCTCCTGCTGCCCTCTGGGTGGTCTGTTGCATTCCAAGGCGCTAGGTGCCAGAGCCCTGATAAGGCTGTTTGCCTTACCAGAATATGAACTTTGGACTAAGAGCATTGAGCATGTATCATCCAATGGGATAGCCCCCCCCCCCCTTCTTCTGGTCCCTGTTGATGAGGAACGTGACTTAGTGTGCCCAGGGGGAGATAAAGGGGAGCGAGGGGAGGGAAGGGGGTAAGAGTAAGAGGTAAGTAAGAGGTGAGAGAAGAAAGAGAGAGAGAAGGGAAGAGAAGATGTAACAATAAAGCTACATTTTTAAACCCATCTGTGAGTGCCGGACGTTCTGTTCGAGAAAGGAATCCAGAGACGTCTGAAGACCCCGGGGGAGGGTGAGTGAGGAAGGCAGGCCAGCAGGGAATCTGAGGTGAGTGGATTCCAACACCTCTTAATCTTGGTTACATTGGCTTTGTTTGTACAGAAACTTTTCAATTTAATGTACTCAAGTTCCTTAGTTCTTTAAGGAGCCTTTTGTAATTGAATCCACACAGGTATTGAGTATGCTTTAGGAAATTTAATCCTCATATTTTATGATTTAAAAAAATTTTTTTTGACTTTCTGGAGAGGGGAATGCAGGGCAATTGGGGTTAAGTGACTTGCCCAAGGTCACAGGGCTAGTAAGTGTTAAGTGTCTGAGGCCAAATTTGAACTCAGGTCCTCCTGACTCCAGGGCTGGTGCTCTATTCACTGCGCCACCTAGCCACCCCTCTTTTATTATTTTTAAAGGCATTTTGAATGAGACTTGTCTTTTTATCATTGTCTCTGCCACCTAAAATCTTTCCTGGGAGTGAGGGTGGGATGGGGAGGGCGAAGAGAGGAAACAATATGAACTCACCCTTAGGACAGAGGAGGGTAGCAGAATGTACCAGGAAGTGGAATCTAATGTGTTTATAAGAAATATACTTGAAACAGATTCAGAGTCAAAAGAAAGTTCTCAGGCAAAATAATATTGTTTCAAGTGAAATCAGAAAAATGAGTAGCAATCAAGGAAGCAGATGTAGGTGTTTCTCTGGAGCTCTCTTGCTTTCTCCAGAATCCAGCAAGTGTTGGCAATTTGGTTTCTAGTTCCTCTTCTTAAAGACCAGCCTGCTCTTCTGATGCTGTGGTTCATGGATTGCCTAACCTTGCTGTGGTGTGAAATGAGCACAATTGTTCAGTAACTGGGATGTTCTTTGGCATTGCTGCCCACCCTTTAGGATTGGAGGTAAACTGACCTTTCCACTCCAGTGGCCACTGCTGAGTTTTCCAAATTTGCTGGCACATGAATGCAGCACTTTAACAGCATCCTCTGCTAGGACTGTAAATAGCTCCCCTTGATAGGTCTGATTTTCTGGAAGATGTTTCTTGACTTTCCCATTCTGTTGTCATCTTCCATTTATTTATCTGTTTGTTTTGCTTTGCTCATGTAAGAAAACCTTCTTACCTTTCCTTTCTGTTCTCTGGAATTCTGCTTTCCTTTGGGCAGGTCTTTCCCTTGCTCCTTAGAGCCTCCCCACACCACCATTTTGCTTTCTTGCTCTGCTCTTCTTCTTTGGAATGTTTTTTGTTGCTCACTCCTGTAAATTGTGAACCTCTATCCATAGTTCTTCTGGTACTCTATCTGCTGGATCTAATCCCTTAAATCCATTCATTGCCTCACTTATTATTCATAAGAGAGGTTATTTGGGTCAGACCTATATGGTCTGATGGCTTTCCCTATTTTCTTCAGTTTAAGTCTGGATATTGCAATAAGAAACTCATGATCTAACCACAGTCAGCTCTAGGTCTTGTCTTAACTGACTATATAGAGCTCCACCTTTGGCTGCAAAGCATATCATCAATCTGTTTTCTGTATTGACCATCTGGTGATGTCCGTGTGTTGAGTCACCTCTTGGGTTGTTGTTTAAAAGGAAGAGCATTTGCTATGAACAGAGTCATCTTGACAAAACTCCATTAGTCTCTGCCCTGCTTCATTTTATATTCCAGAGCCAAAATTACCTGTTATTTCCATCATCATTTGATCTTCTGCTTTGGCATTCTAATCCCCTATGATGAATGTGACTTTTTGGGGGTGTTATTTCTAGAAGATGTTGTCTGTGTTTATAGAAAGAAGCTTTGCAATTCCCTGAAGCCGCTTTGTTCCTCTTCTTTACTTCTGGACCCAATTTCTTATCCATTTTCCATTGATGGACAACCATTACAGATGGTGTATCTAAGGATATATCAAAATCTGAAAACAGAGGTTTTTCATCCAATTGGTTTTTCCTATGTGGATGACTAGATCAAACACTTTGGAATGATTGTAGATCTTGTCTAGGAGGTTCTGTGACAGTCCAGGGCTTAGAACCAGCATAAGGCCATGTGCAGACAGGAGGATCTGGAGGAGCTTACCATCTCTAGGGAATCCATCAACTTTGGTCCAGATTGGGGCTCTGATAGCTATGTTTTCTTTAAAACTGTTTTATCCTTCACTACTTTTCTCTGTTTTATGAGGCAGTATTGCTCATAATTCTCATCACCCTCTCTGCAAAATTTTATAAATTGATTTACTAGAAAAGATGAGGAGGGTTCAGAGGCCCAAACCTAGGCTGATTTCAACAGTATATTGGCTGGAAGTGAAGTAGAGTAGTTGATCTAATTAGGTAAGGGTAGGGGGTGGATGTTGTTCATGAGAAGAGACCCGAAAATCTGAAATAGTTTTAGAAAGAAGTTCATTAGGTCATATGGTAGAGGAAAGCAAGCCAGAAAGGAGGTGTGGGTTCTTCCCATCTAGACTCTGAAAGGTTGACATTAAATAGGATTCAGTCAAGGGTACCCATGAGCCAAAATATAAGCTTGGGTGGACCCATCTCCAGTTCTCAGTATGTAATCCGAAACATGAATGCTTTGGGTGGGTCCAAGACCTCGGGGCAACCTTGTAGCCTTCTCCAGCATTCTTAGACAGTCACTAGAGTGAGGTGGCATTCTGGGTGTAGACAGTCTTTAATTACATAGGGTTAGATTTTAATAGCGTAATAATTCCTCAATAACATAATAAATAGTTTTTTGCATGAGAGTAGGGAGAGAACTGACTCTCTTCCTATAAAGGAAAGACCCTGAGACTTCTAAGCCTAAATTAAGGAAAGAGGAAGAAGATGATAAAAAGAGAAGTTGTCTTTCGTTTTTTAAGGTTAGAGTGAGCAGCTCCTCTTGGCTCATCGGCCAGTTCTCTGACACAAACCCTTCCCCTTGACAAAGGGATTATTGTGTCATCTCAAAGCAACAAGTCTCTGAGCACTGAGACTTGTGTTTTTCTATGTTTCATTTCTAAAAAAATTATTTTCCCCAATATGAATTTATTTTTTTAACATTCATTCTTTCATTTTTATTTCCAAATTCTCTTCCTCCTTCTTGCTCCTCTCCCATCCATTGAGAAGGTGAACAATGTAACACTCTTTATACATGTGAAGTCACATAAAACATATTCCCATATTAGCCATGCTGCAAAAATTTAGAAAAAGAAAGAGCATTTCTAAAAATTTCCCATCTCCTCTCCCATCCTCTGCAAGCCATGCTGTGTAACAAAGATTTTTTAAATTGGATGTGATTTTTTAAAATTCAATTTTATTTTCAGTTCCAAATTCTCTTCCTTCCCCCAGCCATTGAGAAGTCAAGAAATATGACACCCATTATATATGAAGTCAAGCAAAACATTTCTGCATTAACCGTGTTCTGAAAAAACAAAGAAGGAAAAAAGAAAGTGGAAAAATATGCTTCAATTTCTACTCTGTATCCATCAGTTCTCTATCTGGAGGTAGATAGCGTTTTTCATCACCTTTGGAACCAAGTGGGTCATTGTATTGATCAGAGGTACTAAATCTTTCACAGTTGATTCTCTTTACAATATTACTGTTACTGTGTCCAATGTTCTCCTGGTTTTTCTTAATTTACTTTACATCAGTTCTTATTGTCTTCCCATGTTTTCCTGGAACCATGATTTTTTTTTTCCACATAATAGTACTTCATTCCTTTTGTCCTATAAGAAATGATGAGCAGGTTGATTTCAGAAAAACCTGGAAAGACTTACACAGACTGATGCAAAGTGAAGTGAGCAGAACCAGGAAAACACTGTATACAGTAACAGCTATATTGTAAGATGATCAGCTGTGAATGACTTAGCTATTTTCAGCAATACAATGACCCAAGACAGTTCCAAAGGACTCATGACAAAAAAATGCTATCTGACCTCCTAAGAAAGAGCTGATGGAGTCTGAAAGCAGATAGAAGCAGACTATTTTTCAATTCATTTTTTTTCATATTTTTTTCTTTGGGTCTGTGTCTTCTTTCACAACACAACTAATATAGAAATGTTATGCATGACAGCACATGTATAACTATATCAAATTGCTTCCCATCGCAGGGAGGGGGGAGGTAAAAGAAGGAGAGAGAAAAATTGGAAACTCAAATTAAAAAAAAATTGTTACATGTAATTGAGAAAAATAAAATATTATTTAAAATTTTAAAAAATGGTATTCCATCACATTCACACACTTCTTTTTCTGTCATTTTCAGTTCCTTTTCCTTTGATATCTTTTGGGTGTAAACCTAGTAGTGGTATTTCTGGTCAATGGCTATGCACAGCTTTTTTATTCCTTAGGCATATATAGTTCTGTATTGTTCTTTAGAATGGTTGGAGCAGTTCACAACTCCACCAGCAGTGCATTAGTGTCCCTTCTTTTCCATATCCCCTCCAGTATTTGCACTTTTCCTCTTCTGTCATCTTAGCCAATTGGATAAGCATAATGTGGTACTTCAGAGTTGTTTTAATTTCATTTCTTCAATTATTAGTGATTTAGATTTTTTTTTTCATATGACTCTTGATAGCTTTGACTTCTTCCTCAGAAAACTGCCTCTTCATATCCTTTCATCACTTATCACTTGGAAAGTGGCTCCCATTTTTAGAAATTTGGGTCCATTCCTTGCTAATCTGGGAAATGAGATCTTTATCAAAGAAATTTGCCACAAAGATTTTTTTCCCTCAGTTTCCTGCTTTTCTTCTAATCTTGATTTCATTGGTTTTGTATGTACAAAAACTTTAAATTTGTGTAATCTAAATCACTCAATTACTCTCTATCTTTTCTTTAGTCATGGACCTAGTCCTTTCATTTTTAAAAGCAACTTAGATCACAAAACTGTGATCCACCAGTAGGTCTATATGCCCAAAGAGCTCAAAGAAAGAGATTAAAGTCCCATATATACAAAAATATCTCTAGCAGCTCTTCTTGTCATAACAAAGAACAGGAAACACAATAGATCCCTGTCAATTGGGGGATGGCTGCAGAAATTATGGGATCGGAACATGAATGTAAGGGCTGAGTGACTGAATTTACTCAAGTACCCCACCTACAGTCAGTGGCAAGGTGCCCAATCAGTTTAATCACAGGCCAATCATAAGTCTAATCACCATTTAGCAGAGTGTACTAAAAGGAATGAAATTGTACAACATGTTTGGAGAGGCCAAAGAAACTTGATCATTCCTCAGAAATTGTCTCTCAGCTCTCAGGCAGGTTCAGAAGGACACCCTTCAGCAGGAAATGCTTGGGCTGAATGTCAGGAGAGGTCTTAACTTCAGCCCGGTCTACTGCTCCTTTCTCCTGGCCACTTTGCCAGAAGAGGACCTTGTGAACTGGGAAGGGTCTGGATGATGTCGAACTTCCCATTCTCCCACTTATGTCCTACCCGTGTCCACAGTTCAAAAGCCAAGGCTCTATGGATTGGCAAATTCACCATGCTCAAGGGGAACTTCTTGAGTACCCCACACATGGAAGAAAAGGAATTCCAGGAACCAGTTACCCCTAAGAAAGCCATGTGTATTCTCGTGGTCTAGATTACTCTCCCATAGACTCTCTGTGCTCTTGTGGGAGCGGGTGGGGAGGAGTGAGGCAGGTTGTCTCATAACATCTGTTGTTATTGTACCATTACAGCAACTGCCCTTTCCTAAAACCTCTTTTAGACTGGCTCACTAAATAATTTAAACTCAAGTGTGTGTGTGTGTGTGTGAGTGTGTGTTTGTGTATGTGTATGTAGGAGGGGGCACACCAGTGAGGGCTTCAGCCAACTGCTATTTGAGAATCACTCCCAACACCTCAGGGGTCTCCCTAGAGTCCTGAGAGGGAGATGTAGCCAGTCTCATTCTGGAATCATGAGTCCAGAGTTTGGGCTACATGATAGAATATTATTCACCATAAGAGATAGTGAAAAGGGTGCTTTCAGAGTCACTTGGGAAAATGTGGATGAACTGATGCAGAATGAAGTGAGCAGAACAGGGAAGTGGTGGATGCAATGACAACAACATTTGGGGTGAGAGTCGGAGGGTTGGGGTCATCCTCGACTCTAACCCCAACCCAACAGCATCGGGAAGAAAGTCAAGTTTGAAGGACTCAACGTCTCTGATCACGGCAGTGACAAAGCCCAAGACCAGAAGACAGAGGATGGTGCCAGCCACATTCCTCCTAACAGACCTTGGAGTGTGCATTCTAGGAGAGAGCAAATGTGTGGATTTGTTTGGCTTCACTACGAGGGTGTTTATTATCTTAAGAACTGGGGCGGGGGGGAGTTGGCTGGGTGAGGGTAATAGCAACAGGGTAGACAAAAAGAAGAAAAATAAGAGGAAGCAAAACGTTTTTTAAATGCACAGGGCAGAACAGAAGGAGGTTCAAAGAAGACAGACAAGCGGGACAGCTTTGAAAGGGGCATAGAATTCACAGTCTATATAGAAGATATTTCTGGTTTCACATGTAGCCAGCTTTTCTGTTTGATTCGATACATATTCTTTGGTTTTCTGTTTGATAGTTCTTTTTTTTTATCCATTGAATTCAGAATAAAAAATTAAAATTTAAAAAAATAAACAAATGCATTTTGATTGACTGGGGGTCTTCATCTAGCAGTACCACCGTGCCCCTTGGGCTGTCCACCCACCATGGAGAGAGTTGGCAGGTAGCTTGTATGCAGAGGCAGACCTAGTTAGCAACACTTAAGGGATGTCTGACACCAACTGTGCAGAGCCCAATGGTTCTCGCTCTCTCTCTCTTTCCGTCTCTGTCTGTCTCTCTGTCTCTGTCTCTGTCTGTCTCTCTCTCTCTGTCTCTATCTCTCTGTCTCTATGTCTCCTCTCTTCTCTTTCTTTTCCTCTTTCTGTCTTTCTCTCCTGCTCTCTGTTTCTCTCTGTCTCTCTCCTCTCCGTCTGTCTGTCTCTGTCTCTCTCTCTGTCTCTCTGTCTGTCTGTCTCTCTCTGCACTTGGGGTTCAGTGACTTGTCCAGGCAAGGGTCTTAGGCACACTATCCTCAGCTTGTACTCTAAAGCTCCCCAGCCCCTGTAGAGCCTCCGTCATATGGCCGTCAAGGACCCAGCTGTTCAGACCCCACACATCATTGAGGAGAGAAAATCCAAGGAAGTCTAGAAGCTTGTCTAGAAATGTGATTTCGCTCATATAGGGAACTCCTGGGTGAGAAGGCTCCTGTACCAATGCTGCAGGCGTCTTCTCTGCACTTGCAGCTTGCCTGGTCCAGGGTTACAGCCCCCCTGACTCCAGGGCCGTCTCTGCACCTGCTCCAAGCTGCCTCTCATCTACCACCAGTCCGTGGTGCTTTCTGTGTGGGGTGAGTCAGACAATGGTCGCACCTCTGTTATATTTTAGTGTGTTGTGGCGGAAAGCACTGCACGTGTCTTCAGAGCACCTGGGCTCCAACCTGCTGCCTCACCTTGGGCAGTGGGCCTGTGGTTCCTCAGATGTCACACAAGGCAGGTGGCCTCGAAAGCCATCTCTGCTCTGGTGGCCAGACGCAGGCCTGATCATCACCTCTTCCCTCCATCTTCTGTGCCCCTGCTCTGTCCTCTAGGGCAGAGGCCAGTAAGGGCCTGCGCATCTCCAAGAGACACCTGAGTCTTTATCTTGGAGTGGGCCAGCAGCTGCCCACACTGTTTGTCTGGACAGCTGTCGGTTCCCTCCCAGCATGGCTTCTTGGGCTCTGGCTGTTCCTGCACCTGATGCTGGCAGGGAGGAGTCTCACTACCACCTCCCACCTGTCATCACACTGACTCCTGTTTCCCTGAAACCAGCTTGATCTTGAAAAACAGTCTGGGCAGGCCATGAAAGCACCAGGTGCCTGAAGACAGCCAGCCCGCTGGTGATTTCCCATGGGCAGGGCAGACAGCACCTGTGCTCCAGAGGAGCCACACTGATGGCTGTCACACCAGTTCTCCCCCATCCTGGAAGGGATGAGACCCTGAAGGTCCACCATTTTCAAATGCTGCCATGACATGATAGGAAGAGGGGAACCTGGGAATCCCTTGTGCCCAAGCATGAGGATTTGTCACCCCCAGGGAGCATATGGTGGAGGCGCCATGAACCATCTGAATCCAGGCCCAGTCTCTGACTTTCACTCACCCAAGGAGAGTGAAGTGCACAAATGCTCAGATGAGGCTAACACCTGAGCTTGGATTCAGGAAGACCTGAGATCAAATCCTGCTCCTGTGACCTCTGTCAATGGGGGGTGGATGGAGCAGACAGCCTCACAGCTCCGAATGGGTGAACCTCTCTACCCTTCCCCATACTGGCTGCCTCTCCACTCACCGGTCAAGGTGGGGCTCCCCTTCCTCACGTCCTGGTTCTCCCCCTTCCTCCATCTTGGTAACCCCTCATCCTTGGACTCAATCACTGCAGACTCCCAGCTCCCTCCCCTTCCTTTTGCAGTGGCTCATAATTCTTCTGCCCAATTCCTGCCCTCAAACTAGGGGACTTCAATATCCATGTGGTCTCCCCCTCAAACACTCTAATCACTCGGTTCCTCAACCTCCTCACCTCCCATGAGAGCCACACCTAGACACAACAGTGCCCGAGATCTTGCCACCCTCATCCACAAAGACACCACCTGCATGTTCAAGAATTGTGAAACTCCCTCATCCAGCCACAATCTGCCTCTGCCTTCCCTCAGATGATGCCCCTCTCTGTCCTCACCGTGCCCTCCAGTCCCTCGATCCCTCCGTTCTCTCCCAGGCCGTCTCTTGCTCCAGCTGCTCTCTCCGCTTTTCTCTGGCTTGATCCCTTGGTGATCCACCACCAATGCACCTCTACACTCTCCTCCTCAGCTCTCTGGTCTCTGTATTTCACTGACTGCTCCCGGCCAAGCCTCAGCCTCGGATCCGTCCTCGAGGGACCTTTTTCTATCCCTAACATTTAGCGTGGTTCCTGGCACATAGTAGGTATTTGATAAATGTTGATTGATTGAGAGTCCTGGTCCTATTGAAAAACATTGGTTTCTAGGGAAGATGTTGACCTGAAAGGTTATAGTCAAACCCAGCTCCCCTGAGGAAGACTGTCCAAAGAAAGAACAGAATAGCCTTTTAAGTTTCGCAAAGCACCTTCTACGAAAGATCTCTTTTTACCCTGACAACAATCCTGGGAGATAGGTTTATTTTCCCATTTTACAGATGAGAAAACTGAGACTGAGAGGTTAAGTGACTTGCCCAGGGTCACACAGCTAGTAAGTGTCTCAGGCTGGATGTGAACTCAGTTCTTCCTGACTCCAGGTCAGGCCCTTTTACCCCTAGCTGCCTCTAAGGCATAAACCCCACTGAGTTTCTCACTGGCAAATGAGACCCTCAGAACTTCCCCGGGGTAGATACGAGATTAAAATGTAACTGGAAAGTGTCTAACAAAATAAATAGTAAAAATACGATACAATGTAGACAATGTTAATTTGTGGTTTTCTGGGGCAACATATAACTAGCTATTTCCATAAGTGATGGCACAAGGAGATGGGGGGCAGATCAAGGTCCCCCTGCCCTGGTAGGTGACAGGCAAAGAAAGCACGCCAAGATCAGTGAGCCCAAGGATTGGGGGACACCCTAGGGGTCATCTCCCACAGGGCTGCATCAGTGAGCAACGTCATAAGGAAGTGGACCAGGTCAGTACAATTTGGGGAAACCTCAGAAGGCAGTTTGAAGCTACAGATTTCTGTGAGGGGCAGGGCTTAGTTCCAAGGCTGCTGCCAGCTTCCAGTCCGAGGCCAGGTTTCTGTGGCTTTTTCTTTGACCCACACATTCTTTAGGACTAACTTATTTACTCTTTATGTAAGTTTGGATCCTTTCTTCCAATACCCTTCACTGATTATAATTTTATTGTGCTGTGGTCAGTAAAGGGCCTGTTAATATTTTCACTTTTCTATGCTTCTTTATGAGGTTTTTGTGCCTAAGCACATTGTCAGTTTTAGCCAAAGTGTCATGTATGACTGAGAATATGCACACTCTTTTCTATTCCTGTTCAGTAATCACCAGAGAGTTATTCCATCTAACTTTTCTAAAAATTCTATTCAGGCTCCTAAATTTTTATCTTTGTTTTAGACTTTACAATTATTATCTCATTTGATCCTCACAACAGTACTGTGAGGCAGTGCTATTATTATCTTTATTTTACAAATGAAGGAAGGGAGGCAAACAGGGTTAAGAGACCTGCCCAAGGTCGCATAGCTAGTAAGCCTCTGGGGCCAGATTCGAACTTGGGTCTTCTTGGCTCCATGGAAGAGTGAGCTCCCTCTTGTCTCTGCAGCCCCAGCACCTCTCCCGGTGCCTGACCCACAGTAGGTACTTCCTAAGTGCTTGCTGGGTGCAGTCCAGAACACTGGATCTGGAGCCCAAACACCTGGGCTCCTCATTAGGCGACTTTATGTCTCTGGGCCTCAGTGTCCTCCAGTCTGTAAACAAGGATTACAATCATCATATTTAGGCTGCCTTCCTCCCTGTGCTGTACAGAAGGTATTTTCTGGGTCAGTCTCCCCATCTCCGTGGAGATATGAGTTATTATCCCTCCCTTTCAAGAATTTCAAGCTGCTTCCCCTCAGCCCACTTCCCCCATTGGATCCTCTCTCCCAGCAGGAAGCCTAAGAGAGGATGGAGTGAGGAATCATGGTGCTGGGAAGGGGAGGGGACAGAAGATCAGCCTCCTCAGCCAAGCTCTGCTCCTGATCGGAAGCAGCATTGGGAGAATCTCCGTGCCTCAGTTTCCCACCCTGTAGAGGACTTTCCTGTGTTCCTGGCTTATTGGGAGAACAGCACTTCGGTGACCATAGCTGGGAAAGGAGATTGGACCAGAAGACCCCTCGAGTGCCTTAAAGCTCCCAGCTATGAAAGGCCTCCTCCATCCCTTCTCTGACAGACTCACCTGCTGCCCATCAGGGATCAGGAGGAAGGGTGTGGTCACTGCCCAGCCTAGCAGGCCCAGAGAATCCAGAGAGGACTGCGGTCTCTGGGGGCCTCCAGAGCTGCTCCATCTGGCATGGGGGTCTTTCCTTCATCTTCTGCAGGAGCTGCAGCGGCCTGGAGTGGTGAAGGCTTCCCTGAAGATCTGTCCCCACAGAGCTGCCAACACGTACCCCAACAGGGGATTTGGGGAGCTGGGAAGTATGGAGAAATAGGCAGTGCTTGGGCCTTGGGAATGACAGTAGGCTGCCCCTGGGTGGCCTCCTCTTGGGGCTGCCTGGCTCCTCTTGTGTGCAGGACCCTCGTGAGAGGCTGAGTGTGGACCCTAGCCCTGAACAACTGTCTGGTGGGAGTGAGGCGTGAGAAGAACAGAGAGACAAGAAGGGGACAAGCTGTGATGGGCTTTGGCTGTCAGGCACATTTTATCTTGGGGATCAGAGGGAGCCACATGGTTAGACTTGATGGAGATCGGGGGGCTCTGTGAAGGATGGGTTGGAGAGGGGAGAAAGTAAAAGGAAGGAGCCCAACTATAAGATGATGCCAGTATTCCAGGTAAGAAGGGGTGGGGTCCTGAAAGAGGGAGGTGGTTGTAGGAGTGAAGAAAAGGGGATCCATGGAAGGGAAGGAGATACAGGGGATGCATGATACAGAGTCAGGGATGGTATTGTGCCTGTGCACAGAGGTGACTGAAGGGATGGTGAGGGTGTCTTCACTTCTGTGAGGGGTCCTTAGTGGAAGTAAGGAAGCTTAGAAAGACAGCTGGGGTTAGGAGGAAGAGTAAGTTTTGTACATGTTGAGTTTGAGACATCTGTGATGGTGTGATTTCCAAAAGTCAGTTGGCAATATTGGACTGGAGCTCAGCAGGGAAGTTAGGGATGGGCATACAGACATATCTATGGGTAGATAGGGCAGCTAGATAGACTATTAGAGCACTGGGCCTGAGGCAGGAAGACTCATCTCCCTAAGTTCAAATCCTGCCTCAGACACTTACTAGCTGTGTGACCCTGGGGAAGTCACTCAACCCTGTTTGCCTAGTCTTCTCATCTGTAAAATGAGCTGGAGAAGGAAATGGCAGACCACTCTAGTATCTCTGCCAAGGAAATCCCAAATGGAGTCATGAAGAGTTGGACTTGATTGAAATGCCAGATAGCTCTCTGAGAGTCCTCTGTATAGTCAATAACTGTACCAACAGGAGCTGATGAAGTCACCAAGAGCATAGAGAGAAAAGGGTCTGAGACAGAGCCTGGGGGTCACCTACAGCTAGTGGGTGTGACATGAAGATCTAGTAAAGGAGACAGAAGAAGAGGGGTCAAATGGCTAGGAGGAGAACCAAGAGACATCAGTATCATGAAAATGTAGAGAGAAAAGAGCATGAAGGAGAAGAGGTGGTCAGAAAGGCTTGTCAGAGATGCAGAGAGGTCAAGAAGGATGAAGATGGAAAAAGACCATTGCATTTGGCTATTAAACCACTAGGTTTGCTTCTTTCCATTCCTAGGCAATGTTCTCCAGATGTCTACTGTAATTAACTTTTTCTAAAATCCTATTAATCTCCTTAGTTTATTACATGGTTAGATTTATCTAGATCTAAGAAGGGATAAATTGAATCCTTTCCCCCCATTAGTAATTTAACTTTTCATCTAAGAATTTGGATCCTATGCCATTTGGTGCATACATGTTCAGTATTGTTATTAATTCATCATCTGTGGCATCTTTTAGCAAAATGTGGTTTCTCTGTTTTTCTTTTAATTAGATCCATTTTTGTTTCTGCTTTGTCTGAGATCATGATTGCCATCCCTGCCTTTTTCTATTTTAGCTGAAGCAGAATAGATTTTGCTCCAGCATATTATTTTAACTCTATATTTATCTTTCTATTTCAAATGTGTTCTGGGGTAAACAACAGATTGATGACCTCTGGTTTCTACTCCATTTTGCTATCCTCTTCCATTTTATGAGTGAGTTCATGCCATTAATATTCACAGTTATGGCTGTCAACTGCATATTTCCCTCCATCCAATTTTTTTTCTACTTATCCTTCCCTTTTTTTGACTCTGTCCCCTCCTTAATAATCTGCATTGCTTCTGACCATTGCCAAATTTAATCCCCTCTCCTTATTTCCCCATTCCCCCAATTTCTGCTAGCCCCTTTCCCTGCTACTTCTGTCATCCATAAAATGAATTTCTGAATCCAACTATGGGGGGGTCTTTATTCTTCCCTCCTTGAACCAATTCATATGGGAATGAGGTTCAAATCTTGTCCAGTATCCTTCCCCACACACTGTGCCCTCCATTGTATAAATTCTTTCCCGCGTGACCCATTTATGTGACGTAATTATCCTTTTGTCCTCATTTCTCTCTCAGCACCTTCTTTCCCACCCTTCCATTCTTCTTTGGAGATCATCCAAACATGATGAAATCTCACCTAGGCCCTCTTTATTAGACTCCCTCCAAGAGCCCTAGTGATAACAAAGTTCCGAGGTGTAACGTCTCCTTTTCCCATATTTAGGGATATAAACAGTTTAACTTTATTAAGTCTCCTGTTTAATGCTCTTCTTGAGTGCTGTGTTTGGATGTCAAATTCTCTATTCAGCTCTGATCCTTTTATCAGGAAAGCTTGAAAGTTCTCCTTCATTAGATGTCCATTTTCCCCTCTGAAGGAAGTTTTGCTGGGCAGGTCACTCATGGTTTTCCTATTTCCTTTGCCTTCCAGAATCTCATATTTCAAGCCCTCTGTTCCTTTATAGTGGTGGCTACTAAATCTTCTACAATTCCAACTGTGGTTCAGTGGTACTTGACTCCTTTCTTCCTGGACGTTTGCAGCATTTTCTCTTTGACTTGGGAGTTCTGGATGATGACTATAACATTCCTGTGAATTTTTGTTTTGGGATTTCTTTCAGGAGATGACTGATGGATTCTTTGGCTTTCTACTTTGACCTCTGGTTGCAAGATGTCGGGGAAGTTTTCCTTTTTAATTTCTTGAAATACGATGCCCAGGACCTTTTTCTGGTGATTGCCTTAAGGAAGTCCAGTGATTCTTCAATGATTTCTCTTCAATCCAGGTCGGTTGTTTTCCTTTTTTAGTTGGTGTATTTCTGCATCAGTTCTTTTCCTTGTGAGATATTTCACATTTTATTCTATTTTTTCAGTCTTTTGACTTCATGATTTCTTGATGTTTCACGGAACCAGCATCTTCTATTTGGTCAGTTATTTTTAAGGAGCTATTTTCTTTACTATTTTTTGTACCTCTTTTACAAAGCTGTTAATTTGGTTTTCACAGCTTTCTTGTTTAGCTCCCATTTCTTATCCTATGTTTTCCCCTACCTTTTTATTTGGCATATACATAGATTGATATATATATGTATGTGTGTGTGTGTGTGTGTGTGTGTGTGTGTGTGTGTGTGTGTGTGTGTGTGCATATCTATAGAGCTATTTTTAAAAGCTCTTCCAAGAATTTTTGTTAGCTACTGTTCAATTTGTCTTTGTGACTTTGCTTGTAGACGTTTTCAGGTGATTATCTTCTTCTGGGTCTGTATCTTGGGCATCCTTGTCCCCAGAGTAGTTCTTTGTGGTTGGCTCCTTTTTCTGTTTTCTCATTCTTCCAATCCACTTGTTGACTTTGGACTTGGGTGCTGTTGGGTGCTGCTGGCCTCCGAGGGGCATGTCTGGCTTCAGCTTCTGCTGCTTTCACAGCTCAGTCAGGGGGCCTGGCCTCCTGGTCAGTGCTGTCCAAGGTCCTGGCCCGGTTCAGGTCCATTGGCTTGTGTGCTGTTGTGACCACTGCTGGACTCGGTCACTCAGCCTGCTGGAAGGTTTTGTAGAGTCAGTAACTGAACTGCCAGCTCCCAGTCCGCAACATGAGCAGGACTAGAGATTGACCCCAAGTCTGCCCTGGTCTTGGGCCGAACCTCACAGCTGTGGTTCTGGGGCTTGTTGCTTGTTCCATGCATAGCTAGGGCCTCTCACTTGTGAGTGGGGCCTCTCTGCCCCACCCTGGAACTGTGACCTGGGACTGGGTAATGAGGCCCACAGCTCCCAAATCTAGTCTGCTTGTCTCTGTGCTGGATCTGTGACTGGGAGCTGGGTCACAGGTGAAAGCTGCCCGATGACACCTATTCCCGCTCTTAGGTCTGGCTCAGAGGCCCCCTGCGGTCTCCTTCTGCCCTGGTGTTCAGTCCCAGGCCCCCGACTGTCCCTGGGAGCTAGAATGCTCCCCACCCTGTCTTCCTGAGCTTCCCTGGGCTGGAAAAAAATGACTTCCTGTGATTCTTTCTCAGGTTCCTCTGTCAGAATCGGGGCTGTTGTGGAGGGGGTGTTGGGAGTGCTGTTCAGAAATGCCACCTTGCTGCCACCTTGACTGCCTCCAGGAATATTGTTTTGACAGCTGGGTGGGGGTAGACTGGAGCAGGGAGAGGCTCAAGGCAGCAGACCCAACTGGCTGTTGCAGTAGCCCAGGTGTGGGGTGATGAGGAGGGTGGAAATGTCAGGGGGGAGCAGGGGGCCTACGCAGAGAGAGGTGACAAAGGTGGAGACAACAGAAGCTGGCCCCAGACTAGATGTGGGGGAAGGGGCTGGGACTGAGTGCTGAATGGAGCGTTGTTGTGAGCCTGAGGGTCTGAGGGGCAGTGTGGCAGGGGAGGCTTTGGGAGCAAGGGCCCTGCCCATCACTGCTCATTCTGTGCTCTTCATTCATCTCTTCCACCAAAAGATAAAAAGTGAGGGCCACGGGTGGGGTGGGCACTTTTCTTGCTCAGTTGCTGTACTTTCCATGACTTGGGCTGGGTCCTTATCGCACTGAAGGCCCCTCCACAAGCCACACAGGAGTCCAGGTATTGCAGGCATCCAGCAGGGGAGAGATGGAGGGACCGCTAGGCCACAGGAGGTGGACTGCGTGGCCGTTGGGGTCCAGCCATGCCCTAGCTTTGATAGTCCCATGAGAGCCAGATGAGGTCAGGGCACAAAGCTGTGATTCAGTGGCATGGGGGGTGTCCTTACATCATCTAGACATCTGGGGAGTCTGGCTTCCCCTCCTGCCAACTCTATCGACCAAGTCTGCACCAGGGCAACCTCCCCAAAGGGTACTCTCTTCCTCCTCCTCCTCTGCCCCCTCCCTTCTTTGGAATGGGAGACACATGGCCATGGAGGACAGCCAAGAGTGGAGGCAGACGATTCATGTCCAGATGCTGGCTCTGCTGCCCCTCTCCCAGGCCCAGTTTTGGCATCTGCCCAATGGGGTGAAAGGTTGGCCTCCAGGCTCCCCAAGGTCCCAGTCAGCTGCATTGCAAGTCCTCTGCTTTTGCTGGGGAATGGATCTCACTCACCCCCTGTCCACCCTTCTCTTTATCTCTGTTGTCCTCTGACTTCCCCAGGCCTAGGTTTGCAAGAGTCCAGGCCCCAGATGTGAGGACAAGCCATAGGAGTGAGCTGTGAATGGCTGTCAGAGCAGACTCCTGAGTCTGCCTCCCCCAGACCCAAAGCCAGGCTGTGAGAGCTGCCTGCTACATCGTGGGCAGCTTCTGCTCATGCCAGAAGGGTGCCCTGCCCTGTGCCCAGTGTCTGGGGGCTGCCGGAGGAAGGCAGACCGGCAGGTGCTCTCCACAGCTCCCACTGGGCCATCTCTGCTTAATGAGCAGGGGGAGATCAGCTCTGGATCAACGTGGATACAGGCTCATTGCTGCTTGTTTGGGAAGGGCACCTGAGACTGATGGCAGTGAGGGCCCAATGCCCCAGGCTTCACCAGGGAAGAGAGTGGAGGCCAGAGAGCTTGCCTGTGATTGCTGGGAGAACTCTGGAACAGGCCAATAAAGCGGCGGTGAGTGAAAGTCTAGCAAGGAAGCAGGGATGACCAGGAGCCAACCTGGTGTGAGCAAACACGGGTTGCGGCAGATGTGGCTTTGTTTGGCCAGACTAGTACAGGAGAACACTGTGGACACAGGTCACCCAAGTCTGAACAAAGCTTCTGTAAACTGGGTCACACTGTCCTCCTGGAGGCAGCTGGGTGGGGCCGTGGGCAGAGCAAGGGCCTGGAGCCCAAAGTTCATATTCAGCTCGGTGAGCCTGGGAGAGTCCCTTACCTTCTGTGGGGTGAAGTTTCCTAAACCGTAAAAGTAGGATGATGATCATGTCGCTTCTCTGGACTTCTGTGAGGATCGAAGGAGAGAGAATTTATGGAACGCAAACCTTCAAGCGTCAGGGAGACGTGAGGTCTGATAGTGGCTGTGGTTGTCCTGGAGAAGGTGGGTTAGGTGACGGCACACTCAGAGGCGTTCGGGACTGGTCGCATGGCTGGACGGAGCGAGTGAGCGCCTTAGGGATGCTGGAGGGTTGGGCTCCGTCCTGGCTGCACTGCTTAAGAAGGCCATTGATGAGTTGGACAATGGCCAGAGGAGGGCAGCCAGGCTTGGGCAAAGAGCTGGAGGCCAGGCCGTTATCAGAGGATTAGCTGGAGGGATTACACATGCACCACTCTATGTTATTGGGAGATCAGCAGAAGGGATTAGGTACCCAGTCGTTATCTGGAAGGATCTGGAAAGGGATCTGATCTGCCTCCCCCCTGGAGCCTGGAACGTCCCAAAGAGGTCAGTTGGGCTTGACAGCCAGGAAAGCCTTCCCCAAACCCCCAGAATCGTCCCCCAGTGGGGTGGGCAGCCTCAGAAGGGGCTGCGGCCTTTTCTTTGAAGGTCTTCAGGCACAGGCTAGATGTCTAATTGTAGTATATTGTTAGAGGAGAGATTCCTCTCATGAATGGTAGGAATGAGTGGCCATGGAGGTTTCTTCTATTTCTCTGGCTTTTCCAAGGATGTTGGTGTTAAAATATCGGAGCGTTTGCCTCTATCAGAATAAAAGCATCCCCATCCTGCTTTCCCCTGAAGAGCCCAAGCTGGGCTTCCTGCCTTGCCCACATGGTCATCCTGCCCCCACGACAGCCTTAGGGAATGGCCCAAAGCTGCCGGTGGTAACGAGTCTAGCCCAGGGGGCAGGGGCATGGGGGCTGCCTCAGTGGCTTGACTTGGGGGATCAGATGGTCTCAAGGAGAGATCGCCAGTAGGTGCCTGCTGGGAGCACGAGTGAGTCTTCCCAAGCCCGCCTCACCACGAAAGCCTTTCCCACATGGCAGAGCTCCCTCTTATGCCAAGAGGCCTTTACAACACGCAGAGAGCTGGGCCAAGGAATCCGATGTGTGGGAGGAAAGAGGACAAGGCTGGGGCTGTGTCCCGTGGGCCAGTCCACATTGGCCCCTGCTGCCAAAGCTGATGAGCAGCTGCAGGGATGGTGCATCCAGCAGGCGGCATGCCCATGGAGCTGGGGGCAGGGCTTGGTTGTTCTTGAGTCTTAGAACCCAATGTTCCCGGAGACATCAGGCAGAGAATGAAATCAAGAACCAAAAAAACCCAGGTGCTCCCTTCAGACTGCGGTGCTGAGAGCCACTCAGTCTGTGCCAACTCACAGGCGGCGGCATGTCAGGAAGGCAGGCCAGGGAGATGCCAGCTTTGGCTGTTTTCCTCTGAGAGCTCAGAAGGGGCGGGCAGGCATGTGTGCCTCCATCCAGCTCTGCTTCCAAATCAAGCCTTTTGAGGCTGAGGATGGGGGGAGGGAGACGGGAAGGGGGCATAGATATCGTAGATTTAGGGGCTTAGACCATCCTCCAAGACCATAGAATCAGGGATCGTGAGCCGAGGGAGACCTCGGAGAGTGTCTGGTCCAACCTCATTGTACAGGGGAGGAAACCAAAGCCCAGAGACTTGCCCGGGGTCACCTGGGCCAACAGCAGAGAGGCTGGTGCAGACAGCTGGCCACTGAGGTGAGAGGAGGCCAAGATGCTCCCCACAGTTTTGGACATCTGTCCCTCCACTGATAAATGTTCATTAAGTGTGCCAAGCACTGTGCTAAGGGACAGGACTCCATGCCCTCAAGCTTCCAGTCTGACAGGAGAGACCATAGGCAAAGAGCTTCATACAAAGTGTAGGAAATCCTGGAGAAAGAAGCTGCCCTAGAAAGGAGAAGGGCTGGGGAGGCTTCCTCTGGGAGGCCAGGCTTTAGCTGGGACCTGGAGCCAGGGAGGCAGCAGGTAGGGAGGCAGAGGGTGAGGATGGCCAGAGCCTAGAGATGGAGGGGCTTGTTCATGGGCCAGCCAGGAGGCCGGGGGCGCAGGGTCAAAGAGGAGGGGGAGGGACGGGTCAGGAGACTGGACAGGTAGGAGAGGCTGATGATGGAGGGCTTTAAATGCCGAGCAGAGCATTTGTATCTGGTCCTGGAGGCCGTAGGGAGCCACAGGGGTTACTGAGTAGGGGATGACACCATCGGACCTGTGTTTTAGGACAATCATTTTTGTGGCTGATGAGAGATAGACAGAGAAGCGGAGAAACAGACACTCCCAGACACAGACAGAGCCCTGACGCTGGAGGTGGGCCTTGAATGATGATGTGGGCTAGAGAAGGAGAGCCAGGGCAGCCCCATAAAGACCCAGGCTCCAGAAGCTTTCCCTCCATGGCCCAGTGGTGTGCACTGCCACAGAGCAGTCAAGGAAGCCATTGGGTTTGGCATAAAGGGATGATTGGGACCGGAGGCTGAGAAAGAAGAGGCAGGGGAGGACACGAAGGCACTGAGGGTGGATGGTTTGTTCTAGGTTTGGGTAGAGGATGATAGCTGGAGGGGATGGCAGGGTCAAAGGAAGGGGGCGGTCTGGGCCTGTCTGAAGCCACAGGGAAGGGGCCCCTGGAAATTAGGCTGGGAAAGGGATTGCTGGGAATGGCAAAGGGAGCTGGGCGAACGTGGCTTGGTTTTGGAAGGGGGAGAGTCACCTCGTCCAAGACTGGACCAGAGGAGGAGAGGCTGGGGGGCCCCTGCAAGGGACTGAAGTGTGGAGCGGGCTAGGGAAGGGAGGTCTTGAAGCAGATGTCCATCTTTCCTGTGACAGAGGCAAGGCTCTGCTAGGGACCTGGGGTGAGCTAGAGGGGCTTAGATGCTGGGAATAACCCAGGGCCCCGACTGGCCAGGGTATGGGCTGTGCCATGGGACAAGACAGGGGAGACTGCCCTGGTCAACTAAAGGTCAGAGCCTTTTGAATGAAAAGTGGAGGGCTGTAGGGGGGAGTGAGGAGGGACTGGCTTTAGGAGAGGGCACACAGGGAGAGCAGGAAGGACTGGAAGGAATGGTCAGATAGAGGAAGTGCGGAGGGACAGACCATGGAGAGAATGGCTGGGTCCAGGCTGTGGCCATCCCTGTGTGGATGACCAAGTTGGAGAGGTCAAGATTGTGGGAGCTGAGAAACTGGGACAGCAAGATGGACACTGACTCCCCAAGTCTAAACATGTGGTTTGGGGTGGAGGGAGTGGGGAGTCTGCGCTCCCTGAGAAAGGAAGGAGAATGGGATCACAGAGGGAGGGGGAGATTGCAGCCACTGAAGTCAGTCAGTGTAATATAGAGGGAGTGGAGGGCTGGGATCTGGGCCGTCCCCCTCCAGGACATCTGGATAGGATGACGAGAAGTAGCTGAGTGATGCTGGCAGGGCAGGGTCTGGAGGTGACTGTGGGAAGCGAGAAGCCTCCTCCTTCTCCTGGCCCAATGGGCAGAGGACCACAAGTGCTGGAGAGGGTGGCCAGGGATGTGGCACCTTCTGGAGGAGTTGGAATGATGACAGAGAAGAGGTCTAATGATAAAATGGGGTGCCACAGGGCACAGTGGGAGGGGAGGGGAGTGTGAGCTCAGGCTCTCCAAGCGATGAGGTTGGCATGGGTGGGTATGAGACTGAGGCATGGAAGATGGCCAGGAAAGGGATCTTGGGTCTAGAGGGAGGGATGTGTGATGGAACAAGGTCACAGAGGAGGGGCTAGGGGCTGGATGCCTTGTGCTCCGGAAGGGAGCAGGGGGTAGGGGTGACCTAGGGAAGAAGAAGGGAATTGGGAGAGGTCCTATGAGACGGCCTCCAGCCTCAGCAGAGGAGGTGCAGCCGTGAGATCATGCATTTCCCAGTCTCTCCATGAAACTTCCTTTGGGGGCTCTTCTCTAAGGGAAGACTTATGACCTCACCCTCAAACCCAATTACTCTCCCCTCCTCTGTCACCTTGGCTCTGGGCCTTACATCTACTCCAACTTCTGACCTGGTAGAGTATTTTGGCTGAGACATAGATGGCCCTTCCTACCTGCCTTCTTCATCAGCCTCCTCAACCCTCAGCCACAGACAGGATCACGACCTGCTTCTCATCTCTCCCACCTTTCCCAGCTCTCCATGCACACAGCTGCCATGCTGACCTCAGACAGAGTGCCCTGCTTGGCCTCCCAGCCCCTAGACCCTCCCAGGCAGGTCTGATGGTGCCATGGGCCCCCTTGCCTTTAGGGTAAATGCAAATCCTTCTGTCTGGCATTTAGGGCCCTTCTGGGTCTACGGCTGCCTTCGTTACCCAAGACTTTCTCCTCTCAGACCCTGACCCTAACACACAGGCTGGTCCTCCCTCTCTCTTTCTTCCTCCCTCCCTCCTTCTCTCTCTCCCCCTCTTCCTCTCTCTCTCTTTCTCTCTCTTCTCTCTCTCTCTTCCTCTCTCCTTCTCTCTCTACCTCTGTGTCTCTCTCATTCTCTCTCTTATTCTCTCTCTCTCTCTCTCTCTCTCTCTCTCTCTCTCTCTCTCTGTCTCTCTCCTCTTCCTCTCTCTCCCTCTCTCTTCTTGGCATCTCTCTGTCTCTCTCATCTAATCTTGCTTGAGCAGGCTCTGTACCTCCTGTGCTAAACTGTTGAGTCCATTTCCAATTTTTTCTTCACAGTTTTCATTTCTTTTCCAGTTTTTCCTCAAACACTCATTCCATCTATAAAAACATTTTAAACTCGCTTCATCTTTTCCAAGAATTCTCGTTGAGAATCTCTGTTGTTTTTCTCTGAGGCTTTGCTTGTTGGAGGCATTCTCTTCTGTGTCTGTGTCTTGAGGGTCCCTCCCTCAACAATCTCTCAGCACGGCGGGGTCTTTGGTTGTTTGTCCATTCTCCCAGGGACTTGACGTGAGGGCTGGGCTTTGTGGCACTTGAAAAGGAAGGGCTGGCCTGGTCCAGTTGCTTCTTCCTTGGGGTGCTGGGCATGTTATTCTGAGTTCTCAGGGACAGTGTGGGGACCTTCAAGCTTTAGGTGCTCCCAGAAGTCTGACCCAGGGCAGAGTCTGATTGCTGCCCTCTGGTCTGAGCTCTGTTAAGTTCCTGGCCTGGGTTTGGGTCTGAGTAAGGGCAGATGCTGCTTTCCAGTCAGCTGGGAAACCCTGCTGGTTCAGAGTGGTAGAACTGTGGGCTCCCCTTTGGCCCCCACCCTGGTTATTCCTTTGGCTAGGTATTGGAAATGAGACCTGGTTCTGTGCCTGGGGTCTGAGCCATGCTGCTGCTGCTGCTGCTGCTGGTGATGAGCTGTGAGTTTCTCTGCCCGCACACTGCCCAGAGCCTCCCTCCCTGCACAGACAGGACCCTTTCTCAGTCCACCCTGGATCTGGAGCTGGGCAGTGGGTGATACAGCTGCCAGTGTCTGCTCCAGATTGTGCTCTCACCCTGACTCTGTCCCCCTGTGATGACATGGGCTGGACAAAGGTCTCCATCAGGATTCGATCCTATGCGTTTTATCGAGGTGTCTCATGGCCAGGACTTGTGAATGGGAGCTCAGCTTCAGTCTGGCCATCTGGGCTCCATCTCTCTTCCCATCTTTTTTTCACTGATTCCCATGAGATTCTTGACTTTTTGACCCTTTGGATGAATTCCGTAATTTTTCTTGCTCTATAAAATGTTTCTTAGGTAGTTTGATATGGCCCTGAATAAGCAAATTGATTTAGGTAATATTGTCAACTCAAACTATCCGCTAGCAATTAGCATTTCTCCAGTATTTAACATTTCTTTATAATTTTCCAATTACATCTTTATTTGCGTGGAGTGTTCTGCAGTTGGGTTTGTATAATTCCTGTGTGGGTCTTGGCACATAGACTCCCAAGTATTTTATGCCGTCCATAGTTAATTTAAATGGAATTTCTCTTTCCAGATTTTCCTGCCAGGTTTTGTTCACAACGTGAGAAAAATGCTGATGATTGGTCTGGGTTCATTTTCTGTCCTGCAACTTTGCAGCTTGTTTTTATTGACTCTCTAGGTTTTCCTCTGCAAACCACCCCAGCATCTGTAAAAGGGACACTTTTGCTTCCTCTTTGCAATGCTCGCAACTTCTTTTTCTTCTTAGCGCTGTGTAGCAGCAAGCACCCCAGCATACCCAGGGCGGCTGCTAGCACAGGTTCTTAGATCTGCTTTTCTAAAGGAAAGCAACTCAAAATGGGTTAACAGTCTCACTTTAATCAATCAAACACATATCATTTACCTAGCTCAGGGGAAAAAGTCAGTACTCTGAACTTCAGAGAATACAAGCAGAGTAAGAACAGAAGTTACAAGCAGTCAAAGAAACAGATCAGCAGACAGCTTCCAGCGCCTGACCATTACATCAGTTACCTATTCAGTAACCAGAGAGGGAAGCATCAATATCTGGGCTTTTCACAGCCGGGGGGCTCAATGGCTTCCCAGAGTCTCGTCTGGCCAAATCACACAACTCTTCCCAAAGTGAGCCCCAAAGCAAAACCTCACATCAGGGCGTATGTATAGCCTTCTCTGGGCTCAGAGAATGTCACAGCCCTCTTGACCCACTGCCCAATCACAAAGCTACAAAGTGCGGGCATTCCTGAAAAACAAGCATTGTGCCATAGGCTCCACGTGACCACATTCAGCCTATTAAGGGGCAGAGTATACTTTCAAAGCAGGGAAGGTTCTCAGAGTCACATAGCCACTTTAGCAAAGGGCCGAGGGGTAGGGAAGATCTTCAGATTCCCGTAACACACTGGAGTTGGCATTTCTAGTACACTATTAAGTAGGCATTGTAATGGCGGACGTTCTTGAATCCCCTCTGCTCTTAGCAGAAAAGCTTCAGGCTTATCCCTCTTGGACAGAAGGCTTGCTCTTGATTTTACACAGATATGACTTTTCATCTTAAGGAAAGCTCCATTTATTCCCATGCTTTCCAGTATTTCTACTAGGAATGGGCGTTACGTTTTATCAAAAGGTTTTTCAGCATCTATTGAAATAATCATATAATTTTTTGTTGGTTTTGTTATTAATATGGTCAATTATGCATGTAGTTTTCCTAATATTGAGCCAACCTTACATTCCTGATAAAATCTAGCCTGGTCATACATTGTGAGACGTTATCTCCTTAAAATATTAGCATTTATTAATTTAATGAATTTAGAGAAATTGGTCCATAGTTTTCTTACTGATTTTTGCTCTAGATTTGGGGTAGAATATTCCTGGGGGTTTTCATTTTGGGTTTTCTTTCAGGAGGTGACCAGGGAATTCTTTCAGTTTCTACTGAGGGAGTTTAGATGCTAAAAGGTACTTCCCCAAGAAGTTCACAGAAGGGTAGAAATGAGTCCTAACCCAATCCAACGTGAAACCTCACAGTTAGCCCAGCCTGGAACTCCCCCCCACACACACACATCCCCACATGCCCAGGAGCCGACCTCAGCCAGCTACCTCTGCCAGTGACCTCTGCCTCCCTTACTGCAAGTCCTGTGGATCGTCGTGGTGGTCTGTGTTATGAATACACACTATCCTCATGACTGGGCTCTTCTTTGTGAGCCTGCCAATTGTCTGTGAGCACAGAGGAACGACTGGCCTGACTTTATTGACAACAGCCAGCCTGCTAATTGAATCATTATTCCGGTAGTTTGCGGTCAGACTTTCCTTTTTTAGATTTAAAGCCATCGTGTTTATCCCTGTAATTTGGCAGGGCTGAGTGCCATGCACTTGCCTGGTCCATTGGTTTTGGGGTGTCTTAACTTACAGGCATCTGCTCCGCAGGGGAGTTTCCCAGCATGCTTCAGGGCATGTCTCTGCCATTCCCAAGCGGGACGGGAGAGGCTGGCTGGAGTGAGCAGCCCAGAGTCAGCAGCACAGGCATGCTAAGTGAATCCAGGGGTCCGTCTGAGGGGAGAGGAGGGGGCCCAGGACAGAGCCTGAGGACCTCCCAGGGCTGGAGAAGCCAGCAGAGGAGGGAGGAGGACTGGGAGAGAGAGGCCCGTGGGTCAGAGGAGGTGGCTGAGAGCTGGCCTCACGCTCACCCCCTTAAGGGGCTGCAGGGCAGGGGAGAACAGGACTCAGAAATCTATGAGAAGAAGGCTAACGGTGAGCCCAGAAACGGAAGCAGCGGGCATTGTGACCTGATGGGGAGGCACAGCTTCTTGTGGAGCCCTTCATCATATTGGGTCTGGAAAGGTCTTGGCTCAAGCCCAAAGATGTCCTTGGAGCCGAGGGTCGCCTGAGGACAAGAGGCCAAAAGGTCACCTCCAGGTGACCTTCAAGGTCTGATCCTGAGGACCAGGTTTAACTGTCCGAAGAGTTCCCAGTGGCAGCAGGGTGCCCTCTGGGGAGACAGTGTCCCACAGGAGGAGGCGAGTGGCACAAACAACCTGCAGCTAGCTCTCGATTCTGCGGAGGTCCTGGGGGACAGGGGAAGGAACAGCCAGAGACAATGGGATCAGATGCACCCCCTGATGCAACAGGACAGCACAGGGTGTGCCCACCTGTCATGAGGCCCCCGCAATCTGCCCTTCCACCTCAGAGGCCTGCTGACGAGGGAGCTGCTTTCAAGGTGGGAACACGGCTCCAGAGGCAGGTTAAGAAAAGGAAACGTGGATTTGGTGTTGGATGCTGGGTTCCAATCCTGGCTCTGCGACTATCTCGATGACCCTTCCACTGGACCTCGGTTTACCTCCTCTGTCATCCCAGGATCTGTGGGCATGAGGAAGGTGAAGGTTTTTCAGAGATTTCGAAGAAATCCTTGAAGGGTTCTTTTAGTCTGAAAAGAATTCCCTGGACTCAAGCAATCTTGGCAGTCTGGATTGTAAGTGTGTTGTTATGCTTTTCAGCTGGCAGGAGCAGGTAGAGGGGACCTGTGAAAGTGCAAGAGTTGGAGGTACCAGTTATAAAGTGATAAATCCATAAGTCAGGTATCAATTATGCTAACTAGGTGAGTAAGGGGGGGATTAGGGAGGAGTTAAGGAGTGGCCAATGTTTAAAGGGAATGCACTTTTTATATCAACTGCGCAGGCGTATTGCCCATAATTCACTGGGAGAAAGCCCATGGGGGGTGCTACCAGGAGGTGTGGTTTTTGCCTTGAAACGTCACTAGGTCACTTTTTGGTCAGGGCTGAGAGGTGCCCAGTCTGTTACCCATCTATGTCCTGTGTGACAAGGATGTTGGGAAGCTAGACTAATTGAGCATCCAGGATGTGCCTAATTGAGAGGAGTTATCTTACCGATAGTGCATTGAAGGATTCATGGGTGCCGCTGGCCACTAGAACAAGGGAGCTATACATTTCTCTAAACTAAAGGGATTGCTTTATAAAATGCTTTAGTGAAGGATTCATTGGTGAAGCTTACTGTTGTTCCAAGCAGGGATAATGCAGTTCATTTACTGCAGCTGGGCAGAGTGCTGGCTCAGGGGAGAGTCAGAGTTAATGGTTTCAGGCTGGGGGAAGTGTGATTTTAGAACTTAATTCACAGGCTTTTACAAACACAGGTACCTGAACACAAGTGTGATTTTTACAAACTGAAGTTAAAACTGAATGTTACAAACAAAGGCAACCCAGCACCCCATCAGGCAGACTATCCAGACACCAGCTGTGGGAATTAGAATCAAAGGGCTCCTTGGTCTCTTCTCTTGTTATCAGCCTGAGGAAGCTGCAGGGCCACAGAGGCCTCCCTGGGGAGGCATAGGCCCGATCTCACAGGGCCGAGAGGGCCCTCCACAAACAGCTGATGGGGCATCTGGGGGTCCCAAAGGCCTGGGTTCAAGTCCCGTGTCCGTGGCTTCACACCCTTCTTTTCTCAAAGGGCCCTTACGGTCGGCTGATGGAATCGCGCTCTATGGGAGGCATGAAGGAGAGCCCTCGGCTGACCCCTCCCAGTGTGGGCCCCCTCCCCCCGCCAGGCCCTCTCCACCCCGTCTGCCGGTGCGCCCATGTGCAAGCTCCGTGCCTCGACTGCCACAGTCGTGGATGCCACACAACGCTCTGAAAAGACCCATTAGAGACAAGTCCAAACTTTATTTAAAACTACATTTTAAGTTCAAAGTTACTAAACGAATCACAATGAAAAAATAAAAAAGAATAGTGCGGCAAGCCCCGAATCTAAGGAGGATCTGTCTGTGCCATGTGCAGAAGGGAGCAGTACCTAGTCTAAAAGGCAGTGGGTCAAAACCTAATTTACATCTCTATACAGATGGAAACTAGTTTACTGGGTGCCTGAGGCAGATGTGCAGCGGTGGGGGCAGGGCGGGAAGGCAGGCAGCTGGAGACCTCTCACACGCTTCCGGCCACGACACTCTCTGAAAGACAGGAAGGGGACCATCAGGAGTCCTGCCCACCCGGCGTCCTGCCCGCCAGGCCAGGAGGTGCAGCCCGCAGCACTCGGGCTGAGGGGTCACGCTCGCTCACCCGGCTCTTTCAGGGTCTGGGCGTCCCCAGCCAGTTCTTCGGTGTGGGCCACGGCTAGGATTTCCTCAGATAAATGGTTACTCTGCTCCTCCACCACCATTTTCTTCATCAGATCTGCCTTTGGAGGTAGAAAGAGGCAGACCCCCAGGGCTGGGACCCCCCAGGGCTGGGACCCCCAGGGCTGGAACCCCCGGGTTGCCCTCCCCCCCCCAGCTCCCTGGCTCCCAGGCCCCCAGGCCAGGCCCGGCCAATACCTCGGAGTAAATGGTCAGCTTCAGCGGCAGGTCTTCCACCTTCACAAAGTCCTCTTCGTCAGACTTCTGACTTAGATGGCCGGATCCTGCTTCCTGCTTGGGAGAAGAAGCAAGTGCCTCAGACCAGCCGCGCCCCCTGGGCAACCTTGGCCCTCTCACACCTGGGCTTTCTTCCTCCCAGAAGCCCCCTGGCTGCCTCCCACAGGCTGCAGGCTCTCCCACCTCTGCTCTCCAGGGGGCCTGCACCTCTCTGGTTCCCCCACCTCTACATACCCCCCCATCACAGGGCCTTGAATGCCACAGCCAGGGAAACTTGCATGATTACTGACCTAGCACAAGCTACAGAAATAACTCATATCCTGCCTCCATGCCCTCCCACAGCACTCATCAACGACAGCCCTTCGCCGACACTGGTGGGCCGACCCCAATTATTAGAGAGGGAGCAAGAGGCTGTTGGGTAAAGGTGATACACACGTATTCGTTCACCAGCACCGGTGACTCTGTATCGGGACTTCCGGCCACAGAGCTCTCGGGGGTCTCAGAAGTAGATTTTGCTGGAGCGCGTTGGGTCAGGGAGGCCTTGCCCTCGGCGATGGGTAGAGAAGGCTTGGGCTCTTCGGACGGCCCCCCGCCAGTCCCAGGGGCCTCTGCAGGGGGCGGGCCACTCAGGGGCTGCTCACCATCCAAGATGTTCAGGTAGCAAGGCGTCGCAGGAGAGTCACCGTGGTCACCTGTCACCAATGAATTAACATGGCATCACCACCCCAAGCCCTATCAGGATGGACGTTCCTAAAGAAAAGATGGCTCCAGGTCCTGCGTGTCAAATGTTCCACACAGGGAAGACACCAGTGGGTGTGCAGGACAAGAGCTTGGATCTCCCAATGGCCCCACCTGAGCGGTTCTGGCCCCCTTAGGCAGCCTGGGGGGGGCTCACCACGCAAGGGCCCACACCCGCTGGCAGGGGCACACCCAAACACCAGCCTCACACCGACATGGCAGGGAACACAGGCATGTGCCACCCACAGGGCCAAAACCTTCTATGTTAATAGGTGTTTTTTTCTGTAATTTAAGTATGTTCAAAAACCCCAAAACAACCGCCTGGTGTTTCTCCGGGGCTGCTGTACAGACCGACCTGTTTATTTTACCACAAAGGACTTTCTAACTAAAAATCAGCCTTACTCAGAAACATGAGTGATCTGTCTGGAGCCCCTGTGGGCTGTGCAGGATTGGGCACATGCCCAGGGACCACGGACGAGAGCCCCCTTGATCCCCTTCCCTCTCCCCAGGCCAGCTGGAGGACCTGCGCTTGGCGTGGAGAGAGCCTCTCACCTTTCTGGCTGCTCTGGCCATTGGGAGGCTCCCGCTCACGTGGGAGACCCTCCTTTTCCCCGGGATTCTCAAATTCACTTTGTAGAACCTACATGGGAGAAGAAGGCTGATGTGTGGACAAAAGTGGCTGGTGCCAGTGGGGAAGGAATGGTGATGTTGACGCTCACTGGTGGCAGCCCCTCGCTTTCCACCACTCCAATGTGGTGGCAGATGCCCAGAGAATAGGGGAGCCCCCCAAATCAGGCAGAGTCCTGTCTAGGTTACCAGTGGGTTGGCCGCCAGGTGACTGGTGCCCAGGGAGCTCCCCGAGGGGTCCTGGCCCTTCCCATGACACTGGGAGGCCAGGCTGCTAGAAATCCTGGGGTCCTGGTTGCAAATAACTGTGCCCTGGGCGGGCTCTGAAGTAAGTAGATGACCTGGCTTTTCCTTCTCTGCCCACCCAGGTGCCTCATGCCCCTCTGGACAAGGCTGTGGTCCCTTCCAAGAGAGCTCTCCCAGGAAAGCAGATGCCACCGCAGGACAGGCGCCGCTGGCTCTGTGGATTTTCCAGCTTTATCCCCCATGTATAGTGCAGCTAAGGGTCGCTCCCACAGGCCTTACGGGACCCTTGGGAACGCATCTCTCCTAAGCATGCCTTGTGAAGCCCCAAAGGCCACTGGCTGGGCATCTGGACAGCAGGGGGCAGAGACCAGAGCCCCCCTGCTCACCCCCCACCCACGCCTCTCTGGTCATCCCAGCAGATGCCACCAGGGCTCTGCTCTCAGGCACGTCTACTCCAATACCTGGTCCTGCTCATTCTCCTCAGGTGCTTCATTGCTGGCCTGAAGGGATGTCTGGACGTCCACCGGCCCCTCTTCAAATTCCTCGATCTCCTCATCCTCATTCTCATCTTCTCCACTCCCATAATTTGTTAGCGCCTGTGTTTCCGCTTTGGACAAATCTGAATTGGGGGACGCCTTGGGGTCACCTCAGGCCGGGTGAATCACTCCTTTGGCCCCCTCCCCACAACAGGATGAGGTCCATCCTGGCTGAAGAGATGCAGGCAGAAGCTGCCAAGCCCTGATGCCAGCGCCCTGTGCAGGCCCAAGAAAGCTCTCCCCAGAATACAAGGGCTTTGTTCTATAGAGGAGGCCGTGTGGCCCACCCAGGTGGGGAAGGGACCTGCTCCGCAGTCACACAGGGACAAGGTGAGATCTGAACCCGGCTCTCTAACCCCCGAGCAGGTGTGCTCCTTCAGCTTTTCCCAGGCTGGGACAAGCCATGCTGGCTGTCCTACCCTCTGTGCTGAGAGGCACTTGGGCCCTTCCCCAGCTGGACTTCGTGGGCCCCCCTTGCCCACCCTCTGCCTAGGACGCTACCACCGCACAGGCGTCGCCATCCCCTCCCTCGGATGCATGGGGTTTTCTGGGATCCCAGTGTCAGACCTGCCACTTACCCCAGGACATCGGGAGCCCCTGCAGTCAGGCCAAATACTGCAGCCAACTGAGGTCTTCTGCACCCCAATTCAGCCATCTCAGGTCAGCCAGCCCTCCCTACTTTGTAACCCCTGAAATCAGAGGAGCCTGACCCCTCTGCTTCCCTCCAAGTCTCGGATACAAACGCTGAGCAGCCATGTACAGGCCCCCAGACTGACCACCAACAGCCATCCCCGCCGTCCTCTGGCCACTGGGATGGGCCGGGAGGCAGGCCAAACACTCCCTGAGGCAGGTCTGCAGTCACCCAGCTGGCCAAGGCTGTGGCCACTCCACAGGAATTTCTCCTGTTCTGATGAGGCCACACAGCCTCCTCCCTTCTCTGGCACTTCACTAAGTCTCCCTGTAACACTCACTCAGGAGCCAAGCCAGACCCCCAGTCTAGATGGCTGTGCACGCAGGCTCTCAAAGACGGCAGACAGCGTCACACCACCGGCACACGAAGGCCCCCCTGGTCCCAAGGGTAGCGAGGAGAGAGTCCTGCTGTGCGCTCACGGTGCCTTCCCCACCCCTCCCACCTCCGTCTACAGCCGGGCCCCCGCCACTGCACTCACTAATGGACACGGGGCAGTCTTCGCTCTCTTCATCTTCTTCCTGGTCAGACGCATCGGACCGTGTGTTCTTGGGAGCAGCACTCCCAGAGTATGCCTCGGGCGGCGGCGGCACCTGCTTTGCCATCTCTGTCTCATCCTTGTCCTAGCCGCAAACACAAAGGGGAGATGGGTGTCGTGCTCCTCTGACCGGCCAGCCTTGGGGACAGAGACAAGCAACCCGAGCTGGGGGTGGGAAGGGAGGGAGGGAGGCAGCATGGCGTCAGAGGGGACGTTTTATTCAGAGACTACGGGACTGGCCCCAACCCAGGAAAGCTGTCATCACGTACTTTGTCCTCGTCATCGAGGCCTCCAGCTGGCGAGCCCAGGTCTCCCTCAAGAATTCTTTTTGCCTGGAAGAAAACCCACAAACGCTCTCAGTTCTCTTCAAGGAGAGAATCGAGAAGCGGATCCTCAGAAATAAGCCAGTTCAGTGTTCACAGCGCTAACACAGGTGATGGGGAGGACACAACCGGGCAGGCACAAGACCAGAGTTCAAATGCTGACCCAACATGGAGGTGGGGATGATAGCCCCCCTACTGATCAATGCCGATGGCTGCAGGAGAGCAGTGTGGGCACGTGGGCATGGTTGGCACCATTCTGTGCCATTTCAGTCAGGCTGCAGGACCCAGGCTGATGCTGCCTAGATTTGGAGGGCATGGCACTGCCCAGGAGGGGCCTGCAGTCAGGAAGATCTGGGTTTCAAATCCTGCCTTGGACCCTTGTAGGCTGGGCAGCTCACTTCCTCACCTGCAGAGCTGCCCCTCCCTCTTGGGCATTAGACAGGGCACCCTGGCCTTGCCAATGCTGCAGTGCCAGCGGCCCCACCCCCCACCAAGGGTGCCCTGGGATGGATGCTTGAACCTATGCCTTGCTGACTCCAGGACCACACTCTGCACCACAGAAAAGCCTGGGGGTAGACAGTCTCCGAGAAGCGGCCTAGCAGTACCACCTGGGCCCAGGGACTGAAGTCAGGGGCCCTGCTCACAAAGGGCACAGAGAAGGAGCTCCAGGAAGGCTGAGATAGGCGAGGGATGGATAAGAACGAGTTGCCATTGGCCACAAAGGCCCTCCTGATGGCTGGGCCGTGTATGCCAATTGGCCCTGCGTTCAGGAGCCCCGGCGGGTGCTGCATGGCTCACGATGGTCAGTGGGGCCCTCAGGCCTGCTTCCTGGCCCTGCCAAGCCCCCAATATTGTTCAGTCATCAGGGGCCCTTAAAACCCCAAGACGCTGCCCAAGCGCATATTCCATGCCAATCTGTCTTCTGCCAACGGCCACAGCACATGCACCTACTTTCCCAAGAGCTCTGCCAAGGGCTTTGCAGCCACCGTCTCTCTGGATCCGTATAGAGGACTCCAGGCAAGGCCCCCAAGCAGCCCCAGGATACCCTTCTCCCCATTAAAGCTGTCCTAACCCAACACCTGCCCCACCATCTCCAGCTATTCCCTGGCAACACCACAAGGGTTCTGGACAGGGAGGGAAGAGGCCTGCCACAAGGCCGTGATGCCCATCCTGCCACCTTGGCGATCCCCGCTCTGCCTCATCTGCCTCTCCCCTCAGGCAGTTAGGATTGGAGCTGCCAGAGGAGGTCCCATTGGGCACGGCGCACCCTCCCACGCGCCTCACCTCCTTAGCGTAAGCCTGCACTGCTCCGGCCGCCTCTATCTTTCTCTTGCACCGCTGCTTGGCGGAGACACTGTTACTGTCCAGGTCCTGCATGAGCTTGAAGAATGCCAGCTCATTGAATAGGACCTCCGAGATCTCGACCAGAAGATCCTCGCCACAGTCCTTCAGCTTCCGGCCGGCAAACTTGGCCAGTGAGTCCTGTGAAGAGAGGAGCGAGGGCCATGTCACGGTGGCTCTGTGGGCACATTGCCCACCTCCTCGAATGGGGGAAAGCACACCCGGCCAGCTGTTATGGATGCAGCTGAACAGCAACCTGAGCGGGCCCTGCAGGTTCTGTTGGGTCTGACTCAGTTTACAGTAGACAGGGGGCTGGGTACAGAGTCCCCTCCTTGCCACCCACTGCACTGCTGACAAGAGGGCTGAGGTCCAGCACCCAGCCTGGCATCTCCCTGAGCCCTGAGGGCACCCCCCTGACGCCCAGCCTCCTCACTGCGCTGGAGAGGAGATGCACAGTAGGGGGTGCCACTCTGGGGCGTGCAGTGGGGCTCTCACCTGCAGAATACTTCCCAGCTGCTTGTGGAAGAAGCTGACAAACTCTTTGCTGTCGTCGTTGCGCTGCGTGAGGGTCAGCACCATGCGGCGCACGGAGGTCAGCAGCTGGGAGGAGCACACCTCATCCATGTGCTCCTGGAAGAGGCCGAGAGGCGTGTGAGGCCCCGCCCCAGCCTTACACCCAGACACCTCCCACCCCGTCACCCCATCGTCGGCTCCCCAGCTGCTTCTGTCCTTCTCTCAAAGTTACCTTCATCAGGGCATGGGATCCTGACAAAGCCCCCCCAGACCCAGCCACAGCCACCTCTCCCCTTCCCCACTACCTGAACCTCGACAAGAATCTCCTGCCCCTGACACAAACCGTGGCACGGGGCCATTGTCTGGATGCCTCGCACTTCTTCTCTCCTGATGCCTGTTTCTGGACATCCTTGTTCCCTACTACACCCCCTTCCTCTGAGAACCCCAAGACAGAGCTCACTCCACCAGGGCACCCTGGCTGATGGGCCAATGCCCGGCGTCTGAAGGCCCCGAGGAGGGCCCAGGAGTCCCCTTTGCATCTCCAGACATTCTCACCAGCCCCTCCTCTCAGAGCTGCCTTCTGCCTTTTGCCCAAGGGGCTCAACCAACAGGCACTGAATTCATGGCAAAGAACCTCCCAGTGCCGGCTCAAGGCTCTTTTTCAGCTTGGCTTAGTCATCAGCATGCTGAATTAAAAATGATTTTTCATTACAAACATACAGCAACTCAATCACATAATGGATTCGATGAGCTTTCTTTGTAGACTGCTCTGGTGATAACAAATTCTACCTGCTTTCAGGCCCAAACCAGTGGTCTGGAAATGAATGGGGTTAGGGTCTGAGGACCCCAGGGTCCAGAGCCAGAGCACTGTGCCCTTAGGTGACCACAGAATGGCCTGGTTAAGCCCTCTGGCCTGCTGCATAGGCTGGGCCCACTTCCCCAAGGGCCTGGAGCCCAATGGACCCCACAGGACCACTCCCCACCAGGCCCTGCTCCCAAACGGCAGGTACAAACTCCTCGGACAGACGGCAGGGCTTGGGGACCACTGGCCTTTCCCCGTCACCAGCCTCACTGTCTCTGGCTACTCACGACCAGCCCCACTCAGAACCCATCCTGGGCAGGGCTTGGTTCTTGGGCCTCTCTCATGAGCTGCTGTCTCCTGGAGCACTGGGCCCACATATTCTCCCGGGTGATGACCACAGGTGGACTATGCTGCCCTTCACGTGCTGTCATTTCCTTGGACCCCAGGACTGGACAGCACAACCCTAAAACCCTTTCCAGCTCTAAATCAATAACCTTATCAATGTGGGAGGAACACAGCTTGTTTATGAGATAGAGGTTTTGGAGGGGATGAAAAATACTCAAATCACAAACTCTTCCTATTCTCCCCAAGTTCAAGAACCTAGAACAAGAGCTTGCTGGCCCTGCCCTTCCCTGCTTTCCTTCAGACCAAGCGTGTAGACATGGGAGACTCTCCCCATCAGGAGGAAACCCCACATCTCACTGACGACTTGAATGGCGAAGTCTGGTTTGCACGGTGATCAGTGGATCACCAAAGACCCCCCAAGGCCCCCAGCTCTCATCAGCCACACCCGCAGGGCCCCGCTGACTCGGGCCACCCTTCTCCAAGCCCTGTGCGTCTTTTACAGTCGCACAGTCGCAGCCGACAACCCCAGTGGCTGGCACTCTGAGCGCGCTGCCGACTGCTCCTCCAGAGCTCTTCTGTGTCCAGACATGCTTCTTTTTAAACAACAGGAGCTATGCCCTGCCCCATCCTGCACACATGTGCATGCACATGCACACACATGCATGCACGCCTCTTCTCTTTCCACCTCACACCTAGCCTCCATCAAACACTTCACTCGGGGAAGCCACAGGAAGATGCAAACAAGGCTTTCCTTTCCCAATGCCTGTCAAACAAAGGGTGCTAAGAAACAGGGCTATTAGCCAGGCTTTTAGAGGGTGACCCCGATGCTGACGGGAGGCGGGGGCTTTGGCCAGCAGCCTGCGCCTGCTCACCTTCAGAAAAGGAATGACCTCTTTCATGATGGCTTTGATTTGCCGGTCCAGCTGCTGAGTGTCGATGCGAGGACAAGGGACAGCAGCAGCCTCTCCTAGGGCCTGCGGGGCACCGCGGTTCTCCAGCTTTGAGGACTCTAGGTGCACGAAGAGAAAACAGAGGCTGCTGGGTCAGCAGGGGATGGGCTGCCAAGGGACTGCTCTTTCACACACACACTCTGCCCCCAGACCCGGTCGGGCCTCCCTGCCTCCTCAGCCGGCCTGGCCTTGTGGAGCCCCTGGCTCCATCTCTGGCCACCCCATGGTGGAGAGCCACCCATGCAGCTGTGTGGCGTTCCGGGCCTCGCCTCTAGGACTTCCCACAGACTGGTGCCCATGGGCCAACCTTCTCTCAAAGCTTCAGCCTCCTTCCAGGCTCTGTGTGGGCATCACCTAGGCTGAATCCTAAGCCTCCTGTCTGTCACTGCTCACTCCCGACGAGCATGTGCCCCTTCCTGTCTCTAGCACCCCAGCACGCACTATCTTGTAAACATGCTATGCAAGTGAGCAAGCCCCGAGACTGGGCTTCAGCTGCACTGCCCCCCCCCGGCCCCTTCTTTCCAGCTGCTCCCATGTGCTCCCGGAGGGCGGCGAGCACCCCCAGACACGTCTGCTCCCTTCTTTACTCTCCTCTCATTCTCTACCAGGCCTGACTGTCCTAGACCGGCCCAAGGGGCTGCTTGGCCAGCAGCTGCGCATGGGCAGTCTGCACAACAGGCGCGGTCTCTCCATTGGGCTTTCCTGTGTGGCTCACAGGTAACTTGGTGGAGAGCTGCCGTGAATGATGTGGGGCAAGGGGGCAAGAGGTAACAGAGGCCGTAGAACGCGGGTAGTTTTCTCTGAGTGTGGCTGTGAAAGGAAGGGGAGATGTAGACCAACACACGGAGAGGACAGTTTCGTCGGGCAAGGGAGCCCAGTGTGTACGTGGGCCACGATCTGCAGCGCTGGAAGGAGTCACCCGTTGTTGGGCTCACAGAGCCAGCAGAGCATAGCACTGGATCTCTAAGACCACTTTCCAAGGAAGGGCGCTTGTTGTGCTGGCTTGCTTGGCCTACATGGGCTCGTCCTCCCTGCCCTCCCCTGCGCTCAGGGGCAGTTACTGTCCTGACTGTGACTGGGTCTCGGTTCCTTGCCCAGGATGTGGCCGGGGTGTTGGCGCTCAGGTACACATGCCCTAGCCCTCTCCTGTCTCCCCTCCTGCTCCCCCTCGCCTGGGCCTGACCTTCTAAGGTGGAGGTGGCAGCAGCGGCCCCAGCGCTCTCTGCACTCAGGTTACTTGCAGCCTCCATCTTCATTCGCTCGTACTCCCGCATCCTGGCCAGCGCTTGGTCCAAGTGGATCACGGTGTTGCCTGCATAGGGAACAGACGTGGTGAAGGGCGGCGTGCTTCTAGGCCAGGCTTTCCTCAGCACAGGGACAACAAGGTGCCTGAGCTGTGACATAAGAGGGCACACCCCTCCTAAGAAGCCAACTATCCCAGCAGAGAACCAGGCAGCCCCTCTGCCCCTGGAGAGCCCTTGGGGTGACATGCAGCTCACTCCCACCACCGATCCACTGCTGGGCAGTGGCCTGGTGGAGGGATGCTCCCAGGGAAGTTCCCACCCCCAAGGAAAACATGGGTCCAGTCTTGCCCACCCCTTCTCTGAGAGACAGAGAGAAAGAGATGGTTAGAGTATCAGGGGAAAAGAGGAATGCCCATGATCTGGGCCGCCCACATAGGAAATGTGCTTCAGAGTTTGCACATGGTCAGCTGGACCCGTGTGACCAGCAGCTGAGAGGGCAGGCGCTATCAGCATCTCCAGCTTGGGGACCAGAAAGGGGAGGGGACTCGTCTAGGTTCACATAGCCCCCTAGTGTCAGGGCTCGATCGCTTCGGGAAACCCGGCCTCCAAATGAGGACCCTGGGCCCACTCAGAACAGCTACAGGGCAATGTAAAGCAGGTGAAGAGTCAGAGCTAAAGTTAGTGAAGGAAACGGGGGTCTGGGCAGAAAGTGGGGCTCACTGACAGGGAGACTGGTGCCATGTCCTGGCTAGACCAGAGGCTCTAGCTTCCTCTGGGGCCACACAGCCTGTTGTCTGTCTGGTGCCACAGCCACATGTGGCGTGAGGGCCTCCTGCCCACGACCCCCCATCACCACAGTCCTGGTCTCACTGGTCCAGAAACGCTCATTCACATTTCTAGGCACATGCGTGTCTACCTCTGAGGAGCTGGGCACCCTCACCAGCACGTCAGCACCTTTATGCAGCCCTACTGTGTGCCGAGCACCATGCTATAACACAGTTGCCAATGTTATCCCCTCTGATCTCTCAACATCCCGGGGAATCCACCGAGTACTATTACGATCATCATTTTACAGACAAGGAAATCGAGGCAAACTTGCTTAAGTGACTTGGCCAGGGTCACCCAGAGAGTGAAGTGACTGAGGTCAGATCTGAAATGGGCCTGGCACTTCGTCCACGGCACCCCTGGGCTACCCTGGTAAAAGAGGGCCCAGGGGCCACGTGTGCCCTTTCAGGGCAGGGCTCCACAGAGCATGGGCTTCCCAAAGCTGCTCACAGTGAGCTCACACAGCCTCTGGCACCACAGGCCGGCTTCTTGACAGGGCCTGCTGCCCAGTGTCCCTGCCTTGAGGCCGCATGTCCGGCCCCATCCACGCTCCTCCCTACAGAGGCCATGGTGAGTGGCCTTCAGAGCAGCTCTGAGAGCTCCAGGGCTCCCTCCCGCCTTCAGGACCTGGGTGCATGAAGCCCCCTCTAAGTCTGGCCCACTGGGGTCTGACGGCCCTGACCTGACACCTCCCTTTCCTTGCCTCGGCCTCGGGGAGTCCCTAGCTCGTGGTACTGGGGTAGGGGTGGGGGAGCTACCTGACAGCTCCTCTCATTTCCCCTCCCCAATTAGCTGGTACAGACTGGCTCCCCTTGATGGAATAAGCACCTGGCCCAGCCACAGGCGGTGCTTAATAAATGCTTGGCGTCTCATTGGAGCCTGCCTGACTCATCCTGTTCTCTCTGAAGAACTCTGAAAGCCCCAGAAGCAGCCAGGCTGGCTCTGGGCCTGCGACCAGACGCATGTGAATGGGAAGCTTCCTTTTCCACTCTGGGAAGGCCATAACATTCACTTCTGGGGAGGTGGCCAGAGCTCCAGGCAACAGGAAAGCCCTCTCCTCGGGCTGGTCACCTTCCCTTTCCCCAGTTCACCTCCTGTAGATAGGAGGTTGAGTGCCCCCAAGGAGCTCGGCTCTCCCTGAGGGCTGTGGCCTTCCCCTCCTCTGAATGCAGAGCCCAGGGCCAGCTCGGCAGCAGACTGGCTGGGCGTCCTCAGGCAGGTCCCTTCCCACCTCTGGGCCATGGGCACAGGACGGTAGAGAGATTGACCGAGGGCTTGGGAAGCAGAGACCTTTGGCCGATTCCATCCCCCCAGTCGGCTCTGTTGGCCTCAGCTGGAGAAAGAGGGGGTAGACAAGCTGGGTCAAGACCAGGACACGTCAACGAGGCTACTCACCAAGATCATCAGTGGCAAAGGGCTCAAAATTAGAAGACGTGGACAAGGTACTGGCATTATCGGCATCATTCGGCTCATGGACGTGACAGGCTTCTCTTTCAAAATTCTTCTCAAACGTTTCCTAAGACACAAAACAAAGAAAACATTCCTGATTTGCAGAGAATCCTAACCGCCCAGACGCTCTGTGTTTGTAGACTCAGGGTGGAGCCATTTAGCTTGAAGCCCATGATGACCCAGCAGCTCAGTGGTCTCCACTCTCCACCACTGGCTTCCAAGGCCGCCGGGACACACAGAACTCTAAAAAGAGTGCCCCAATTTTCCCTGACAGACACTCATTCCTAGCAATGGACTAGCTTGCTGATGCCTCGGGACAGAAGGACTATTTCCTACAAAAAAGACTTCAGGGCCACAAGAAGGGATCACCCTGCCTGGGGAGGGCAGAAAACACGCTGGAGGAATTTTAAGCAACTTGAAGTCCCAACGAATACTCGAGTCATCAAGCACCCACTGAGTGTCGGACACGGCGCTGAGCACAGAAGGTACAAAGAGAGATGAAAGCAGGGTCCCTGCTCTCCACAAGCTCCTGCAGGACAACCTGGAGAGGGAGTGGAGTCTGGGCAGAGTTCCTATGGAAGGTGAGAAACAAGCTGGCGTCCAGGAGGCCAGCAGGTAGAAATGAGAAAGGAGGGTGCTCCAGGCAGGAAGAGTGGAGGGTCTGTGGAAAGGCCAGGAGGTTAACAGGAAGCGTCCAGAGCTTGCTGAGTCAGGACAGCGACGGTGGAAGCTGACGGTGGAGGCTGCCTGGAGCAGACATCTGGGGCTACCGGCAAGCCCAGTGGCAGCGGCAGAGGAGAGGAGGCAGCAGAGAGGAGATCTTTGCTGAGGACAACCACACTGTAAGCTGGTTACTGGAAAGATGCCGGTGCCCCCAACAAAAACAGGGAAGTCGAGAGGGGAGAGGGCCAAGGCAACAAGTTCAGTTGTGAACATGCCACCTTTAAGATGTTTATGAGAATTTGGCTGGAAATGAAAGTGGTGGTCAGGAGAGATCACTAAGGGTAAGGGCACCAAGTGAACCAGTGTAGAGGGACAAGGCCCATGGGATCCCTGTGGCAGCAGCAGTGGCCCGAGGCAGAGGCTGGGGAGGAGCCTGCCACAGCTATCTGGCTGGGAGTCAAGCAGGCCGGGACGATGGCTGAAGGATGAAGGTGCCTCTGTCTGTATTGGAGGCAGCCTCTTGGGAATTCACAGAGAGAGGACAGAGGGAGCCAAGGGCTTGGGACAGAGCTGGACGGGCTGGCCAGAGATGCAGGAAAGGTGAGGCAGACACGACGACTCAGAGATAGCAATGTCAGGACAAGTGAGAAAAGGTAGGACGTGAAACAGAGCTGGGGTCAAGGAGAAGAGCTCAGAGGGAGCACTGGAAAGAGTGCTCAGAAACAGGAGAAAGTCTCAGAAATGGGAAAACAAAAGACACACAGTAAGACCCATGGTTAAAGAAGAAATGGGTGATCGGGGAAGCCAGAAGTTCGGGGTGGACGGCGAGGCCAGAAGCTGGCCCACGGAGGGCTGTGCAGAGGCAACAGCAAGAAGGAGGGTGTGTGAAGGAGGGCTTTGTGAGGCTGGGAGTGCCATGGGGCCATTCAGCAGACAGGGAAAAGCTGGAGTGAAGGGGTGTGAAGGAGGAAGGGGGGAGCAGGCTGGGCCTGGGGCTATCGCAGGGCTCGAGAATGCCCTTCACGTGACCTCGTCTGGAGAGGAACAGAAGCCAGAGCAAGGTGCTGTGGTCCCTTCTGGAAGAGGGCTGGTGACATCACGGGGCGTGAGCCTGGCCAAAGTGAGGCAGAGCTGCGCCAAGCCAAGTGAAATCAGGCGAGTGGTGATGGCTATGATGTGAGGGATGACCTCAACATCTTCCGTGTCTGACCACGCTGGACACCGCCTTCGTGGTTGTTGGAACACACTGTTCTCACTCACCCATTCAGCCAAGGGAAGTCTTCACATGCTTGGGGTAGACACCCCCCAACTCATGACAGGTCTGAGGCCCACAAGTTCCCCCCAGCCTGGGTTAGCCTGTCTGCCAAGGTGTTTCCCTGGGGTGCTCACTATGCACACTACAGGTTCTTAGAGTGAGATGGCGCAAGCAGATAGAATGCTGGTCCTGGAGTCCGGAAGACCTGAGTTTAAAACCAGCCTCAGACACTTCCTAGCTGTGTGATCCTGGGCAAGTCATTTAACTCCATCTGCCTTGGTTTCCTCATCTGCAAAATGAGCTGAAGAAGCAAATGGTGACCTCTCTAGTATCTCTGCCAAGAAAACCTCAAATGGGGTCAGGAAGAGCAGGACATGATAAGCTGGGAGGTGTCAAGCACCTGCCCCCCCAATCCTCCTAAGAGCTGCTGATCACATAAAAATGCCCAGAGAGTACTGAGGGACAGAGGCACTGGACGCTGCAGTAAGGGCGAAGAACAGACAAAATGACAGGTGACAGCTGACGTAGTCCTTGTACGCAGGCCATCCCTGGAAATTCTTGGCAGCGTATTTGCTTCTCTTTCACAGGGGGCCCAGATCACCCAGCCAAACTTCAAGAATGTCTGCATCAACAAGACGAGTCTTTCTGCTGGAGAGCTCCATGGGCCTGCTGAATGCACTCCCCCTTCTCCAACGGTGGCGCCCAGCATTCTCTCTTTCTCTCCTTGGTCTGCCAGGGCCTCTCCCAGAGACAGGCGCAAATGCACTCCCTTAGCAGATGGGCCTAGAGCTGCATCTGAGGCTCAATTCTAGGCATTCAGTTTTCCTTTGATAGATGGTGATGGTGATTTTTTAAAGAGGCACCACGGATCTCTCTCCAGTCTCTCTGGGTCACTTGGTCAGCTCCCATGGGTTCCATTATGGTCTCGAGGATAAGCCACAGCTTTCTCTATCTAGCCTGAGCCTCTCCTCTAGGCTTCGGGGCCACCTCACCAATTGCCACCGGTCCTCCTGCACTAGGAGATCCAGCCAAACGCGCCTTTGCTGCTCTTCCACAAGCTGCGATACTACCTCCTCTCAGACAGGCCTAGAATGCATCCACTTCTCACCTCTGAGGGCTGGGCTCTTCCTTGAGGATGCAGATTAAGCATCATGTTCTTCAATCGCTCCCTGCTCCTCCCTCAAGATTGGCACCTTCCCTCCCTAGCTACCCCAAACTAAGCTGTGATGTCAATATATGTGCTCATTCCTGATGATGCTGACAGTTCCTTGTCTCGCCTGGTGCCCAGCACACAGGCACTTATGCACTTTTTCACTGGCTGATGGGTCTCCTGAGAAGGCTCTAGCGTGTCCTCAGACTCAGTGGCCTCCACAGAGGGAACAGCTGGAGGCCCTCACCACCCACCATCAACTAGCAGGCCTCTTTCCATGTGGAATGCCTATGAGCACATCTGGTGACTTTCCTTGGTGCTGATGATCACTGAAGAGAATCCTACTGGCTACTGTCTTTACCAAAGGTTGGCGGATGGTTTTAACAAATGACCATGAGGCCTCGTTGGAGGTGAATCCTTATGGCTGCTCTCCTTGCCTTTGAAAGGGAAGGTACTGCATTCCAGCAAAGCTAACTTAGGGGCTGCAGCTACGGAGCCCTACGGACACAGCCTCCACCCCAGAAGTGGCTGTCTGCTGCCAGCCTGTGCCCCGAGGGAAGGCCGGTATAACTCACCTTGATTCCCTGCAACTTTCACTGTGGACAGTGGACCTCTGCCCGTCCAGTTTTTAACACTCCTGGAAAAAAGTCACCTCTATACAACGTGGCTGGTTTTGCTCACTCTGTAGATTCTAGTCAGTGCCTTTCTGTGTAATACAAGTGGGGGTTTCTTCTATATTTTTAGAATGTTCCTCCTCCCTGAGAAATTCCATAAAAACAGGGGTCTATGCTAGGATTCATAGTAGTGGACAGTGAACATGGATGGCAGAAACATGACATCTTGGCTTCCACCAGCCTCCAAGTGTAGCTCAGTATTTCCTTCAATTGTGAGGTTAAAAAACAAAAGGGGTTCAGGCCATAGGACAGGTGAAGAATCCCTGATATAAAATGATCTGAAATCTCCCATTTTTGAGTACTCGGTTGGTCTGGATACTCTTTCCCAGACCACTCTTGAAATTTACCCCTTCATTCCCAAATCTCAGTCATTCCTTGTAACACCAGCTTAGCTAAACTAACCAAGCCACCAACGGAGTCAGCTATATGGAAGCCCAGACAAGGTCTTTATTTCAGAGTAACATTGTGCGCAGGCTCCACCACAGCCCTGTACGAGAAGCGGCCCGATGTCTCACCATCCCCTCTCTGGGGGCCAAGGGTGTGCTTCAGCTGGCCTCACACTGCTGCAAGGGCCTTAGGGGCCAACAAGGTCAGTCTCCCCATTCTTCACAGAAACCACCTGGGGTGCAGAGAGGACAAGTGACCTGCTCAGGGCCCCACAGATGGTCAATGAGTATCTGAGGCAGGATTTGAACTCTAGCCAGCTGCTGTCTCAGCTCTGATCAACCTTCCCTTGCTTCCCACCACCCATGTCCATTCCCCAACCAAAGAACATCTGCTTCACTTCCAGCTGCTCTTCATATGGCCCTCTCACACTGAGGTCTCAGGGTGCAGATGTGGGGTTCTGCTGTCACTGGTGGTGAGAACACACCGTTCAGAGGACCAGCGCCCAGGGAGGCCCCTGCCTGTACACAGCTGTGCTGCCAGGGCTGTGAAGGGTATGGCTCCCTCAGGTCTCGAGCCACACCTTCTGCGAGCCTGTTTTTACTCCCATCTCGTGCTGCTTTCTGAGGCGACATCACTATGCTTGTCATCTGTCATGCTCCTCTCCAGAATGGTTCACAAGCAAGATGCTGCTCTGCTAGGCAAGGTGAGCGGGTGCTGCTCAGAGCTCCTCCCTGCCGACAGCTTAACAGCTGCCCAACACTGACAAAATGTGGCTGTGATGGAAATGGTGGTCTTGTCGTCAATGGGCTGTCCTGGTAGGTTCTGAACGGGATCTTCCCTGTTTCTCCCCTTTACTGGCACGAAGGCTCCAACCTCACAAACTCCTCAATCCATTCATCTTCTGCAGCAGGTGTGGTCACAGAATCTGCGATGGTCTTAAGATGCGACTTTTGCATGGCTTAAAAAAAAGACCTTCATTCTATCTGGCCAAGGCAGCACCCTTTGACTCTTCCTTTCACAGCCAGCTCCCAAGGGGGAAAACAAAGCTCTTTATCGTTGTTTCCTCACTTTCTCATCTCCCACTCACTCTTCAACTCTTGGAAGCAAGCTGGCTTCCAGGACTGGCTGGGACTGCCCCTTCCACATGATCAATCTTCTCTCATCTGCCGAGCCTCGTGGTCTTCCTCATACCCCTTTGCTGACAGCCCTCTGCTCTGGTCTCTCTAGATGCCCACCTTTCTCCTCCTTCCTCCAAGGCTGCAGCTGCACTCCATCCTGCCCAGGGCTCTCTATACAGTCCCAGTCTGTCTCCTGAACATCGCTCTCACAAACCCAGCTGCCTCCTGGCTACCTCTAAGTGGCTACTCATCGGCATTGGCACGTCATCCCATCCCCCTCCTCCATTTCCTCACTATTTCTGTCCTTCTGGTCACCCATCCTTGCCATCACAGAGCTGCTCTCTCCACACCTACCATACCCAATTGGCTGGCTAGTCTAACAGCCCCTCTCACCCTCGCCCCTCTGCTTCCTGCCCTTCACCATTCTTACCTGAAGATCACCTTCGTTTCCTCCTCACTGGTCTCCCCAGTTCAAGTGCACTAATTATGTGCATCCATGTGCCTCTCTGCTATTTATGCCTCATTATCATGCTGCATGGTAAGTGTTATAAACAAATGAGAGCACAAGTTGGTTGACAAGAGTCAATACTAGATGCTCACTTGAATAGGCATTTATTACAAGGCTGTGTGGGGAGTACTGTGTCCAGTGCTGGGCCATCCAGAGGATGTGGCTCCTGCTCGCACGGGGTATATGTGGAGTTGGGACGTGACGTCTCCTAGACGAAGACAGGAACTCCTACCCTCAGAAGCTCACTCCCCCAGCCATGCTGCCATGGCACCGATGAAGTTCATGACTCTAAGCAATGCCTCTGGGCTTGGCTTTTAAGGGAGGACAGACAGACTTGTTTGCCTAGAGATGTGACCAAGAAGCCTGGCCCAAGGAGGGAGGCAGAGCTGGTATGGCATTTCAGGAGACGTTCCTGACCAACAAAGGAATTTCTGCACTGAACCAAGAACCTGGGCCAAGCTCTGAGTTGTAGAAGTCAGAACCAGGAAGCAAGCAGTCTCAGGGGCATGATAAGGAGAAGCAAACACAGATATGGTTCCCTGACGCTGTGAGTTATGTGGTCCCTCTGTAGGCTTGGGCACGGGGTTCTTTGGGTTCTTTCCCTGGGACGTATGGAGGAGGCTACTTAAGACAGGTTAGAAGTATGCAGGGCAGGCTGTATGTAGAGGTGTCCAGAGAAAGCAGACTTCTCTGGAGGCGAAGGTGAACGCTCTCGATGATGAGCTTTGGCCAAATTTGTTAGGTGAAATAAAGGGAAGGTGGGGGAAGAAGATAATCCCCAATGTTTTCCCTTGGTGAGGAGGGGAGGGCAGGCTTCCTGGAGGACATGGCATTTGGACTCCAAAAGACAGGCTAAGAATGTAACAGGGATAAGGAAAAGCAGGAATCAGAGTGTGGGACACTAGACACAAAAAGTGATCTGGGATGAAGAGGCACAGAGAGCAGAGGAGAACAAGGAGGTAAGCGCAGCTGGCTTTAGCTCGGCAGACAAGAGAGCCATGAAGACTTCTGAGCAGGGATGGAATGCCAAGAGATCTGCACATGAGCAAACTGAGTCAGTCTACACAGGTGGGGCGGTGAGCGGAAAGGGGGAGCCGGAGGTGTTACGTGTACTGTGTGAATGGTAACATTTCATCAAAGCTTTTAGATCATCCCAGCTCTGACTTCCAGGCTTTTGCACCTCCTCCTCTCGGGCACCCTTCTACAGGACCCTTTCAGTGCATGCCCACAGATACACGTGTGGCCTGCCCATGACAACAGTCACATCTGCCGTTCTATCGCACTGGCGTATGAATAATCCCCACGATCCACCTTGCACACCACCACAGAAGAAAAGTCTGTGTGTGACTGGCCTTCTGGGTTCTCCCCAATGCTTCTGGTTCACTTGGCCTGACCCCATGCTCAGGTGTACACTGGTGCTGGGGCACGATCCCTGCTCTGGCTAGCAGCTAGAATCCCTGCTCTGCTCACTTCATCTGCAACACGAGGTGTCTGGACTAGTGCTCCGGAGCTCTCAGGGCCAGTCCACATGGCTTCATGTCTGGGCACACCATCTGCTCACATCTATACCACTGACTCTACTGGGTCAAGGGACATAACCTCCCCAAGTAATTTCAGGTCTTAACTGTTGACAAATCCCTCTCTGACAAGTAAATGACTGATAATCAACAAGGGACTCCAAACTGAGGCTAAAAGGGGAAATGTACTTTCAGTTATCATATAACATACATTTGAATGTGTTCACAAAAAAAAGTAAAACCGGTAGGTGCCAATTTGCTATAGAACAAAAACACACCTACATCTTATTAAACATTAATAGCTTACATCATCAGTAGTAGCAAGGCTTTCACTGGGAGTAAGTTCTGAGTTTGAGGCTATCCAAGTAGCAGAATTCACTGTTTTGGCATTTTCACCTCCTTTCTCATTATTTTCAGAAATATGCCTGTTGACTATGTCCTAGACAAAGAAATAAACCAGTTAATTTCTTATATAATTAAAAAATCTATTATTAATTAACAATAATTTTAATCATAATAAATAATGTTTCAGTATGTCATATTTAAATGTGCTAGCCCTTTTAAAATGGAGGCCATTGAGGCAACACGAAGAGAATTACACGAAGGGCCACGATGTTAAGCCACAACGCGCCATCCGAAGTCTACATGACACAAAGTACACAGAAACAGTCATGTGGCCACAAAGTACAGAGACAAGAGAGAGAAGAGCCTCCAGGCAGACAAAGAGACCCGGGCCCAGGCCCAGTGGGGTCAAGGCCCCTCTTTACCTGCAGTGCGTACAGTGCCCTCTGTCTCAAATAGTCCGTGTTAAGTAGCTGGAGTTCATGGAAAAGCTCAATGAGAAAGTGAGGACGGGATTCATTGTGAGAAATCAGCGTTGCGACTTCAGAATAAATAGTGTCTCTCAAAGCTTCGAACATAGAAAAATCACTTCCAGTTTCTGGAAGACAAAAGGTTAGACAATCAAGACGGAGGAAGTGCCGGATGCTTCCTGCTGGTGACTAGCAGCAGCGTTGGCTCCCAGCCCTGTCACGTCCTTCAGAGCGCAGCGAGCTACCGCGGCAGGAGGTGCTCAGGACCAAAAGAGTGCTGAAGGAGAAATCAGGGCCTAGCGGCTCTTCTTCAGTGAGGAGCTGCAAACCTGCACACAGCCTCGCAAACTCACTTCTCCACACGTTTTGTGTATCCTCTAACAAAGTCTAAGGGGCACTTTACTCAGGACACCAGTGAGACGAACCATGCCTCACACAAATACACTGGTTTTCTGCAACTCTGCCCAAAGAGCCCAGAAGACATTTACTTTTGTGGTGGTGATGGAGCTACCCATACACCAGTTCTTCCTGGAGGGGCAACAAGGCCATGCCCAGAGGCACAGAATTCCGGAGCTGGACTTGCCCAAGGTCCCACAATGAGCTCCTCTCAAACACATACTTTGAAAAATTCAGTAAGCAAAAGTCAGGGTTCTCCACTGTGTGTCCTCCATTTCTCTGCACACATGTCACAAAATAAACAGTTTGTATTTTCTGATCCATTTGTGACAGCTTTGCCCTTTTCTCTTATTAAATAATTGCTTTTTATAGCAGTGTGCATGTCCAGGCAGGGCGGGGCACATGGTGTGTGATGCCCACGCGCTGGGGCGTGGGTCGCCCCCCTCGGAACTTGGAACTCACTTTGGGTGAGGGAGGCAGCCCCCTCGCAGGCTGCGATGCCCCTTCCTTCACGCATCCCCACTGATGACTGCTGCAGAACTAACTACAAAGTACGAGGAGGCAGGGAGTCTCTGCCGCCGCAGACAGCTCTCCACCAGCCTCTGTCCCTCGCTTTGTTGATGTTACTAACTAAAAACTCAGCAAGCCAGGATTTGGGGACTTCCAAGGAACAACAAAGTGAATACAAGGAATTAGGAATAACTCTAAATTCTCGTTTCTGGGAAGTGGTGCTTTAAATATTTCCTAAGTACAAGCAAAATATCTGAAGAAGTCAGATGCTACCTGCTCAGAACGTCAAGCTCAAACGCACACTCGTGAGCATGCCCACAGGCCCTCCCACACAGGCACACCCACTCTCCTTCTACCAAGTGAAAGCTGAAAGTAGAAAGTTATCAGATTCCTGAAATGCTGTTGGGGATTTTCTTTGTTTAAAAAGGTTTTTAGTCAAATACTATCCCAGACAGCGAGTCAGGGAGGAGAAGTCGGTGCTGTGACACTGTGGGAGTGTTCTCCTAGCATGTGCTGCAGGGAGAGGGGGAGGGACAGATACAACAATGAATCACTGGCATTAACAAAACAAAACTCTTTTTAAAGTCGTTTCTGAGGGGCAGCTAAGTGACCCCAAGAATAAAGCACAGGCCCTGGAGTCAGGAGAACCTGAGTTCAAATCCGGCCTCAGACACTTGACACTACTAGCTGTGTGACCTTAGGGAAGTCACTTCACCCCAACTGCCTCGCCTCCTCCCTCCAAAAAAAACCCAGTTATTTTTGAGACCAAAGGAGAAGCTTTTTGTAGAGTTTTACTCATTTAAAACTCTGTCACTGTATAAAGGTAACTGCTGAAAGGTCCAACGTAGGAAACAAAGGGTGACTGATCTGAAATGGGCCCCAGAACTGTGACTACCTTCTGTGATTGGGGGGGGCACGAGGCATCCTCTCTCCTAGGCCAAAGGAAGAGGAAACCTGTCCTCTGCTTCAGCTGGCGTCTGAGGCAAGACTTGCCCCAACCACCTCTGGAGGCCCCGGCCGTCCAGGATGGCTGGCCCCTTGGTCCTCAGAATGGAAGGATCCCTCAGGCCCAGGGCCATTCAAGGTCCACCATGGAATCGGGGAGCTGGGAAGTGCTCCAGAGGGCCTCTGGTATAAGCCCCAGTTGGGTCGGAGACAGTTGCCAGTCTCTGCCTGAAGCCTCAGGAAAGGAAAGGCACCACTTCCCTTGGGGAGCTCACTCCTGCTTCAGACGGTTCTAATGGGCTGCACGTGTCCCTTACCCCTGAACTTTTTACAAGCCACCCCCTGCAATCTCGATTCTAGTCTATGGGGTCAAGCAGAACCATCTACTCCCACTTATGCTGGACTGCCCTTCCGGCCCTCAAGGATAGCTTTCACGTACCCACAACTCTCCTTCTTTTCTCTCTGCTAAGCACCCCGATTTAGCCACACACCACAGGGTGTTATCTCGAGGCTCTGCACCACAGTCCCTCTGTATGTGGCCCCTGGCACCAAACACGGTCCTCTACGTGGGATTCTGGCTGGCTCCCCCCAGCCCTGGCCTCCAGGCCTCACCCACAGCAGAATGGCCCGCATCGGCTTCCCTGATGGACATGGCCACAGATGAACGACGGCCTAGCCACCTCGGCCCCATCTTATACTTCACATCAGTTTTCCGCTCCTTATGTATGATGCGGGCCATGCTCACAACTTCACAAGCCTTGAGGGAGGGAGGAAGAATTTATCACAATAAAGCAATCTGGGTGGAGGAGCCTCCCTGTTTGTGGCAGTGGGAAGGTCCGCAGGTGCTCCCCACTGCACGTTTTTGGACGTCTTCAATGACCTGATCAGCTGAGCTGACTTTTTTGTAATGTTCTCTAAAAACCACTACTGACATATGAGAGGGCGCTCTGAGAGGGGGAAGAGAAGGGCGATGTAAGAAAAAGCATCAATAAAAACTTACTCCAGCCATGTCGTGGAGGTGGTGGCTGGCAGCAAGAGGACTGTGTTATGGAGACAGATAAGGAGGAGTTTGGGAAGGCCTGGAAGGAGCTCTTCTGGGGGGAGCCCCCTTTCACTGCCAGCTGCCTGAGCTCTCTGCTGCAGGAGGCAGAACAGCTCTTCCCTCCCTGACCACTGAGAACTGCACCCTTCCAAAGGCAGAGGAAGAAATGAGGACTCACACCCCTGGCCCCCCCATTCTGGACTTGATTCTTACCAACAAGGAGGGGCTGGCTGCCGGGCTGGGAGTGGCGGCAACCTTGGGAGGAAAGTGACTGCTCCATGCCAGTGCTGGGAAGCTAGACATGGGCTCACACAGAGACATAACATTTCCTAAATGTCAGCAAAAAGTCAGGAGGATCTTGCCTCTGACCCAGGCTGGCTTTGTGACCCTGAGCAAGTCACATACACCACACTGGCCACCTGAAGCAACTCTCCACAGCTGTAAGATACAGAGAAGGGGCTAACCTGTTCTGGTAAAGGCACTGAGGAGCTCCTCTGCAAAGGATAGGACAAAAGCAGCCCGAGACAAGGACCTAAAAATAGCTGCTGCAGAGAAGCCCCAGGACCTGGTAAAGCACAGCCAGCTGCAGGCAAGAGAAGAGATGACGAGGCTGCTGAGCAGCCGTCGTCGGGATGACAGGTGTGATCGAAGGCATGTGGCCACGAGGAGGAACCGGCACTATGTGCTACGGCCTCTGCTCTGGAGAGGAGGGCCTGGCCCCTCTCTTCTTAACTCTGGTGCTCAGCACGGAGCTGGCACTTAAAAAATGCCCACTTCTGTCAACAAGTGTGGGTGCGGAGTCTCCCCACTCTTATCTGAGCTAATCCTAAAAATGCTGGCTATGGAAGGAAGGACGCAGAGAAAGTGAGGGTGCAAACACTGGCAAAGATGACAGAGGTCCCCGACTGCAGATGACCTGGTGGTTTGCTCAGGAAACCCCAGAGAATCAGTGAAGAAACAACCAAAACGGATGAATAATGTCAGTGAAGTAGCAAGATACAAAAGAAACCCCCCAGATGAGCTGCACCACTTTTCAACATCCCTACACAATCCAGAAAAGACTTGGAAGTTACTCTGCTACAACTATAAAACGCCATCCAGAGAATGAAAAGAGGTGCACTGGCTCAACATCTGCTGTTCACCTGTGAGCCATGCCAAAGCAGTGACAATGAGGACACATGATGCTTTGCGTTTCATCCATTCGCCCCCGCCCACCCTCATCTGGTGGTATCCCCCACTTCCAAACTAAACAAATTCATCTGGATGAACAAAAATATCTAGAATCTTGTGGAGAAAAATGGAACGGAAAAAAGGGGCAGGAAGGAAAGGGAGCCCTCCCATGAGCAGACCTGAAACCAAGGCATGTGACAGAGTGCACATCAAAACAAGCTGATCTAAACAGAAGAGCAGAGCAGATTGGGGTGGGGGTAGGGGGGGGGTCTGGTAAACAGTGACAGGGAAGCAGAAAGCAGCTGACAGGAAAAGGGTTTAGACTCACAACTGATGCCCCTCCCACCCACAAGCTTCACCACGCACCCTGTGCCAGCTGCTGAGACCCAAAGGAGCTGACGTTCTGCTGGGGAGCGCGGAAGGCAGCTTAAATCTGACAGACAAATGCGAAGCCTGACATGTCAGTTCAAAGCATCAACCATCAGGAATACAAGATGCCAAAGCAACGGCAAGAAAGCTTCCTATGAAGACGACCTGGGGGTTCAAGGTGATCCCCTGGTGTGCCATGGCAGCTAGCCCATGAAGCTGACTTTAGGCTGAAGGCATGAGGAGTATCCTTGCCTGGGGAGGGAGCCACATTTTACAAAGAGCACTGGCAGGCTTGAGGGTATCCAGGACACAACCAGCTGAAACAATACAGAATGGTTAGCCTGGAAAAAAGAAGCCTTAGGGAGGAGATATGAGAACCATCTTCAAGGATCAGAAATGCCATCACCTGAAAGGATGATGTTCGTCTCGCTCTGAGCCAGGAGGCAGAACCAAGAGGCCAAATGAAGTTTGTGCTGAGAAAAATAGTGGCTGAGCTACTCTGCATGGGGTGAGCTCCCCACCCCCAAAGTGCCCCAAGTAAAGACCTGTCAAATAGGACGTGTGTTCAGGTACAGGCTGAGCTAACTGGCCTCTGAAATGCCTTCCAACTCCGACTGCATTTCTTCTTTTCATCTACTCCAATGACATAGCTAGCATTTCTAAAGCGCTGTAAGGTTTGCAAAGCGCTTCACAAAGAGGATCTCAGCTGATCCTCCTAACAGCCCTGGCTGGGATGGCCTATCATGCTTCCCATTTCACAGCTGGTGAAACTGAGGCTGAGAAAGGTGAACTGACTTGCCCAGGGTCACAGAGCCTGTTAAGTGTCAGCAGTGAAACTTGAACTCGGGTCTCCCTGCCCCCACACTTGGGATGCTAACCGTCTCTGGTGTACCCTGCACAGTCTACTGGAAAGCTGGGCTAGGAGCCTTGGGAATCTCTTCAGACACAACACAGCAGAGCTTGGCAGGTGCAAGTTCCAGAGAGGAGGCCGGGCTCACATGCTGCCAGCGGACCCTGGTTCAGTGTCTTTTCTGATAAGTCACTACACTGCTCCACAGAGAATCTGTGCTCAGATCTGTACCAGAGCAAAGCACTCAGCAAAGTCCCATGCTCATCTTGGAGGACAGATAGAGAGCCGAGGCCCAGGCTGACAGAAGAGAGCTGAGGCCCAAGCTGACAAAAGAGAGCTGGGCAGGGGGGATGCAGCTGAGATGGGCCCAGGCCGACAGAAGAGAGCTGGGTAGCGGAGTGGCTAAAGGCAAAGGTGGCAGATCAGCTGAGGAAGGGTGACATCACAAGGCTGAGAGCCACCCCTAGGTTAGCAGGCCAGGATCCAGAGAGAACAGAAAGACTCTGGTAAGCAGAGGGCCTGGGGGGTGGGCAGCCAGGAGGGTGGAGGGGCCCCAGGCCATGCCCCATGAAGATAAGGTGAAGGAGCCTGGAGAAGGCCCCATGGGGTTTGGGGGTTGCCATGTGCAAGGGCTTGTTCTGTTGCAAAGGTCAATTTCCTGGCAATCAGAACCATCGAAGAGTGGTAGCTTCTGGCTGCCTAGAAAAGGGTCCCAGAGGGTGCTGGATGGGGATCACATCCTTTCTTGCGGGGGGCTCCGCACAAAGGAGTATCCATTTGGATGGCTGCTAGCTATCTTGAGGCTTACAGGCTAGATTTCTTTTTTAAGTACCAGGCCTTAAACCCAAATCATGGGGGCTCTCACTGATGTCCCAGCCCAAACCTCACTTGGTCACCAATTGGGCTCAGATGGCTGAGTAAGTATAGTGACTGTTTCTGTTTTGGCCAGAAACCTGAGGGCCTTCCCCTCTCAGACTGATTTTGTGTTTTTTTTAACTAGGTGAAAGAGGCCATGCTTTGCCTCATTTCTTACCCAGCTTTAATCACCAAGTTGTTGTTGTTTCAGTTAAACTGAGACCTGGGAAAGACCTTGACTTAAAAAGGCCAGGGCATCCCTTCTGGGGCCATCTCCAGTCACCTTGATCTGTATCTGGCCACTGGCCCCAGATGGCTCCGGAGGAGACAGTGAGGCTGGTGACTGCACAGCTCTGCCTCACTGAAATTCCATGCCATCCATCACCAACAAACAATGGATGACAACTTACAAGGCATGGCACAGCAGAGAATCCTTTCTGGACAGGGCAGTTGCTGCATGTGCAGCCATGGCCTGGAGTGACCACTTACGTGTGTGACCTCAGACAGGTCACTTCACCCTGCAGGCCTCCAGTGCTGCAGCTGCCGGAGGCACCCCTGAGGGCAGCCCTGCAGCCCTTTTAGACCTGGCCTTAGCACCTTCGTGAGATCTGGCCCACAACACCCTTCAGTGCTTTACAGCGAGGCTCTAAAGACCAGCTAGCATGCAGAATTAAGAGAGGAGTTCAGCTGGCTAAGCACAGGCTATGGAAGATCTCCTGCTGGCCAGCTAAGCCAGACTTTCTGGCTTTCTTTCCTGGATCCCAGGGACAAAGTGAGAAGAAAGTACAGGCGACTTTTGTGAACCAAGGGCAAGCACACACAAACATGGCTGGGAACCTCAAGGGGACCAGCCTGTGCCGACCTGACACGGCTGGCACTTCTTCCCGCCCCCTTACCTGAGGACATCTCTGTTGAGCGACTATATTTTATAATTTTTTCCAGCTGTTCATGATTCTTTCTGCTGAACACTTTTGCTGGAACAGGCTCCTCGGTCTGGGCTGCAGGCCTGTTCCTACTCTTGCAAGGCTCACACGCACTAGACACACTGGCACTTTCATACCCTTAAGTGAAAAAAGGGACAAGCATTGTCATCAGGGTGCCTGGCTGGCTGAAATCCTAAGTCATGTCTATAATCATTCTGAGAATCAACACCATCTTGGCAGAGGAGGATGGGGGCCCATCAGCACCTTCCCCCGGGGGGAGCTGGCTCCCATCATCCACTATCTGCCTGATAAGAGATTACAGGTGGGGGCTGTGGATGGAAAAGGGATGGCCCAAGGAGCCTTGGAAAGGGCCACAGAAAGAGGCAGAGACAAGATTCGCTCTGCTTACATGGGGCCCTCAGGTACTGGCTCAGGCGCAGGTACGCAGGGACAGACAGCACGTGCTCCTGACTCAGGGTCAGTGAGGAATTAAGTCCATGGTGCTCGATTTGTCAGTAATAAAGTGCAAATCAAATGAATGAAAACCACCTACTGACCACAGGGAAAGAGAACCGGCCAAAACAAGCATTGCTTTAGTGCTCCTCCCAGGGCCCCTGCGACCTGGGCTCTGGAGGGCTGCTGTCCTCCCCTCACCGCACATCCAGGGCTCTGCCTTCCAGGCCCTTCTGCCTCACACCTGGATTATTCTCACTGTCTCCTCCCTGGTCTCAACACCTCCAGTCCCTTTCCCACAGATGCCCAAAAAAGCTTCCTAAGGCACACAGCTGACCATGTCCTTCCTCTACTCAAAAGCCTCATTTCTCTTCTGTCTACGGACTCAAAGGCCTCTGGCTGGCACTACAGGCCATCTCCAGCATTATTCCATAGCACTGATGTTTGTGGATGCTCCAGTGCAGTTGCGTGGGACTGCGGGCTCTTCACCAGACTGGGAGCTGGGCCATCTCTTCCCCTGGGCTGAATTCCTGGGGACTGTCGCCCTTGCCTGAACAAACACCATCTTGCCTCAAGGCCCTCCTTCTGTGTAATAATGGCCCCAGAAAGCCCTTTCTGACCTGGACAAGCCCTTCTTATGTTCTGCCTTCTTTGTTTACATGCTAGAAAGTCTGCATTCAATCACATAACCTCTTTATAAGCAGCCACTGTATTGCTTATCGTCTTGACATTCCTGGCATCTAGCAGGGTCTTGAGCATAATGGGTACTTAATATGGATACAATCAAAGCTAATTAGATTCTTCTTATTCGTTCAGCATTTTGTATATGCAAAGAACTGCATTATGCACTAGGGAATATGCAAGACAACTTTATTATTAATGCCATAATAAATAACTGTTTCTCGTTTGTAAATGAAATTATTTACAGAAGACATTCTATCCCCTCACAGAGCTCACAAACACGCATCGCATTAACACGGAGCATTATGTGCTAAGTGCACCAGAGGGGAGCCATGAGGGGAATTGGGGAAGGTGTATGGGCTGGGCACCAGGGCACCTCTGGCACACTGGGTAAGAGAAGAGGGCTGAGCCAATGAGCAAAGGCCCTGCGGAGCCTCTGGGGTCAGGAATTCGAGGTCTGCCAGCATTCCCAGCTTCCAGCAGTGATAATCACTAGGGATACCCCAGGATGTCATTGGCAGAAAGGCAAGAGATTGTGGGCAGCAGCAAGCCAAGCACCAGAAGTTAACAAGGAAAGTGAAGCCTTTGGGATGGTAAGAAAGAAGAGTGACAATGGGCAATGGGCACAGAGGCCAGGGGTTAGGCGCTAAAAGTCTGGGGACTTTTCACGCTGCCCTTCCTTCTGAGATACACATCTAGGAGGGAGGGAGGACTGCCCAAACACGAAGTCCGTGGAGGGGTGGGGAATGGGTGGTCAGTTCCATGAATGCTTCTTGGCCAGAGGCAGCCACTGAGAAAGCTGGCTGGGTGACTGGGAGGGATGGGATGGGGGAGCAGAAGACATGTCGATCGGGCTGGAGAGGCCCTGGGACAAGGAAGAGGGTTAAAGATAAAGACAGACGTTTCACAGAAGGCAGAATGGTTATGTGGTCTGACCTTAAGCTGGTGAGCCTGGATGAAAGGAGACTGGGACGGCAGCCCCCTGTGAGGCAGCAGATTGCTTCTGTGCATCCAGTTACAAGACTGGCAGAGCTGATCTGTTATGGACTTCACAAAACAATGTGGACTCGAATATTAAATGGTTTTAAATATGATCTTCCTAAATTTGACCTATCGAATTTTCAAAAGAATTTAATCATGTCAAGTCCTTCAGGATTAGCATGAGCCATGCCTAGGCCTGGGTTCTAAACTCCCTATGGACACTCCTTCATCCCTGGCTGTGACTCTCCTGGAGCCTCAGTCCTTTCCTTTGTGAATGTGGGCACCTCCCGGGATGGCCACAATGCATGGGCTGGCTGTTGCTCCCACTGTCTATGGCTGGTAAGCACGGGGTCCCAGTCCCCAGCACTTACCAGCGCTTTTGGCTCTCGCTTTTGGCTGCACACCAGTCTTCTTCTTGGCCTTGGACTTGGGGGTCTTGTCTTTGGAGGCCAGGCTGGCCTGCGCAGATGCCTTCCGAGTTCTGAATGTTTTGGTGACTGTGGTTGGGTCTACAGGGTCAGGCATGCTGCTGAAGCTCTCCAAGGACTCCTCGTCAAACTGGTGCCTTCTCCGGCTGGCATCAGGCTGAGCAGGGCGACTGCTCTGGGCAGCTTTCTGCACGGACACTGCACATCCGGTCTTGATGAACGGCTTCTCCAGGCCCCTTTCTTGCTCACACAGCCACGCTGGCCGGCCAGCCTCCACCTCCTCTTCAGGCTGCTTTGGATTTCTTACCGGGAAAACAAAACGATTTTTACCTTGACAGATTTTCCCCCTTTCCACTCCCAGAGGCAAGTCCTGCTATGTCACATCCAGAGCTGGACCCAGGGTTACAGGATCACCTGGGGCCCAGTCACAAGGATGGTCTCACAGAATTCTGCACTAGAACCTGGGGGAATGCTGTCCATATGGAGCTGCAAACAGGGTTTGCCTAGGCCCCCAGAGCACCAGGCCTTTCTCTGGCGTGAGAGTGCAGCAGAGAGCAGACAGGAATGCGGATACTCCCAGGAGAAATGGGCTTGGAGATGGAGAAGGGGGAGAGGGAAGGAGGGCAAGCCAGTTCAAACAGAACCAAAGCCTGTCAGGGCTCATATGCTGCCCTGCTTGTCCAGAGCCACCCCTACCCGGACGGTTATCCTGGGCCTGTGCTGAGCCCCAAAGGTACACACCCAATGTGGGGGAGCCTGTTATCACATGTAGCCCCAGATCCTGCCCAGGGAAACCAGGGCCCCAGGGCTGCCCACAAATGCCGGATCAAACCAGACATTCAGGTCTACCCCAAGAAGAGTCTCACATTCCTGGCACAGCTCCAGAGGCAGGGGCAGCTGGAAGGAGATCCCAGTATCTGTCTACCCAAGAAAAGGCCAAAGCCTGAGAACATCCCCCAACCTGAGCTGGCTGATTCTAGGTCAAGGCTGAGTAAGATGAAGGAAAAGAAGGCCAGGCTCACTTCTCTGTGCAGGTGCATGAAAGACAGGCCTGTCTGGAAGAGTCATTGTTGTAGTCCAGAACAAAACCATCGGAGTTATCTGTTGTTTGTTCTCTAGTTCTGTCTAACAGGACGTTTCATTCCTCCGGCCAGGTATACACCCTGCCCTTTTTGACTGTCACCCCAAAGCCCCCAAACCTGGATCCCAAAACACCTAGGCTACAACATTAGGTGGAACTGCCTTGTCTGGGGACTCAGGAATAGGAAATCAAGCAGAACTGCCCCAAGAGTGTTCTAGGGCACTTGTCCCTGCCCTACAATACCCGTTCTTCATTGGTTCTGAGGCCAGCACTGTCCAGCTGTCTTGAAGCATGGACCCAGAACACCCCTACAAACCAAGTCTTGGGAGGAGCCTCTTCAAAAACTCTGTGTGGACTCCCTTCTCCTGCCATGATGCCCTCACAGGACAGACCCCTTTCACTTGGCAGGCCCAGCCCCTGGGGGCGTGTGGGAGTTGGGGGAGCACAGTAAGGGGGTGCACACTGATGGGCCAAGGCCAGTGGCATCCTGGGGGGATCCTAGGCCATTAGGCTGTGGCCTCCTTAGAACCAAGTGTTTTGAGAGTCTCCTTCAAGCAGCTTCTCAAAGGCCCCGAGGCCAGTTCCTGTAGCAAACAGGAGGGCCTGCAGTGGTCTGAGACACTCAAGGCCACAGCTCCCCCTCTCGGCTATCCTGTGAACATCCTTCACAATTATGCTTTAAAAGTATAGACTGACGCACCAAAGGGTGCGTGTGGGCATCTCTCTCTCTCTCTCTCTCACACATACACACACACACACACACTTTCTGAATTAAATACCTTTGCTTTTCGGCTCCAAGAGAAGAACTGCTTTCGAAGGGTTTCGGAAATGCCACATACTCAGTTTTCCCTGGAATATTCTGATCTGCTGGTTGTTGCTGATCACTGGGCGTAGGGACATTCTGTGCAAAATCTCCAAAATTAGATGTAAATAAAGGATTGAAATTCATACCTGTCAGAGGAAAGTCCCAGACATGACAACACATTAGGAAGCTTTTACCTGAATCCTAATGAATGCAATTTTAGAAAATTAGGTCATCCCAAGCCCGTAACAAATAAGATTTTTCAAAGCCTCCATTCATTCGGAAGCTGACTGACATCCTCTTCATGCAGCCCTCTCTGCAGCCCAAAACTTCCCCGGTGTGCACTGTGGTCATTCTCACCCACACAGGCCCAGGAAGGGAGGAGACCCTCTCTCACCGCCCCCGGCTCAGGCTGGAAGCCGGCTACTTGGGCTGACCTTCCATGGCTACCCCACACTCGTGGGCCGCCCAAGCCTACGCCGCCGCGTGGGAAGAGGAACTCTGTGCGTGTGGTGCTGGTTGTGTCTGTATTTGGGGCAAGGCTGATCTCTTCTCGGGGATCACAGACCTCGTGGAGATCTGCAGCCTTCAGAGAGGCCTGACCCTCCACCAGCAGGAGCAGTCCAGAGGGATCTTCCTCTCAAGGCAGACACAGGAGGCACGATGGGATCACTGAACAAAGGCAGAGCCCGACTAGCTCCATATTGTGGATGGGGCACACGCTCAAACCCAATCTGTTGACTGATTTTCCTCGGTAAGTGTGAGGTTCATGGTCAGACTGCACAGAACCAAGAAAACAAGCCCGTGGCTCGGCAGGCCCCAAGGCTGTCCGTGCTACTGTCTTTCACAACTAGCATGTCATTTTTTCCACTCAAATGTCATCTTCTCTTTCAGATGTACTGAAAACTGACCCTTGGATGCTCCCAAAACTGTGTTGGCTCCAGCAAAGGCATTTCTTCTGTGGGGGTCTGATGACACCTTGGCATTCTAGCTTCAGAGCCTTAAAAGCCGTTTCTAATTTTCCTAGCCAATACAGAAGTTCTGTGCCCTAGGAACTATGCCACAGATGGCAAGAGAGCCTCTAGAAATGCTAGCTCTGAGTCACCTTCTCTCTCATATGTCGCTCCTCAGGGCTTCCTCAAGGCTACCTGAGACAGGACCCACAGGACACCAGATTCAGAGCCAGAAATGACTCTCATTTTACAAACAGGTCACAGAGAGCTGGCAAGCTGGAATGCGGGGTTGGGAAGCACATAGTTGGTGCTTGTTGACTGCATGAATGACTGTGACCCCCAACAAGGCTCTCATTCCACGAGTGCCGCCACATGGCTTCTCCCAAGCTGCATCCACCCAAGGACCAGCTGAACTCAGGAGAAGAGTCCCTGGTGACCAGGAGGCTGCAGTAACCCAGGACACCAACTCCCTACTCTGCCCATCAGAATGGAAGCTCCCTGATGGGAGATGATGCACCCCAGACACCTGGTAAAGTGACTGGCACCCAGAGGCCTCTAAGCTGGCACCTGGACTAGGGTACCCCCTGGGTCATGGGCCTAGTCAACAAAAACACACAACGGCCCCGTCCCCTCCCTGGCTCCCTTCTGACTGTGCAAGGGTGGGGCAGACTAGCAAAAAGGAGGTGCCCAGAGGGCTAAGAATCTGGTGGCGATGAGACAGTAGATTGATGTTAACTTCACAGATGGTAACCTAAGTGTGGGACCAAGGCCCCCAAGGACTGACAAATGGACATATGTCAGAAGGCCCAGACTGCTATCAATCTTAGAGCCATTCGTGCTATACGAGCAGCCAGAAGACAGGAGCGGTTGTAGCTAAACAGAAGGAAGGATCAAAAATTCTCTTTGAGAAAATGTGGAGCTGGTCTCAGCTTATAGCCCAAGGCAAGAGGAAGCTCATGGGACACAGGCCACTCAGTCAGCTTGTATCATGGGGATTGTGATGAGTTATCCACACAAAAGACCACCATATGTGACTGTAGTCTGAGCTCCAACATTTGTTGAAGGGAATGGAATGGTTCTTCTCCAAAGAAAATCCCCATGTATTCTGATCATTGATATCTCCAATACAAAGCAGAGAAAAGATGAAGGTGGAGAGAAACTGGGTCAAGAATAAGGAATGGCACTTGTAGACCAAACACCCAGAGATCAGAAACCATTTCTTTACAAAAAAAATCGGAAGGCACCAAACACCTCAAGCACCGAGTTAGACCAGAAAAGCTGAAAGCGATTATGCTTGAAACAGACAGGAAGGAACTTATGTGGGATGTGGAAGTCACTCCTAAATCAAGCTGTCTGCATGCACTCAAGACCATCGGCTTGGCAGAGCACAGAAGAAAATCTACACAAAACTGGAATGAAAATGGGGAAAAGACACATCAAGAATCAAGCCACAGTTCTCTCCTGAGCTATTTGCACCAGCTCCTGCAGGCAAACGGAAGGACACAAACACTGATGATAATTATTTCTATACAATAGTTTAACAGAAGCTGTTCAGCTGCCATGGGAAAGAGCCCAAGAGATTAAAAAGCCTGGCCAGCAAACCCCTAACCTACTTCCTGAAGAGAGAGAAGTTCACCAAGGGATATCTTGATTTAGAATATAGACAGGCTTGTACGACCTCATGGAGAATGATGATGAAGACCATGAGCCACCCTCATTCATAAAACAAAGGGGAGGAAGGAAGGAAAACACAAGTTAACTGAGAGCTGGAGAAGAGATCTAACTAGCCTAGTCATTCCAAGGTATTTGATGATAAAACAGAAGGTGGAAAACAACAACGACAAAGTAGGAAAAGATCTGCAAGGACTCTGGTAATAAACTTCTCTATCAAGGGCAGCAGGGGCCCCCTTCTTGGACTCTTGACATCACAGTCCCTTATGGAAGAGCTGTTAACAGATCCAGCACAGGAGAAGCATCCAGACAGGTGTTCAAAGAGATGACTGTGCTGGAGGCAGCGCAATTACAAAGGCAGTGAAGGAACAATTCACCAAATATTCCAAAAGCATGAGAAGACTCTTGGCACTTCATCTAGAAAATAAAGGGCCTGAGAGAACTGGTGGAATGGGTGGAGCTGGTCTCATTTTACGGTCAGTGGCTGCTAGTGACTTCTGTCTCCTAAGAGGAAACACAGGGAAGGACTGGGAGCAGGGCTCTACCTCCAGTCTCACCCACCAATTCCCTTGAAACGGATGGGGAAATTCAGGTCTCAGCCTTGGCTACTCTCTGCAGGTCTGTCAAGGGAACTACTCAGAGGCTTCCATCATCCTCCTCTGTGGTACTTTTCAAATGGGAACAATTTTGTTCTCAAGACTGCTCATCAGTTTTTTCCACGGCTGCTGCCTTCCTCCTCTGCCTGGCAAGGACGCAAGTGTTGCCCAACTGGGGGAGGCCATTCCCAGGCTCTGCTGGTGCCCTCTTCTGTCCATTAAGTTGGCACAGGAAACACCGATGATCAAGACTGAAGAATGCTCTGTGAAGCCTCTTGTTTCTATCTGAACATCTGCATTTTGCTCCAATGAGTCTACAATCTGTGAACGCTGGTCCCTAGACAAGGCTCTCCTGGGTAGAGTTTCAGAGAGCCTACAAACTGCACTTGTTGACATCCCATGCACCCTGGCCCTGCAGAAGCTGAAGGTGGCCATCTCTGGAGGCATTAGGGCAAAAGCCTCACCAAGGGGGTGGGGGTGGGCGCCAGGCCTCCCACAGCTAGGAGGAGATGTCAGCAGACCTGTGCTGTCACAGTCAGTCAGGAGCAGCCCCTACATGCCAGGCACCACGGTAAGTGCTGGGGGTACAGAGGCAGACAGAAGGCAGTCCTTGCTCCTACTACGTGATGGAAGGGGCGAGGGCCCTCAATTCAAACCAAGGTTCCGCTCTTCCCTACTCAGTGTCCTGGTGGGTGGGCGGTGCTCACTGCTGACACAGATACCTCTCCAGAAGCAAGCCTCACAACCTTTCTCAATGTGTTCAATCTGCCACTCGGGAAACAAGGCCTTCCAGGACCTCATCCTGAGCCTTCAGCTTTTCAAGAGCTGGTATTAAGATGGACTATGTTCACTGTTGTGCTGCCTCTAGACAGAAGAGGTCGTAGAGACCTGGGAGGACTTAAGATGCTTCTAAAGGGTGGAGCTGGGGCTGAACCCCTGGGACCCTGATTCCAATTCAGAGCTGCTGGGTTTCGTTCCCCATGACACCAACGGAGCCCTTGCCAGGGAGAAAGCCCTCTGCCAACCACATCTCTGCCACAAGGAGACACCAGAGATGGGTTTCAAGAGCCTGCTGGGGAGAAGAGACAAAGTCCTGGGTAAAGGGTGCAGCAGGACAGAGATGCCATTTCATGAAAGCCACCACTGTAGGGCCCCTCACAGGAAAAAAAGCAGTTCCTACAAAACGCATTTCCCAATTAAATTAAGTTCTCAGATAAGCCTGGGAAACAACCACAGCCAGACTCCTTGCTTTGAATAGCATGAAAATATTACCAGCAGTCTCAGAAGCAGATAATCCCCTTTAATAATGGCCTTAAAAAAAAAGGTTGGTAAAGACACATAATGCCATTTATTTGCATCCCCTTTATGCTCTCAAAATATACCTGGTGCAAATGAAGAGAAATGGGAAAATCCGGGGAGGTTAAAGAGACTCATGGGCTGGGCAGGGAAGCTGAAGGGACAGAACAAAGCTGGAGAGGGTGGCGGTGGCACACTGCTGCCGCGCTCCTTCCTGCCTGCCTTCTTGGGCTGCTGCTCATGCTGGTGCATCAGCTCACTGAGCATCTGTCTCAGCCTGGAAAGGAAACAACGGTGAGTGTCTTCAAAGTGCTCCTCTGAGTCTGTCCCTGTGACTGCCCCAGAAAGACAGAAGTGATGGGCTGTGTTCCTGGGGGCCCGGGCACAGTGCCAGGGCTGCTGGGAATGTGCACCCATCCCAGGGGGCTGCAACCCTGGATGCACTCCTGCCTCCAGGCCTCTCTCCCATGGCTCCCAGGGGTGGGGGAAGCACCCCATTTTTTCTCGAGTAACAATCTCAAAACTGAGGCCAGGAGAGAGCTTCACCAGCTCCAAAATGCCACCAGCCCCTAGATGCAGTGCCTGGCATCCCTTGCCATTTTTCAGGTTCCCTTCTCCAAGAGATCTCTACCACACAGGGCCCAGAGTCACACGGCTCATTAGGACAGAAGAACCCACAGGGCTTGTGCTGGGTCTGTCCCTTCGTGAGCATGGGGAGGAAGGCCTTGTAGCAATGGAAGGAGCCCTAGCTCTGTGGCCCCATGAGAAGCCCTGCCCCCCGGCCCCGACGGCTCCATATTGATGGGAAGGAAGAGCGGCTCCTACCTCTGAACGTTACTCTGCTGCCAAGTTAGCTGAGTGTAGCACTGGTTTAACTGGTGCATGATCAGATGCACTTGGGGGGACGCCACATTACTGGGCATGACGCTGTACGGCCCTGTGAGCAGAGTCTGCAGCAAGCACGAGAGGGTCTGTGAAGAGCAGAGGCCCAGTCACTGGTGTGCCGGTGGCCCGGCCCCAGGCCCAGGCCCAGCCCCAGCCTGCCCTGCCCCCAGGTCCCGCCCCAGGTCCCCGCAGCCCACCTGCTGATCTTGCATCAGAGTCTGGCAGATGCTGACGCTGAAGTCCAGCTGCTTCCTGAGCTGGCTGATCTGCTCTTGCCACTGTTCCTTCTCCTCAACGTAGGAGAGCTCTGACACCCACCGCAGGTTCTCCTGCCGCCGCATGCTGATGTTCTGCTGTCTCGTCTTGGCAAGGGGACGGTAATTTCCATCTGCAGAGAGAGGACGGCTGGTCTTCCACCTGCAGGGAAAGGGACGACATTGAGTGCCACCTCACAGGGTGAGGCCCGGGAGGCCAAGAGGCTGCGCCGTCCTCTCTCCCAGCATTTCAATTGGGTGCAGACAGCACAAAGCATGTCTGGAAAGGAGGCTACGACCAAGTGGGGCCCCAGGGCGCTCAGTGGGGGACCCCAGTGAAGACGGCAGCCCCGGTGGGCGAAGGCCTCAGACACTCCCACAGAAGCCCGTGTGGGGTCAGCCACTCTGGCAGCTCATCTGATGGAGGAATGCACCAGTTCAAACAGGCAGCTGGTTCTTTCTGAACTGCAGGCTGCTGCCCACCAGCTCTTCCAGTACTGCAGAGAAAGTGAACCATGGCCGACCAGAACACAAAGGCACATAAGGGACTACTGAACTACTGACAGCCTTCACAGAGTGAATGAGATACCAGAGCATCTGCGTAGCATGTCACCTTACATTGACTGTGACGGTTGGACACGGACCGAAGGGATCTTGATAGAGGGGAAAGCCTCGCTGACTTCTCTTGCCAGGGCCAAATGGAACCCTGGGCAATGGGGCATCCATCTTCTTCCCTCCCAAAGGAGAAAGACGTGGATGACAGCCATTTTCTCTCTACTTTGACCTGTACACTAGAATGCTCTAAACCCAGAGAGGAGAGGTGCCTGAGGTGTTCCAATCCTTCCTTCCTTAGCTGCTGGGACTGGGGGACACAGCCTTGGCATCACTTTGTGTTTTCACCAGTAACCAAGGTGACGTGTGGGAAAAGCCCTTGATAACATTCTTTCTCTGAGAAAGGCAGCAGCACGGCCCAACGAACAGAAAGCAAGACTTGAAGCCGGGGAGGCCCTCTGAACACTCAGCACTCAGGGCCACGGGGGTCAGATATGGCAGCCAGTGTAGCCCAGCCAAATGACAGTGCAATGAGAACAAATGCAACTCAACGAGGTAAATGAAATGCAGTGTGACATAGATAATGTTACTGGGTGGTGTTCTCCTCCATCTCTCTGAGCTGGCTCCCAGGCCTCCAAGCAATGCTCTCTGATGCCAGGCTGGGACGGAGGACTTTCCTCACTAGGATTTGTGGTGCTGCTGAAATCACAAGGTCGGTTCCCCTTCCTTTTCTATGGGAAAAGGCATTCAGTGTTTTATACAACTGATTCAGAAAAAAGGGCACTTTGGGAACACAAGGAGGGAGTTGGGGGCCCTGGAATCCTCAGTCAATGAGAACAGTTTTAGCTTCAGATAAGAAGTGTTTCCAAAAGAGGGATTGCACCAATGGGTGGGAGAGGGCGTGCGACCCTTATTGAGACCCAAGAGCACAGCAAGAAATGACCACAAATGGCCCAGTCCATCCTGAAGGACAATCACTTGGCTGAGGAAGTTAGACCCTTTGGTTCTGACGAGTATCTCAATACAGGAATGCTGCCTGAGGCTCCTCCACTGCTATAAATACTTGATAACACTTTACAGTGTTTTTGCAAAATTAAGATATGAGATCACTGCCTGAAAGCTGAACAGAAAGTAAGGAAGTCAAGGGTTTTTTGTTTTCAAATAAATGACCAGATAACATACTTTCCCTCTTACAGAAGAGACCCTAACAATATTCCACAACGTCACAGTTTCACAACAACTTATTTAAATTCTAACATGCACTAACACGTGGGGAGCTGGACCAAAGACCTTGGGGAAGACTTGAGCTAAGTATTCCTCCTTAAAACAAGGATCACATGGAAAATGACAAAAAAAAAAAACCCAAAGTGGGCCATTTACCCCACCACAAACATGCGTCTGCCTATTTCTCTGGGACTCTCCAAAGTCAGCTCATGTCAAAGATGGCAGAGACAGGCTCCCTGCCAATGCCCACCTTCTGGGCTACTTTTGGTTTTGCTAGGCGTCCTCGATCTTGTGACCAGGACCTCACAGACCACACTGTCCAAACTCCTTCTCACCAGACTTTAGACAAACAAGGGCATGAGTAAGGCCCAGAAAGGGAAGCTGGCCTTCCACAGCCTTTCCTCTCAACCCTGTCCCTCCACAGGAAAGGCCCCAAACAAACCTAGCCTTGCTCTCCTTGACACCGTAGGGATGACGAGTCACGCCGTTAGGAGGATACATGGCAAAATGATCACTGGAGCTGGCATCTTGTTCCTCTTCCTCCTCCTCCTCTTCTGCTCGAACAAGGCCATCAGAAAGGTAGCCATCCTCGTCACCGCCTTCTTCATCTAGGGCACACTGGGTAGAACCTCCCCACGTAGCCATTGTTCTAATGATGATGACATAAAACACAGTCAATTTTGCACACAGCGACAATTGCACTTCAGCGACAATTCCCATCACAAATGTGGCCACAGCGGCAGGGGGGCTGTCCCTGCCACCCCAGACCAGTTCTGGCAGCTGTGGTCCTAGCCCCCTGGAACTAGCTCTTAATCCCCTTCTGCTGCTGCCAGGAGCAGACAAGCCAGCAGAACAGCGCCCCGGCTCCACCCGGGACTCCCCAGTTCTGGGTCTAGGACAGGCCTTCTCCTCACTGCTCCTGGGCCGCTTGGTGCTTCATGGAAATGAAACTCAAGGCCATGGGAGCTCAGGCAGGGCTGTCACATCAGCAGAGAAAGGCAAGTGGGCACTCAAGATGGGGTCGTGGCCAGGGAACGAACACCTCTAAGAAAGGGTGGTGAAAACCTTTCTGTCCGGAGTCTAAGAATGCTAGCAAAAGGGCTTTGAACTGGGGAGGATGTAAATCCACCATGTAAGACCACCACGGAGAACAAAAATAGGCAGGAAAAGTCAAAGTCACAGTCCCTGAAGACAGGGAGGGAGTGCCAGCCCTCCAGCTGGGAACCTCTGACGTTCACTAGCTGCGTGACCCTGGGCTCGTCACGTCACCTCTGCCTCAGTGTCCTCAGCTACAAAATGGGGGTCACAATAGCATCTGCTCTCCAGGCTGACATGAGGAACAAAGGAGATAATGACTCTACAGTGCTCAGCACTGCTAAGGGCTCTAGAAACGTCTGCCGTCCTGACTAAATCCAGCCTCCGACAGTGGACGAGTCTCCTTAGAGCGCCTGCCTCAGTATCTGTAACCGTAAACCAGAGATGATCTCCCAAGGTCAGGAAGGGAAGAATGCCAGCATTTGTTAAGCTCCCACTGTGTGCTGGGCATCACCCTAAGTGCTTTACAGGTATCTCATACACGCCCCCAGAGGCAGCCCCCAGTGCTTTCGGCACCATGCACTGCAAGCCTTATGCTCATGAAGATAAAGAAGTCACCAGACATGACTTGTCACCTCTCCACACAAACGTGCGGTGCCAATGGCTAAGAGCATGGGACGTTCTGTGAGGCTTTATAGATGGCACAGCAGCCTCCGGGAGGGGGATCTGGAGGCCACATGAGCTGAACTCGGGCGGGATGGCCCCTGGGGCCTGGGCCCCAGGAGAAGGGTGGAGGGCCTGGCTAGAGCAGAGCACAGGGCATGTGGATGAAAGGTGGAAGGCACCGGTGAACCTGCCAGAGCATCCTGGGAAATGGAGGAGCAGCAGAGAGCTGTTGGGGCTGACATGGTCTCAGACTCATGATGGCTGCTCGCTCAGTTCCTTGAGAGATAAAAGCCTGCCCTCTACTGGCCCACCCTGGCAGATCTGAAGCGGGGAGAACCTGTCACCCCCAGAGCCCTGGCAAGCTCTCCAGAGCTCAGCCCATTCTGAAGCCACAAAGAGGAGAAGGGGGGTGCCCCAAGGGTCAGACAGGGATGTTTCAGAGCTGGCACAGAAGGCATGGTGCTGGGGAAGGATAACAGCAACATCTGGGCAGAAGGCTGACACTGCTGCAGTGTGCATTTACACCGCACCCATGCCACGTCAGGCCCTGTGCTAAATACTCGATGATGGTCAGCTCACTGTATCCTCACAACCGCCCCAGGAGCCAGGCGCTTTTCCTACCCCTCTGTCACATCTGAGGAGGCCAAGGCAAATGGCAGTGAAGTGACTTGGCTTGTCCAAGGTCACAGTCTGAGTCTGGGGCTGGATTTGAGCGCAGATCCTCTTGACTCTAGGCTGGGTGCTCTGCACACTGCGGCCCCACCGGCTGCCTGAGCATCACTCAGGTTGAACAGAAACGTGAGCCCTGCCCTCGAAGGAAGGGCACCAGGAGCACTCCAGCTCCAGGCAGACATGATGTCTGGGGCTGAAACGAGTGGCATGTGTCACATTTCACCAGACCAACCCACAGCAGCGAGGACTGGAGGACATCGGGGCCTTCTAATGATGGAAGAGACCAAAGGCCAAGAACCAGGGTGCGATGGCTCCCCATGCCTCCAAGACAGTGCCCTCCAGGAGCGCCTGGTAATGGCGACGCGCCTTCAGCATGCACCGCAAGGCTGGCAGCCAAGGGCTGCCCTTGGCACTTCAGCGGCGGAGAGAGCCGAGGCACAGACATCTCAGCCACAGGCACTGAGCTGCCAAGTGAAGCACTCAGTCCTGCCTCTTCTGGACCCAGGACCAGGGCTGCTCCCATCACTTTGAGACCAAGGACAGACCAGGAGGTGCCCAAGAAAAGGAACTCTGGGAGTTGGGTGAAAGAGACCCAGCAGGTCCCCAGGAAGGATGGTGAGAGAGAGAGGAAGAGAGAGAGAGAGACAGGGGGAGAGAAGAGAGTGAGAGACAGAGACACACACACCCATAGAGAGGGAGAGAGACAGAGAGGAGAGAGAGAGAAAGGAGTAAGGGTGAGAGAGAAGAAAACCCAGAAAGAGAGAGAGTGAGCCCGCCCACCGCTCCCCCACTCCCACGCCAGCCAGGAAGTGCAGGGAGCTGCAGGGTTCTTACTTCTCCGTCCGGCTCTGCTGAGGCGTGCACAGGTTCTCGGAGCCGTCGCTTCTGACTGACACAGCGGCTGTGGACGCCGTCTCCGTCAGGTCGCGCCTCCGCTGGTGCTCGGCCATGAGGGCTTCCAGCTGCTTTCTTCTTTGGCGTAATTCTTCCCTTAAAATCTCATGTCTTCGCATTTCTGACCACAACTGTTTTTATAAATGAAAAAAGGAAGCCAGAGTTAGCTCCAACTAAACACATGAGCTAACATACTCTGTCGATAACGATTTCTTGATTAACCCTTTAAAAATAGCAATTTCAAGGGCTGAGTACTGGATAAAAAGCCCACTGCCAAGGAAGGCTCCCTTTCTGTCACTGTACTCAGCAGCTCTGCTGACGGCGTGTGGCCTAGCACTGGGCAGCGCACAGTAGGCACTTGAGGGCTATGGGTGTGGAAACAAAAGGCCTGCAATGAAGGTCATGATGACATTTCGATAAAAAGTGAAATGCTTCAGACATTCATAAAGACAAGTATTTCTAAAAGACTGGGCTCTCTGTTCAAACAAATTCATACAGGAAAGTCAAGCCTGGGACAATCCTGCCCCCAGCAAACTCCCCTCCTTGGTACTGTACAATCTGATGAGTGAAACCAAACACATGTTGAAATCCCTATGAAATGGGGCCATCAGAGGGTCTCAGCCACACGTTTATAGGGTCTGACAAGTGAAGGCCTCTTACGTTTCTAAGAGCTCTCTCTTTTCTTAAAACCTGAATTTGTGCCTTGGTTTGGAGGGGCTGGCGCACTGCCGCATGGCTGCTTTGAAGGGAGCAGCTGCATGGCAGCTGTCTCTGCCTACCTCGTTATCTGCCCCCGCTGCCCCCACGGGTTCCTCAGCCACGAAGCCCGCTTTGCTGGCGGGGCTGCTCTCGGCCTCGCGCGCTGCCGGTGTCGAGGTCAGTGCCTGCGTGTACTTTTTAGAGGAGCAGTTACTCATGCTGACAGGAGAAAGCTGAAAAGGCAGACAGATCAGTTTGTCTCCCACCAAGGAACACGTCCCCTGCTTCGTGGGGCACTTCTGCCATCATTACCCCTGACTCCCTCATGCCCCATGGGAACCAAGGAACAAGGAGTCACCCGGGGCCTCAGTGCTGGGATCACGTCTGGCTATGGAGGCCCTTTGTCTCTGTGAGCCCTGTCCTCACTCTGTCTAGGCTACCCCTGTGCCAGAGCTACCTGGAGGTCAGGACATGCTTTCTGGAGGGCCTGGATTTTTTCCTGAATCTCAATCAGCATCTTCCTTTCTTCCTGCAGCTGTCTGAGCTCTTTCTGCTGCTGCTGCAACTTGGCTTCATAGAACTTCTCCCTGCAGTAAGAGAAGGTGATGCATCTGGCCCCGAGTGGGCGCCAGCGGCAGCCATGGCCAGAGCCGGAAGACCCAAGGGCTGACCGAGCATACCTTGCCTTGTCGCTGAGCCCGGCCTCCTGTGCTTTACTGCTGTTGGCTCTCAAGTTGTTGCAGTGTTGTTGGGCTCCCGCCTCCTCCACCGGGAAGAAGTCCCCCAAGTTAGGTGTGCTGGCCGAGATGGCGTCAGGCTCGCCATCATCCTCCTGTGACACAAGTTGGATCCTGACACCCCCAGACATCAATCACACCAACCCCTCTAGGGCCTTTCTGTCCCATTCTTACAACACCCAAGAACTAAGTCAGTGATGAAGAGTACCTTCTGACAGGAGCATGGAGGGGAAAAGGATTTGGGAATAGACACGAGGGAAGGCCAGCCGCCCCTCTAAAGGCTGGCGCCCTCCAATGGCAGGCTGTCCACGCTGCCCTCACCTACTGCAGGGGTCAGTTTGCTGAGAATGCTTTGTACATTTTAAAATAAGGTTTCTTTGCAGATCAGCTAAAGAAATCTCGAGTGCCAACCACTGCTCTAATGGAGCGCTTATGGGCTTCGGTAAGAGCAGAGCAGGCCTACAAAGAACAACGCAGGAAACGCCAGACCTCACCTGCACCATCGTGACCAGATCCTGTAGCTGCCTCAGCTTCTGCTTGGCGGCCATCAGCCTGCTGACCTTCTGTTCAAAGTCGGTGTCCTCGGGGGCATCGTCCCTCAGGCTGCTCCGGTGACTGGACAGCGATGCGTCGCTGCCTCTGTCCTCCTCAGCCTCTTCCTCCTCCTCCTCATCTTCACCTTGCCCCCCATCGATGTCTGGCTCCCCCTCTCCATTATACCGGCATTCTGCAGGGAAAACCAAGTCCTCAGTGGAGAAGTGCTTATTCAGTGCCCGAGGGATAGACGCAATCCAATGGAGATGGGATAAGAAGAAGTCGTTAGGAGAGAGAAGACTCCGGAATGAAGAGGGGCAGGGGTGGCTGAGCCCAGAGCTGGGACCTCAGGGAGGCCGGGAGGCCAGCGTCACAGGTCAGAGAGGACACGTGAGGGAGCACGGCATAAGAAGACTGGACGGGTGGAGGGCATCAGGCTGCCAAATACAGCCTCTCACACTTGATCCTGGAGGCGCGTGTCCAGAGTGAGGGGTGTGCGTAGGTATGTGTGTGTGTGCGGCACACACGGTGCTGAGCCCACCCTGGGGGCCGGGGGCCGGGGGAGCAGGGGAGCAGGGGCCCAGCGCTGGCTTTACCGAGGGATGAGGACACGTTCAGGGTGCGTAGGTTTGCAGCAGATCTGTTGTTGATCTCGCAGTTGGTGTTGAGGGTCCTCCCGTCTCTGTTGTTGGCAACGCACTGTGCATTCGCATTACTGTTCACTTCGGCCCAGCCTGTGGCACCCTGGGGGTTTCTAGAAAGAACCACAATGGCTGAGAGGGAGTTTCTTCTTAGGGTTCCTGTTCAACCAAGGGAGAGCCTCCTGCCTTGGGATGAGACCCTGACCCATTCTGTCTCGGCACATTCCCCCACTCTCACGCTAGGCATCGCTCCCTCGGACTCAGGCTCATCTGGGAGCGCAGCCTCAGTGAGGAGGACCATGGAGGCACAAGGAAGGCCAAACCCCACACCTCCTAGCGCTGCTCTGCCCACTCTCCCTGGATCGAGCCCGAGCACACACAAGGCAGGGCCTGGAGTCTGGCACCCAGGGAGTACATGAATGCTTTTACTGTCTCCCAGGTGCATAGATTGCCCTGCCCCGAGGAGCTGGGGCCTCACCCAGGGGGCAGAGGACAGAGATGCTAAATGCCCAGGTCCTTCCCAAAGCCCCAGCCTCACCCCTCTGAAGTCCGACTTACAGAGATGGCACCAACATGGGAGAGGGGCACAGGGCCCAGCCTGTGAGGAATGGGAGGTTCAGGAAGGGAGGAAGCGGGACCTGCTTCTCACCGGATGTTGGTAATGGGGCCTGGGTTCTCATGGTCCGAGTCGTATTCAGACTCCTCAGTCTCTTCTTCATCCTTGGTGTTCTCATTCACAGCGTCAGCCATCATGTCTGACGTCTGTTCATAATAATGAACTAGTTCCCTCAACTCGTTCAGTCTCTTGCGAACTTCATTCAACTTTCTACGGGACAGAGACCATGATGCTCCATGGAGGGCTGAGAGAACACTTTAAGGCCTATCATCTCATCCGAGTGACTCTGACAGCAATGCTGAGGTCAGTGAAGTAGCTAGCTCTGAGCTCAGGGCTTCTGGAGCCCGGGCTCTCTCCACCACTCCCCCGCTGCCCCACATCTAACGTTCCACCAGCAGAGGGCTCAGCATGGCCCTAGATCTAATATGTTCTGAAGAGAGGATGTGCCCTAGAGCCCACGTTACATGGAGAACCAGCCTCCTTCCTGGACAGCCCTATAAAGGCCAGGTCATCCCTGATGACAAAGAGAATTCAGGCTTTTCCTTGGCTGTGTGCTTATAGGAGCTGCTCAGTGAGCCTACAATCTACAGAAGGCCCTCTACAGAGCTAGCACCACCAGAAATGACTCCACATAAAACTCCACTTCAAAGGAACCACAACAGAATCCTGATCCTGGGATATAAGGTCAGGTCACGGGGAGGAGTGAGGCTACCGGTAGCCACTCCACCTTCCATCTCATGGCCTGCCTTTCTCAGGAAGGATTCGAAGCATCAACAGCTGTTCCCCTCCAGGACAACATGTAGGAGTGCCCCCCACCCCCCTGCACAGGGCCAGGGCCCCGTGGGTACCATGCCCTTACTGAAGCTTTTCTGTCGGGTTTAGCTGCTCTTCGTTCTCACTCTCATTCTGAGAAGTCAGCACATCGGGGGGATAAGCAGCCAAGGGAGCGTGACTGGAGGACTCTCCATTGGTGGCTGGGACCATGGGGGCTGCAGCTGCTGAACCGGCACTCCTTTGATCCACACTCCTCTGAGGTGAAGGTGAAGGCAAAACTAAAAATGGGAAAAAAACCACCCATTGGAACCTGGACACCAAGCCTCCCCCCCACTCAAACACCCTATGGTTCTCACTGGGGTCAGATATCCCTGCACACTGAGCCTTCACAAAGACGCATTCCAAGGGCCCCTTCCACACTACTTGCTGCCTCAGTCTCTCCACAGTAACCACATTCAGCTTCACTCCTCACCCACAAGCCAAGCCAAGCCCAAGGCTGCGTAAGACACAGGTAGAGACGGCACATACACATCCTGCACCCCAGGTGAGTCCAGGTAAGGGGCCTGGGGGGGTATAGCGGAGCAGAATCATGACATGAGAGCTCACAGATCACAGCTGGAAGGGACCTGAGAGGTCACAGGGTCCAACGCCTTCATGTCATAGATGGGGAAGCTGAGACTAAATGCCCGAGAAAGGATCTGAACGCAGATCTTCTGGACTCCAAGCCCAGTGCCTGTTCTTCCAAATTCCAATTTTATTTTCCCTTCTGTGTCTCTTGTGTAAAAGGAACAAGGAGCACTGAACCTAGAGTCAGGGGACCTGGATTCAGATCCTGGCAGATGGGGTCTGTCTGCCTGTGTGACCTTGGGTGAGTCAATTAACTCTTTGAGCCTGTTTCCATCTACAAAATGGTGAGGCTCAACTAGACAGCCCTTCAACCCTACAACTGTGGTCCTCCGAGCTCTCGCCCTGGCACCATGAGACGCGCCAAGGGGTCTGCATTGTAAGTCACCATCACTCTCACCTTTGGGGGGGGACAAAAAGAATGTGTGATGCTACGTGGAACCTGGCACAGAGTAGGAGCTTAAGAAATGTCTACTGCACTGTACGTGGAGTTGTGAACTGATCCAACCATTCTGAAGAAGAATGTGGAACCACGCCCAAAGGGCTATACTGCATACCCTCTGACCCAGCAATACTGCTGCTAGGTCTGTATTACACAGAGATCAGAAAAGAAAAAGAAGAAGGATCTATCTGTACAAACAGCTGCAGCAGCTTTTTCTGCAGCGGCCAATGGAGAGGATGCCCATAACTTGGGGAATGGCTGAGCGGGCTGTGGTGTAGGACTGTGACAGAACGCTATCAGGCTATAAGAAATGACAAGGGGGAAGGATTTTGGGAAGATGCCAGAGGAGGTCAGAAAACTCCTAGCTCTCCAGGTTTTCCCCCCCAAACAAGACAGAACAGTGCCTAAGGGCAAACAAACAGGTGTTGCGGCACAAGAGTGGTCCTCCTGGGACAATTGGAGAAGACTGGAAGAAAAAGCGAATCCAAGGACCGAGGCTTGGCACCTGTGAAGTGTGAAACCCCTCCAAGCTGCTTCTGCTGGGGCTGGCTGCCTCTGCTCCAGTCACTCCCGGACCATGTGGGGAGCCAGGTGTCTGAGTGGGGGAAAGACTGAGGGACCCTCTGCAAAGGGACACCATTCCCTCAGTGAGAAGGAACCAGCACACACTGGTGAGGGCAGAAGGTGTGGGGCGGGGATGCTGCCATCTGTGGGCACTTACGGGAGGGCAGAGGTCTTGTTTCAGTGCCAGGTCAGAGGAGAGAACTGAAGGAGGATCTAAGGCCAGACACAGCATCCCCCAAGCCCCAGGACTAGAGGTGATTATAATAACAAACTACTATATTTTTAAAAATGAGCAGGCAAAGGAGAAAGAACCCAACCACAGAAAGTTACCATGGGAATAGCGAAGACTGAGATTCATCTTCAGAGGAGGAGACTGAAGCAAAGAAAGCCTCACCTACCCCAAAGAGTTATGTCAAATGGTCACCTGCCCAAAAAGAATTCACAGAAGAACTGAAAAAAAGACTTTAACAATCAAATGAAAGAGACTGAGGAGGAAAAAAAGAATAACAAAAACAAGATTATGTAAAGAAAGTGAACCAACTGGAAGAGGAAATCCAGAATCTTAAGGAAGAAAACAACTCCTTGAAAATTAAAATTGGGCAAGGGGAAGCCAGTGAAGTTATGAGAGACCAAGAAATAATAAAACAAAATATAAAGAGTGAAAAAATAGAAGAGAATGAGAAATATCTCATAAGAAAAACAACAGATCTGGAGATTGGATCAAGAAGAGAAAACATGAGAGTAATCAACCTACCTGAAAGCTATGATCAAAAAAAGAATCTTGATAAAATAATACAAGAAATAATTAAAGAAAATCGTCCTGAAGTGTTATAACAACAGGGGAAAGTAGAAGTAGAAAAAAATCCACCGATCACCACCTGAAAGAGATACTACAGGGAAAACCTACGGGAACATCACAGTCAAATTCTGAAACACCCAGCTCGATGTTAAGAGCAACAAGAAAATATCCAAATATGGGGGAGCCACAATTAGCATCACACAAGACCCAACAGTGGCGATGCTGCAAGGCTGCAGATCCTGGAATACCATCTATCAAAGAACAAAAGAACCGGGGCTGCGACCAGCAAAGTGAAGCATGATCCTGATGGGGGGCGAAAAGGACACTCGAGGAACTGCCAGACTTTCAGGATTTTGTTGCCCAAAAACCTGAACTCAACAGAAAACGTGATGTACAAGATCCAAGACTAGTTACGAGGGACTTAATAAGGACAGACTCTTACTTTTTATAGCAGGAAACGTACAACGTATGTCTAAGATTGTTACTAGTAATCGGGTCATGCAAAGGAAAGACTGGGGTAGGCCTGAGGACAATGTGATTCTAAAAAGTAACCAGTTAGGAAAAGGCAAAAAGAGCAATTATCTTATACAAATGAGATGCAAGAGGAATTGGAGGGGGGAGGAGGGCTGGTAGTTCAGGAATCCTACTCTCAATGGGAATGGGTGAAAGAGGGAACAACCTGTCTGGGAAAGATCTACCTGGAAGGGTGTAAAAGTCTTCTGAATTCAGAAAGAAATGAAAGGCTGAGAGGATGGGGAGGGGGCAGAGGAAAAGGGAAGAAGCCCTACTCACATCAGACCTGGGCTAAAGAAAGAACAATAAATGTATTTACAAGGGAACAAAAGTCTTCTAACTTTATAAAGAAATAAGAGAGTGAGGGAATAGGATGGGGGAGGGCATAGAAGTGTTTAGATGAATGGAAATGGGATAAGGGAGGGATCTTCAGAGGGGGGCAGGTAAGGCAGCAGGTAGACAAAGTCAGGAGGAGAGGAGTCGGGGAGGATGGGAAATAAGAGATACACACAGACAAAATAAAGATCTGGAGTAGAATTTATTAGGACAAAAAGCAGAGGGAGTAATCATGATCTCAGGCAAAGTTAAATCTAAAATAGATTTAATTGAAAGAGAAAAACAGAAACTACACTAGTATGTTGGCCATATTAGTCAATATGGCTTCAGACTATTTAAAATAACGACAGAGTAAATGGCTAGAATACTGCTGTGGTACAGGAAATGACGAGCTGGTGGCCTCAGAGAAACCGTGGGCAAACAAGCATAGCACCGTCTTACACAGATGTGTATGTGTGTGTGTGTGTGTGTGTGTGTGTGTGTGTGTGTGTATTATGTGCATATACACGGGTGTGTACGTGTGTATGTACGCATGTATGTATATAAACATATCTGTGCTTAATTGAAGCCCTGGGGGAGGGGAAGAGGGGGAGGAAAAAAAAGAACAAAGTAACAAGCTCACAGCACAGAATGGAAGAAAACTTACAAGGAAGCAGGAAAAGACAGACCGCTCTGCACACAATGGGGAGTGTCTGTTATAAGGCTTTCTGGAAATGGAAACGCATTACTGTGTATTCTGAATCCTCTCTTATGCTCTGCTGTGCACATGGAAATGCTTTTTTTCTTATTTTGTATTTAAGCTTTAACATTTAAGTTTATAATATTTTTCTTTTTCTTATTGTGTGTATTTAAGTTAAAAATAAACAAATTAAAAAAAAAAGAAATACGGAAGATGCCTTCAGAAAAACCTTGGAAGACCTATGTGAACTGATACAAAGTGAAATAAGCAGAACCCGGAGAACACTGTACACAGTAACAAAACTGTACAACGGCAACCGTGACTGACCTGGCTACTCAGATGATCCGAACAACAACTAGGACAATTCCAAAGGACGTGTGATGGAAAATATTACTACCCACCTCCAGAGAGAGACGTGATAAACTCAGAGTACAGAATGAAGCAGATTTGCTTTCTCTCTTTTTCTCACTTTTTTTTCGGGCAGGGGGAGGGTGGGAAGAAACATGGCTTACTGCATGGGGAAATGTACTTCTCAAGACTCTGTATTTACAACAGCTTTTGGATTTCTTGTCTTCTCCCTGGGTGGGAGTGAGAATCTGGAACTCAAAATCAAGCAGAATCCAAAAAAAACAAAAAATGAGCGTATAAATGCAAACCTGCTGACTGAGTAGACTCCAGGTCCAGAAGGCTTTTCTGCACAGCTATTTCTTGGTCTGGGAAGATGTCCTGGCCCTCCCCACCGCCCTGGTAGCCCCCAAAGACAGCTGGGGACCAAGTCTCCCTGTCCTGTAGGCTCCTTGGAGCCGACCTAGATGTACTTACAAGCAGAGTTATTCAGGTGCTGATCACGCAGCGTGTGAAGCTCCCCAAGCAATTTGTCCATTTTCTGTTTCTTTTCTTGCAACACTCGCATTTTGCTAAAAAGTTGAACTTTCTCATCAGACAGTTGCTCTGAGACAGATGAATTCCTGCTTTGGGAAACCTCCCTGGTTAATGAAAGGCTTTCTGCTTGTCTCCTATTATCTGGAACAGCTGGAGCCTTAAAAAGAAAAAAAAATATGTCTATGCTTACCCAGATATGTTTATGTGTTATAATAAACATTAAATTACTTTGAATAAGGTAAGTGTATTTTCTGGCTTGTTTTCCTACACTATAAACAGGTAGATTACAGGCCCTGGAGGGGCACTAGTTGCTTCTGTCAATCAAACCCTTGCAAGGGAATCAAAGGCCACTCCTAAGCTAAATGACCCACCACTATGACCCTGGCACTGGACGTGTTGAATCTTCCTTGTCTTACATGTTGGGAATGCCTAGGCCAGGGTGCCCAGAGGAAGAGCTGGTAACTTAACATCCCTTCTACAGAGCTCTAGCACACACCCAGCCTCCTCCTCCACCATCAATCCAGCCCCCACCCTGGACCACTCCCATGTGTTCCTGCCTGCCAACAATCACCTTCACCACTTCCCCCTAAAAGGGCTCAAGTTATACACACATTTTCTCCTGAAAATCCTTATAAAGCCTGACTTAAAATTCTCCCCAAATGGCACATGGAGATATTCAGAGACAAGTCACAGTCATTTAAAAGACACCAACCAGAAACAACGTGCCAAGACAAGCCCCCCAGCACACACGTGCACCACGGGAAGCCAATGATGGTTATCCGAAACCCAAACGGACGCCTCTCTAGGGGAGGCGGATGTTCTCATCCTGGGAGTACCTGGGAGTCATGCAGCTGATTGTGGAAACGCTGGATCAGGTCGTTGAGTTCCTCATTGAGCTCAGATGTTATGCTGATGCCGGATACGCTGCCAGTGGTTTCCGTCACCACTAGAAAATAGACAACACAACTCCTTGCGTTACCGTCCACCTGCCACCTACGGGTCCCTCCCTCCTGGCCTCTCAAGCCAGAAGTCTCATAACGTGAAGAACACCAACATCAGCAGTGGCTGGCCAGGAGATCTCACTTGGTGTACAAAAACGGTAACTGCTCCCAATTTAGGATGGAGTGTAGCAGTGACCACAGGGCTGTGGCAGAGCCGAGATGCCACTCAGTTCTCCTCATGCTGTATCAGAGATGGACATGCAACCCCTAGAATGGTGCCAGGTACTCAGCAGGAGCTTAAGGAATGCACAGAGCAGCTTCCTAGCGGGATGCCTGCTGCTGTTTGGCACGACGGCATCTTCAAGCCAGAAGCATTGTCCTTAAACATCAGACCATCAGTGGGTCAAACACTGTGGTGCCAAGTGCTGGGGCTGGGAGAGATGGACAGCGAGGAGTGCAGCTGGGTGGGGTAGGACGCCCATCACCCTGCCTGGGCTCTATCTGCCTCTCAGAAGAGACAGGCTCCATGAGCTCTGTAGCTCCAGCCCACCAGGCTGCAGCCCTACGACTTCTCTCCCATGCCCCGCTTTCAGCTTCCTTTTGAACACTGTCTCCCGCCACTGGATTGTAAGCGGTGCCTTTCTTTCTCTCCTTTGTAACCCCTGCACTTGGCATGGTGCTGGGCACATAGTGACACTACTGGCCACTTGCTACAGCAAAGCAATCCTTTCACTGTCCAGACCAAGGCTCTCCCTCTCCCCCAGTGCCCAGGGCCCCTTGCTGAGCACCATGTGAGCTTGGGGGGGGATTTACAAGGGAGGGCTGTGAGTGGCCTTTTCCTCCCTGTTGCCCATTTCTGAACCTGGGCTTGGACTGCGATGTGGCCCAGAGACGGGGGCAGCATGCTCCATGGGACACGCCAAGAAGGCCCAGGCAGCTGGATGGGAAAGTCAGGTCCTCGGAGGCTGCAGAGATGGGCTGACGCCAGCCCCAGGCTGCCCAGGGCTTTAAAGCCTCATGCGAGGCATCAAGCAACAGGGGTATGTGTGGCTAGATGTGTCCTAGAGGAAAATCGCCCTGGCAGCTGGATCGGAGACAGATCAAAGATGCTACTGCTGTGCCAATCCTGCAGGAATGTCTTTGCAGACAGCCCCCTGCATCTCAGAAGTGAGGCCCAGGCCTTGCCTTTTAAACCCAGCCCTGCTCTCAAACTCTGCTTCTGCCAGTGCAGCTGCTGTCCTTCCACCAGACCAAATCTTTCCTCTCCCTCCACCTGAGGTCTCTCATCATCCAGCTATTAAAAAATGCCTGAACAACGCCCGAGAGGAGACCTGCCTGCCTCGGGGGTGCCCTGGGGCTTGGCCCAGGGAAGAGGCCTTTCCTTTTTCTCACCAGCAAACAGTAAACATGGTGCTCTGCCCCCGTCAGCCCATCTTTTGACTATAAAGATCTGGACCACTGTCCTTGTTCTGCTTAAGAGCCTCTTATGTGAGGGGTACTGGGCAGGCAAAGGAAGAAGGCGGCACAGACTCTGCCTCGAGGGACTCTATCCAACAACCCTCTGGGGACTGATGGTAAACGGAGCATCAAAAGGGCAGACCCAGCCTTGCTCAACATTTTCCCATTCACTATTCTAGAGCAGGGTGTCAAATGGAAGGCCTCCGAAGAAAAACTCCTGAGTGCCCCCAGAGATCAAAAAGTGATTGAGAATTGTTTAATAAATAAAAATGCAACAGAAGGTAGATAGAACATGTGTCTCTGTAAGTCAATATGAAGCTCCCAGGGCCCACCTGGCCTTCTTGGGACTGAGGACCCAGCCGGACATTCCTTTCTATGGCTGAGAGCATGCTGGCCGTAATAAACACCAGAACGCTACAGAGCCTCCTCAATGAGAACCGTGATGACTTGGAACACATCAAGGAAGAACAGATGACAAGGGAAAAACCCTAAGAGCCGCAGCCAGCGAAACGGCCAGGCCCTGGAGCAGGACGTCAGCACCTCTCTTTGGCCCTTGCGCTGAGCCAGCGAGGCGGAGTGCTCTGAGGTGTGGTGCTGTGATTCACAACCTTCATCTCTGCAGAATCCAGCTGCAGATGACCCAGAGGGAAGAACAGGGTAGATAGGCTGCAGCCTTCTTCCAGTGAGGATGGAAGGGCTGAAGGCTATTCGTGCAAAGGAGCTGGGCCTGGCCTGGAGTTGGAGCAGGAGTGGAAGTGGAGTGGAAGCCATGCCAACAGGAAGGGCTGAACCTCTGGAAGGTCTAAAAAGGGAGCACCCCCCACCTGGGGATGATCTGCAGGGAGGGAGGGAAGGCTGACAGCGGAGAATTCTGAAGATGGACAGAAAGTGTTTCCTAAACATTATTATTTTTATCCTTATTAACAATAATAACAAAGAAATCACGTTTAGCATTCACAAGTGGCCTCCCAGATATTTCTGAGACACATGGAGAATGTGATTTTAAATCTATGCCACAACTCTTTGTGATACTAAAAAACACACAATAAAACACACAATGTACATTTCATGATTTTACTTTACTTTTAAAATCAGGGACAAGCCTCTTTAAATTTATTTTCTACTCCCTGGTACTGTAGATGACAGATCAGGAAGTAAAAAGGACCCTAGAGACAGCTCAGTCCCACCAAAGTCACTTGAGGTACCACGGCTCGTCCAGCGGTGTGGTCATCCCAGCTCTCCCTGACCACTGGCTCCTTCTCTACCGCCTCCACACATGCCCATGGCACCTCCGCTCTCCAAAAGCTGCACTTGAGCCATCCATCCCTGCTCTCTCTCCAGGAGTCTACAATGGGTGCCTCTATTTCTCCTCATACTCTCTGCTTCCCACTGAATCCCGTCTCACCAAAGCGACCATCTATCTGTTAGTTACCAAAGCCAGTGGCCTCCTCTCGGTCTTCTTGCTCCTGGGTGACCCTCCTCTCCTCTCTAGGTTTTCAGAATATCCCCTCTGTCTCCTTGGCCAGATCCTCCCCTAGCTCATGTCCTCTCACCACAGGTGCCCCTCAGAGCTCTGCCCTGGGCCCTCTCTTCCTCTCCCTCCAGACAGCTTCACTTGGGGATCTCAGCAGCTCCCAAGGAGTCAATTAATTATGTTTATGCTGATGATTCTCCAATGTACTCAGATGGTCCTAACCTCCCAGATGATCTTCAGTCTCTTAGGTCCAGCTACCCATTAGACACCTCAAACTGGATGTCCAGTAGACACCTTAAAGTCATCACATTCCAAACAGAACGCACTCTTTCCCCTAAACGCTTCTCCCCCACCCCCTTCTCTACAGCTGCAGAAGAGACGGCCGTCCCCTAGTACCTCAGGCTCACAACGAGGGTGTCACCCACAACCTCTCCTTCTCTCTCTTCTCCTAAATCCAATTGGCTGCCAAATCCTGTCATTTTTACCTTTGCAGAACATCCTCCTTTCCCTCCTCTGACACTGTCATCACTCAGGTGCAAGCCCTTTGTCACAGAGAAAGGAATCACTAATATATAACCATCCTTAATTTAACATTGAACATGGAAGTTACTATGAAAAAGAGAAGAATCTAAATTTTATAACTGAATTGCTTGATAGTCTGACCTAAGACCTGAGAATACATCATGGCATCAGAGACTGTGGCCACTCTGTACAGGCCCAAGGAGTTTATCATCTGCCTTGGCTGTGGTCAAGCAGTCAGTGCGCAAGCAGGGAATAGGAGTCCTAAGCTGCACATCCAGGGGGTGCTGGGGCCACTGCAGGTGGGGCCCAGGTCTCTGCCTGGAACTGGCGGCCAGCCTCCCATACTTACTGGAATCATCCATCACGGAGATGGTCTGCTCAGCCTTGTGCTGCAGAGCCAGGAGAGCGGCCTGCCTTCCTTGTAAAGCTCTCAGCTCCTCCTGCTGCTGTAACATTCTTTTTAACAAATCATGCTGTTTCTTCAGATTTTCTAGCTCTTCCCTCGGCTGTTGCTGCTGAGGATCTCTCGCCTGGGGAATAAATCAAACCATGCTTAATTCCAACTTGTCCAATTGTTCAACTACACCCCCAGACACACACCCAAATCTTCAAATACTATTAAAAAGACAAGCCCCTCAGGAAGAGCTTTAATAGTGTGGAATAAGAGCATGAAGTCTGAATGGCCACAGAGGCAGGAAACCCAGCGAGGGGACAAGGAAGAGAGAGCAGATACATCTTGGGGACCAGAGAACAAGAGAGAGGGCCTACGTGAGCAGAGGGCTACAGAAGCAGCAGGGAAGGAGTACCAAAGCGCAAATCGGGGTCGTGCCCGGGCAGCACCTCCTTCAGACAAGCCACATGAGGGCACCTCCTCTACCTGGTACCAAAAGCCAAACCTCCCCAAAGCCTTCAGAAATACTCCTGACCAAGGACAGAAAGGAGAGCACCGCTGGGACACTTCTATATGGTCAAGTCTGAACTCAACTACACTAACTCCAGTAATTCATTTTATCTTATTAACATGGTGGATATTCTCAGACCATGGAAACAGCTTAGAAATACACAGTTCCACTTCAAGGCAAAGTCATTGGCCTTCAAGTTTCTTCTCTCAAAATGAGGATCCCATTACTGACCCTGATGCTCGACCATCAAAGAATCCAGTTTCTCACCAATGCCTACAGGGTTAACCTCAGTATGGTCCTGCCCGAAAGTAGAGTTATCTAGACAACTGCCCTATTCTACTTACAATTAATGAGCACATTTTAAATTTCATTCTGAAAACTCCAGTTAAAAAGAAAAACATGACTCATAAAAGTCACATACCTGCCTCACATGAGGCCCCTCAAAAGATTCAACAGCTTCACGTGCAAATCAGAAAGTGGTGGCACAAATTTTAATGGATTTTTTTATCACCAACTTGCTGACAGAGTATTTTCAGTGAGGTGTCTTCAATAGAATATAAGATGCCTTCTACTTGGCCTTTTTATTAGAAACTTTCCCCTAAATTTGAACTTACACTTGGTCAACTTTCAAGTTTCATCCCCAAGTCTGACAGGATTAAGGTTTTCTTAAATGAATAATGACATCCAAAGAGTCTGCAAAGGAGAATCTAAGCCGTTCACTGACTGCACCTTCTCTTGGAGAAGCCAAACTGCCCTGAGCTAGTCTACAGACATGTCTTACTTCTCTGGAGAAATCAAGAAGAAAAGAAAGTCACCTGTGTGTGACTGCCCCAGTGAGTGAGTGACTATGCCTTATGGCCTCCTCAAGCACGAGCCCCTCATCAACGCCTGGCCACTGTACCGCAGAGACCCTTTCTGTACTAGGATTCCCAATGAAAAGGAGTCAGTCAACAACTAAGCTCCCCAATGACAGTGAAAGAAAAGTAGCACATGAAACAGATGATCGCCCCATTTTATATCGTGGAAAGCCATACTGTATCTGTCTGTGTCCACTGTGGGGACCGGGAGGTAGTCAGTGAGAAATGTGGCAGCTCCAGACACTCCTGGCAGTCAGCAGAGTCTGAGTATGGGTGTTCTGGCCAAAAGAAGAGAGGGCAGGAGAGCGCCTCCCTACCCAAAGGGGGTGGCCTCCATGGACAAAGGACTAACGCTGCCGGCCCTGCACAACCTGACCACACATTCTGGCTGGAGCTCCACACTCAACCCCCCTCAGCCATGCCTGCCCCACAGGGCTCCAGCACTTGAAGCTCCAACTCGTCTCAGCACCAGGAGAGAAGCTCTGTGTTAGCTGGACACAGACTCCGTCCTGAGGGCCACAGGAAGAGGCCATTACTCCCTCCCACGCTTCTGGCTCACACTCAGCTTTTATTAAGAGCTATAGAACACAGCAGTGAGTACAGGGGCAGAGGAGGGAGGGACAAAAACCGACAAAGGGGAAGGAAACCCTGATGACAGTCAGACCCCAAAAAGGGCTGCTAATACTGAGGTGGTACTCAAGGCTGAGGTGTTCTCTGTCTTACTGGAAGGTGCCCCGCCTTGTATCAGCCTTTCTGGTCACTAGAGCGGGTAAGGCTGGTGCCTCATCTCCCAGAAGCATAACTCGGTGATGCTGCTGGACACCCTGGATGCCCCCCACCGGGACTCTGGCAGTTGAAAAGTTTCTGCTCAGCGTCTGGCTCGCCAGAGCTTATGGGCCACTAAGTCTCTCTCCTCCACCCTGGGGCTTTCTTGCTATAAACTCCCCTGTCAAGCTCACTTGGAGAAGTGTCCCCGTAGGCCCCGTCTTCCTCTAATCGCTCATAGTGGGGATAATGCTGGGTTCCCGAAGATTGTGTCAGTGGAGCACAGGCTGGAAAGGCTCAGAACTGGGAGGAGTCTGCTTTCCAGGCCCTTGAGACTGGGAGATGAAATCTCCTTAAAATCAAATGGCTCCAGGTCCTGTGCGGGCGGAGCAGAGGGCAGAGGGGGCTGACATTACAGTTACCAGGAGCCTAAAAACCTGAACTTGGCCCATGGCACACCAAATGTGGGGTCCTAGTCTCAGGGTCCAAACGCTGGGGGATGGACATGCTACCGGAGGGCGAGGTGAAGTGTGTCCACACTGGCAGTCTGGTCACTGCTGAGAACTGCAGAAGGGAGCTGCAGCGAAATGGGAGGATGGGGTACAAGGAGAGGAACTGGCCGAGCTGATTTTACATGAAGTGGCATTTCATGGGCTACGGGACTATCTCGTATCATCGCAATCCTCAGTATTTGCAGAAAGCTCATCAGGAGAGAGAAGCAGTGGTCACACTAACGCCCACCACGCCAAGGATGGCGGCAGAGAACAGGCCTACTTGAAGAAAGCCCGGGCAGAGATGACAAAAGGCAGCTGCCGCCTCTGCTTCTGCCTCCCTCCCAGCTGGCCTCTCACTTACTATGCCAGACCTTGCGTTTACAGCACGATTCCCGCCTCGGCGCCCCCAGGACCTGGGGGAGTACCCCATCTGTGCCTGTCTTTGCATCCCCAGCGCGCAGTGCAATGCCTGGAACACAGGAAGCACCTCATCAACGTGGGACGACGATGACAGCATGTGAGAACGGAAGCAGAACGAAGGCAGAGAGACCGGCGGAGGCCGGCAAACACTCTCCTCCACATTCAGGCTTGGCTCGTGGCTCCATTGCCATGGATGAGGAGGTGGCTGCCACGACAGAGAGCCCTGGGGTCTCTGGGGTTCAGCCAGGGCTGGAAGCCTAGTTCTGGTGATCCTGCCTGCCTCAGCTGCCCATTTATAAAAGGTGAAGGCCAGAAGCAGTGCTGTCTGAGCCTGTGTGCCTGTGACTCTGGAAGAGAAGAGGTGGGGGGGGGGGCAAACAAAACCCCCACCCCAGGAAGAGCAGGACTGGACCAAGCTGGCCCCAAGTGTGAGGGCACTGAGAGCGCAATCCAAAGGCTAGGAGGAAGAGGTGGGAAGCAACCTTGCGCCTTAACCCCAAGCACCCTGCCTCCTTTCCCACAGGACGTATCCACTTGCCACTGCGTCAAAGGCCTCCTTGGGAGGCTGGGGGCAGGCTTTCCCAAGCATCATCGCCCATGGAGGGGGAGGTGGAAGGGAAAGGGACCGAGCATCCACAATGGTGCTAGGCCCAGGCTAGGCACTCTGACAAGGATGCCCTCGTTGGATCCTCACAGCCACCCTGCCAGGAAGGAGCTCCTGGGATGCCCACTGTACAATTGGGCAAACGGAGGGCAAGAGAGGCCAAGTGACAGCAGGACACACAGGCTGCCTGGTGCTTGTTCACTGATTATTTAAAAAGAAAAAGACATGCCAAAGACAAAGAAGTCGCGGTGGACAGCAAGCCCTCCTTGGGCCTGGCTTGCCCCTGACACCATGTGGGAAGCCTCGATGCCAGGATGGCACAGAGGCTTCTGGGAGCCTCCTGTGTCCATCCATGAGGCCAGCTGGGCCCTGGAGAGGGTGGGGGGCACTCAGGCAGGTCAACCTGCCTTCAGGAAATCAGCAGAGTGCCGATGACCCCGAGGCTCTGACCCGCCTTTGTAGCACTGGCATCCTACTGGCGCTACCCAGGGGAGAGAGGGAGGGAGGAGGCCGCATGGGCCAGGACTTGCTGGGGGCCGGGCCTGTCTCCAGCACTTTCTGGGTGGCCCTGCACTGGCCTCACCTTGCAACAGAGGAAGCTAGACTTGGTGACCTAACAGGTCTGTCTAGAGCCAGGGCTAGGATCTTAGAAACTGAAGGATCACACAGAGGCCTACGGAGAAGTGAACGGCTTGGGAGAACCACTGAGGTAACCTAGGATCCAAAAAGAGGTTGTGGTTGAGGCCAAGGGGACCAGGTAGACAGCCTCAGGCCAGCTCTGGAGCCACTGTGGTGAAGCAAGGCAGAGTCTACAGCCACGGATGAGACACAATCTCCATCACTGAAGGGACCACCCAGAATGAGGAAGTGAGGACGTGTACATGGGGCGCTGTATATGAGTGGTAGGTAGCTTTCCTGCAGCAAGTTATGGTCAATTGCTCCCCACTGTCTCTGCCTCGCTCATGCCTGCTAAAGACTATGGGTCCTTTTCACCAGATACGGCCAAAGCGTGGGAACTGACCCCCAGACTAGAGCAGCAGGACCCTCAGAGCCCTAAACATACGTATGACTATTGGACGCAAGATGAAAATAAGACTAGAGAAAGAGGAGTCCTGATGGGCACTGCTCCCATCTGGGTAAGGCTGAGCTGACCCAGAGATTTCCAGGATGGAGAGAGCTTGCTGCCAGGGAACCGGGAAATTCAGCATTTTATTTTAGAGAGAAAGAAATGTGAGAGGCCAAGAGAGACCAGAAAGGCTGACTCACCCCCAGATTACAGGAGGAGGTAAAAGTCCTTTCTGCATGGCTGAGGATGAAAAAGAGGAAGAGGGGTGGGCCCTGGGATGGTAACGTACTGGCCCTCCTGCCAACGTACAGAAGCCCGCTGCACCAACACTGACCATGTGACCAAACACTTAGCACACACCACCTGTGCACAAGGCATTGGTGAGATTCGGAAGGATTCGGCGCTCCCCTAGACAGCCAATCATGCCTCTCAGAAACAAGGAACAAACAAAAGCAGGCAGGAGAGGATTCAGGGCTAGACTGTGCAGCATGGGTGTGAGCGCTCCAGGAATTCAGAGCAAGGAAAACCAGCAGGGGCTGAAGGAATGAGGCAAAGTTTCAGGAAGGTGAGACTGAAGATGGAAAACGACTTTTCTTCTAGTCACTGATTAAAGAACAGTGACTCTAAAAAGGGCCCGAGATGCAGAACATCGTTAGCTAAATCTCCTCTCTGGAGAGTGGTGTGTGAATGACAACACTGGCCCAGCCTCAGGGGTGGCAGCAATGGCCCTGTGTGAGCTTCCACTGACACCAGGCCGACCCGGTCCAAATGAACCCAAGCGAAGCTGCTCCCCCCAGCACCTTGTGGCAGATTTCACTCTGTACAGATAGAGATTCACTGCTCTCTTCTTTGGAGTTTTTACTTCTGTGCTTTTCAAGAGTGGATACTACCCCATGGAAACATAAAATGAGTAGCTCCAATGAGCACACTTCAGTGACTGTTAGAGGTATGGAAGCCAAGCATTTCGAGGATCATTTGAGCCCACAATAAAGCCGCATGAGGGGCACCAAAGTACAAACAGAAGTGTGGTCAGAAGTTACAAGGCAATACCAAGAATTGACAAACACCAAATGTGAAGAAGTCAGAAAAGAAGCAAAACCCTTCCGAGAGATCTGACAGGCAGAGGGCTGTCCCTGTTCATTCTATAACGCTGTGTAGGCTTCTTCAAATTGGAAGAACCATGCAAAGACTGGTTTAAAAAAAAAGCTAATAGCTTTTGCTACAAAGAAAAAGTAATTGAGGTGGTCAAGGTAAGACAAAGGCTGGTGTTCTGGGCACTGGAGAAAGGGGATCCTTGGGCTGAAGCTTTACTTCTCAACACAGACTATACTACACTAAATCTGTCATTAGAAGAGCGGTAGGTGAAGCTCTAAGGTCTGGGCAATTCCATCAATCTGTAAAGCACCCACTCCCCCCAAAATGTTCGGATCATTTTTTTTCTTTTCTTCAATCTCCAGGGGGCCTAGAAGACTTGGAGGGAAGTGACTGGTAACTGAGGAAATGCAGAACTCTGAACTGGGATGCAGATAAACTGATAAGCTGCCAAAGCGAGACTTGAACTCAGATCTTCCCAGTGCTAAACCAACATTCCACAGTCGCTACACTGCACTGAATTAAGCCTGATGAATGGGCAAGGCAAACTTCTGGCTCTCTGGTACAATCTTGAGCTTTCTTTTTCCCCTTTTAATGCCAGACTACTACAACATTTGAAAGAGGATCCAGGAAGAAAGACTGACGAGACTTCTGGCAGAGTAAAGAAATGGTTATAAATCATTCAGACTAATGTGGAACTGACATAAGAAAGCACAGTTGGCATTATTCATTAGGAATGCTACAACTGGAAAACTGGAGTGAAACTCAAGCAAATCCAAAAAGACAAAGTTTATTTTTTTAATTAATGTACCTACTGGGGGTGGGTGGGGAGAGGAAGAGGGATTTAGTTGTAAGGGAGACCAGGGGACAACATCCATGACACTCAAGGACTTAAAGAGGTCTTTGAAAGCAACCCAGGAGCCTCGAGAAGCCAAATTACCTGCCCAGGGGGATGTGCCAGGGGCAGGCCTCGAACCTGGGTCTTCCTGCCAAGAAGGCCAACTCTCTGCAGCTGCTCTGCCATATTACATCTCAGAAGAATATTATTTTGAAAAATTATATTTAACTAGGATAACAGAAGAGCAAACTGAAAACAACTGAAACATTTGACCTAAATACAAATTTAGCTTTCTATTCAGCTTGCACTTTAGCCAAAGCAACATCTGGCAAGGCATCAAATGAAAACAGTAAATTAAGCTAAACACGCTGCCTACAGACAGTGTTTGTTTACAAACTAGAATTTGTGACTGCAGTGGACAGCAGCGTCTTAACCACCTTAAGAGCATGAATTAAAGAAATGAGCCAGTGAGTAATAAGATACCCTTCTAACAATCTTTAACTCTGTGTGTGTGTGTGAGTGTGAGTGTGAGAGAGAGAGAGAGAGAGAGAGAGAGAGAGAGAGAGAGAGAGAGAGAGTATCAGACTGAACTCTGTGGCAGTCAGTCTGGTAAAACCTAGGGCCCTTTCTCAGAATGAGATTTGAATAACTGAAGGAAATGCTAAATTTTGCTTAGAACATTTCCTTCCTGTCCAAGTCTATCAGCCCCGAGGCACCCACGTACCACTCTCCCCCAGCATCCCTCTTCCCAGGCCCAGCTGCCCTCCTTCCTGCACACCATCCCCAGCTGTCCTCTCATCAACTCCAAATTCCTACAGAGGTCCAGCCAGGCCACCAGCACAATGCTGGTTAAGCTGTATGGTTCTGCCTCTATTTTACAGTAGCCACATAAATGAAGGCAGCAAGAACAGTCCTGTGCTCAGAGAGCTGGCCTGGATCGGGCACAAGCCCTGAAGTGTACTGGTCATGAGCACATCCCTTCTTCTCTCAGGGCTCAAGATGACTCCTTGAGACTCTAACTGAGCTGGCCTGGAGATTCCTACCTGCCTTGGGAAAAGGTCCTTCCTTGGGTGGGAATTTTCAAAAAAAAATGAAACCATAGCTCTAATCCCTATCCCATATAAAAAAAGGGAAATATTTATCAGCAAACAAAAGTTTTACCCCAAGAAAATCTTACAGAACAACAGTTCTTGTCAAATTTAAACACATACTTAAAATCAAATTACTTTCCACGGGGCTAACTTCAATGAGTTATCTTGAAACTCTATGTGCTCTAAGGGCAAAATACGGCAAATTAAAACAGAAAACATTTGTGAGAAAAGCTAGAGGAAATGATCCCAGCACTCAATCTGACTATGAAATAATGACTGGAAAGAATTTCCAACTAACATATAAGTAAGTAAAAGGAAATACTAAAAACATTTCCTTCTAACAAAAGGCAGGAGAAAAAATGATCTGCTGGATTTTAAATTCGGCCAGCTCCAGGAGAGAGCCCTGCGCGGTGCCAGTGAGGGGCCGGCCCCCCCCAATCACAGACTGGACTCCAAGATCGTCAGACAAACCCAAGAGGCAGCCCTCATGAAGCTGGGGAGCTGAGCAGGCCTTCTCAATGCAGAGGGAGGGCATTGGCCTACGTGCCTCATCTTTAGCTCCGTGCAACGTGACAAACCCTTAAAAAGCCGGGAGGCTAATGACAATGACCACTCGAAGCAGCGACCACCACAGAAAGTCAAGAAAGCAGGCACACAACACAAGAGCCCCCTCCCCAAGCTCTCCGGGGAGAAGCCCCTGTGGGGGCACAGCATCTGTACCTTTGAGGGTAATCCACGTCCTTGGCTATGCTTCCTATTAGGCCACATTTCCCTGTCATTCTGAGCACGTCTGTCATTTTTCCCTTTTGGACTTGTGGGGACGTCCATGTCTGAAACCTGTTCTTGGGAAGCTGAATTCCCTAGCTTGTCCTCAATGCACGGCCGAATTCTCAGACTACAAGATGCCTCCTTTATTAAATAGTGCAGCGTGTTAATTCTCTTAACATACGCTCCTGTTTAATACATACTTACAGGCAGCCTCATAAACAAGGCCCACCCACTCACCAGCCCCCAGTCTGTCCTCCCCTCCCCCCCAGGCAGAGGGCTCCTCAAGTCCCAAGGGGCCTGCCTGCTAACTGGGGACGAGCTCTGAGCAGCAGCCAAGTGACCCCTGCCAAGGCTGCGCCCCCTCACATCCTCACAGCTTGTCTCCTCTGGTCTCTCCACTGCTACCATCCCCCACCCCTGCTCACAACTGGCAAAATAAACAAAGTAGGCAGGTCCATCTGGGGCAGATTTGTGCTAGCTGGAAGGACAAGATGCCCCTTGCTGAAGCCCCCTTTCACCCGAGTTACTCAGCTTGTTCAAGCAGCCAGTTTTATCCTGGCTGCTGTGGAAATAATAGGAAGGATGGGAAAACCTGAGTTTCCTCTTCAAGGGAGGAAAGGCAGTGGGAGTGAAAATAGCCCAACACCGTACCCAAAGGTGACATCACCCACTTTCTGGTGCCAGTAATGCTCATGCATTATCCTTGACCCCCTCCTCTGTCAGCCCCCTTCTTCCACTAGGGCCATTTCAAGGGTGAGGCTCTGACCAGAGATCAAGCAGAAGCAGGAGCTCCTGGGGAAGAACCGCGTGCCAGGCCCGGTGCCGAGGGGCACGGCCATCACCTACCTCACTGGATCCTCAGGGCCACCATGGGACAGCACGGCCGTCAGCGTGGCTGGGCCTGGCACTCTCCCTTTTCCTAAGTCTAAACAGTCAGTCTACTCTACGACTTGCTGCCCAAAGTTTCCAAAATTCCTCCTCTTTCCAATGAAAAGTTATGTCTGGTAGCCCTCGTTTTTCTGGAACATTTTAAGTCAATTCTCCCCTCTGATCTACCAGTGCCCAAGCAATCAATGTGACTCAACTGGGTTGAGTACCCCCAACACTGGGTAAAGCAGCTTGAACATAAAACATCTTTGCTCAGAGTGTGGGTTCACTGGGCTCTGTGAGTGCAAAGGCTAGCCTGGAAAACTACCAAAAGGTTCCCATAGCACAAGGCTTTGGAGCTTGGCAACCCTGACCTGGAGCTGTCTGGCCAGAAGCTTCCAGGGACACTGACATCTCCTGCAACAGCAAGAGACCACAGGGATTCCTTCCCACAAAAACTGCTCCTCAATAAGGAAACCTTACTGGAACAGCAACCCTAAGTTTCGCTCAGTAAAATGAAGCCCGAACATTCTTAAAAACCAACTCTTTCTCTGTAGCAAAAGACCCCCAAGTGCCTCTCTGACCCCACCCCAGCGATCCGGGCTTGCTCGGGGCACTTGAGCCCAGCCATGTAACTCGCAGAAACGCTGTAGAACAAGAGAGCGACAAGGAGGGGCATCCTCCTTCCCAGCACCGTAAGGACGGAAAGGCAGCTTACCGTGATGTCTGAAGCCCCAGACTGCACATCTATGACTAGCGATGTGCTCTCAGCTACAGAACCAGATCCCACAGCGGAATCTAGAGTCCGAACATCCTCCTCCTCCTTTTCTCTAGCCTGAAATATTGTAGTGGTATAAATCACACAACTATAAAAAGGGACAACAGAAGATGAAAAGGGACGGCACTTAGTCTTGAAAATAACCCACCGCCCCCACGATACCATCAGAACACACATCAGGTGACAACTCCTGCTTGCACAGGACCGACAGTGGATCAAGGTGCAAAAGCTCTCAAACTCACAATCATCTTTTGCAGAAACGTCAGGTAGGACTTTTCTTGTTCTTTGAGATGATCTATAAGGTGTGTGAGGCGCTCAACATTAGCAGATCTCTCATTTTTCTCTACCAGATCATCCCGCATGGAACTAGCCTTGGCAACATAGTCCCGAATCTGAACCAGCCTGCTCACAATCTGCAGAGAGGACATTCCATCAGTTAAGGCTGGTGTGATCCAGGGGCTCGGCTAAGATCTGGGCACTAGCAAGGCGCTGACCCTGGAGGCTCTCGCCCCGCTGCAGGCCTCATACTCACACGACAGACGGAGCAGGATCGGAAGTATCCCGACCATGTGTTCACGGTGGCAACGGCATTCATTTGAAGGAGCAATACTAAAAGGAGTTAGGCTCGTAAATTTGTCTTTTTAGATTAACCCAAAAGAAAAGTGTAGGTTGTGGGGGGAAAACGGTTGCTTCCAATCAGGCACCCAAGTCCAAAATGAATCAGAAGGACCATAAAACTCTAACAAACTGATATGGGAGATGGAGTCCAAAAAGCAGCTTCTGGCAGGTGACCATCACGGATGCACCTCAGGCCTCTATGTCTCATCTGTCCATCTGTCCACCAGCATGGCTGAGGCGACTCCTATGAGCCGGGCACTGGGGATGCGACCCAGAGGTTAGCAGAGCAGCTAACACTCTCGCCATCATGCTGGGAAATCTACAAAATGCTTTTGGCCCAAGTGTCCTTACCTAAGCCTCTCCACCAGCCTAGGTATGACTATAACCCTTTGTGAGATGACGAGGCTAAGGCTCAGGGAGGAGCAGAGGCTGCCTCAGGACCGCCAAGGAGGTGAGACTGAGTCCCACACACTTCCCACGACCACAAAAGCTGGCGGTCCCAACGTGCCCGCAAGGCCCTCAGAGCCCTTCTGAAGGGAACAACAATCAGCCTGGATAGGACACTTTGGGGCTTTCATTCCATTCTAGTTTTCTGAAAACCAGTCATTTCTGGAGGGCCTGTGTGTTCAGCGGTGGTTCTTAGCCTCAATACTCCACCAACCTGCAAGCTTCATATATTTTGAACACACTGGGAAGATTAATTAGAATTTTTTTCTCTAGTGGAGAAAAATAAAAATCAGTTTCCACTCAACCTAACAAAACTAACCCCATGTATGAGCCCCAAGCAAGTTAGATTTCTTTCTAAAGGCCCTCGCATCTGGGGAGGGGAAAATGTGGGCAGAACCCCGAAGGAGCATGCAGGCGCGTTACCTGGCCGACGTCCATCGCGGGCTCTCCTCTCCCGTCTTCTTCAGAGACTTGACAGTTTTGTAAAAGATCTTTACTCAAAGCAGATGCAAGTAAGTCCTTACACTGCGACGACCCGCCCGGCTCCCTCGCCTGAAGACTCGTGCCGCCCTCCTTACTGTTGTTGGTGTTAATCTGCACCGACAGAAAGGTGTACGGCTTTCTGTTTTCTGCCAGCTGGCGTCTGTTGTTAGCAGCTGTTGCTCTGCCTTGAGAATCACTTCCAATGCTCCTCTAGAGTGAAAAAGAAACCCAAACCGCCAACGTGAAGACACTCACACACACCCAAGTCACCTTACACTTCTCTGAGCGGCACTGCCCTTCAAGGACTGACCAGGCAGCTCACACAGCTCCCAGCCGGCTCTTCCTCTACCGGGTCAGAGACGACACATCTGACATCTCTGAACAATAGCGGTGACGCTTACTTGTCCCCAGGATTTCTGAGAGGCTGTGGGTCTAAGAACCGACAGGCCACTGGCACATTGGGGTTAAGAGGCTGGCTTAAAAGAGCCACTTCAAACTGCTACATGATGCCACCCTCCTGGGCTTGATCGGCCAGAGTGCAAACCTCATGCAGAACGGAGTGCTTTCTGAATGAGAGAGGCCTGAGGCGGGGAAGTTTGCTGGGAAAACTAAACCCATTTCTAAAAACTCAACCTCTTCCGGTGCAGTCACCAAATCTGGTACTTCTAAACCGAGGCCACTGACAAATGGAACAGCACATCTTAAAATGGGTCTTGGATCCAGGTTTGCAAGCCAATGTCATTCTGTGCTCGGTAACAAAGCGTGGAGCTGGGTACACCAAGGCATTCTGCATTCTCACGGCCAAAGCCAGAGATAAGCACCTGCCCTGGGAGCGGGCCTCAGGCATCCCAGGGCATGCACCACACCACCCAGGATCTAACAACGGGATCCCCCCAGGACGGCACAAACCTGATCTAGGTCGCTGAAATTTATCCGCTGCTTCAGCTTCTCCAATTCGGCCTGCTCGGGAACAGACATCTGCGACACGTATCTGCCATGAGGAAAGGTGTGAGGAGTCTTCGTCCTTCTGCGTCCAACGCCCGGGGACGACTCGGGGGAAATGTCATTCATCACCCTTTTTTCAGTCTCCACACCAAACTTCTTCTTGTTTTTCTCCGCGGCTCTGTTTGCTTTCTTGTGCTGGCCACCCCAATTCTTGAAAAGTCGGAGCAGAAGAACAGTAAAGTCAGGGTTAACGAGTCCTTCAGCAAAGACAGGTCCTTTATTTAGGAAACAACACCTGCTTGGCCTCAAGTTTTCCAACAATTAAGTAGTTTACTAGATTGGCATCATTTTTACTGGTCCGATTTTTGAAAAAAATGGCTCATCCTTAAATTGTGTCCCGAGCTTCTGGGCCCAGCTCTACCCCTGGCCCTTAGCCCCGTCTCTGGGGCCCCAGCAGGCGGAAAGCGCTGAACTGCGTCCAAGCCCATAACCCTGCGGCACCCCACCGGAGAGTGGAGCTGCCCCTCGGGGTCCGAGCCCCCAGACTGCCCCCCGTGCCCAGGACCACCCCCAGCAGCAGGCCCCCTCGAGCTTGCTCTCCCGACAGGCCCACGGGACCGTACCATGTTGTTGAGCCGGTCGTCCACGCTCTCGTTGCTCCAGCTGGGCAAACCCTGACCATGCCGGCCTTCTTCAGAAGGCCCTCCTCCCGTGGCCATGCTGTCCCATGAATCCGGAGCTACCTGCAGGATGGACGAGGGCGGGTCGGCTTTGGCACTGCCAGCACCCGCGGGCACGGAGGGCGCAGGGAGCGCAGGGGGCACGGCCGCGTGGCCCTGCCCTCAGCTCCTGGGCTCAGCTGGCCGGAGCACAAGCCCCCGAGCGCCCCCGAGCCCGGCCGTTCCGCAGACCCTGACCCCCGGGCGGCGCCAGGGCAAAGGCTGCAGGGGAGGGGGCGGCATCAGACCCGGACCCCATCCCCCCCCATCCATGCGCTATCACACCCCTCCCACCCACCTAGACCTCGCTGCTCTCCCGGCCCTTCCAGGCCCCCAACTGGGTCTTAAAGGGCTGGCGGGGGGCGGGGCCCCCAGCACCCCCGGCCCGCCGAGAGGACGCGTCTAGGCGCCCTCGGCTCCCGCCTCCACCTCCCCAAGCCCGCGCTCAGGGCAGCGCCCCCCACCCAGGGAGGGGAGCTCAGCCACACCCACGCCCCCTCCCGGAGGGCGGGCCTGTATTTCCATACAGGACACGCCCATAACCAGCCTGACGGGTCCCCGGGCGCCCCCTTCCAACGCACCACGGCGGGGCAAACTGAGGCCCGGCCGTCTCGCTCGCTCCGTCTGCGACGACCGCCCCCCGCCCCGCCTCACTGTGGTGGGGGAGGGAGGGTCTCGCGGGGGCCCCTCCCCAGCGCGCGGGCTCCCTCCGCACCCCAGCACAGTCCTCCACGCTCCCCCACATCTCCACCCTGTCCCGGAGCCCCCCAGACACCCCTCCCCTCCCCGGCCGCCTCCTCTACCTCAGCTCCTGCGGCCCAACCGCCATCTTAGGTGCTCATTGTGGTGGGAAAGGGGGCAGGCGGGGGAGGGGAGGGGGCGCGCGCCCAGGCCCGCGCCGTCGCCTCGGTAACCCACGCACGACGCACGCAGGCACGCAGGCACGCGCCTCCGCAGGCGCAGAGGAGAGATAATACGCTGCGACGTGCGACGTGACGCGCGACGTGAGGCGTGCCGGGCCTGCCGCGTGAGGGAGAACTACACGTCCCAGAGTGCAGAGCGCGCGGTGCGCAGCCTGCGGGGGGCCGGCCGCCAACGCGGCTCATACGCCTAGGGTTCCGCCCTCTGAGCGCCCAGACAGGTCCCTGTTCTGGGGCCTCTTGGGCCGGCTCCTGTCTGGCAGCTCCCCGGGGCTGCCTCGGCCATCGAAAGTGTGGGCGACGCGCCCCCCGCCCCCACATTGAGTGACACTCTGCCCCCGCCCCCCCCCTCTGCTGCGGCTCCTGGGCGGGGACGAAGACTTCCCACCTCACGGACCGGCTCCCCCCACCCCACAGTGGGGGCGCCCCCCCGCCTCGTACCCCGCGCTCGCCCGCGTGGATCCCCGCCCCCCATCCTGCGTACCTACCTCCCTGCTCAAGCCAGAGCAGCTGCGGGATAAGTGCCCAGGCCCAGGCCGGCGCTGACTCACTGCCGTGGGGGGTCTGCCAGTCGGCCTGGCCCCACCCGCGCTGCCCTCTGCCCCTCCCCCTGTCTCCTCCTCCCCCTTCCCCCTCTTCTCCCCCCTCCTCTGTCCTCGCCCCTCCCCCTCACCCCCTTCCCCCCTCCTCTCCTTTGTCATCTGCCCCCCTCCCCACCTCCCCCCTCAGCCCCTCCTCTGCCCCCTGCTTTGGATGCGGCGTCCTGACTCCAGGCCCAGGCTCCCACCGCTAGGGAAGGTTGGCTCCCGAGGCTGACGGAAATAAAGAAAAGATGCCAAGCATGTGGGGAGACCACAGGCACACACACATATGCAGCACAGACGTAGGATGACTGCATGTACGTTGCCCCAGGCTTGGTCCAGTTTTAGGAAGCTGTGATGGTAACTCCAGAAACAGGGATGCTGTACCACGCTCCTGTCCCAGGTCACTGCAGAAGCTCCTCTGTCGCTGCTTGGACCTAGAAGGGTGGCGGTGGCAACCTTGGCCTGGAGAGCAACCAAAGGAGGAGGGTTTGGTGCAGACGGGACAGTCGGTCCTGCACAACAGAAAACGTCCAATGAGATCCTTCAGGGCAGGAGGATCCCCAGGAGAAGGTGTGCAAGGCATGAGCACAACTTCCTCATCTGTTAGCTGGAAGAGTGACCTGGCTGCCGAAACCTGATGGAGTCTAGGAGATGCATTTGCAAAGCATTTAGCCATATCTGGCACTGAGGGCGCACTACAGAAATGTCCACTACTGAGGGCGCACTACAGAAGTGTCCACTGTTAATACTATTATTATTATTGTATCTTAATTATTCAATCAGTCAAGCCTCTATTAAGTCCCAACTATATGCCAGGCACCTTGCTAGGCACTGAAAGGGGAGTAACATACAATGAGCCTGAAAAGAAGGGTTTGGTAAGGTCTTTAAAAGCCAAGTGGAGAGGTTTCTATCTGCTCCCAGCAGGCATGGAGAGCCATCATAGCAGTTCAGTGTTTGGGAGGCTCCAAAGGAGGTGTGGGAGAGAAAAGGTGTTAAACTGCCTACTGGACTGAAGACCTACAGAGCTGTGGTGCTGAGCTCACTGTTGTACGCCTGTGAAACCTGGACAGTCTACCAGGGCCTGGCCAGGAAACGGATTCACTTCCATGTGAACTATCTTAGGAAGATTCTGAAGATCACCTGGCAGGATAAGGGACCAGACACTGGGGGCCTTCCTTGAACTAAACTGCCAAGCATTCATACTCGGCTGCAGAGAGTGCAACTCTGATGGGCTGGCCGCATTGTTTGAATGCAAAACATACCCTTATCAAAAAAGACTATTTTACGAAGAGCTCACACAGGTCAAGCATTCACGTGGGGGTCAGAAGAAGCCATACAAGAACACTCTTAAGAACTTTGGAATTGATTGTGTGACACGGGAGACACTGGCACAGGACCACTCAGCATGTTATGCCCACATCAAGAGAAGAGGTTATGCTCTGTGAGCAAAGCAGAATTGAAGCAGCTCAAAGGAAACACAGGATGTGCAAATTTGGAGAATCCACCCCAAATGTTCACACAGACTATTTGTGCCCAACCTGTGGTAGAGCATTCTGATCTCATGTTGGTCTGATCAACCACAGTTGGACACAGTGAAACTTGACTCTAGCATGGTGATGTCATTTTGGTCCTTCAAGAATGAAGGACAACGACCAACCAACTTATTGAGGGGAGCGACGTGGTCAGATCCACTTTTAAAGGTGCTGACCTTGGCAGCTGGGCGGAGGGTGGACTGTGGTGAGGAGAGATGGGAGGAGAGGGTTGGGAGCTATGCGATTGTCCAAATGAAGGAGAGGAGGGCCTGAGAAACGATGACTGGGGTTTGGTATTCTGGAGAAGATGGAAACATGACATTATGGACGCACGGGAAGGGGAGAAATGTCACCGTCAGTCTCATAGCAATGGGAGTATTGTGTATGGAAAAGAGAAGACTTGGGGCTCTTTTGGCAAGTATAAGAAGGTATGTCCCATGGGAGAGGGCTAATGTCTATGAGCTTGGCATGCAGTTAGTGCTTAATAACTGCTGACTAGTCACTATGAGCGGGCATTCAGACAGTGCTTAGTAACTGCTGGTTGGTGTGGCCTGGCTTGACTTGTTCTCCACCCTTGAAGATAGAACTAGGAGCCAAGAGTAGAAGCTGCCAAGATGCCACCTGAGGCTGGAAGTCAGAGAAACCTCCTAACTGCATCCCAAAGCAGATGAAGGGGCTGCCTTGGGAGGTGGGGGGACTAATGTTTACTAGAAACCTCCATCCAGAGGCCAATGGGCTCTTGCTGGCGCTTGTACAGTAGATTATTGCCCGGGTCAGATCAGGTGATGGTGGTGGTCCAGCCCAAGATTAGGCAAGGAGAAGAAAACAGGAGGCTGAGTGGGCAGGGCTGCCCACCCCAGGGAGCTTTTCAGATCTCCTACCATAGAAGGCTGATCCCTCGGGGCAGGAGAGCAGACCAAAGATGTTCTTGGTGGGATGGCAAAGAAAGCCCATGGGGACCCTTCTGAGGCTTTGCTCTGGGTGCTCTGGCATTTAGTCTTGTTTTAGCTACTGAGGGAAGACAGTGAACCTTTTGGAGTGAACAAGAACTTGGGATGGAGTCTCATCCCCATCACAACCTTCTCAGCAGGTTTTCTGGGAAAGCAGTGCCCTGCCTAGCAGAAGATGTGGCACCTAGAAGCTGGGCAGAAGATCAGTCTTGAGACAGATCCTGGTCAGGGCCCGGCCATCATGAGCCCTTCCAACAGCAAGGGCCAAGTTTGTTGCCAGAAGGCTGGCTGTCAGGGGGTATCAGTGTCATTGTGTGTCTCTCCTGCTTCCCCTAATGGTGCTCATGTCCTCCTAGACCCCTCTTTTACTGAATGCCCCCCCCCTGCCCCGAGAATGTAAGCTCCTCCAGGGCAGGAGTTTGTTTTGGTTTTCTCTCTCTTTTCCCAGTCCCTAGCCCACAGTAAGTATTTAATAACTTTATTGAATTGGTTTGAAGCTTTGACCAAAATTCCTCATTTCTCGTTTCAAGTAGATGTTGCAGTGTACTTACCAATATTTTGCAGACTTTCAGTGTTGTAGCTATAAGGTACTATAGCCCAGGACTCATCCTTGATGGGGGTGGATTCTCCCTCCAGTGGTACAGATTGCAGCTCATCTACACCCCATCATACTGTGTGACTCCAGGACATGTCCTCTCAAAAATCCCCATCAAGCCCTCCTCTGTTATTGGATATGAACCAGCTTCCCAGCATGTGAAATCTAGCTCACTAGTCTAAGAAATCAAGCTTGTTCTTCAATTGTGATGAGTGGGCAGCCGAGGCCGTTGTACAAAGACAGAATTTCAAAGCTGTTCACTGATCTGGTTCAGGGCCTGAATTCTCCCAGTATTTGCTCCCACCCTCCATTTTCTGTTGTCTGCTCTCACAGCTCTTGTGCCTTTGGGCCCTGTTGACTCAATGTGTGCTTACACACACCAGAAAGGCCAGATCCACATTTTCCAGGAGCTGCTTCCTGACCCCTGAGCAATAGAGCCATTGAACAGTGTGTGCCAGCAGCTGAGACAAACACAGGCAGGGCTGAATTCAGTAAATTGGGAAATAAGAACGCAAAAGCAAACACAACCTGCCCACCTTCCTGGAATCAAAGTCGATCTCTGGCAGTCCCAGAACAAATGGCAGACAGCAGGAAAGGGGTCAGAAAGTAAAACATGACAGACCCAGATTTTCTGACTGAAATGTCTCAAAAGGTGATTAAGGATGCTGATGGGTCAGCCAGTCTTGTCCAACAAACCCCCATCTCTCACTGCTGCAAACCAAGAGCCCCCTGGTAAGACTGCAGAGGTTCATTGAAGTCTTCCTTGTACCCAGCACTGTTCTGGATGTCAGAGGACAGTTTCTGCATTTCAGTGTGGTCAGAGAAAAGGGCTTTCCTGTGGGACCAGTGATTAGCCTGTAGCATCTACCACAAGAATCAATCACCAAGTATTGTGTAAGCTCCTGCTAACATGCCAGGCACTGTGCGCGGCCTTTGGGACACAAAGAGGAACAAAAGCATCCCCAGTCCTCAGGGAGCTCCCAGTCTAACCAGGAGACAACATCTGCATAGTTGTACATCTACATGAATGCAGCTGGTCACTGGAGACCAGATCTGCAGGAGCAAAGAGGCCAAGTATTCAGGAGCTCCTGGCAATGCTGAGCCTGGACTTCTCTGAAAATACAGTTAGTCATTTCTCCTCTCATCCCAAAAGTAAGAAGAAACAGAGGAAGAAGTGAGCTGGGACTCCTGGCCTCGTTTTAAGGAGGAAAAAAGAGAACAAAACTGGGAGAGATGAGAGACATGGGCTGGGCTACCCTCACCTCTGCGGCCTCAGCCTCGGCCCACTGTGGCCAAGGGCAGTGGGAGTTCTAGAGGACAGGCACTCAGGTCCTGACCAGGCGTGGCTGAATTTGCCTCTGAAAGAGAGCAGATAGGATTGTGATATTTGCTGCCTTCTCCTCAACTCTCATTTTGAGAGCATATGTCAAATCTAATTATTTGCCCTTTAAAGGTTTTTTAAAATTCTAATATAATTAATAATGGATAATTCTAATATAACAACATACATAGCATGTTCACTCTCCCAGCACACTGGGCCAGAGTACATCTCCTCTCAGTACTTCTCCAGGCAATACGGAGGAATTGTGACTTCGAACAGAGGCCCCCAACCTAGCGTGCTTTCCAGTATTAATCAGCCAGTTAATACCAATGAGTTTTTACAGAAATATATTTTCTGAACAAGAACATTTGTCCTCCCCAAATTAGGAGGCACTCTACCTTTGCGCACACGTAAGGAAAGCGACTTAACCTTAAAGTATAAAGCAGCAAGGTCCACAACATATGGGTCCAGGCGTACCCCATGATCCCTGGCTCTGAGAGTCCTTTTGCTCCTTGGCAGACTCCCCACCAACAGCCCCAGGGTGAGGTTCTGGTTGCGCACCAGTCACTCCCCTCAGATCTGCTAGGCTGGATCCTTGCAGGTCCCCAGCAGGGTCATACACACGTCAGTCATCTGAAGCACTGACTACCTTGCCAGACACTTGCTGTCACTTGAATGTGGTGGTTGGTTGGGCCTCTCCTGCCTTTGATGGATCTCCCACACTCACCTCTTGCCGGGGTACTCTTCTCTTCAAATATCCATTCCCCTAAGATCAGGAAAGAATCTGCTCACAAGACACAGAGGTACCTTGTGTGTGTCATCACATGGCAGCTGGGTGGGAGAAAAGGGCAGCTTTCTTCTCTCAAGCCAGGAAGACCTTTTCACAGTTTCATCTTAGTGCCTCCTGAGTCTTCAGGTTTCTCCCTCCAGTCTCCCCCAGAGCCAGAAGTACCCTCACAAGCCCCATCTGTAAAAATGAGGAGGTTGGCTTGTTGTTTGCCTAGATCCTTTCTGTGTTCATGTCCACTCATCAAAATGGATCCAGGCATTCCTGAAAACAGTAGCAACAACAGAAGTCTGTTTAGAGAAAACCAAAGTTCACATTTTTATAAAGTCTGAACAAAGGCCTACCATGTGGACATCGGAGTACTGGGATTCAGGCCCAATGACTGCTGGATGGCAGCCAGGGTTTTCAGTTCTCCTGCTTCCGGGGCAGGTCTTCAGGCACCACCTCTGCTCACTGGATCTGTGTCTAACGGGGTACAGCTAGCTGCTGGAGACCGTGGGGCCACCCCATTGAGGAGTCCTAATCCAGGAGAAAGGAAGCTTGCAGGAAGCCTGAGTTGCCCCACTGACTCTTGGAGAACCTCCCCAGGCAAGTCTTACCATTTGTCTCTATACTTGGGGCTTCGTGCATATGAGAGTACCACCAACGGATTCCTTGGGTTTTATTTTAAAGATAACTCATCTAAACTCACTAACTCTGGCATCACCCAGGGACGGGCGTCTCAGGATACAGCCCCTATTTTTCTTTCAAGGGTAGTTGCCCGCGCTCCCCCCATTTGGCCAGTCACTGGAAATGCAATCCCTGGTCTTTGCTTCCCAGGGTACACCCTCTTCCCAGGCTGCCACAGCTGAAGCCCTGTAGACACAGAGAGAGAGAGAGAAAGAGAGAGAGAGAGATGGGGTAGTAGAGTACATGCGGCACTACATACCCCATCTGGCTTGTTTCCACACCCCGTCTCACTCCAGGTTCACTGATAGTCTAGGGGCATATATTCTGGATTAGACTCAGACGTGACTAACCATTGATCTTAACCAACCTCTTCACTCAGCTGGAGCCGCCATTTCTCTTGGAACAACCTCTGCCTCAATCTCAGCCTCCCCAAATATGCAGAATAATGACAATTCGCCATTAACAGCCATGTGACTTATCGGCACAAGCTGATAGGGAAGAAAACACAAATATGCCTCAGAAGGAAACAATCTTTCCCAACAGCAGGCTGCAGTAATGTCCTAGGCAGGGGTGACTTTTTACCCTGTTATCCCCATCCCTTCTCCCAGCTGCAGGCCAGCCAGAATGGGTCCAAGAGTCCCCCAAATTAGAGAAGACCAAGACTGGGTCAGACTTCCTCCTCCCTGCAGAGTGTGGACCTAGCACTGGGCTCCATTTTCTTAGTGTCATTTCTTTTTCCAGCAGGAAGATGGTGAAGTGGTTGAGTGTCATCCTCACAGTGACTTTGATGATGGATTGGAGAAGCTGGGTGAGGTTTCTACGGGGCACACCTAGGGGGTTGGATGTGTGATGCTGTTGTCTCTGACATTCACTCATTCCTTCATTCACTCAGCAAACCCTCCTGCTTGTACTGGGAGAGATAACAGAATTTCTATCAGGCACCTTAAGTCCCTGTGCTCTGGGAGCCCGTGGGCACTACAAAAAGCCCGAGTGGCCTCATTGTTGAGAATCTTTGCTTTTTGAGAAGCATAGTGGGCAGTATAGAGACGGTCAGGAGATCTGAGTCCTGGTCACAGCTTTAGAGATTACTGGCAGTGTGACTCCACAGACTTAAGCTTCCTCCTTTCTAAAATAGGCTAACAGGCCTGGGCTACAGGCATTGGCCCCTCGCACCCTTCCTTCCCTCCGAGGTCAGACACACTTCCCCGGGAATCTGGGCTTTCTGGTTGTTGAGTTTTGACCTCTAAACACACCATGCCATTTCCTGGGAATATCCAAGCCAGTGTTCTTGCCTCCTCCTCCTCCTCCCCCTCTGCCCCCACCCCATGCTATCTCCCCATCTCTCTGTCTTTTGTTCCCCTGTAAGCCCCATGAGAGTGGGGACAGCCATGTTTGCTTGGGTTTGGGTTGCCTTTTACTTAGCTCCGTGCCTGGAAAATTTGGGAGGCTTAGTGAGTGCTTTTTTATTGATCAGTTCACTTCAGAGTGACTCTGAGAGTCAGATGAAATAAGGGTGCCCCTGTGCTTTGGGACCATTTCACTGAATTCAGCGAAGCATTTTGGAAACCTCTGCCAAAACCAGACTGTGGCAGGTATGGCTGCTCTTCTCATTCAGTTTTGTAAAGGCTTCATTCGGTTCAGACTAGCGGAAGTGGATGAGATGTTCACTGTCAGCGGTGGCCATGGTGAAGGGCCTGGAGAGGAGAGATTGCTTCATCTGGGTAGGGAGGACCAGGAAAGTGCCAAGGTGACACGGAGGGGTTTGGATGTGTGACAAGGCCAGAGATTGAATAGGAAGAGGGGAAATTGGGAAGAGAACATTCTCCAGGCCGGTCTAGACTTCCCTTATGGCTTCAGGTGAAAGAAGGTTGAAGGAGACTGAGCAGGACTAAAGAGCGAGCACCTGGGGGGGGGGGAGGGGGTGTGCAGCCAGGTGATCTGGTACACAGAGCTCCAGGCCTGGAGACAGGAGGACTCATCCTCCTGAATTCAAAGCTGGCCTCAGACACTGACTGGCTGTGTGACCCTGGGCAAGTCACTTCACCCTGTTTCCCTCAGTTTCCTCATCTGTCAAATGAGCTGGAAAAGGAAATGGCAAACCAGTCCAGGATCTTTGCCAAGGAAACTCCAGATGGGGTCAGAAAGAGTCAGCCAAGAATGAAAACAGCTGAACTATTCAAAGAGAAAGAAAAGGGAAAGTTATTGGGCAAGGTGAGATAAGGTAGCAAAACAATCAGTAAGTGAAAGACAATGGTGAAGCAGAGAGGCGGGAAGGAATTTGGGCTGTTGTTGAAACAAAGGGAAGGAAGCCAGCCTGGTCAAGTCATTGTTGACCATTTTTCAGTCCTGCCCGACCCTCTGTGACCCCATGTGGGGTTTTCTTGGCAGAGATGCTGTACTGGTTTATTATTCCTTCTCCAGCTCATTTTACAGATGAGGGAACTGAGGCAAACAGGGTGAAGTGACTTGCCCAGGGTCACACAGCCAGCAGGTTCTGGTATTGGATTTGAACTCAGGCCCTCTTGACTCCAGGCCCAGAGTTCTATCCACCGTGCCACCCAGAAGTGTTCAAAGATGACAGAAATCAGGAGGTGCTTAGAAAGTGAGGTTCAAATACCACCTGAAGCCAGGAGTGTGCTGGGGGATGTTTCACAGGCTTCCAGACAAAACAAAACTGTGGGACACAGAATTTGAGTTTATTAACATTCCCCCATGCCCCTCATTACTTTCTTATGTCAGGACAGTCAACAAAACCATAAAGCAAGCCCCAGTTTGTGGAATTTGCTCCTTTCCAGGGGTTTAAATGCTCACACTGAGCAGTCAGCTTTCACACCTTTCTGAGCCAGCTCTCCACACCTGTCCTGTCTCAAGCATCTCAGAGCAAAGCTGAGAGCTTGGGCAGCATCGAGGGCTGGTGCATGACTTGCGTCCGCTCTGTCCCATTTGCCTTTCGGTCATAAACGAGACTGTGAAGTTCTGAGTGAGGACAGGCTTTCCCTCCCTCCTTGAGGAGAAGGTGAAGGGACTGGGGGTGGGTGGGTAAATCTTCACATTCCAGGTTATTGGGACAACAAAGCATCCCTCTAAGGAACTGAAATGCAATTTCCATGGGGCAAAATAGGATTGAAAAGGGCAGAGGGGAAGGTGACCTGAGGATAGAAGCAAGTCCTCAAAAAGAGAAGAGGAAGGAAAAGGTGAGTGAGCACTCAGACCAAAACAAAGCCCCCGACGCAGCTTGGAGACTATTCCTGAGGAGGAAGCTTGTGGTCCAAAGGATGATAGAGTACAGCCACAGAACTAGTCAAATGCAGCAGGTCCAAAGGATGATGGAGTAGAGCCACAGAACTAGTCACATGGCAGCAGCCCATAAGGGGCAGAGGAAGAAGAGAAGAGTACTGGGGCTTGGTGCTCCCCTGCCCAGAGGTGCTGTCCACAAGCATTAAGTCCCTGCTGTGTGCCAGGCATCATGCTAAGGGCTGGAGATACAAAGAGAGGCAAAAGCAGTACCTCTGCCCTCAAGGAGCTTACATTCTTACCTCTGAGACAGCATGCAGACAACACAGTTCTAACAAGTTATATTCAGGATAGACTGGAGAGCCACAGAAGGCAGGCACTAGCTTCAAGGGGGATGGGGAGAGGCTTCCCATAGAAGGTGGGATTTCAGTGGCACCTGAAAGAAGCCAGGGGAAAGAAAATTTGAAGGGAACGTGGTCGGTGTCTTCAGCTACTGGAAAGGCTGTCCTCTGAAAGAGGCATTAGGCTTGGTCTTTGTGGCTGCAGAGGGTGGGACCAGGAGTTAGAAAAAGGCAAACTGAGGCTTGATGTCAGGAAAATCTTCCCACAAAGTGAGACTGGCTGTCCCAGGTGCCCTTTCGTTGGAATTTTCAAGCCAAGGTGGGATAACCTCCTTTTGTAGATTTGAGAGAGAATTCTTATTCATTTGTGGGTTGGACTAGAAGCCTCTAAGGTCACTTCATTATAGCTCTGAGACTGATTCTATGGCTCGGTCTTGGATATAAACCGATCTGGGCTATCGAGTGGGGGAGTTACATGGTCAGATTGATTTGAATTTGAGATGCTGTGGCAAGGTTCAGCAGTGCATCAGATCTAAGGAGCTGAGGATGACACAGAGGTCCTGGACATGGGAGGCTGGAGGGATGGCAGGTGCTTGGCTTTCCTCGACACAGGGGGCCAGCCCTGGCCCAGATGCTGGTCAGAGCCCTTCCATGCTCCAGCAGGCAGCATGCTCCATCTGGGCAGGACGTTGTCTCACTGAGAGCGCTCACCAGGATGGGCATGGTCACCTGGGCCCAGGGAAGAGGAGTATTGTCACCTGGGAGGTGGTAGACATCAGGCCTGGCCCTCCAGGTGACACTCAGCCCATGGAGACCTCTGTCTGTCTTCCCCTCCAGGCTCTGGAAAGTTGCCTCCAGGAGCAGCAGAGGCTCAGGGACCAGCTGAGACTCCTGGAGGCCCAGGTCAAGCAGCAGCAGGTGAGGATTGAACAGCTTCTGCAGGAGAAGGAACTTCAGATGCTGGACCGAGGAGCTGAAAAGAGCTTCACTCACATTGGGGGCAGGAGACAGTACGCAGGTCAGTGAGCCAGCAGCCTTCCCTGGGCCTCTCCATTGATGTCTGCCATTTCTGTCCACGGTGGGGAGTGGGGACCTGACTGGAGGGTTCTGTCCTCCCCACGCTCTCCCAGCAGAACCACGCAACAACCAATTGTGAAACAGCTCTCCATCCCGATCTGTCTCTTCCACCCCATCCAGGTCCCATTCCATTCCCTGCTCTCCCGGAGGTAGCCCTTAAGATAAATGTGTAGCACGCAGACCTGTCTGTAAGAGACAGTCTGGTACCAGCAGGCAGTCAAGTGTAGAAGACTTGGAGACTGGACACCTTGGCCACTTTCTAGCTGTCTAACTTGGGGTCCAGGAATGAGGGGAGGGGGCTGGGAGTCTCCTGACAGGTGTTTGACCAACAGACTGTTCGGAGGCATTCAATGATGGCCACAAGCTGAGTGGTTTCTACAAAATCAAGCCCCTGCAAAGCCCAGAAGAGTTCTCTGCTTACTGCGACATGGCAGATGGAGGAGGCTGGACGGTGGTGCAGAGGCGCTTGGACGGCTCGGAGAACTTTGACAGGTATGCAGAGGGGGCTCGCAACCTTGTTTAGAGCGGTAGGTGCAGCTCAGTGCTCTGACTGGACTCCTCTCAGCCAACGATGGTGTTGAACCTCCACCTTTCCTCCCAGTTAAGACAAAATCCTGAGGATCTAATGGCTGTTCCCAAAAATGACCAAGAGGGCAAAGAGACATGGGCCCTGGGGAGCTGGGTCTGGTTTAGGGGCAAATACAATGGGGTCCTCATCCTGCCCCTGTCACTGATGTGTTCAGTGATCTTAGACCAGTCGCTGCCTTCTCTGGGCCTCAGCTTCTTATCTGTGAAATGGACACAATGATATTCCTAGTGTATGGGAGCACTTTGGGAGGAGGAAGGAGGTAAGAGAGGGCTGCACCAGGAGGCAGGTGCAGCCACATTTGACTTTCCCTTGAATTTTCAGGGACTGGAATGACTATGAGAAAGGTTTTGGAAATTTTGTCCACAAAGATGGCGAATACTGGCTTGGGAATAAGAACCTCCACTTCCTGACCACCCAGCGTAAGAGGGACACAGGGAAAGCTTGTGTTATTCAATAGTAAAATTCCTATAGCCTGAAACTTTTGAGGAAGATGCCTGGCTAAGAGATGAGAGTGGGATTGATGACTGTCAGCAGAAGGGAAGGAGAGATACAGACAGGGAAGGGATGGAGGAGAGAGAGATAGAGACAGAGAGGCAGAAAGGGGAGGCAGGGGGAGAGAGGGAGAGTCAGACTCAGAAATGGGGACCAAGCTAACTGGACAGAGCAACAGAGAGAGAGAGAGAGAGATGGAAAGAGAGAGAGGGAGAGGGAGAGAGAGAGAGCAGGACAGCAGGACTAATTGTGAGTAAGAACAGAAAAAGGAAGCAGGAGGTGGAGGAGGAGAGAGAGAAAAGGCTGGAGGGAGAGAGGGAGTTAGGGGGGAGAGAGAGGGAGAGAGACAGAGAGACAGAGAGAGAGAGGGAGGGAGAGAGAGACAGAGAGAGAGAGAGAAAGAGAGACAGAGAGAGACAGAGACAGAGAGATGGAAAGAGAGACAGAGACAGAGAGATGGAAAGAGAGACAGACAGAGGGAGAGAGACAGAGAGACAGGGAGAGAAACAGAGAGACAGAGAGGGAGAGAGAGAGAGAGAGAGAGACAGAGACAGAGAGACAGAGACAGAGGGAGAGACACAGAGAGAGAGACAGAGAGACAGGCAGAGGGGGAGGGAGGGCCCTTCAGCTGGAGCCTCTTCTTGTCCCCTGTGGGTCCACCACCTGTAGGCAGGAGAAGCCCCTGTTTTCTCAGGTTCTCCATGGGGGGAGGAACTTGGGAGCAGCTGCTGCTGGGGGCAGGATCTTAGTGCTGGTGTGGGACGGGCTGGGAATTCACCTTCAGTCTGCCCCTGGCCAGTGGTCTGGGTGCCTGGGTGTCCTCCTTGCTCATGTGGGTCTGACCAGCCACAGTCAGACAGGGACTCCAACATAGTGGTGCCATTTAGTCCTTTTGGAGAACAAAGGACAACAGCCACTGGCGGGGTTGCTCAGGCCCTGAGAGGCCTCAAGCTGCTTCTTAACCCAAATTAGGCCTTTCTACAAAGAGCAAAGCATTGGCTGTGGACTTAGCCCCCGTCCAATAGCTCCCAAGCCCAGGGCTGCCTTGTGACAAGTGACTGACCGCTGGCTGTTGGCCAGCCGTGAAAGACTGCCCAAGGGCTGAGTCTTCTCCTTCTCTGAGCAGGCAGACCAGAGTCCCAGGCCTGGGGCAGCCCCTGCCCTCCCCCAGATTTCCTTTCCTCTGCCTCTGGTCCTCTCTGGACTCCAGGCCATTGGAGCCCCGCCTTTCCCTTGAGCCTCCCGTCTCTCTCCCGTGGATGTTTCCACTTACAGGCTTGAGGTCCCTGGAAACAAGCCCAGCCCAGCCTCTGCATCTCTGCTTGAGCTCAGCCCTTCTGTTTTTTCGACATTAAAGCATTTCTGAAGGAAGGGGGCTGGTTCTAAACATCTGACTTCAGAAAGAAAACCTTTCTGAACGTCTGGTTTAAAAGATCCTAAACAAGTAAAAAAGAAAGGGGAGGAGAGAGAGAGAGACAGAGACAGAGAGACAGATAGAGAGACAGAGAGAGAGAGAAAGAGAGAGAGAGA
>CM053583.1:205357545-205408150 GCA_028627135.1 Pseudochirops cupreus
AGACAGAGACAGAGACAGAGACAGAGAGAAGGGGAGAGAGAGGAAACAGAGAGAGAGAGAGAAAGAGAAAGGGAGAAGGAGAGGAGAGAGACAGAAACAGAGAAACAGAGAGACAGAGAGAGAGAGGAAGGGAGAGAGACAGACAGACAGAGAGAGAGACAGAGAGACAGAGACAGAGACACAGAGACAGAGACAGAGAGAGAGAGAGGAGAGACAGGGACAGAGAGAGAGAGAAAGAGAGGGAGAGACAGAGACAGAGGGAGAGACAGAGACACAGAGACAGAGACACAGAGAGACAGAGAGACAGAGAGGGAGGCAGGCCAGCATTAATGTTGATATATAGGTGCACTGGCTGTCACCATGGCTTCCTTTTTCTTTTCTGTGAGACAAACACTACAGAGACATTCAGGCCAGAATGGACCCTAAGTGGAAACAGAATGCCCCAGGGATCCCAGAGCCGGTGAAGAACAGAGCCTTGGCGCTAGGGGGCCTGAGGCAGCCTCCCCTCCCCTCTCCTCTCCTCTCCTCTCCTGACACACAATTTCTCACCTTCTCGGCTCCTGGGTCTCCAGTGAGTCAAGGTTTACAAAGCACTCACCATCTGTTGCCTCCTTTGAGACTCCTGACAACCTAGAGAGGCAGCAGCTACTGGTGCCTGTTCCATTTAACAGATGAGGAAACTGAGTCTCTGAGCACCAGCCAGCCATTATTGTCTGAGGCAGGATTTCAGCCCAGGAATTCTGGGTCCCATCACAGGCGCTCAGTAGGTGCTTAGAGATCTCCAGGGTATTGGCTCCCAAGGTCGCCCACTATCTTTTGAGAGTATGGCATGCAGCTTTCCTTGCTGGGAGCCTTTACTTGACCTCATGCCTCAGCCGGCCTTTGGTCCAGGTCCTGGCTCAGCCCTCTGGGATGCCGCCCCAGCTCAAGTCCTCCAGGGTCTCCTGCTTCCTGCTGCTGACTCCTCTGTTACTGCTGGCAGAGGCCAGGAATCTGCCCCCTTTGTCTCCTGTGGACCCCCCCACGCCTGTGGTCCTGCTGCTCTTGTGATCGTGCAGCTCTGCTCAGATTCTGTGCTCTGGGGAGGCCGTGGGCTTTAGCAGAGGCCTGCACTTTCTTTTGGGAAGACCTGAGTTCAAATCCTACTGGAGACACTGGCTGTGTGACCCTGGCTAAATCACTTATACTCTGAGTCTTGGTTTCCTTGCCTGTAGAGTGGGATCTTAGGAGCTCCTCCCTCCCAAGGTGTTTCTGAGGATCAAAGGAGGTGATCAGGCAGGGTCTGCAGACCTCAGGGCCTTCTTCCAAGGCTGGAGGGGCTCTTTCCTTCCATATTACTTTGCGTCTTTTCCCGTTTCCTTGTGTTCTTCATATCTGTATGGGGAAGAACACGGCCATTCTGACCCCACTGTGTGATTTCTTGCTGGGCTGGCAGGTCCCAGAAGCCAGGCCTTGTGGCGCTCCTCCTGGACCTCACACCCCTGGTCTAGCTGGGATGGCAGTCACTCTCTGGAGCAGCAGTGGCCAGAGGGGCCACTTGGCGGCCACTGACTGTCCAGAGAGGGACGGTCTGCTTGGGCCGTGGCTGTGAGCAACTGTCCAGCTGAAGTCGGCCTGGTCTTGGGGTTTGGGGAGAGGTGAGAGCCAGCCCAGGATGGGGTGTGTGCTCGTTGTCTGTCCAGGAGACTACACTCTGAAGATCGATCTGGCTGACTTTGAAGGAGAGCACCGTTTCGCACAATACGAGAGCTTCCGAGTTGGCAGTGAGCAGGTAGGACAGGGGCAGTGGGAGCCAGCTGCCCCACGCTGGGAGGCACGCAGCCCCTCGTCCTCTTTCCTCTGGGCTGGGGTGATTCTGAGGTGCTGATTCTGTCCCTCCAGAGCGCCTATGAGCTGAGCTTCAGGGAGTACTCGGGCACAGCAGGAGACTCACTGGCCGGGAGCTCCCACCCTGAGGTCCAGTGGTGGGCTAGTCACCTCCGGATGAAGTTCAGCACTCGGGACCAAGATAACGACAACTATTCCGGGAGCTGTGCCAAGGAAGACCGAGCAGGCTGGTGGTACAACAGGTCACAGAGCATTTGTGAAGCCCCTACTGTGTGCGGGCCCTGGGGGATGTGCTTGGGATGCATAGGAAGGTGCTCACTGTCCAGCAAGGGAGAGACCCTTCAAATAGCCGGGCTCCAGCAAGCCAGAAGCAAGGCCAGTGGGGGGTGGCTCTGGAATGAATGGGGTTGGGAAAGTTTCTGCCAGCAGTTGAGACTTTAGCTGGCCCTGGGGAGGCCAGGAGCGGAGATGAAAGTGGGGAAGAGAAGTCTGAACGGGGCTGCCCCAAGATCAAGCTCTGCTTCTTGCTCAGGCTGTCTGTGGGCTCTGAATTTGCAAACAAATTCAGCCAGCTGAGAGATAGCAAGGGGGCTGGAGGCTGCCTGGAGGCTGGATCCAGTGATAAGCCAGCAGGGCAGGGTTTCAAGCCAGAAGATGGGGCCAGCCAGCTTAGCAGCAGACAGGACAAGCTGGCCTCCAGGGTACACTCCCAAGCCTCTGGCAGACCTCCCTCCACTGCCTCTTCCGGGACAGGGAAAAGTCCCAAGGTGGAGCCTGAGCTGCCCAAGAGGCGGGAAGGAGCCACATGGAGCTGGGGAGAAGGGAGGGTGGGTTCTGACTAGCTAGCCTGGCTCATTGGGTTCTTTAGGCTGAAGGCTCCCCTGGCTCCCAGGCCCTTCCTCTGCAGTCAGTCCTCCTCATAATAAGCAAAGCCAAAATAATCGTAAATGAAATGATGCAATTAGTATGATAGTATAGCTAGCTATAGTGTCTACACAACGTCTGATAGGTGCTTTACAAACATCATCGCACTTGATCCTCATAACTCTGGGAGATGGGGGCTGTTCCCCACTTTATAGTTGGGGAAACTGAGGCAAAGGGCGGTTAAGTGAGCTGCCCAATGTCACAAGGCTCCTCAGTGTCTGAGGCCAGCTTTGAACTTGCTCCTCCCAGCTCCAGGCTCTACCTCCCTTCAGAGGGTCCAGAAGACTTTGACCCGACGGTATAGACGGCATAGAATATAAGAATGAAGGGAAGGCGTGGAGTTCACTTAATAAGGGCCATTACAGACCTGTGCCTGAGACTTGTGAATCGGGTCCAAAGGGGAGGGACACAAGCTGGAGTCAGGCAGAGCCAGGTTCAAATCCAAATCACCCTCCAGGGCTCCAAGTTACAGAACAACTGGGTATTTGCACTGGTGGAGAGAAATTCCTCTCTGGGAGTTCCTCATCCCCATGGGCTCCCAGAGCTGGACCTTCCCTGCCTCACCTCAAAGAAGTGGGCACCTCTCACTCTTGTCCCAGGCCTGGCACGCCACATCCACAGAAGAGGCCGAGGAAGGCTCTTGTCCTCGAGCCACGTGGGGTCCGCAAGGTCCCGTTCCATCGGTGATGCAGCATTTTCCATTTCCCATCAGGTGTCACTCAGCAAACCTCAACGGTCTGTACTACAGAGGGGCGTATACGGGCGAAACGGACAATGGCATCGTCTGGTACACCTGGCACGGCTGGTGGTATTCTCTGAGATCCGTGGTCATGAAGATCCGGCCCCGGAACTTCGTGCCTAACGTCATTTAAAAGGGCATGGCCATTGACGGGGGGACGCTGCAGGCCATTTATCACTGAGCACACCTTCAGTGAAAAAATGAAATGGGAAGTTAAGTGAATAAATGGTGGTGACCAAACAGGCAAAGGTGGGAAGCAGTGTGGGGGTCCTGCCCTCAGGGAGGTGACCCTGGAGTCCCTGAGACAAACCAGTGGAAACCCAAGAAGAGTTAGGTCCTTGTGCCAGAGCTCGGTAGCATGAAGACAACCCCCTGCCTCTGGAAGGGCAATGCCCCGGGGCCTAGCCCCAGGTCGCCAGGCAGTGGCCATCCCTGTGCCCTGGGCCCTGCCAGATCACGGTCATAGTGCCATGCTCAGCACCAGGGCCAAGTTGGAGGAAGGGCGTGCATTAGCTGGAGGTGAAAGCAGGCAGCGGGTAACCAGTGTGGTGAGGGGAGAGAGATGAGGCCCAGAGGCGGGGCTTCTTCAATCTCCTATTTCTTAAGCATTTTATGGTTTGCAAAGCGCTTTGTCCACACCAGTCAAAGTAGCAAGAATAGTAACGGCGCACCTTTCTAAAGGGCTTTAAGGTTGGCAAAGCCCTTTTGCAAAGATGCTCTCCTTGGCTCCTCACGACAGAACTCAGGGGCTCCTCGGGCAGGGGAGCTCTCCCACACTCCCTCCTAGGCCCTCCCTTTCCTTCTTGCTCACCTTTCCTATGACTTCAGCTACCAGCTCCGGGCAGAAGCCTCCAGATCCACACACCCAGCCCTTACCTCTCCCGAGATCTCCAGCTTTCTGCTGAGCATTCCCTCCTGGACATCCCAGCAGCATCTCAAACTCACCTTGTCAGAAACAGCCCTCTCTGCTTCCACAGATCCGTACCTTCTCTGAACCTCTCTCTCTGTGAAGGGCCTCTCCCTTCTTCTGGCCACCTGAGTCCACAAGGCCTAGAGTTTGGGAGACCTCTGCCCCTGGAAGGAGGTGGGGGATGCCCAGGGCTGAGCGGATCGGACATGGACTCCTGGTTCCTCCTTCCTTTCCCAGGCCCTGTCCTCCTCCTCCTCCTGTGAGGCTCCCAAGATGGGCTCGGAGGCCAAGAGCAGAGACCCGTCCTCTGTCCCCGGCTCCCAAAGCTGCCCTCATCTTTCTCCTACCACAGGCTGTCTGTCATCTTTCTTTGCATTCCCAGGCCTTGGCAATGTGCTTCATGCATGTTTGCTGACTGACTGACAGTCTACATTCTGTTCTGTACAGCTGCTCTCTTTAAAAAGTGTCAGCCTCTGCCCCATCCCTCCAAAACCAAGTCAACCACAAGCATTGCTTAAGCGCTTCCTGCATGCTGGCACTTAGCTACACTGCCTTCAAACCCCTTCTCTTGCCAGAGCCAGGTTGGGATTATTTTGAATCCCACCTTCTTGTGATGCCTCTGCCTGCCCTCTCCAGCCTCTAGAGCCACCTTGGCTGCCCAACACCAATGAAAGACCCTGAGAGATAGCGTGGTCCCCCCTCCTCATTAAGAGCTCCGGACCCCAAGGAGTAGACTCCCAGCTTAGCATTTTCCCTCTCTGAAATGCCACGACCTATGCTCAGATCTGGAGAGGAAGAATTTACCCAAGCTGGCTCTGAAGCAGCTTAATTCCATTCAAAAAAACAAGCAAATATTGTGTGTCTGCTGTATACTAGACACTGATTAGGCACCAGGCATGCAAAGCCCAAAATTAAACAGTCCCTGTCATTAGTGGGTGAACTGGGACCCCACTGACATGCAGAGGATGAGAAAAATCCAAGCTGCTCTAAGCATGAGGAGTCTTGGGGAGGCGTGGGGTGGCACATTCCCCATTCAATCCCGTATTTCTTTGCTTGGACCTAGTTTAATAAGTTAAGTCACATTTATTTCCCTCCACGTTGCCCACAGGCCCCATGCTCTAAACCAAGGGTCTGTGAACTTTAACTAGCATTGATGATTCTGTTCCAATATAAGGGTTTCCTTTGCAATCCTGGGCATTTTATGCTTGCATTTAACAGTCTGATTCTGCAAAGGAGTCCCTGGGTCCTTGGCCAGCCTGTGCCCTGGGTCCTTGGCCAGCCTGTGCCCAGGGGTCCAGGCCGCCCCATGCTAGAGTCCCCCTGAGGGCCTGCGCGGATTCCGATGAGCCCACCTTCCTTTCTGTCTCAGATGCCAAAGGTGTTTGGGTACCCTTGTTGTCTAATGAAATTTCTAGGTCTGCAATTCTGTGGCAAGGATTCCTGGGATTCCACACCACTGTATATTCTTCAGGTGGTTAGGGCTACAGATTATTCAACAAGAGTTCATTAGGCCCTGAACCCGTACCCAGAACGGTGCCTGGTGCTCAGAATGGAGATGAAGCGTTTGTTGAGTGTGGGTGCTAAGACACCAGCAGGGAAACCAAACCATCCCTCCCTCAAGGAGCAGCAGTAGAGTGCCACGGTCCCCAGAGATCCACGTGGTGACAGAGAGGGGCTGAGGCCTGCTGTCACCGGCAGTGACCAAGATTGATGCCGGGCAAAGGAGGAGGACCAGGAGATGAGCCTCAGCGTCCGGAAAGCTCCCTGGGGCACAGGGGCTGTGGGAGGGCCGCCCTGTGCTCAGGTGAAGGGGTGGAAGGAGCGTGGGCATGGACAGGTGCAGGCACCATGGCTAAGCTGAGGCCTGCTGAGATGCCTAGGAGAGCCCACCCGTCTGCCTGGTTTTCTGAAAGCATGATTGATTTGCAAGGTCTCCCTCTCTCCCTCTGGCCTGGCCCTGGGCTATGGGGCAAGCCTCACACTAGATGGAGCTCTCGACCTGCTGCATCTTGGCCGGCATGGTGACGTGGCACCGAAGAGGCCACACAGAAGGCAGGGGCCGCAGCATCCTGCTTCCTCCCTGGCTCCTCCCCCCCCTTGCCCCTCCCCCAGGTGGAGCGTGGCCCAGCATCTGCCTGGGGGCAGCCCAGGGGAGGGAGCCTGGGCAGACGGGGTCCTCTTCAGGGAGTTACTCTGTTCAGTTCAATTCAGTGCACAAAGTGCCTTCCATGGCTGCGGTGCAAAGGGTGCAGGGGAGAGCCCTGGCCTGGCAAGGCCTCCCTCAGACACCTCCTAGCTGGGCAGGTCTCTCAGTCCCTGTGTTCCTCAGTCTCTCCATCTGTACAATAAGGGGTGGGGGTCAGTGGCCTCTCAGGGCTCTGCTGTGACACGGCTGGCCAGGAGAAAGCCTCTTGGTGCCAGAAGGAGCTCCCGACAGCCGAGGAGTGACAGGTAGAGAGAGTGTCCACTGCACAGCAAGGAGATCAAAGGGCCGGCCTCCTTTCCCTCCCTCCACCCCCAGACCCTTATATCTAAAAAGTGCCAGCCTGGCTTATGGGAGTGTCAAAGAGGAAAATGACATTATCATTGTACTTGGAGATCTTGGCACTTCGTCAGGGAAGGACAGATGCAATTTGTACGTAAAAAGCTCTGACAGAAAGAAGCATCCCTGAGGATGAGACTGGAGAAAGAGGGGCCTGAGCCAGAGGTGACCGCTGCCAGGGGATGGGAGCTGAGCGGGGCAGGCTTCGTGGAAGTGGTGGCCTCTGCCCTTTAGCAGGGGCATGTGGGCAGGGTTTGCCCTGGGAATGGGCCCAGGGGCTAGAGCCCTCTCCTATTGTGTCTGCGTCAACAAGACTGAGTAAATCAAGGAGGGGGGAGCCTTGGGGAGTCTGGGATACTGCAGGGCTGATGGAGGAGGAGAGGCATGCAGGTGAGGGTGAGCTCAAGGCCAGAGCCTCTCTGTCTGTCTGCCTGCCTGTCTGCCCGTCTATTTCTCTGCCTGCTTGTCTGTCTGCCTGCCTCCCTCTGCCTATCTGTCTACCTGTCTACCTGTCTCTCTGTCTGTCTGTCTGTCTGCCTGCCTGCCTGTCTGTCTGTCTACCTGTCTGTTTGTCTGCTCACCTGCCTGCTTCTCTGTCTGTCTGCCTGTCTGTCAGTCTGCCTGTCTGCTCACCTGCCTGCGTCTCTGTCTGTCTGCCCATCTATTTGTCTGCCTGCTTGTCTGTCTGCCTGACTCTCTCTGCCTATCTGTCTACCTGTCTACCTGTCTCTCTGTCTGTCTGCCTGCCTGCCTGCCTGTCTGTCTACCTGTCTGTCTGCTCACCTGCCTGCTTCTTTGTCTGCCTGCCTATCTGTCTGCCTGTCTGTCAGTCACTCTGCCTGTCTGCTCACCTGCCTGCCTCTCTGTCTGTCTGCCTGTCTGTCAGTCAGTCTGCCTGCCTGCCTCTCTCTGCCTATCTGTCTACCTGTCTGTTTGTCTGCCTGTCTGCTCACCTGACTGCTTCTCTGTCTGCCTACTTGTCTGTCTGCCTGCCTGTCTGTCAGTCAGTCTGCCTTTCTGTCTCTCCTCTCTCCACCCCCCAGCAGCCAAGTGTCCCCCTCGGGGCCTGCTCACCTCACTGCTTTCTTTTCCACGGGAGGTTTTGAATCCAAGTCAGGCCTCAGTGTTTCTGACCTCGGCATTTCTCAGCACATTCTGGCCCTTCCCGTTCTGAATTGGCACTGTCGAGGATAGGGGAAGGAGTGTTGGGGCCAGAAATGCAGGTTTAAGGCCTTGCTCTGAGAGTAGGCGGGCTGTATGACTTTGGGGAGGTCCTTTCCCTCTCCAGGCCTCAACATCCCCTTTTGTGAAATGAGGCAGTGAGCCTGGCCAGCTTCTAGGTCCCCTCCCAGCCCAGTGCCCCTGCCCTGTGTGGGAACCCACTTCAGCTCTCCCACAGTCCCACATGGAAGGGTCAGGAATGCTTGCCCAGTCAGTCTCACCAGACAGGCTCCCATCTTACTGGGGTCCAGCCCTGGTGGTGCTGCCGGCTCAGGATCCCAGCAAGGCAAAGCAGGATCGGAGGGCTGTTGGGAGGAGTGTTTCTGATCTCCCGGGCCTGACTCAGCAGGCAGGAATGAACACACATTTCCCACCAATGACTGGGCCCTGTGTTTCTCTGGGAATGCTGGCGTCTTCCCTCGAGAAGGGAGGCCCAGTCACCAGATGCTCACAGCCAGAGCTACAGCTGGCAGCGGTGTCCCCGGCGGGCTCTGGCCTTTCCAAGCTCACTCGAGGGGCAGCTACTGAGTACTTGGGTGCCACGGAAAGGTGCCTCCCAAGGGAGAGAGCTTAGGACATTGTTTCCCAAACTCAGTTGGGAAAGTATGGTCATGAGGGCAGTGCCCACACCTGGCAGTGGTCACTAGGAAGCCCAAGGTCACCACCCCGAGGCAGCCTGTCTACGCATTGCCCACTTGCTGAGGTAGGGGGGTGATGCCTGCCTGCTGGGAAAATCCCAGGCCGTGCCAGCATCCATCCACTGGGCCCAGCATGGCAGAGCTGGTCCAGCCCAGGACTGGGAGTCAAGGGCCAGAGCTTTAGGTTTGAATCCCTGCCCAGATGCTTGCTTACCATGGGCCCTTGCACCCCCTTTCTGGGCCTTTGGGTTCCTCTCCTGACCTTAGCTCCCCCCCTCCCCATCCCTGCCAACCCCTCGCCCCTGGGGCTCCCGCTAGCCTGTGCCTTCTCTGGTCGAGGGATGACGGGTGAATCTGCAGGACAGGTGGAGAAGGCCAAAGTGGTGGGAAGGCCAAAGTCAGACACAGAGGGATAACTGGGATTACTGGGCAGGGGGCAGGAGGGAACCAGGTCTGCAGGGCCGGAGAGAGGACACCCGCTATGGTGACCCCTGCCTCCCCATGTAATCCCATGTCTCTCCCTGTGGCTTCCAAGCCCTGGGAATCATGGGACTGTAGATTCAGAGCTGGAAAGGGAAAGGGGGACAGGAACATGCATTTATTAAGCACCAACTACATCCCTCGTTTCACAGAAAAAGGAACTGAGGTCTGGCGAGGTCAGATTACTTGTCCAAGGTAACACAACCGGTGAGGTTTAAGCCCAGTTCTTCCTGACTCCCCAGTATGACGTTCAGGGCTTGATTGCAGAGAAGGGGCTGTGCCCAAGGGCAGGCAGAAAGGAAGGGCCAGGGCTGCGTGTGCAGGAGGACAGACGAGGGCTAGGACCCAGAACCTGGAACTCGAGCCTCAGTGTTTTCCTTTGGCAATTGCAGCCCCCTCCCTGCCTCTCGGGGTTGTGTGGACCTTGACTGGCTGTGGCTGAGACACCTTTTAGTCCATCCAAGAATCACCTCCCCCCAGTTTAGACCATGATCCCCTCTCCCCTGATGGCCACGACAGCCTCTGACTTGGTCTCCCTGCCTCAGAGGCCTCCCCTCTCCCAGACCAGTCCTCTTCCCAAACAAAGGCCTCCCCTCCCCTCTCCAGAGACTCCCATGATGGCGTAGGGTCACTGGCAGGATTTCATACAAAGCTCTTTGCTTTACTTCCCTTCCTGCACTCTCAGGCCAAGAGAAATGGGCTGTTCCTGTCCTCTGATATTCCATCTACCACCTCTGCACCTCTGAACCAGCTGTACCACCTACTTGGTGTGCCTCACCCCCCCCCCCCCATTTACTTTCTTTAAGACTCAGCTCAAACGCTACCTTTGACATCATCCCTTTCCCTGAAGCCCCCATCGTCTGACTCTCAGTGGCTAGCATCCTCCGTCTTTCCCAAGAGCCTTGGGTTGAATCTGGATTGATTCTGTCTAGCCCCATGCAGAAGCAGTGTGGCCCAGTGGGTGAAGAGCCAGCCTCAGAGCCAGGATGCTGTGGGTCTGGGTCCTGCCTGGGTAACCCCAGGCCATCACTGAACTTCCCACATCTCCAGACAACTCCCCACAGACCCAAGTTGTAGAGAGGGAAGTGTGGCCATGCAGCATGGCTACCAAGGTCCCCTCCAACTCTGAGGTTCTGTAGCTCTGGGACAGCCAGCCTCTGGGGCAGGAAGGCCTGAGTACCAGGCCTGCCTAGCAGATGTAGAGGCTATGTGACCCTGGGCGAGTCCTTCTCCCTTCCCGCCTACAGGGCCCCAGGCTCAACATTGCAGGCCAGAGGCTGATCTCCCTTATTAGAGGCTGGGCTCACGGGGAGCTCCCTAATCCAATGTCACACAGGTCTAGACCAAACCAAAGCCAGCCCATACACATCCCCTTGGATAGAAGGTAAGCTCCATGGGGCCACAACAACCTCCTTTCTGCATTTTCTTCCCCAGTGTCTGTACAATGCCTGGCTTATAAATGCTTGTTGATGACCGACTGTGGTCACAGTTAGTTTCAAGGACTGAGCAGGTAATGCTGGGGGCAGAGGCCTCACTCTGTGGGGGGGTGGCTGAGAGGCCAATGCCAAGGAAGATCAGGTGGGCTACTGGCAGCTTCTCCAAGGGAGCAGAGTCCAGATGGCAGCCCTGCTGCAGATGGGGACAGTGTTGACTAAGGGAAAAAGGATCAGGGGCTGGGACGAAGCTGCCAGCCAGCTGAAGGGCAGGAAAGGAGAGCTGAAGAGAAAATCTCAGCATCGGGAAGAGCTCCCCAGTCTCCTCGCGTCCCAAGGGGCATGCCAGGAGAAGTGGGCAGGGGGCACGACACCTGTGTAATTCAGGCAGCAGGCAGAAATGTCTTTGTTCAAGCTGTTGGGTTGGGGTCCTGTCCCCACGGGGCCCCATGAGGGCCGGAAGCCCATGCACTTGGGATGCCAGCCGTGACAGCACCCCCTTGCTAGGCCGCTAGCATGGGGGAATGGAGTCTCAGCTATCTATGGGGGAGGGTTACTCCCCACACTGGTTTCCAGTCTTTCCAGACTTGAGCTCCATGGGCGAGTGAAAGTCTCAAAGACAGCCCTAGCAGTTTTCTGCTGGTACCTGGGCAGGACCTGCATCTGGGTCCTAGGACTGTGGTTGAAATGAGTGGGGTGGGGCAGGGGAGCTCCCAGAAACATCTGTAGGCTCTCACAGGGCCCAAGAGTGTGTCATTTACATAGAAAATGTGCATTTTAGAATGTGGAAAAAGGCACTCAGCCTGAGGTGCCTGCTGCCTGGAGCCCAGCCCTTAGGGGCAGCGTGTCTCTCCTTCTTCCAGTTCTGGACTCATAAAGTTGGGGTGCTGGAAAACAGGAGCTCAAGGAAGAATTCGTATACCAAGGAGATGGCTCAACCCTCCCTGACTCCCAGGCCGAGAATGCCCTTGTTGAGAATGCCTCCGGAGAGGGGCTGGGCAAACCTGGCAGTGTGCTGGGGGAGGGGGACGGAGACCTGGCCGGGGGTGCCACCCCCCTCCACGAAGAGAGCCATTCCCCTCACACTACAAATAAGAGAGAATACTCTCCCCCCTTCCCCAGAAGGTGCCAGTCTCTCTTAAGATCCAGAGGATGTCCAAGGAAGTAGCAATGCCCAAATGAGAGAATCAGCAGGGACTGGAGATCCTCATGGAATGTGGTCTGAATGGGGGTTAGGTGGGCAAAGGGGCCCCTATCCTGCTCTGGGTCATGAGCTCACTGTGCTCACAGACCAGGGCACAGAGCTCATTCTAGAACCTTGGGCTGGATGAGGAGAAAGGAGGCAGAACTCCCAGAAAGAAGATGAGGGTCCCAGCCTCTCTCCTGCCAGACTCATCTCTCCAAGGGTGGGCAGCTCTGAGTGGCACCATTTAGGAAGGCTGGTGAGTGTCCAGATGAGGGCAGCCTGGGCAAGGAAGCACCTTGAGTCCTCAGCGGATGAGGAGACCTAGGGAGCACAGGGGGTTTGGCGGAGAGAAGACTGGCTGTCTGTGAGTGAAGGGAGGCGGGGCAGGTGGGAGGACCAGGCTCTGCTGAGCCCCAGGCCTGGGTCGCCTTCAGACATTTCACAATGGACAGCCTAAGCCGAGTCAGACCCACCACCTCCTGGATGGAGCTTGTGTCCTTCCCCTCCAGCCTGCCCTCCCAAGCACCCTCATTCCTGCTGGGGCACCCATCACGCTTCTAGGTATGCTGCCTCCCCAGCTCAGCGTCCCATGATCCCCCCTCACTCCCCCACCTAGCCATGACCAAGCACCATCCTTTGTTTCTGTACAATGTCTCTTAAGTACGTCCCCTCCGTCCACTCCCACAGCCACCTCTTGGTTCAGGGGCCCATCACCTTTTACCTAGATCAGTGGTTCTCAACCTTCCTAATGCCACGACCCTTTAATACTTGTATGTGGGCATATCTGCATGTGGGCAGACCCGCTTGGAGATGGATAGAGCAGCGATGTCTCGGTTCCTAAGACCATCGGAAATACATGTTTTCCAGTGGTCTTAGGTGACCCCTGTGACCCCTGTGAAAGGGTCGTTTGACCCCCAAAGGGGACGTGACCCACAGGTTGAGAACCACTGACCTAGATTATTGAAATAGCCCCCAGCCTCTCCCCTCTGCAGCCCATTCTCCATGACACACAGCACCCAAGTGCTTGGTGACTGGTCTGTGGACACGTTCTGTTTCTCGACAGGGGTCAGAGCTAGCAGCAGTGACAAAGCTGAATGGGGCTGGATGCTAGGAGCTGCGTCCTGGTCACTGGAGCTCTCCCAGAGCCTGAGCTTGCGGTCCTCGGATGTCCCCATGTGGAGGCTGGATGCCCAATTGTTGGGGCACCTCTGTGGGGTTCTCCTTCATCTGGGTCACACCACAGGGCCACTGTGGCTCCTTCCACCCAGAAGATCTTCCAGTTCCATGGTCAGACTTGGGTCTTAGGAAGATGACTTTGTCCTGTGAGTGGAGGAGGGATTGCACACGGCAGAGCCTGGACACCAATCAGGAGGCTCTTGCACGAGTCTGGGAGAGAGCCGCTGAAGCCTCAGTCAGGCTGAGTGAGGGGAGGGGATGCATGAGGAGACCATGATGACAGATGAGGAAACTGTGGCAAGCGGGGTGAAGTGAAAAGACCAGGGTCACACAGCTAGTCAGTGTCTGAGGCCACACTTGAACTCAAGTCTTCCTGACTCCAGGCCCTGTGCTGCGTCCATTCAGCTCCCTCCGGTCCTTAAATCAGATCGCATCATTACTTTTACTTTATTCTACAGCACAGTTGTGAACCACAGCTGACAGTGCATGCCCCATTCTGCGCCCACAGTCCACCGCCACCACCTGCCTGATCACTCATCACAGTGCCCTCTTGCCTCCCTCCCTGGCCCCACTCCTGGACAGGTGATTTCTTACCTTACGGAAAGTAAATTCCTGCAGGGTGGGGGAGTGTGGGGGGCAGCTTGGTGGCTCAGTGGACAGAGCACCAGGCCTGGAGTCAGGAAGACTCCTCTCCCCGAGTTCAAATCCAGCCTCAGACACTGCCTAGCTGTGTGACCCTGGGCAAGTCACTTCACCCTGTTTGACTCAGTTCCCTCGTCTGTCAAATAAGCTGGAGAAGGAAGTGGCCAACCGCTCCAGGATCTCTGCCAAGAAACCCCCAAACAGGGTCAGGGAGAGTCGGGTGGCCGAGCCACAGACAAGATGGCGAAGAGTCTCTGGCTTGGCTCCAGCTGTATGCCCAAAGGATGAGGCGCATTAAATTTGTCCTTAATCAATGCTTTCCCATTCGTTCTAAAGAGTCCTCTGTCCCTTTGATATAGGTAGCATCATTACCTTAATTTTACTAAATAACATTCCTTATTTGTTATATTGTGCTAAGGGGTGTTTTTAGTTATGAAGCATTTATTAAGCACCTACTGTGGTTGTGCCCGGCGCCTTGGTAAGCACCAGGATGCCAAGGGAGGCGCTAAGGGGCAGAAGATGGTCCTTGTTCTCAAGGAGCTCCATCTAAGGGGGGGGACGTAAACACCTATGTGCGAACAAGCCATGGAGTGAATGAAGGAATGGATGGATGAAGCCCTTATGAGTCACGTGCCAAGCTCTGGGAAGGCAAACCTCACATGTCCCCAGGCCGAGCTCTCAGGACCCCCATTCCACAGAGGGAAGGGGTCAGCCATGAGTCCAATGGGAGAACCCCCTTCCTGGAGGGGCAGTGGGCCACTCTAGCCTCAGATTTCATGTGGCTCTCATACCTGCAGCCCCTGGAGGGCCCTGCCAGGCAGTGGCCAGCTGTGTCTCCCCAGGGGCCTCTTCCCAGGAAGAGGTCCCAGGCACTGGGCTGGAAGTCTGGCTGTGCCCCAGGCTCTTGGGGCCAGGGTTCTCTGGGTTGTCCCCATCAGGGTCTGAGGGGACTCGGTGGTCCGGGTGAGAAAGGGGGTGAGACTCACCTGGCCCAGGCTAGCTCCCTTCTCTCCTTCAGGGAGACCTGAGTCTTCAGTTGGGTGCAGAGACATAGACAGTCACCTGGGGAGGGGCCTGGGAGGGGCCATAGAAGGACCTGGGGAAGGCTTCCTGGGCAACCTGGGACTTCAGCTGGGCTCCCAAGAAGCAGGAGGCTGAGATGAGGGGGGAGAGGTCCCAGGCAGGGGGGCCAAGAGGCAGAAGCCCTTGTTGGAGGGACAGCCAGGAGGCTGGTGTCACTGGATCACAGACTGGAAGTATAAGCCTGGAAAGGCAGCAGGGGCCAAGTGGTGAGGGGCTCTGAAGGCCACCCAGAGGCCACAGGGAGCCACTGGAGGTTATGGAGGAGGGGGTGACATGGTCAGCCCTGGGCCTTAGGAAGGTCACTTTAGTGCCTAATGGAGGACAGACTGTGGGGAGACCCGAGGCAGGCAGACCTGCCAGCAGCCACAGCAGCAGTCCAGGTGGGAGGGGATGAGGGATTGCACTAGGCTGGGCCAGCGGCAGAGAAGAGGAGGGGGCAGATTCCAGAAGTGCTCCAATGGTCAACTGGCCACAGCTAGGATCTGAGCGGGGGGGGTGGGGGGTGAGAGAGAATGAGGAAACAACACTGAGGGGAAAAAGAGAAGAGGAAAGTGACCCCTCAATGGCAGGATTTGTGGGGAAAAATCCCCAGGGCATTCCTGGTGATGAGAGCGTCTGGTTGGGAGGGGCCTGAGAGAAAGGACCCCGGGGAGAGGAGGTGCCAGTGACCCCAGTGTCTGGCCAGCTTCAGCAGCTTTGCCGCCTGGGGCTCAGTGCCCTAGGGAAAACAGCCACCAGCAGCAGCAGCAGCCCTTCACCACCCCCTATAGCAAGTGGCTTTCTGGCTCCTAATCATTCTCTTTCTGTCTCCAACCTGGACAGAAGTCATCTTGGGTATGAATCGGCTCAAATATCCGGCTAAAGAATTGCAGACAGAAACTTTCTGACTGTCCCTCTGACTGTCTCTGTCCCTCTGACTGTCTCTGTCTCTCTGTTTCTGTCCCTCTGACTGTCTCTATCTCTCCAACTGTCTCTGTCTCTCTGTCTCTGTTCCTCTGTCTCTGTCTCTGCCCCTCTGTCTCTATTCCTCCATCTGTCTCCGTCTCTCTATCTCTGTTCCTCTGACTGTCTCTATCCCTCTGTCTCTGTCTCTCTGACTGTCTCTGTTCCTCTGACTGTCTCTGTCTCTGTCCCTCTGACTGTCTCTGTCTCTCTGTTTCTGTCCCTCTGACTCTGTCTCTGTTCCTCTGACTGTCTCTGTCTCTCTGACTGTCTCTGTCCTTCTAACTGTCTGCCTCTTTCTCTTATTGGCTCAGCCCCACTCCCAGCCCTCTCTGGAGGAAAGTTCATTCTCTGGGTGGGTGAATTTTCTTTGTCAGTTTTGCTGCCCACAATCATGAGTAACCAAACTCGTGGTAAATGATCATCCGGTTTTAAGAGCAACTTCAAACAGCCCAGCAATGTGTAGAAGCAATTAAAGGAATAAAACTTCTAACTACCCGCTGCTTTGGCTACAAATGCGGGTGATTGGCTGCCATCCTCTTGGGCTGGAAGGAGAGAGAGTGGATGGATAAAGAAGCAGCAGCTTCCCCACCCAGGGATGGAGAGGCGGGGAAAGAAACGGGCTGTGAACACCGCCACTGCTAGGGCCGTGTCCCAAAGAGATCATAGGAAAGGGACAAGAGTATTTGTAGCGGCGCTCTTTGTGGTGGCCAAGAACTGGACATTGAGGGGATGCTCATTCACTGGGGAATGGCTGAACAAGTTGTGGTGCAGGAACGTAATGGAATACTGCTGTTCCATGAGAAATGATGAACAGGCAGACTTCAGAAAAACCTGGACAGACTTATGTGAACTGATGCTGACTGAGGGGAGCAGAACCAGGAGATCATTGTAACAGTAACAGTAACATTGTGCGAAGATGGACTTTGAGAGACTGGGCTCTTCTCAGCAATGCAAAGTTCCAAAAGACTCATGACGGAGAAAGACCTTTGGGGTCTGAATGCAGAGCCAAGCAGACGATTTTCTCTTTCTTCTGGCTTTGTTTGCTTTCCCCCTTTGGTTCCGATTCTTCTTTCATAACGTGATTAATGTGGACATGGGCTTAACATTGCTCATGTATAACCTATATCAGGCTGCTTGCTGTCTTGAGGGGGGGCATGGAGAGGGAGAGAGGGAAGGAGGAAAATTTGGAACTCAAAATTTTACAAAACTATCTTTACATGTAATTGGGAAAAAACACAATACTATTAAGGAGGAGACAAAAAAAAAAAAAAGAAAAATAAACAGATTAAAATCCCCAAACCTGCCCAAACACTAAATTTTTGAAAATTACATGGTAAATGAACTTAAACGGAGATCTAAAAAATAAAACAAACTAATAAGATAAAATGCTCTTTTTGAAGGATGAATAAGGGGAATAAAAAGAAAAAAGGAAGGAAGGGGCTGCGAGTGGGTGTGGCTGCCGCCTTAGTCTTGTCACTGCGGCTTACCCAATCACTGTTCAGTCCCGATCTATTCCCAGCCTCCGTCTGGGACCCGCCGTCCTCTCCGCGCCTCTCCGTCACTGGCTGATGCCCCTCTCCTAACTGAGACCGCTACATTCACTCACCTTCCAGAGGGCACAGCAGAAGATGAATATTTGATGGCAGACAGGCCAACATTTGGGATGGGAATAATGGCCCCGGGAAGGCAGGCGAGGGGTTGAGTTACGCCAGCGGATCAGGTGAATGGTAATTAGTCTAATGGGAAACCTTGAAAGTCTCTGCCTCCCGGGAGGCAGTGCTTCTGAACGGCCTCCCGTGGCTGGTTATAGAGAGACCAGGGGAAAGAGCCCTTGGTCTGTCTGGTGTCAGGGAGCTGGGTTCAAGCCCACACCCAGGGTATCAATGTGAGATGCCAGACATTCCCTCCTTGTGCCCACCTCTGCAAAGGAGGGGCCCAGAATATTGGATGAGCCCAGGGCACAGAGGAAGGAAGGGTACAAACATTTATTAAGCACCTACTGTGTGCTAAGTGCTGGGCTAAGCGCTTCACATTTATTATCTCATTTGACCATCACAACAAACCTGGGAGGCAGATGCCATTGTTATCCTCAGTTTACAGTTCAGGAAACTAAGTCAGATAGGCTAAGTGACGCCCTGGGTCACACAGTCGGTAAGGACTGGAAGTCTGGCCCCACTCTGGCGTAGCTGCCTCTAGTTTAGTGGAGGGTGCGAGAGCTGGCTGGGGCCACATGAATGGACAACATCCTTCCTGCCGGACTCGGTTTGTCTGGAAACAGTGGCCTGATCAACTGGCACTTTTTAGGCTTGGCATCAGAATCTCCAGAAAGACTTCCCCAGAGGATGAGTAGAGCCAAGGACAGTCATGCCCCAGTGGGTCATGCCCACAACTGGCTTTGGACACCCATTCACAACAAACACGCCTTTTCTAGAGGAAGAGCAAAACCTTCCTCCACCACAGGCTGTGACCCAGCTGTGAGTCACCGCCCTCCGAAGAGGATGACCTGGTTGTTTTCTTTAGCCATAAAATGTCAAATGCTCTGGGCTGGCATTTCCATAGAGGGTTGCTTGGCAAAGCGAGGGTGTGGCGCTGGCCTGAGTTTCTCTGAGAGGGCCTTCTTCCTAAGATGACTGGCCTGTAGCCAGCTTGTTGACTGACCAAGTGGAATGCTCTCCCTGCTTGGTCCGGGGGAGGCTGAGTGTGACAGATATCAGAGGCATCCTATCACAAATGGGCACCCGCCCACCTAGAGTTGGGCTCTTGAGAGTGGCCCCGAGGCTGCTGCCACCTTTGAGGAGAGCAGGCCGGCTGATTCTCCCCCTCCCTTGTCTCAGCACTGGGAGGCAGAACCTCAGAGTCTCCAATCCAGGATTCACAGAGCAAGGCTGGCCCGGCATCAGGGCAGAGGGCAACCTCTCTGAGAGAGGCGCCTGCCCGGACAGCACTTTAGGAGCCTTGGAGAAGTGGCACCCGCTCGCCCCGGGCTCCTCTTCCTCCGCCCCACCCATGGGCGCTGGAGGGCAGCAGCAGAGCCACACGGGGCTGAGGGGGAGCGTGGGGCCTCCCCTCAGGGAGCGCACAGTCTAGGGAGGAGCAAGCCCCCAGCCTGGAGGACTCCACTGCCCAGGGTTATGTAATGCCTGGATGCCAGCGGGGCAGGGAGGTGCCAGAACGGATGCCAGGGGGTGAGTGATCAGGCCTGCGGTGGGAAGACTAATAACCACATGGCTGTAATACTTGTGTCCTGTCAAAGGGAAACAGTAGAGGGACTGGTGCGTAGCCGCTGGACCCCGGCAGGAAGGCAGAACGGGTGGAGGCCTCCTTTCCTGGCCTCCTCTCGGAAAGACCCTGGGGGAAGTCCAAGGACCCCTGCTCCAGGAGGGCTGATGGTGCCCGGGAGACTAGAGCTCTGGGTCTAGAGCGAGGGGTCCTGGCTGTACATGGTGCAAGGAAGCAGTGTGACCTTAGAAAAGTCACTGCTGCCCAAGGCCTCAGTTTCCCCACCTGTAAAACAAGAGGGTTGGACCAGAGGGTGGCTGAGACCCTACCCAGCTCTAGAGCTAACGTCTTAGGTTTTACAGAGACCTAGAGAGCTGAAAGGGAATTGTCCAAGGTCATTTAACTAGCAAGTGGAAGAAAACCCAGTGGGAAGATTGGTGCTTTTGGAGTTAAAGGCTCTGAGTGCAAATCCTGCCTCTGCCACTTACCGCCTGTGTCACCTTGGGCGAGTAGGTTCTCCTCCCTGGGCCTCAGCTTCCCCATCTGGCTCTTTGAATTTCTGGTCTGACTCTCTATGTGTTGCCCCAATGGGCACCATGTGACTTCCGAGGTGTCCAGGTGAAGGCTGTTGGCAGGGACCCCCATGTCGGGAGTGCGCCCACTCACCCCCAGAAGGCATCTCCAGGGTGGGTGCCAGCACGGGGTGGGGGGCAGGGGCCCCAGGGATCCCTGCAGCCTTTAGCTCTGGACTGGGCTTTCTCTTCTCTTCCCCCCGCCTCCTTTGTGGATCTCCTGGAAAAAATGAAGTCAAACAGGTTCCCCCGGGCGCACACAATAGGCGGCTGGGACGGGATGGGAGGGCTGGGTGCGATCCTCAGGGTTACCTGAGGGTCAGAGCTCCGCGGAGCTGGCACTGGTCCTGCCCCGGGCACCTTGCACAGGCCAGGCCGGGCTGGCCCCGGCCGGGAGGGCACTGGGGCTGCAGCCACTCTCCCGGGTCGGGAGTCCCAGAGTCCAGCCCAGGCTGCTGGGTGACCTTGGGCTGGGCCCTGCCCGTCTCTGGGGCGCCGAGCTCCAGCCCCAGGCTGGGCCCCCCCCCAAGTCTGAGGGGATCCAGATCCGCAGGGCCATCGTGGGGCGCCGGGATCTCACAGAACGCAGGGCCAAGCTCAGCTCCCGCAGACGCGGCAATAGCGCTGGGGAAGGGCCCCAGGCACCCAGGACACCAGGGAGGGACTGACCCCGAGGGGCGGGGCTCCGAGAGGAGGACCTGGGGGTGGGGCCTGGAGGGCGGGGCCGGCCCGGCCACGGGATGGGGGCGGGGCGGCCGAGGCCGCACAGGTGCTGGGACAGAGTGACCCCGGGCGGAGGGTGCGCGGCCGTAGCTGCCTCCGGAGCCGTTGGACGCTTTGGGATCTTGGGATCGGCGGAAGCAGTGACTGGAGGGCAAGGGTGGCCAGCCCGGTCCTGGTCCCCGATCTGGCTGAGCTCAGAACCCCCGGACTCCGGGGCGGGTAGCCCCGCCAGCCCCCAGGTACGGCCAGGGCAAGGGAGCGGAGACAGGAGGCAAGTGGGGAGGGGGAGGCCCGTGACTCCGTGGCTCTGGGCGCTCTGCCTCGGGTTCCGTGCGTGTTGGGGGCGGGGGGGGGGTTTGGGGGAAAACGGTCATCTTCCCTGGGGCACGTCGCCAAGGAGTAGCCGGCTTGGCCACCTACTCCAGGGGAAACCTTGGCTTACAGCTCCGCTCCCTCGCAGCCTCAGTTTACCCAGCTGTCCAGGGAGAGGTCCAGGCCAGCCCGTGCGTCAGCACAGCCCAGTTGCACGGGCGCACACTCGTGCCCAGGAGCCCTCGGACACGCCGCCCATGCAGGAGGTGGGGGTCATCTTTGCTGCCTCTCATGCCCTGGGCTCAGACCAGGCCAGGTCCTGGTCTTTAACAAGGAATCTGGGGTGGGGGTGGGGGTCTGGGACTTGGTAGTTAAGCAGGTGATCAGCTTCCCTAGCCGGCCCCTTCCCCTCCTCTAATCCGGGGAAGGACCTAGAGTCCAGGCACAGTTCTTGAATTCAGAAGTCTCTGTTGACCCTGGCAGTCTGCGAGTGTGTGTATGGGGGTAGGGTGGGCACACCAGCCTCAGTTTCTGCATCTGCGAAATGGGAGCATCTCCCACTTCTATGGCAATGTCTTAGTGACCACCAGGCCCCCTCTGCCTCCGCCTGCTGTGCTAATACTTTAAGGTCCCTGGCAGGGGTCCTCCTCTTGGAGCCTGTGATGATCCCCATTGTTGTACAGAGAGGGACACTGAGGCACACTGAGGACAAGCAGCTCATCCAGCTAAGAAGAGCCTGAGGCCAGATTCTGACCCCTGTCTGGCAGTCTCCAAGTCTACTCTGTCGTTTCCACCTCCCCCCCAAAGGTTGCTTTCAGGATTCCCTTTAATGAAGAGAGGAGGCTTGACTCTTCTATCCCACGAGTTCTGGGTAATGACTTTAAGCCTCTGGAATCTCCCCCTCAAGGAGAGTGTGCTGCTCAGGTACACTGGGTGGCCAGACAGTTCACATCCAGCCTCAGAGCATCCTAGCTGTGGGACCCTGGACGGGGTCTCTCTGGTGATATAACATCCTCCCCACCCCCATCCCCAGGCGGTATCAGGACAGAACCAGATGGGCTTTGGGAAATGCCAGCTCTTGCTGATACTCCTTCTAACCTCAGTGGTTAGGACTGGGAGGACATCAGCTCCCGGAGGGCAGAGGCCCCCTGCCTGTCTCGGTGCCAGGCACAGGGAGCTCTAGAGAGCAGTGACCCGACACCCTCTGTGCATGTCCTGGACACCACCCTCACCCACATCCCCCCTAAGCTGCTTTAGGCGTGTGCTGGGGCAGTGAGTGCTTGGGACTTTCTTTGTATCTCTGCGGAGCCTGGTGGAAGATCACCCATTGATCATATGAGCACACTGTGGCCCAGGGAATTGGGAAGGAGTCCTTGGGAGGCCTGAGAATGCTCCTTTCTTCTTGGCCTTTGGTAGCCATGCATGACTTTCTCCTGTTGACCCATTCTGGGACCAAAGCCCTGGCTGGAGGCTAGAGAGAGAGAGACAGATTTAGGGTGTGGCCTTTAGGACCTAGTTAGAAACAGCAAATGCTACCCAGACTGAGCCTTAGGGCTGGCTTTGGGGTTTGGTGGCCCGTTGGGCCCCTGCTGGCCTGAAGCTGACTTTTCCCTCTAAAAAGAAAAAGCTTCTGTGGGAGCTTCCAGACTGACCCAGATGTGCCATCTCCTTCAGGTGGTTTCTCTCTCCAGTGAAGCAAATCGCCACCCATTCCTGTCCCTAGCCCTCCCTAAGTGTTTGGTCCTCTCATAAGCCGTGGTCAACAGGAAGCTGTGTGGAAAGCCTGCTGGAATTTGCCAGGGGAGACCTCCATCTGGCACCTCGTGTGACTCCTCTCGACCCTTGGTTTTCCCACCTCCACAAATGACTGACCAGACTATAAGTCTGCCCTTTTCCTGGTGAAGATCGAGAGAGATACTGCATTCCTTCTGAGCCCTTGGGGGGACTTCCATGGCCATGGGGCAGGGCACTTGTTCCTGTTATTCTGACCACCCAGTGTACTAGGGACCTTCAAGGACCTGGAACACTCTACACTTCATGGGAACAGCTGATCCAGCCCTGTGGCCTGTCCCTCTGGGAGGGCCCTCCTTCTGCCTCTCTGCCGGCTGGCCTTTACGTGACTCACAAGAAGACTGCCTTTTTTGGCCCTGAACTGCTTCCCCCAAAGTTCTGATGCGAAGGACTTGTAGGGTGGCCCTGAGGCCTTGAAGGCCACACAGGCTTTTTGAGCTGGGCCCCAGCCTGGTGGACTTTGTCTCCCTGTGAGGAATGTGGAGGCCCCCAGCATCCTAGGGAAGCTTGTGATGAGGAGAAAGAGAATGGGCAAGGAGAGCATTGCCCCTGTGAGCAGCCGCTTCTTATCAGCCCTTCAGCCTGATAACCACATCCTGCTAAACTCCTTTCCAGCCTGCCCCGTGGGGCACTTGGGAGCTGCCCATACCACCTCTCATGCCTCCAGCACCCAGGCCAGGGCTGGAGAAGAGGCAGACTGGGCCAGAGCCTCCAGTGGTCTGGCTGGTTGATGAGACCAAACTCTCTGATGCCTGGCAGGTACATTAGAGAGGCCGTGCACACAGAGATGGGGGAGGAGCGCAGGAACCCAGGTGCTTTGGAGAAGCTTGCCCCTCTGAAGACAGTCCCATGGGGGACAGGGAGAGGCATCTAACCAAGCAGTTCAGGAAACTGAGGCCCAGGGACAGGGAGAGGCTTCCCCAGGGTCATAGAGATATTGCTAGAGCTAGAAGGGGACTCAGACCATGGAGTCTAACCCTCATTTACAGTTGAGGAGCACAGGAGGCCTTCTGACCCAGCCTCCGTCTGCCCAGTGATGACCTCAGGCCACACGTGTCAGCACTTTACAAACATATGATTCAATCCAGACAACAGCCCTGGCAGAGAGGTGCTATTATCACGCCCATTTTACAGATGAGGAAGTTGAGGCAGACAGAGCTCAAGTCTCGAGTCACAGAGCTATTAAGTGTCTGAGTCAGGATTTGAATTCAGGTCTCCTGACTTCAGGCCTGGCTTGTGGTCATAGGAACGAGAAGGGGTCCTAGGCAGTAGCTGGTCCATGTCTGATTGGACAATGAAGGCCACTGAGAAGGTTGGGGGGGAGCAGCTTCTGGAGGGAAGTGGGGGTCTAGTGGCCCCCAAGTCCATGGCCTTTCCTGCCTACCCATTTCTTCTCTAGGCTAACTGTCTTTAGTTCAATTTAAGCCATTTTCATTCATTTCATCATTTCATCGGTGCTCCTGGGGCATGCTGGTCCTGCTTGACCCCAGCCTCCCCAAAATGTGGGGCCCAGGTGTGGTCTGACCAGGGCCTGCCCCTCAGACTTCTCTTAAAGTGGCCTTAGTCTGGTCAGCTTGTTTTCCCCCTGAGTCTTGAGGTTGATTAGAGGGTCACGCAGCCCAGAGACTTCCAGATCTTTGTCGGGCAGGCTGCCGCCCGCTGTGCCTCCCCCATCCTGTGCTTGTGAGGCTCAGTCTTCAAGCTTTGTCTTCTTAGCTTTGCTTGTCCGTCCCCTACAGCGTAGAGCACCTTCCTGCATCCTGTGCGGCGTCCAGGCACAGATGAAAAGGTTGGCCTCCCTGGTGGTTCTCTGATGAATTGTAGCCTGACTGCGTTTGCCAAGGGAATTAGAAACACAGATGAATTCACTTCAGAATAGGCATGAGTGTTCCCTTTAACAGTAGTTCTCAACCTTCCTAATGCCGCGACCCTTTAATACTTGTGTGTGGGTGTATCTGCATGTGGGTGGACCCGCCTGGAGATGGATAGAGGAGCAGTGTCTCGGTTTCTAAGACCATCGGAAATTTGTGTTTTCCTATGGTCTTAGGTGACCCGTGACCCACAGGTTGAGAACCACTACCTTTGAACAAAGAGGCCCAGCTCTAGAGCTGGATAATACCTGAGAGGCCATCTGGTCCTCGGTGACAGCTGGGGAAACTGAGGCACAGAGAGGGTCAGTCATGACATGCCCAGAGTCACGGGGCATGTCTGAGGTCTTCCTGATCCCAAGTCCAGCTCTCTCTCTGTGTTTGGACCTAGAAGGCATGCTTGCTTATGTGTTGGGTGGAGCGCGGGAGGGACGATTGGGCGCTCAGGAGGAAGGGCTAGGCCCACAATGGGTGCAGGCTGGGTGGGCCTGTGTGCTGACCTCCTCCTGTGCCGCAGTCTGGGTGGCTGGGAGAGGCAGATGGAGGGCTGGGCTGGCGCGCCCTCTCACACTCATTCCAAGCAGAGGTGCCGGGCACACACAGCAGCAGAGGGGAGGCCTCTTGAGGAGCAGGGATCGGGCTGTCCCCTCAGGGTCCTGAAGCCATGGGCAGCTGCCTGGGAGAGCAGGATCTGTTTCCTTGGCATGGATTAGCCGCAGGAGGGTAGAGATTCGTAGTTGGCTTTTTAAAAAGCAATTTAATGTTTAACTTTTTGTGTAAATGGGTGATCTGCCAAGGTGATCTTCCAAAGTCCAGAACATTGCTAGCTGCCAATGACCCCGAAGCAGAGCCCAAAGCCTTTGGCGCTTCCTGCTATGCCCAAGGCCCAGTCTCTCTTGCCATTGTGGGTCCTAGCCACCTGTCAGATGGTAACCTGATCCTGTGAACGGCCACGAGCCCTGGAAATATTTAACCCCAGCGAATCAGTTCCCTGCCAGCGGGGGAAAAGGTGGGACCTGCTTTTCCAGAGGGATGGTCCACCACCCAAGGGGTGGTCATGGAGGGAGGGCAGCTTGGCCCCCACCTCTGGGTACTGCTCTGGTGACATTTGTGAATCTGATCCCCCAGTCCTTGCTCTTCTGGGCACGGCATGCTGGATGAAAATCCATTGGCCAATGAGCTTTTATGAAGAGCTTACTCTGTGCCAGGCGCTGACCTGGGATGCCAAGGAAGGGAGAAGCATGGTCCCTGTCCTTGAGGGGCTCCCCTTCTAAAGGGGGGACAGGACACAGAAATGGCTAGAAGCAAGAATGCAGAATTGATGGAAGGTGCCCTTCTGGTGGCCACTGCCTTGGGGGCAAGTAATAGAGACAGGGTGGATGGAGACCGAATTAGGAAGGGGACTGGGGCTAGGGCTCCGTGGTGCAGGTCAGGATTGGGCTTTCCGGGTGGCTGGGTCTGTCCATGAAGCCAGAAGAGCGCAGGTGCTGGGGATGGGGGAGGCCCTGTGGCTGAGCCCCTTCCTGCGCAGGCAGCTTGAGCGTGTGATGGGTCCGCTTTCTTCCTGGGCACCCTTGAGTGAGGCCTGAGGAGCCAGGCAGGACCCTGGACTGGAATGGAGGGAGGAGAAGGTGTTGGAGCCAGCCCTCCCGGGTCACCTGTACTTCTTGCCTCCCTGGGGAGGCCATTCTAAATCCAGACCATCCCTGGCCTGGAGTGCATCTGCCTCAGAAGCCCTCGGGTTGTGGGTGTGAATGGCTAGCAAACCATTAGCGGAGGCTGTCGGGGCCTGCTTAGGACTCAGGTTGCTGGAGCCTGTAAGGTGCTGAAAGGGACTCCGGGGATCACTTGGTCCTAGGCACAGGGCGTCAGAACTGGAAGGACCCACTGTGACTCCTGGGTGCAGCTCCACTTGACAGATTGGGAAACTGAGGCCCAAGGGAGTAAGTGTGATCCAGTCCCCTCATCTGAGGCCCTGGGAGGTGAAGCCTTGGTCAGGGTCAGACAGCCCGTGAGTGGCTGAACTGGGACGCAGACATAGCGGTTCTGACTCTTAGACGCTCGGATCTGGGCTCTCCACAGCCAGCGATGCAGGGCACAGCCCGGCCATGACACTCTCCACCCGCGTCCTCCTGGAGGTTTGCTGCAGGCCCCCTGGTTCCCTTGCCTTTCCCTGGTGATTTCTCTCAAGTCATTCTTTGGTTCTAGATTTGTGGGCTGCCAGCTCACCTCCTCTGCCTAGTTGGCTGCCCCCAGGGCACCTTGGCAGGGTGTGCTGCAGCCGGCCCCTGCTGGCTCTGGAGAGCTGGTTGTTAAATACAGCATGTGAAGGGGAATCGTGCATATACTAAGCCCGCAGTGACGACATAAGGTCAGTCAGTTGTTAAATGCTTACTGTGTATGCCAGGCACTGGGCCAGGCACTTGGGGGCCACACAGACAAAAATTAAACTCTCACTTCTCAAGAGGATTTCATTCGAAAGGGGAGACACCATGAGAATCCACAGAAATGTGAATTATTTCCTGCCTGTCCTGTCTGCAGCTCATTAACTCATTTTGGTTTCCTCGCTGTGTCCCCCATCGACTGTCTTTTGTCTCCTTTTGTGTATACATGAGGCTTAGCACAGAGCTTGGGGCACACTAGGTGCTTCATCAGTGTGTATCAGTTGACTGGCTCAAGAGCTCCCCGTAATCTAGGTATCATATGACAGCCTGGGCAGCCTTGGTGTAAGAGGTGTTTACAGACAGATCTGCTTTGTGCCATCTTCCCTTGCAAGGAGCACCCCCTGCTTTGTGGGGGGCTGGCGGATGGCCATGACAGGCAGCTCACGCCTTCATGCTCCCATGTTCTTGAAGGGTATTGAACTGGAGTTCTATCGAGCCATGGTACTTGAGATATTTGAATTCTGGGGCCACACTTAGATTTGGGGGCCCAGAACGGTTGTTTTCCTTGGTCGTTCTGGAGGAGAGTAGTTTTTTGCCCAAACCTGGAGAATAACAGCTTAATTTCGGTGATCTCAGCTCTCCTCCCACCAAATACTCATCACACAGAGTCACAGTTGTGAGCAAAGCTCTTTACCAAAGCTAGCAGTAAAGCAGTAATTGGATTAGTTTGGGTCATGGAAAGCCCCTGTTGGCAAAGTAGAACCTCAGTCGACTGGGGAGAGACGATGGCACTGAGAGGTTGGCTCTTGCAAGTCTGTGGGAGGCTCGGTGGAGAGAATGGAGGGACCTGTTGAGGCACTCCCTCCTCCCCTGATCATGGGGCCTCCCATTGCCATTCAAAGCCTGGACCTTCTGTTGCTCCTCCTCAGCCTCCAGAAATCATGGAGTTTTAGGAAGAGCAACCTTTTGGTGACTGGTTAGGTGTGTGGGGTGAGAGGCAGGGAGGACCTGGAGGTCCTGGTTATATGCCTGGAAGAATGGCAGTGCCATCAACAGACATGGAGAAGTCTGGATGAGCAAGGGTTGGGGCTCAAGGACAGAATGCGCTCTGGCTTCTGTCAGGGGGAGGCTGAGCTGGAGACGTCTTCAGGGACATTCTCCTTGGAATGGACAGCAGGCGGGTGGCGATGTGGGACCAAGGCTCAGGATGGAGGCTGGGGCTGGGGAGACGGAGATGCATCATCTACATAAAGGGGATTAATCCCCAGCAGCGGCAGTGGCAGCGTGGTGATAGCTGCGAGAATGTGGAGACCCAGAAGGAAAGAGAAGCCTTGGCCTGGAAGGCTGAGAAGGAGAGGTCAGCCAGGCAGGAGGGATGACCAGGGAAATGATGTCATGGAAAGCTGGAAGGGGGAATGGGTCAAAGGAGAGGAGGGGCGGTCCAGAGCGCCACATGCAGGAGGGATGGAGAAGGCAAGGAAGGAGAAGACTGCCATGTCTGAAGATGAGGAGGAGTTTTGGGTGATGGGTTGGACCCAGCTTGATGGCAAATAGTTGAGGAGAGGAAGGTGAGAGCCATAGTGGACAGGCTGTGTTTGTGCTCCGGGAGTTTGGCTGAGGAGGCCAAAACTGGGGAGAAGTATGGGCCGATGGAGTGAAGGGATGCCAGGGCCTAGTGAGAGCTTTGAGTTTTGCTGAGGATGAGGAAGACTGGGCATCTCTAATGTTGCGCTGCTGTGTGTTCAGCCATGTGCAGCTCCTCATGACCTCATTTAGGATTTTCTTGGTAGAGATACAGGAGGGGTTTGCCATTTCCTTCTCCAACACATTTTACAGATGAGGAAACTGAGGCAAACAAGGTAAAGTGACTTGCCCAGGGTCACACAGTAAGTGTTTGAGGCTGGATTTGAACTCAGGACGATGAGTCTTCCTGACTCTAGGCCTCGTGCTCTGTCCACTGAGCCACCAAGCTGCCCCTCTTTGAGGGCAATAGGGACAGAGCCAGTCCATTGTAAGAGGAGTGGGGGAATGGCACAAGGTCAGGGGCTTGGCCCTCCCTTCATTCCAGAGAAGAGTCCGAGATGTGAAGCTAGTCAAAGGTAAGATGTGTTGCTATTGTACAGAAATACACATAAATTTGATGCATTTCTGAATTTCTGAACTTCTGCGTTGTCTGTGGCTTCTGCAAAACTGCCCCCCCATTCCTGTTTAATTTCTTTTTTGTTTATTTTTTTAAATTGATTTGTTTATTTGCTTTTAGTTTACAAGATTCAGTTCCACAATCCCTTGAGTTTCAAATTTTCTCCCCTCCCTCTCCCCCTCCCCGCCATGGTGGTGTGCAGTCATGTGTAGGATCTGCAAATACTTTCACACTGGACGTTAGTCTGATGGTAAAGAACCAATGGAGTGAACAACGGGAAAGAAGGGATAAGAAGTCACTACTTGACAAAATGTGCTGGGAAAACAGGAATATAGTATGGCGGAAACTGGGCACAGACCATCATCTAACGCCATACACCAAAGTCAAGTCTAAATGGGTGCACGCTCTGGGGATAAAGGCTGAGACTGTAGGTAATCTGGGGAAGCAAGGAATAGTTTACCTGTCAGATTTACAGAGTAGGGAAGACTTTATGACCAAACAAGAGTTAGAGAGCATTATAAAATGCAAAATGGATAATCTTAATTACATTAAATTGAAAAGTCTCTGTACAAACAAAGCCACTGTAAGCAAGATTAAGAGGGAAGTGGGAAACTGGGAAAGAATTTTTACAACCAGTATCTCCGATAAAGGCCTCATTTCTAAAATATACAGGGAATTAAGTAAAATCTATAAGAATACAAGTCATTCCCTGATTGATAAATGGTCAAAGGACATGAACAGGCAATTCTCAGAGCTAGAAATTAAAGATAATTTATAAACATATGAAAAAATGCTCTAAATCACTCTTGATTCGAGAAACGCAAATCAAAACAACTCTGAGGTACCACATTTCACTGGCCAGATTGGCTAAGATGACAAAACAGGAAAATGACAAATGCTGGAGAGGATGTGGAAAAATTGGAACACTAATGCATTGTTGGTGGAGCTGTGAATTGATACAACCATTCTGGAGAGCAATCTGGAACTATGCCCAAAGGGCTATAAATAATTGCATACCCTTTGACCCAGTAATACCACTTTTAGGGTTGTATCCCAAAGAGATCAGAGAAGTGGGAGGAAGACCCATATGTACAAAAATATTTATTGCAGCTCTCTTTGTGGTGGCAAAAAACTGGAACTTAAAGGGATGCCCATCCATTGGGGAATGGCTGAACAAGCTGTGGTATATGAATGTAATGGAATACTATTGTGCTATAAGAAATGGGAAGGAGATGGCGTTCACATTCACCTGGAGAGCCTGATACAAATTGATGCTAAGTGAGAAGAGCAGAACCAGGAGAAATTTGTACACAATCACAGACACATCGTATGTGTGATGACCAACTTTGATAAACTGGACTCTTCTCAGCAACGCATAGTTATAAGGCAACTCTACAAGTCTCAGGACGGAAGGAGATGTCTAAACTCAGTGAAAGATCTAGAAAGAACAGAGTTTAAATGGAGACTGAAGCAATCTACCTGCTATCATTCTTTTTCCTGTTTAATTTCTTTTGCCGCCCCATGATCAATCAGAACTGTGACAGAAGAGTTGCGCTGTGGGTGGGAGAACGGTAAGTTCTAGCTCTTACGACACAATGATCATGGCAATGTTCCCATTGTTGGGGTTTCTCCAGGGTGGGGGCCTGAGGTGGGACCTGCCTTTTAGGTAGATCCTGTTAGTGGCTAACTGGGGGATGGCCTGGCATGGGGAGTGACTGAGGCAGGCAGCTCCCAGCAGCCACTGCAGCTGTCCAGGTGGGTGATGATGAGGGTCTGTCTGCCCCAGGGTGGGAAGCATGGTCAGAGGAGAAAAGGGGGCGTGATGGAGACATGCTGCCACGTGGACTGGACAGGCCTCGGCAACAACTTGGATATGGGGAGGAGGGCAGTGAGGATCCAGGATGACTGTTGGGTTGGGGGCCCGAAGGGAAGTCTGGGAGACGGGCAAGCCAATGAATTCTGTTTGGGCATTTTGAGTTTGAGAGTCACTTGAAGAGGGAGAGGGCATTTACTGTTGAGGAAGGGGTCTGGGAAGATCTTGACTGTGGCATTGGTAGCTGAGGGCACTCCAGGCTTCAGGGACCATCTGTGCAAAGACAGGGAGGTGGGAAATGGTCAGTTTGCTGAAGGGGAGTACTGTGGCCAGCAGAGGAGCTGGGTCACTGCCTGGAAGCAGAAGGGGAGTGGGTGGGTCAGGCAAACCTGTGTTAGGAATGGCCTCTCTGCGGAGAGGGCTTGACTGGAGACAGGAAGGTCAGTTTGGAAGCTGTTTCTGGAGAAGGGATGAAGGCAGAGATGTGAGTAGAGATGGGGAAGGATGTGAGACACACCTGAAAAGGCAGAATTGGCCATTTACAGGTGTGAGGGATGGAGGAGGAGACAAAGGAGATTGTTGTTAACTCAGAAATGAAATTTTTAAAATTTAGTCAAGGACTATGCCAACCTGCCTGGCTTGAAACATGACCGACTCCTTGTGAGACAGAGGGCGTTTTGGAGGAGAGACAGTGGGGAGCAAGGGCACGCTGTTGGCTCTGGACTTGGCGCCCAGCCCATCCCACGTGAGATGGTCATGTTGGGAGTTGGAGGAGCCCTCCTGGGTGGGCTAATCAGGTGCGGGATAGAAGGCAAGGAGCTGAAGACTGAGGACTAGAACCCGGGTCCCCAGGGGGCCTATGGCTCCCTCCTCAAGCTGACCTGCAGGCCCACTTGGAGGATTCCAGCCACTGGAATTTTCTATTTCTATCCCTCAGCACTGGCCCAGTCTTGGGCACACAGTAGGCACTCAGTAAATGCTCACTGAATGATTGTCATTACTGTTGAAATGGGCGGGAGTCCAGCATTTAGGGATGACTGAGATAGCATTTATTAAGTGCCTCCTGCATATCCAGCCCTATGCTAAGAGACTCCAGGGATGTAAGCCCAAGGCAGTCGGTCCCTGACTTTGCATCCTACCAGGAGCAGGGCTGGGAGACGAGCCCAATAGTTTAGCAGGATGGGTCGGGGCTTGTTCTTTGTCTAAACAGACTCTAGAAGACAGAATTTTGCAGCGCACTGTCCTGACTTTTGGGGCCTCAGAGGAGGCTTCCAGGCCCCAGCCCTCTGGGTCTGATGAAGCCTTGGCTTCTCCTCCCGGTCCTCCGGCCTGTCGCTGCTCGCCCTGCAACGTCCCTTCAGAGCAAGCTTGCCCGTTGACCCCTCTTGCTGATTTGCAGGGAGGCCCTGGAAGCAGGGGGGGATTGGAAGCAGCCCAGGATTGTGAAGAGCAGAGAAGAGGAGCCAGGCGCTGATTGGAAGCAGGAGGAATCCCTCTCCCTTCATCCCCAGGCCTTGGTTACCCTTTGGTAAAGGTCAGGGAGCTCTCCAGCCCCAGGCGGCTGCAGGAATGTCCAGCATGCTATCTTTAGGGCTGGCCAGCTTTCTCCAGGCTGCTGCTTTTGGCCAGAGGGAAGCTGGGCCACTGGGCAGGGGCTGGGGACCGACATGGCTCTTTGAATCAGAAGCTCGGACCTTCCAAGGAAGAGCCTAACCTTGGCATCTAAGCCAAGAAGCAGGTAGCAGGAAGTTAGCCTTTCCTGGGGAGCAGGGGGGTGGGGAGGAGGAGAAGGGGAAGAGGAGGAAGAGGAGGAGGAGGAGGAGGAGGAGGAGGAGGAGGAGCTGAACCAGCTCTCCCTCGGGTGCACGATGTGTCCTTGGCACTGTCGGAGTGGAAAATTTATTTCATTCCAGCCAAGTGGACTTTGGAGACGTGTCGTAACTCTGGGGAGCCAGCTAGCCTAGCCCTGAGGGAACGGGCTGGCCGGTCAGGCTGCTAAAGGTGTTCAGTTAGAGTAGCTCTGTGTTCCAGCCTCGGGCAGAAAAGGGGATTTACAAGTTACTGGATTTAAGCAGGCATTTCATTTAGCTTTTCTGTTCCCTTGTTAGGTGGTTCTTGGGCCCCTGCTCAGACACCCATTGAGGGGAAGCACCTTCCCCTCCTCCACCCCATGCCCTTTTGGACAGCTCCCCCTGTAAGCCTTTTCCTCCACCCCTTGTTCAGGGTTCTGAGTTCTGGTGCCAGGAAGGCCGGCCCATCTTCGCAGGGGGCAGGCCTGCGGAGACCTAAAGGCAGCAGAGCAGAGCACGGGCTTGGAGTGAGCCGGAAGTCTGGGCGACCCGACAAAGCCTCTCTGCCACTCTCTGCCTCGCTGTCCTGATCCAGGAGGATGTGCCATCCCCCAGGAGGGAGGCAGCACCTTGACACAGGGATGGCCCTCCCTTTGTCTCCTTGATGCTCAGCGCAGCGCTTGGCACACAGCAGACATTTAGTAAGTGCTGGGCACCCATTCACTTAGGAAGGGAATTGGACTTTGGCCCCCACTTCCTCCAGCACCTTTTCCTCTCTGCTCCCTCTTTCTGGGTCTCTCCAGATGAGCCCGGTGGGTCTGGCCTGGCGCCTCTCATTGTGTACAGGACTAAATGAGATAGCTTCAGTCCCGGGTTCTAGGGTGGAGGGGGTGTGGGTGCCATATTCCTGGATAATCCCCTTGAAGCATCTGAGCTCACTCAGGTGTCCCCCTGACTCCAGGTCTGAGGAGAACCTCAGGGCTTCTGTGCAGCCCTGGGGGCAGGGAGCCCTTGCCATGTGTTCCTGAGAGGATGCCAGGGGGCAGCTCTCCCTTGACGCTTCGTGCAGCAGCCTCCGAGGCTGTTGCTCCATACCTGCCCATATGATGCCAGGCTGCTGACGGTCTCTTCTGGGATGCCACAAAGATGGGAGGGGGTCAGTCCAAATTCGCGGACCTTCTGAGGTCAGAGTTGGGGAAGGAGGCTCACTTCCTCCTTCCTCCTCCAGGGAACCTCCTCCCAGTTGCCAGACCCTAGGGTGCGGGCTGGGGGTGAGCAAGCCTTGGTCCCTGCCCTCAGGGAGATTCCAGTGCAGCCCCAGTCTAAGAGAGGTCGAAAGGAAGGCAACACCCTTGAGAAGCAGATGCTATTATTGACCCCATTTTACATTTGAGGAAGTCAAGGCCAGCTGTGGTCAAGGACTTGCCCAGAGTCACACAGCTAGTCAAGTGCCTCAGGCAGGATTTGAACTCAGGTCTTGCTAACTCCAAGGCCAGGGCTCCACAAAGATGGACATGGACCCTGACAGATGTCATGTGACAGTGTCCTCTGTCAGTAGTGGGTGGGGTGGGGAGACAGACACAGACACCGGGGTGCCAATCCTGTTTCTGGTCAGGGTGACCTTGGGGAAGTCCCTTGACTGCTCTGCCCCACAGTCTCCTCATCTGTCAAGTGGGGGTAGTCATGGCCTCCCCTCTCACCGGCTGTCCTGAGGCCCCGAGGAGGGCACTTTGTAGCCTTTGAAGGGCCAGTGGTCCTTGTTCCTGAGAAAGGAGGGGACCCAGAGGTGAGCCTGTGCAGGACAGCAGTGAGCAGCTGGCTGATGGCCGGTGTGAACCAGGTGCCGTCCTCAGCTTTGTGGCCCCTCTGGCCGAGGCTTTCCTGGGGAGCTGATTTCTCCCTTCTCCGGATTCTCCGTCTCTCTCTCTCTCTCGTACACTTGTCTTCTCTTCGGACTGAGGGTCCTGCCCATGTCACCAACTTGGGTGGGAGCCTGGCAGGGCCTGTGTGTGGGAGGGGCTCAGTGGTCATTGGTCGCCCTTGCCTGCTTCCCTGCTGCTGCTGACCTTGGCTCCCACTGACCTGTGCTTGGGTGGTCCGGCTATGGCTGCCCCTTTATTGGGGGCCTGGATCAGTTTTCCAGACCCTCGCCTTGTAGGCCATCCTGCCCTGTGCCAGGGTGGCCAAGGGAAGGCTGGGAGAGGGAGAGGGAGGGGGGCCCAGGGTCCAGCAGAGCTCTGCCTTTTGGAGACCAGAGGCCTAAAAATAGTAGTGCTGGTGTGAATGTGTGTGTGTGTGAGTGTGTGTGTGTGTGTATGTGTGTAAATGTGAGTGTGAATGTGTATGAGTGTGTGTGAGTCTAAGTGTGTGAGTGTGTATGTCTAAGTGTGTGAGTGTGTATGTCTAAGTGTGTGAGTGTGAATGTGTGTGTTTGTGTGTATGAGAGTGTATGTCTGCATTAGTGTGGTGTGTGTGTGTTTGTGTGAGAGTGTGAGTGTGGGATGTGTGTGTGTGTTTGTGTGTGTGTGTTTGCTCACACGTGCTGGGGTGGGGTGGAGATGGGTAAGCCGCTGCCCTGGGCCCTCTGCCACACTCTGCCCACCAGGAAGGAGGAGGAGCCACAAGGCTCTCCTGGCTCTGGGGGCCCAGACTGGGGTCTCTGGGGTAGCCCTGTGCTCCCTGGGATGTTTCTAAGGTACAGGAAGCCCCAGGAGGCCTGGAGCAGAAAGGGAAAGGCACATCTTGTTTTTTCAAGCTCCTGATGTCACAGAAGAGCATTGTTTGAAGGCACGGAACAAATGGGCCCTTTAAGCAAAGTCTCTGTTGGCCGGAGCTTTCTGGGAGGAGCCGAAGAAGGGGTCCCATGGCGCAGCACAGACCCAGCTCTGGCCCAGGGATGTGCTGGCAGACGAGAGGTGGTGGATTCGGCCCTGCTTGGCTCCGGGGCTAGATCATGGGGTCTCCTTGAGAGATGGTGGGGTGAGTGGAGCCAGCAGCAGACCCCCAGCCAAGCCCCCTCCTTCTCCACCAGCTCGGAGGCCTGTCCCCGAAGTCTGAGCTTAGAGAGGAGGCAGGTGGTCAGCCCCTCCAGGCGCCTCCTTCTGGCGTCCTCCCCAGGGCATGCCTGGCACAGGGCTGAGGCCCTAGGGCCTGCTGGCCAGCTTCTGCCAAGGAAGGATTTTCAGGGGCTCAGGCTTCTGTGGTCCATCAGGAAAGGTGGGGAGCCTCCAAGCCTGAAGTTCTCCCTGGATAGGACATGGTTTCCCATTCCCTGGTCAGCAGCAGCCACCGCTCTCCAGTCTCTCGTACATTGGGGCCCATTGGCACATCTTGGCATCCTTGCATATGGCAGAAACAATGATGGTTGAGTTTGTCAAGGCAGTGCTGGCCTTGGAATTGAATCCTGACTTAGACACGTCAAAGGGGCAGGCCTCCATTTCCTCATCTCTAAAGTGAGGGGGGTGGCCCCCCCATGCATGGATGCTAAGGCCCCTCCCAGCTCTATGTCTAAAATCTCTTCAAAGCCAGTCTCTCCTCCTAGCTTCCCAAAGAAACCGTGACTCTTGCCTTCCCTCCCATAACAAAATTAATTGCCAGGCCTGGAGACAGCTTTCCCTCCGCTGTCCCCACCCTGGTTCAGGCCCAGGTTCCCTCTTCCCTGCCTGGCATCTCTGCCCCAGCCTATCCTCCTCTCCAGTCCAGCTGCCACACTCTTGCCCTGAGTGACCAGGCTGCAGAATCCCTCAGGGACCATCCTCTTTCAGGCCTCTCCACAAATGGTGTGAGTAGGCAGCTTAGTAAGTGCCTTCTGTATGCCAGCCCCCACGACATGGGTGAAACGGAGGGAGCTCCTGCTGCCCCCCAGCTTATATTCTCTTGGTGGCTGTTGGGGGGGAGGTAACCCCATTTGCACAGGTCAGTACATGCCAGATAGTGTGAGACCAAGCGCAGTAACAACCTGAAATCAGGAAAGGCTTCCTATAGGAGGCAGTCCTCCACCCTCATCCCCCCACTCATCTGCCCTAGGGAGGGAGTGCATTCCAGGCCTTGACTCCCAGGTGAAAGACTGAGGCTTGGGTCAGGAAACAGCAAGACCACCTTTTGGGCTAAAATGTAGAGGGTACCATCAGTGGAGCCCCGGGTCTCTGCCAGGCTCCATCCCAAGCTGCAAGTCTGTGCCAGGCTCCATCCCGAGCCCCAAGTCTGTTCTGGGCTCCATCCTGAGCAGTGGTGGTAGACCCTGCCCTCAGAGAACTTAGCAGGGGAGATAACAAGTCTGTGTTTGGGTACATACGAGGCCCATGGGACTCCGAGATGGGATGGCCTTGGAGGGGAAGCCTCTGACAGCAAGGGTGCCTGTATCTGAGGGGCTGGGGAACAAGGATTCACATTGTTCTGAGTATCCTCAGAGGGCAGAACCAGGAGCAAGAGGGGAAGCTGCAAAGAGTTAGACTTGTTGTCAAGCAGAACCTTCTTCATGCTGAGTCTGGCTCCGGGCAGAGGCCTGGGCTGCCTGTGGAGGGTGTGGAGTCTGGATGAGCCCTTTTTTGGTGCTAGAGTGGGGATTCCTTCAGGCAGGGGCTGGCCTGGATGGCCACCCTGGCCCCTTCCCACTCTCACCTGCTGTAATTTTGAGTGTCTGGAACCTCAGAAGGTCTCCAGCAGGAGGTGATGCTTGAAGTAAAGAGAGAGGGCATGCCAGGCATAGGCCACAGCCAGTGCAAGGTCATAGAGATAAGAGATGGAGCATCATGTGTGTGTGTGTGTGTGTGTGTGTGTGTGGCCAGCAAGAAGAACAGCATGGCTGGACCCTAGAGAAGGTGGAGGAGCTTTAAGCGCCAAAAAGAAAAATTTCTATTTGTTCCTAGGGACCATTTTGCATGTTACTGAGGAGGGAGGGTAGTGCCATAGTCCCACCTGTGACTACATAAAATCTTGGCAGCCAGCTGTGTGGGGAGACTGAGGCAGACTGAGCAGAATGCTGGAGCAGTGGTCCAGGGCAGAGCTGATGAATGGGGCTGATCTAGGGGGCTGGCCATGTCAGGGGACAGAAGGGAACAGACAGGAGAGAGGGCTCAGAGACAGATGCCAAGACGTGGCCATCAAGGTCACAGAGGAGGAGAGTTTGACACTGAGGTGGTAAGGCTGGGGGACTCCACAGAACTAGGCGTGTTTGGAGAGGTTAGCAAACCCAGGTGTCCACAGCAGATGAGCACAAGGTAGTCTGGGAGTGAGGGCACTAGACCTTGGGGGCACTGGGAAAGGTATCGTGCAGAAGGTGATGTTTGAGCCGCATCTTGGAGGAAGAGAGGATGACTGAGGCAGAGGAGAGGACAGGGTGCATTCCAACTCATAGGATGGCCTTAGGGCAAATGCACACATGGGACACACATGGGGAAAGGGGAGAAGATGTGGAGGGATCACAGAGAAGGAAGCTGAAGGATCAGTTGGGGAGTAATGTGTCAGATCTGCACTATGTCAAGGCTCTGGCAGCAGCGTGGAGGGGGGCCTGGAGGCAGGGAGGCCCAGTGGGAGGCTGTAGGCTAGAGGCAATGAGGGCTGGGCTCAGTGGAGCTGGATGAGTGGAGAGAAGGTCAGACCAGACCTGAGAAAAGGTGTGGAGGCGGAGGAAGCAAGGGAAGGGAGGGTCTAATGAGAGTTTTTTAAGGATGGGAGAGCACTGGACTTATCTGAAGGCTGGAGGGGAGGGAGGAATCATAGAGAGACAGACACACAGAGACACAGAGAGAGAGAGAGAGAGCACATGGGAGAAGGTGAGTTAGAGCAACAGTCCTGAGAAGATGTAAGGTGACAGAGGGATTGCTCTGGGCAAGGAGAAGAGCTGTCTCTGTCAGATCCTGGAGAAGAGGAGAATGGTGTGTGTGTGTGTGTGTGTGTGTGTGTGCAGGGGGTAGTGAGATGAAGAGAATGGGAGGAGAGAAGGAATCAGTTTTCTCGGTAAAGTAAGAGGGGAGGGCCTCTGTTGGGAGGCTTGAGGAAGACAAGAAAAGGTTGGAATGGCTTCTGTAGGGATTGAGGGAGGGAACCAGTTAGAGAGGAATAAAAGTGCTGCCTTACCTCGTCTCTAAAATACGTAGAGAACTGAGTGACATCTATAAGAATACAAGCCATTTCCCGGTTGATAAATGATCAAAGGATATGAACAAGCAGTTTTCTGATGAAGAAATTAAAGCTATCTATAATCATATGAAAAAATGCTCGAAATCACTATTGATTAGAGAAATGCAGATTAAAACAGCTCTGAGGTACCACATCCCAGCTATCAGATTGTCTAATGTGACAAAACAGGAAAATGATAAATGCTGGAGAAGATGTGGGAAAACTGGAACACTAATGCATTGTTGGTGTTGTGAACTGATCTGACCATTCTAGAAAGCAATCTGGAACTATGCCCAAAGGGCTATAAAACTGTGCATACCCTTTGACCGAGGAATACCACTTCTAAGTCTGTATCCCAAAGAGAGCATAAAAAAGAGAAAAGGACTCACATAAACAAAAATATTTATCGCAGCTCTTTTTGTGGTGACCAAGACCTGGAAATTGAGGGGGCGTCCATCCATTGGGGAATGGCTGAACAAGTTGTGGTAAATGAATGTAATGGAATACTATTGTGCTACAAGAAATGATGAGCAGGCAGACTTATATGAACTGATGCTGAGTGATATGAACAGAACCAGGGTAACACTGTATACAGTAACAGCCACATTGTGTGATCACTGCCTTTGATAGACTTAGCCCTTCTCAGTAACACAAAGTTCTAAGACAATTCCAAAAGACTCAGGATGGAAAACGCCGCTCAAATCCAGAAAAAGAACTTTGGAGTCTGAATGCAGAGGGAAGCAGACTGTTTGCTTTCTCTCTCTTTTTTTCTTTCTTGTGGGTTTTTCCTTTTGTTCTAATTCTTCTTGCACAAGATAATTAATGTGGAAATATGTTTAATATGTTTGCATTTATGTTAATTATTATTAACATATTAAATATAATTATATGTATTTTATTTACGTATTTATATATATGTTATACATAACAAATATATTTTTATATAAATGTAACATATTAAATCATATTAAATATGCTAATATTTACTAATGTTTAATATGATTGTACATGTATAGCTTATATCAGATTGCTTGCCCTCTTGGGGATGAGGGAAAATTTAGAACTCAAAATCTTATAAAAGTGAATGCTGAAAATGAAAATTAAATTAATTAATTAATAAAAAAAGAAAAGACTGCCTTGCTGCAGTGAGAGCCTAGCTGAGGTGAGAGAAGGTGAATCTGTAATGTCCTCAGTCATCACTGTTGGGAACCTGAATTCAGTGGCTTGTGAGAAGGAGACAGATGTGGGGAAGAATCCAGGGCTAAGGTTAGGAGACAGGAGTAGTGATAGACTAAGGGCGAAGGGATTCAAGAGCAGAGGAGAGTGTGAAATTTAAGTGGTTGACTCTCTCCTGTTGAGATTGCACTTGTTTAAAAAAAAGCTTCTTATTGGGACACTAGCTCAATGTGTGCTGAATTCGAGTCAGCTGTGTGGTGGGGCAGCCAATAAAGCTGATAGCGTTGTAGGCTGCTTTAGGAGAGGGAAGCGAGGGCTCCTCTGAGCCCTGTCCTGGTCAGACGTCCCTAGCAGGAGTGTGTCCAGTCCTGGCCATCACAGTTTGAGGAGGACTGGAGAGTGTCCCCGGGAGGGCCTCCAGGCCTCGTCTTGTGAACATTGGATTAAAAGACTGAGGTTGCTTAGCTTGGAGAGCTCCGAGAAGACTGGGGCGTCCCATGGTAGCTGAGGAAGGTATTGGAAGGGTTGACCAGGGAAGAGGGATTCCACTTCTTCTGGGGATGAGGCCAAGAGGCCCCATACCAGGAAATACTTGCTGACCACTGGGCTAGTCCCAGAGTGGAGGGGGCTGTTTGCAAGGTGGGGCGAGAGTGAGATCTCCAAGCACAAGTCGGCAGCCTTGGGCAGGGAAGGGTGGGCCTGGAAAGGCTCTAAGGTCTCTGCCAGCTCTGCTAGTCTGTCGTTGGGCGCCAGGATGGACGAGGTGCTGGGGCAAGAGACATGAGCTGGGATCCATTTTCCCAGACCGCCCCATCTGAGGGGGCCTGTGAATGCCAGGGGCACAGCAGGCAGGCCCAGGCCGAGGAGCAGTTCGGGGAGCTTCTCGGAGGGTACCAATCCCTGGGGAAAGTGGCGTTTGAGTCAGGCCATGAGGAAGGCCATCTGTTTGATGCTCAGGGTTTTCCACTTTTCTGTTCTCTTCCCTTTCTCAGGGACCTTCAGGAATGACCTTTCAGGGCAGGGGAATGAAGGGCAGTTTCCTAGACTGAAGTGACTTTCCATACCAACCACTGTGCTGCCTTTGTGATGTTGGGAATATTAATATTTCATTTTTTAAAAATGGTTTTTCCTGATACGGCTTTGTAGGAAACTGGATGGACAGCTGGCAGTATTTCGGTTTTACTCTGTGTTTCTTAACAAGATAGCTCTGGGGTGGGTGGGGCAGTGGAACCCTAGTTCCTTAATAGATGCTGATTAGATTCCGTAATAGAGACAGATTCTATAAATCTTCGTTCTCCAAAAATATTCCTTTAAAGATTTTTTTCCGGCTTCCTCTTTTAAAAAAAATTATTTCTCTATTTTTAACTTTTGTGATTTTCAAGGAATTAACCTCTGGGTCAGTGTGGGATTTAGCTTTTTGTTTCCTGTAGGTTTCCCTCTTCCTCTTCCTTCTTTGTGGGGTGTGCTTAAAATTCTCCCCCTGGACTGAATGGGGAGGAAGTGATTATGAAATTCGGAGTCTGGAAAACTTTTGTTTACTCACCTGGGGAGGTGATCTGAAACATTGTTTCCCCCCAGCTTCCTGGGCTTGGCGTTTGATCTGCGGGCTTGTTACTGGATTAGGGAGAATTCAGAAGCTGCTGCTGTGTGTGGGGGGGAGGAGGTTGGGGGGTGGTGGTGGTCGTGTGGTCGAGGGGCTGTTTTCACCTTTGGTGATGAATGGAGAGGGAGTCCGGTGCCTGGGTGGCCAGCCACTGTGCTCTCCTTGTATGGGCGGGTAGGGGAAGGGGAGGGAGCCAGATTTGCAGAGCACCTCCTGGATGCTGGGCACGTGCTGAGGGCTTTACAGATAGGATCTCACTGGACTTGGTACCTTGCTGTCCCTGTTGCCCGTGAGCAGGGAGGCCCCATCTGTTCTGCTCGTGGGTCAGGGCAGAAGGAAGCTGGGGCTGGGCTCCCCGTTGGAGAGGGCTGGTGGGCGAGTGTAGTTGGCTCAGCTGTGGTCAGTGAAGGACCAGAGGCAGGAGAGCGTGGGTCTGTCTACCCGTCACCCGGTTAGCTGGCTGCGGTGGTGCAGTGAGCCGGCAGGGCAGAAACCCAGGGTTCCAGTATGACCAATGTCAGTGAGGCACACTACGGTACCAGATAAAATTAGACGCCACTCCATGACCTCTAAGGATCAAATATAAACTCCTCGGTCGGGTCGCCTGGTGGGAAGGCTTTGAAAGCCAATCGGAATGGCTCTGTCAAGTTCCTACTGTACGTTGGCAGCTGGGGACGGACATGCCGAGGGATGAAAGGAGCTGTACCTGCTCATTGGTTCCGGGCAGGGGTTTGAGTGTGTGTGGGCGGGCTGGGGAACTGATCCCTGCCCAAGAGAAAGGGGTGCTTTGGTAGCTGTCTGTGCAGGAGGGACTGCAGTGCCTGGGCCACCCGGGGCTGCTGGCTTCCCCTTTTGGGCCAACCCAGGAGGGGAGGGGGGGTGCCCAGCCTCTAGGGGCAACTAGGGGCTGCCTAGGCTGAGGACACGAGGGTCCTGGGGGAGAGGGCGCAGCCCGAGGTGGACGCCCTGGCGCTGGCTGCGCTGGCCTCCGCTGCTGCTTACTCAGACCACCGGCTGCCCGCCTGCCCTGGCTGGGCCAGCCCAGACCTCAGCCTCTGTGGAAGGGGGCGGGGAGCGGGTGTTCCTGGCTCCAGCCTGCTGGCCCCTGCCCGCCTGCAGGCCGGCGCTGAGCGCGGAGGCAGTCACCCACTGAGGCTGCCCCCCTAGGGAGCCCCTCTGCGCTGGGAGCACGGCGCCCCCCATCGGGGCTCCCCTCATGCCGGCCTCACTTGGACTTGAACTTGGACCCCTGAGGAAGGCCCCTAAAGGGGTGAGTGTGTGAGCCAGCAGAGAAAGGAGGGAGTGCGGCGTCCCAGCTCCTCCTCTTCCTCTCCTCCCCTTTCGGCTCTTTTTCGCTCCTTCCTCCCTTGCTCGTCCCTCTCTCTTCCCTCTTGCCCTTCTTTGCTCTGCTGTCCTTCCTCATCTTCCCCCGCCCTCCCCTTTCTCTTCTTTCTTCTCTTCCCTTTCCTCTTCTCCTCTCCCTCTCTCCCATCTTCTCCCGCGGAGCAAATGCGCTATTTGTGAATCCCTAGTACAGTGGCTGCCCCTAATAGATGCTCAGTAAATGTTTCTTTCCTTCCCTTCTCTGCTCCCGAATCCTGCTGGACTCTAGGGATAGGGGCACAGATGCTCTGCCCCCTGGCCCAAGAGGGCGCTGTCCTTGCTCCCGGGAAGGTCCCTTCAGCCGGGGCTTGGGTCCTGTAGGAAGGCTCAGCTTCTCCTGAGGGAGCCCGCTGGCTGGTGCTGAGGAGGGGGAGCAGGCTGCTGCCCGTGGCCCCCAGGCACAGAGAGGGAACATCCTGAGCTTAGGGAGGTGCAGAGAGAGGAGACCTGCATTCAAATTCCGCCCAATGCCTGAGTGACCTTGGGCAAGTCTCTGAGGCTCATTTTCCTCAGCTGCAAAGTCAGGAGGATGGGCTTAGGTGGCAGATGGGATCCCTTCCACCTCTGCCTCTCCGATCCTTGGGAATGCAGGTGCCAGGGGTCACTGCCTGGCCAGGGGTGGGTGCTAGGAACAGGCTAGGAGGCAACCAGCTGGCTTCCTCACTGCCCTGCTGTAAACCCTTCAGGACCACAGGAAACATCTCCTGGCTCTATCCTGTCCTCTTTCAAAGGGAAAAAAAAGTGTTTCATGGCCTGCAAAAAGCAAAGCTTCAAAGGGTCTTCTAGGAAGAGCATTGGGGGAGGGGCTAGGTGGGGGTAGGGCAGCCTTCTAAGTTTGGGGGGTGTGTGGGGGTACAAAGGAAGACCTCTCTTCCAAATAGCCCTGAGGGGTCAGACTCCCTGGTCTCTGGGGTTTCATTTCACCACTAGGTGAGTTCCCTTAGCTTAGCCCTTAGGGAAAGACCTCACAGACCATCTGGGCCAGTACCCTCATCCTATCCTAGAGGAGACTGAGGAAGCCCAAAGGGGCAGGCCCTGGACCAAGGTCACACAGCTGCTAGAAAGGGGGTGAGGCAGGACTTTCATTCAGTTCCCTGCGGGGCTGGTGCTGCCCACTCTCTGATCTCCCCTCATTTCAAAAGGCTCGGGCTGGCTTGTTTGTACAAAGCTGGAGTCTTTCCTAGCTGCCTGGGTTTCCAGTGTGCAGGGGAGGAGAACCTGGTGGATGGATGTTCTTCAGGAGCCTGCCTGAGGGTGTCCCCAGAAGGTTACCTGAGCAGCCTTCCTCCACCCCTCTTTCTTCCCCCTGCCCTCCACCTTTGTCTTCTCTTCCTCCTCCTCCTTTTCTTCCTCCTTCCACTCTTCTCCCCTTCCCTTCCTCCTCCATCTCCCCTCTATCCCCTCTACCCCTTCTCTCTTCTTCCTCTCCCCTCCTCTCTCCCCTCCCCCCCCCACTCCCCTCCTTCTGCTCTTCCTAGGACAGTAGCGACAACTCTACCTCTTTCCCTGAGCCAGAGGTTTTCATGGGGTACCTGCTTCCTGCTCCTTCCATCTGTCCATCTGTCTCTCTGTCTGTCTCTCTGTCTGTCTCTGTCTCTCTGTCTGTATCTGTCTCTCTTCCCGTCTCTCCCCTCTTCTTTGGGGCTTCACTCTGCTTCTCAGGCCTCACAGAGACATTCCTCGACCCAGGGGAAAAGAATTCACTCTGTAGCTAAGGGCTTGCATTCCAATCCTTTTTCTTTGTGCTCTGAACCTGTGTGACCTTGGGCAGCTTGGGCCTTGGTGCCCTGGTGGGTGACCCAAAGGGACTTGGGGGCCCTCCTTGCTGCCTGAGTGCCCTGAGAATCCCTCTATGACTCTTCTGCTGCTCCATTTCTCCTTTTCTCCTTTGGTATTCAAGCCTGTATTCATTTGTTCCCTGGGGCGTGGAGATCTTCCCTGGGAGATGTGGCTGCATCCCCCTTGTCCCCCTTGGGTCCACAGTGGTGCCCCCTCCCCAGCAGGCGCCCTTCACCTGGGGCCAGGATAGATCTCAGGCAGCTGTGACCTTGAATGGGGAAAAACACCGGCTTTATTTTCAGTCACCTCGAACTCTAGTGAAGATTTCCATCCACATTTAAAAATGTGATTTGGAGAAAGACATCCATACCACGGCCTCACCTGGCCACAGGAGCAGGGCCCAGGAAAGGTTAAGAGCCCCTCTTCAGACCATGCTTTACCTTTCCATAATTCTTTAAATGTAATAAACGGGTGCATTTCAGGGAAAATTAGAACAAGGACAAAGACTGACGTTAAGCCTAATTCAGGGAGAGGCCATGTAGCACAGAGGGCAGAGAGTCAGCCTGGGAACCGTGAAGCCCTGCCTTGAAGCACAGCCTCTGACACCTCTTCTCTGCATGGCCCTGGACAAGTCACTGAACAGCTCACTGACCCCAGCAACTTTCTAAGGCCCCAAGTTGCCAAGAGGGTGCACAGCGACATTGGTAGAGGGCATTCCCCTACCTGGGAGCTCCCTCTGCCAGGGCAGTTGCTGGTCAGGGACAGAAACCCTGTATTGGTCCCTGGGTGATAGGGGATGTCTGGGTCCTTTTAAGCTTCACTGGCCCCTTCGTGGGGGAGGGCCTGGGAGGGGAGTCACCCTTTGAGAGTCTCAGTTTCCAGGGAGACTGGACCAGATGGCCTGTGCCATTAATTTGGCTCTTCTTCTCCCAGGCTGGTTCAGCCCCAGGCACAGACAGACAAGGATTGAAGGGCTGCCTGCCTTCAGGGGGCTTGTGTTCTGCTCAGAATCGGCCAGTCAGTGACTGGGGAACGTCCCTTGGGGCTGACTCAGTGGGCTGAGAAGTGCATTTTGGTGTGGGGTGATGGGTGCTGAGAAGCTGAGGCTCAGTGGGGAGACTCTGGCCTACTCTGGCCAGCCCATGGCATCCCTCCCTTCCTCAGACTGCCTCAGAGCACTCACTTTCTTTGCCCCATGTTAAGCCCTTAGGGGGGCATCAAATCCCTCCCCCTTAGATGAGCATCTCTTTGGGGTAAGAACTGGTCCTGCCCAGGCAGTGCTGAGCAGCAGTTGCCATTAGACTTTGAGTCATGAAGCCCTGAGTTTAGATCCTGCCTTGGACACACGTGAACCAAGTGGCCACAAGGGTGGGAACGAGCATTTATTAAGTGACTGTTCCTGCCTAGTGCTGGGCTAAGTACAGTTATCTTACTTGGTTCTCACAAGAGCCCTGGGAGGGAGGTACTAAGATTACACCCATTTTACAGTTGAGACAGCTGAGGCAGACAAAGGTGGAACAACTTGGTCTGGGTCACAGAATTAAGTGTCTGAGGCTGAATTTGAACTCTGATCTTGCAGACTCCAGACCCAGCTCTCTGGGCACGGTGGTGCCACCTAGTGATCTCTGTGAGGAGATCAGATCTTTGTGAGCCTCAGTTCTCCCACCTGTAAATGGGGCTAATGATTTGTGAGGCTCTCCCAGTCTCACGGAAAGGCGCCCATGACCCTGTTTGTAAGTGCACCAAGAACGTTAAGGGCTTGGTCAATGCCGCCTCCCTCAGACCCAGCCCTGGTGCCCTGGAGTGACTTTTGGTGGGGTCATCCCAGAATCCAGGCTCTTAGCAGAGCGCTGTGGCCACAGGAGGGGAGGTGGGCCTGGGGCTGCCCAGAGAGAGGACCAGGAGGCTGCCCACTTCATGACTGGGCCAGCCCTGCTGGCAGCTGTCCAGCGCCATCCAGGCTGCCCTCAGGACTAGAGCTGGGGCTTGGTTGCCTCAGCCTGGGAGTGGACGTGGTTCTGAGCTGTGGTGCAGGCAACCTTCTCTTGGGCATCTGTACATAGGCCCTTTATGAGTGTGTGCTGCGACTAAATTAGCACCAGAGCTATTGCAGAGGCCTTGCCCTGCCATGGGCTTGCCAGATGCTGACCAGCAAGGGTCAGCAGAGAAAGGCTGTCATCCTTGTGGGACCCCCTCCATGCTCAGGACAGGCTGGCCAGATGTCAGGCCTGTGTGGAGGGAAATCTTTTTGCTTTAAGAAGCAAAGCAAATCAGAGGGAGAAGATGCTTAGAGCGGGGAGTTGGAAATGGAAAAGCAGGTTACTGCATGTTCTGGAGTCCAGCTGGACGTTTGAACCAGTGGCTGCCAAGAAAAGTGAGCGTTGATGGTGTCCCGGTAGGCGCAGTGCCTGCCTGGGCACAGGTTGCGCCCCCCTGACCCACCATGGTCTTTGTGACCTGGGCAGTCAGTCACTGTGCATGTATGAAGTGTGTTCTGTGGGCCAGGCACACTGCGTCAGGCAAAGTGTGTGTGTGTTTGTGTGTGTGTGTGTGTGTGTGTGTGTGATTGTGTGACACACGCACACACACACACTCAGAGGTGGAGATGGAGACCTGAGTTCAAATGCTGGCCTGACCCTCTCTGGAGTGCAATCACCCTCTCTCTCCAATGAGAGGACCTTTACGGACCCTGTTGGCTCAGATCTAAGATCCTCTGACCTAGCTGCCGTCTGGGGGCTTGAAACCTCAGCCTTCCCCATGGGTTGCGCTGTTACCTTGAAGTCCCCTTCTTGCCGTAAGGATTGCGCCATTCACCTTTTCCAGTTTTGCCAAGAGAAGTCAGTGACTCTCGATAGTCTGGGAGGGCCACCTGCCCCCTCGGAGTCAAGTCAGCAAGCATTTAATAAGCACCTACTGTGTACCAGGTGCTCTACTGGGCATGGAGACTCAAAGAAGGTCCAGAGGCAGTCTCTGCTGTTGAGGGGTTCCTGGTCCAGTAGTGAGGACCTGGTGGCTTTCGGTTCTCTGGCGTGGAAGGGTGTGCTGGAGGGGGCTAAAAGAGGGGGACCTTTGACACAGAATGGACTTGTGCTGTTAATCCCTGACCTGGCAGCAAGGGAGGTAAAAGGTCATAATTTCAAGTCTGCCTTTGCCTTCTGAATTATTAAACATCCCTACTAACTGGCTCAGCCCCGTTGCCAACCCTTTGAAAACACGTTAAGCCCTCTGATGCTTCGGTTTCTCCTGAGTCACATGGACGATGGCAGGTAATTAGGGTTTTAGGAAATTGGAAAGGAGGCGGATTCATTTGGATTTGTTTCTTGGGGGGTAGAAGCATGCTGGGTCAACCCGTTCTGTTTGCCCCAGGGCTGGCTGTGGTAACTCAGGAGTGTGGGCACCGGGCTTGAGGTGGAGTTGTGAAACCAGGGTGGTGTGGTGTGGACGGACGGGGAGGTTCCCAGGCTCGCTGCCCAAGGCCAAGGGCCAGGCTGTGGCCCCGTCACTTTCACTGGACCTTGATGTGGCCCAGAGGTCGGGGATCCAGCTGTTTAGACCTGACGTTACTTGTGTGAAAAGCGTTTTTAATCGTGTTCACGTAGTTCTTGGGTCCGTCTTGGCAGGCAGGCTCCACAGTATTACTATTGTCTGCAGTTATTTTAAATAGAATTTCTTTCTCTACGTCTTGCTGCTGGCCTTTGTCGGTAAAATACAGAAACGCTGATACTTTATGTGGGTTTATTTTATACGCCGCACCTTTCGTTGCTTCAGCGGTTTTTTTGGTTGCCTCTCTGAGTATGCCATCTCATCTGCAAAGAGCAATAACTTTGTTCCCTAATTGCTGTCCTAACTCCTTCAATTTGTTGTTGGTATAGCTGGCATTTCTGCGACAGTATTGAGTAATAGTGGCGGTAATGGACATTTCACCCCTGATCTCTTTGCAAGGGCTTCCGCTTGTCCCCATTATAGTCCATGCTTTCTGACGGTTTTGGAGAGATACCACTCACCGTTTAAGGGAAGTTGCATTGATTTCTATGCTTTCCACTGTTTTTGGCAGGAACAGGTGTATTTTTTCCCTGTACATCTATGGAGCTACCCATGTGATTATTGTGGGTCTTGTTGATGGGGTCAGTCACGCTGATACTTTTCCTAATATTGAGCCAGTCCTGCAACCTGGTCATGTATATACTGTGTGATATGTTGCTGGAATCTCATTGCTAGTATTTTATTTAAAATTTTTGCATTAGTATTCTCTAGGGAAATTGGTCTGTAGTTTCCTTTCTCGGTTTTTGCTTTTCCTCATTTAGGTATCAGCAACATATTTGTGTCATAAGAGGAATTTGCTAGGACTCCTTCTTTGCCCGTTTTCCCAAATAGATTATATGGATTTGGAGTTAATTGATCTTTGAATGTTCGGTAGAGTTCACTTGTGAATCCGTCTGATCCTAGGGATTTGTTCTTAGGGAGCTCATGGATGGCTTCTTCAGTTTTTTTCTAAGGTGGAGTTATATGTGTTTCCTCTTTTGTTAATCTAAGCGATTTGTATTTTTGCCAATATTCATCCATTTTACTTAGGTCATCAGATTCATTGGCATGCAATTGGGCAAAATATTTCCTAATAACTTCTTTAATTTTCTCTTCATTGGTGATGATTTCACCCTTTGCATTTTGATACTGTTAATTTGTTTTTTTCAAGCAAAGTAACCAATGGTTTATCTGTGTTATTGATCCCCCCACCCCATAAAATCAGCTTCTAGTTTTATTTATTCAATTTTTTAAAACTTTCAATTTTATTAAATTTCTTTTGGTTTTTCAGGATTTTAAATTTGTTGTTTAATTTTTTAAAAATAGTTCTTTTCCTTGTTTTAAAAATTGCAAATTCAGTTTATTGATCTGCTCTTTCTCTCTTTTATTGATATACATTTAGGGATAGAAATTTTCCCTAAGTACTACTTTGGCTGCATCCCACCAGTTTTGGTGTGTAGTCTCAGTGTTGTCATCCTCTTTGTTGGAATTATTTATTGTTTCTATGATTTGTTCTTTGACCCCCTCATTCTTTAGAATTAGATTATTTAGTTTCCAATTATTTTTTAATGTGTTTCCACTTCTCTTTATTGAATTTAATTGAATAATTTATTATTGCATTATGGTTTAGAAAGGATGCATTTAATATTTTTGCTTTTCTGCATTTATTTGTAAGGGTTTTATACCCTAATATATGGTCAGTTTTTGTGCAGGTGCCATGTACAGCTGAGAAAAATGTGTACTCCTTTATCTTTCTATTCAGTTTTCTCTAGAGGTCAATAATATCTAACTTCTAAAATTCTATTCATCTTTCTAACTTCTTTCTTTCTTATTTTATGGTTAGATTACCTAGTTCTGAGAGAGGAAAGTTGAGGTCCCTTACCAGTATAGTTTTACTTGGCTATTTCCTCTTCTAACTTATTTAACTTTTCCTTTAAGAATTTGGATGTTATGTCATTTGGTGCATTTTGGTTTAGGATTGGGCAGCCAGGTGGTGTAGTAGATAGGGTGCCTGGCTTGGAGTCACAAAGACTTGAGTTCAGAATTAAACTCAGGGTGACCCTGGACAAGTCACTTAACCTTGTTTGCCTCACTTTCCTCATCTGTAAAATGAGCTGGGGCAGGAAATGGCAAACCATTTTGTCTTTGCCAAGAAAACCCTAAAAGGGGTCATAGAGTTGGATGGGACTGAAAATGACTAAACAACAGTAATGTTTTGTGTTGATATTACTTCATTATCTATGGTACCTTTTAGCAAAATGTAGTTTACTTCTTTACCTCTTTTAATTAGGTCTGTTTTTGCTTTTGCTTTGTCTGAGATCATGATTGCTACCCCTGCCTTTTTTTTCTTCATATCAGCTAAAGCTTAATAGATTCAGTTCCAGTCCCTGGTTTTTACTCTGTGAGTGTCTTTCTATTTCAAGTGTGTCTCGTGTAAACAACATATTGTTGGGTTCTGGTTTCTAATTCATTCTGCCACTACCTTCCATTTTATGGGTGAGTTCATTCCATTCACAGTTATGATTACTAACTGTGTATTTCCCTCCATCCTATTTTCCCCTGATTCTCTCTCCCTCTTGCCCCCCCTCCCTCTTGCCCCCCCTCCCTCTTGCCCCCCTCTCTCTCCCTCTTGCCCCCCTCTCTCTCCCTCTTGCCCCCCTCTCT
>CM053583.1:205408650-205437011 GCA_028627135.1 Pseudochirops cupreus
CTCTCCCTCTTGCCCCCCTCTCTCCCTCTTGCGCCCCCTCCTCTTCCCTTCTCAGATGTTTGTTCTGTTTCTGACTATTACATCCCTTAATGTGCCTTCCCTTCTCTCATCCTCACCTCCTCCTCCCCTAATCCAGCCTTTGCTGGTCTGAGATGACCACTGAGTGTCCCTGTTTCTTTGCTTCTGCTCACACCCAGAGGCAGACCCACCTGGAGCATCCTTGGTCTCTGTAGGAATGCTTTGCATAGACACATTTGTTGGGGACTGTGACTGTGTCAGGATGTTGCTTTGCCTCCTTCTGCCTTGCTGACAGTCAGCATGAGCACTGGCTGGGGCTTCGGGGCCTCCTTTCTAGGACATGGGTACATGTTCCCCAGGCAGCAAGCCTGGCTCTTGTGGCTCTGGCATGACGGGGTCCCTCCTGCTTCACGGAGGCATGTGTGCCCTCCCTTGGATTCCTGGAGATGAAGGCTGATGAGGTGTGTTCTCTCTGACAGTGAGCCCTATTGTGCGCGCAGCAGGCTGTTGACTGGAGGCGGGGAATGTGTCTGTTGGGAGGGCTGTCCCCCCTTGGCCTCTTTGGGGGGAATTCTGGTGGCGGTGCTTGCTTTCAGTGGACAACATATATCACTTGAGCACCTGTTGTATACTGAGTTTCAGCCTTCGCCAGCAATGACAGGACAAGAGCTTTTCTCCATGAAGGCTCAGATGGAGGGTGGGCTGGGGAGGACATGGGCCTGGCTACCTGCAGTATGAGAGCAAGGGAGGTCACCATAAAGTCTTCAGAGACAAACTGGGGCCAGACTATCCCTGGGCTGGGAGCAGGTGTGGTCACCTTCCTTGGCTTCATTTTCCCCACCTGGACTGGCCATCCTCTGAGCTCCCAGGCCAGCTGCTCTGCTGCCTTCCGGATGCCAAGACCATCCCCATCACAGCAGCAGGAGTGCAGAGGAGGGGGAGGTGCCGTGGGATGAGGCTCACCGCCATGGTGTATGGACAGCACTGGGGGGTGGGTAGAGGAAGGATAGGGCGCCCACCAGCTCTTGTTTTCCAAACTGGCCTCTCTTAGCCCTCCTGGCCTTTTACTGGGAGGAGGATGCACAAGCAGTGTACCTGGGCTCCTGAGTCCTCTGAGTCTTGCTCAAGCCTTTGTGATTCTTAGCCTTTATTGATTTCCCACCCCTTAAGGAGGAGGTGGGAGGTGCCTATAGTGCATAGAGTACTGGGTCTGGAGTCAGGAAGACCTGAGTTCAGATTCAGCCGCAGTCACCTATTAGCTGTGTGACCTTGGGAAAGTCACTTACCTCAGTCTACCTCAGTCTCAGCTGTAAAATGTGGATAATAATCGTACCTACTTCTCAGGTTGTGGTGAGGATTAAATATACAACAGGGATATTATATATTATAGCTGTCACAGTAGCCAGCACTTATAGAGTATTTTAAAGTCTGTGAGGTGCTTTACAGAAATTATCTCATTTGAGCCAAGGCTCTAGCAGCCTATCCCTCCAACCCCCTCATCTTAGATGTAAGGAAGTAGAGGCCCTGGATGTTGAAGGGTGTTTCCCAAGATCACCAGGTACTAAGCCTCAGAGGTGGGATTTGAATCCAGGTCCAGGTATTGAATCCGGGGCTGATGTTCTTGCCCCAAACTGGCTCTGTAGATCACCTTTCAGGAGGTCCAGAAAGCAGTGTGGAACATGCAGTATTCTGCAGTGCAGTCTGTATACTCCAGGAACCCCCTTTAAGCAAGCAGGAACTAGGTTGGCAGCAGCAGCAGGGCTTTCCAGGCCAGATGACACATTTGTAGGGAGTGAGGGGAGGGCCAGACAAGCATCTCAGCAGTTTCCTTGGAAACTCTTCCCTAGATCCAGCACCTCCATGAGTGGTGCTGAGCATGCCTGGGACACACAGGACCTTTCTGAATGTTTGCTTGGATTCAGGGTGGGCACTCTGGCCCTTCCACCGTGGGGTGGGCCTTGCTTCTCTGGCCTGGTGCAGGCTGTATCACTGATGCAGCAGAGAAACAAAGACCCCTGGCCAGCCTGGCCAAGCATGTCTTTCAGTAACATGAGAAGGGGGCTGGATGGGCCAGGGTGAGGGGTGGGAGTAGAGGCAGTTGAAGGAGGCAATTGAGGGGCACAAGGCAGATTTCTAGAATGTTTGACTTGGCTTCCTTAGAGTCTGCCTTATGGGCCAGCAGGCCAGAAGAGCAAAGGGTCAGAGGTTGAGGACAAGCTGCTAGCTGTCAGTGACCCCTGAAGTGCAGACCCAGGCATTCCCCTGGGGCTGACCTGGGACAGAAGTTGGTCTGATTACAGACAAGCTTTGCTTTTGGAGCTGCATTCGTATCAGCAAACCTGCACTGAGTGCCTCCTCTGTCCAAGACCCCAGCCTGGCCCCAGGGATGCCAGCATGAGCAAGGGGCCTCTTGTTGGCAGGGAGGCATATGTGGTGAATAAGAGGCAAGACTAGGCAGTGGGTGAGATCAGAGAAGGCTTTGGGCTGTGCCCAGAGGACAGAGAAGGACTTTACCAGAAGCGAGATATGGGGATGTTGGAGGCAGAAGAGTGACCACACTCTGGCCTTGAGGGGCCGCAGTGGAACATCCTGGAGGGGGAGGCCAGCCAGCTAGGTGGAGACAGGAGCCAGACTGGACTTAGCTGGGACTTTCAGTGCCAGCCTGAACTGAGGAGCACTTGGGAGCCACAGCGTGCTCTGGAGTGTTTCATGGTTGGTCACTCAGAGAGCAGCTTTGTTTCCCTGATCCTGTGGGCCTTTCAGAAGTCAGCCCTCTGTGCTTTCCCTCAGGTGCCTTGGGTTTCTGCCACATCTGACAGCAGCCTTTATTAACAGTTATTTCTCAAGCTTGCATGACTCTGGCTTACAAATTTTGGGGATTTTTGTCAGTGGTGGCGGGGATTGAGGGCTTAACAAAATCCGAGCCTGGAATATGCCGGCGCCCATTATTAGCTTCCACAACGTGAATGAGAGTGGAAGGTAAGCCTGGCCTCTCAGAATCCTGACCATCCTCCACTCAAATCTGGAAGGACTCCCGTATCTGTCTGTCTGCTCCCCTGGGATGCAGGCCTCCAGGCTTCCTGGTTTCCAGGTTGTAGGATGAGCTCTGGGTGTGCCTGGTGGTGTGGGCTTGGGCTGCTCCCAGGGGCTCTTGGACCAGATAGGCAGCTAGGGGTGGGGGCCAGCCCCGGGCCCTCTGCTCCTCTCTCCCCCATCCCAGGTCCCCACAGCAGGGATGGGATCCTGGGAAGGGTGTGGGGCTGGGAACTTGGTAATAAGCTCTTAGGTGAGTGAGTTTTTGTTTCCAAGGCTGAATCTTCAGTGGGCAGGCATTGTCAAGTGGGATGAGTAATTCTCAGACATTTCATTTACACTGAGGTCTCTATTTATTTTAGGAAATGAGGTGTGTTCCCCTTCCTGGTGAATGTCAGACAAAGAACCATGGCCTGCTCAGCTTGGGACGCAAGCCTTCTCACCTGGCCGGCGGGAGACTAGCTGGATTTTAAGTGATTTAAGGAGCTGATTCTCCCTCCCCTTCCGCTTGGACCAGCTGCAAAGGTCAATTTACAATGGACACTCAAAACTCAGAAGGGGCCTCCCAGCTGTCCTTATGCCGAGGGGAGAAATGTGGAAATGGGCAGCCCCCTGAAAGAACACCAGCCTTCTGTCCTGCACGCTGGAAATCGGCCCCCCACCTCGGCCCACATGACGCTCAGGAAGCCCATTTGCACATACTGGGAGCTGACAGGGAAAGGATTTCCTTAACCAATTCATGTACTAAAGTGCTTGTCGTGGAAGAGGATGTGTATCAGGAGGCCCCACGGTCAGGGATGCTCGGCGAGGCCCCAGCGGGGTCCTGGGTGAGTGACAGGATGGGGCTGCCAGAGCCAGAATACCTCTGTAACAGTGCCCAGGCTCAGAGGGTGCCCGGAGAGTGGAGGTACGACTGTGGAGATGCTAACGGCACAGTGGGCCGAGCTGTGCTCCACCTGGAAGAAGGGTGGGGAATGAAGGGTGAAGGCCAGGGCACCCCAGATGTGTCAGCTCCGCAGGGAAGCCTGCCCCACCCGGGGTCCCCCCAGGCTACGGCAGCCCCTTACTGTTCTGAGATGTGCCCGAGAGACCAGAAGTCGGCCAGCAAGGTGGGCTGGGGGATCCCCTCGGGGGCCGCTGCCCAGGAGCCTGGTGAAGTCTCCAACACCACGTATCTGCTTCTATCAGAGACAGCCATGCAAATCGATGCCCCAGCAGATGCTGAGAGCCCGGGCTCCACAGAGGAGATGCTCGGCGTTCTTAGCAGTGACTGTCAGCAGGAAATGACCAACACCCTGGGGTCGGGTTTGGAAGCCCTCAACCGTTCATATACATCTCTAACAGAAAAGGCTTTTGGCTTATGTGAAGACCAGCCAAATGGGCAGCTCCCTTTGCAGACTTTGTGTGTCCCAGATGTGCCCCCATCAGGGTGCTGTCCAGAGGCTGACTGCGCTGTGGAGAGGCCACCTTTCAGTGACCCTGCAGAACAGCCGTGCCAACCAGAAGACCAGCTGAGTGAGACGGCCTCTCCTGATGGCAGCGTGGGCATCAGAAGTCATCCTGTGGGAACTCTACCAGCAGGAAGTCATGCGCTGGGCTGGGAAGTGGCTCCATCGCTTGGGTCACCACAGAAGGAGAGAGTTTCCAGCCCTAACGATGTTGGTTATCAGCCCCCAGCTGTCCCAGCGTGCCCCAATGAGACTTTTTCTGTCTCGTTTCCTGAGAAAACTAAGGAGAAACCTTTTGCAAAAGAAAAAAATGCTCAAGAGCTGGTCAAACACCCCAGCAGGAAGGTGGCTGCCATCAAGGCGCTCAAACCTGCCCTAGGCAAAGTCCTGGGAAAACCAGCGCCCAAGCCAGGGAGCCCAGTGGGAAGCAGCCTCCACAAGCCAGAGAAGATCAGCTTTCCCAAACCCAACTTCAAGAACGTGAAAGCCAAAGTAATCTCTCGAGGGGCGCTGCTGCCCCGAGAGCCGGTGGCTGGTGCTGTGGCTGGGCCCAGGCTGCCCCCCGGGCCCCCACCGGTGGAACCTCCCTCTGGCAGCAGGCCCATGAGGGCTGGGGCCAAGGCAGACATCCTCCCGAGTAAGAGCCACAGGCAGCACCTCCTGAAGCTGATCGCAAGCCAGGTTGTGCAAGTCAGAACCCATTCCAGAAGCGGTTCCCAGGAGGCCTCGAGAGCAAGCCACGGAGGAGGCGTCCCCCGAGCCAGTCTGGCCAAGGCAGGGCGCTTGCCGGGGTCTGGGGCTGTAGCGATGGGGCCTCACAAGGGCGCAGAGGCCCCAAATACCCCCATGAGAATAGCGAAATCTGCTCTGCCAGAGCCTCGAGCTCCGGCCTCTGACGGAGGTGGCACCGAGAGGCAGAAGAGCAAGGACGGAGGCGTGGCAGTGCCCCTGGGCACCCAGGAAGGGCACAGGGAGGTGGAGACCACTCCGTCGGCCTGTACTCCTGCCCTGGTAAGTTTTCCTTAGTGAAGAGTGGGATGGGGGAGGCCTGGAAATGGCTCAAAAGTCACACTGGGGGCGGGGGGGAGGATGGTGTGATTTGAGAATGGAGGTGGATTTCTGTTGGAAGGTTGTTAGTGTGGCTGGCAGCCAGTCAGTAAAGCTGGACTTGGAAACAGGAAGACCTGAGTTCAGATGCCTCTGTGTCCCACCCACTAGTTATGTGAGCCTGGGCAAGTCCCCTAAGCTGCTCCCTTGGATCTCAGCTTCCCCATCTGTAAACTAGGGGCAGTAACATCGGTATGACCTACCCACAGGGTGCTTGTGAGGTTTAAGTGGGTTAATGCATCTGCATGCTTTGCAAACTTGGACCAGCGGTAGATTAGGGTGGGGCTGATAAAAACGGAGGGCTTTGGGTCCTCCCTGCCTCCAGGCTGGGCTGGCATCTCCACTTAGGCCATGGAAGTGTGGGATGGTGGGGCTGGAAAGGACCAGTGGACCCTGGCGGGGGTGAGGGGACAGGAGCTTAGGGGACATCACCATGCTGGCACTTGGCACCCATTTGTACTTATCTGCCCAACTCTTGCCCTCGGCAGGGAAGGCTCTACTGGAAGAATGTAATTGCTTGTAATGTGGGCTGCATGAGCATCCATTAGACTCAGCTGTAAGTGAGCTGGAGAGCCAGCCCCTGGGGGGCCAGCCACTGGGTGAGGACACCTTATCTGGGGCTGGGAGCATCTTCAGTGGAGCACATGCCAGACTGACCCCCAAATCCTCTCAGATTCTTCATTACTGTGGAGGGCACCTCCCCTCCACCCCTGACTCACAGTTTCGGACCTGGAAAGAGCCATCCCATGGAGGAGGGGTTAACTTTGCTCTGCGTGGCTCCAGAGGGTAGAACCAAGAGCCATGAGAGGAGGGTATGAGGCAGGTCCAGGAAAACCCTTCCACCTCTTAAGGCTGGTGTCCCAGTGTGAAAGGGACTGCCTGGAGATCTGATGGGTGCCCTTCCTTGAAAGTCTTCAGGCAGAGGCCACAAGACCATTTGTTGATTGGGTTGAGGTTGAGTTAAGGTTTGGAATTCAGTCTCTGAGGTCCCTTTAAATGAGATCCTGTGATTCTGGGTTCAGGCTGCCTAAGCTGAGAGCGCTTTGTCTGGTAGGGAGGAGTGTCCAGCTGTAGCGTTTGAGGCTGCCACCCCTCCTCATGCCTTCTTGGAGCCTTGAAACATGGGAGAAAGCCATCTCCAGCTCCTTTGTGCCAAGCAGCCGTGAGCCCTGCCTGGACCAGGGTGGTGAGCAGATGTCTTCAAGCAGTTCCTTTGTGTCTGAGCAATCATCAGATGCACATACTTTTGGGTCCTGCAGGGATGAGGAGGCGATGGCAGTCCCTTAGGGACCCCTCCAGGACCCAAGTATTAAAGCTCATTTGCTAGCTTTGCACCCGTTACCTCCAGCATTTCAAGAAATGCCCTTGGGTCTTGGCCAGCTGTCTATCTGAGCCCTTGTGGGCTGTTCTAGCATCTGGAAGAGAGAGCAGCTCAGCTCTGGGAGGGCCCTGGACCTGAGGGAAGTGTTGGCCTCGTGTCTTTCCTGGGTGGGATGGAAGACTTTGTCACTCGGGGGTCATAGCCTGAACTCTTGAGGGAGACCTTGTGTGTAAGCAGCTTTATGGCAGAGAGGGGGCACTCCCTCGTTGGGTGGTCATCTGAAGAATGGGTATCCAGAAGTCTGGACTGTTGTGCTCTAAATATGGGGGAGAGGGAAAGAGTGCTTCTGCTTCTCCCCATCGCTCCTCAGCCAGCATCTACAGCATGATGTTCATTCTAAGGCCTGGGATGCAGCCTCCCTTCTTGTCCATGAGTTGAGATCATGTTCTTTTGGGAGATTGGAACTGACCTCTGCTGCTTAGCTGTAGGCTGGAGGGTGGGGGCCGAGCCTTTTCTCCCATTGCATTCCTATCCCACTCTGGGTCAGTGTTGAGTGGGGGACCCCAGGCATCAGGGCTGACCTGAGCCTCCGTGAACAAGGTTAGGCCTTCATATTGAGTCCAACGCTTTCATTTCAAGTTCAATGCCCTCATTGTACAGATGCGGAAACTGAGTCACAGGGCAATGGAACGCCTTGGCCTGTTTTCCATAGCTAGTGGATGTCTGAGGCAGAATTTGAAACCCGGTTTTCCTGCCTCTGAGCCTGGTCCTTAATCCACTGTGCTACCCCACTGGGAGGTGTTTTCATTGGACGTTATGGCAGAGGCATGCAGGGCACTTGGCGGTCACTCAGATGAGGGCATCCTAGGAGTGGTGGGAGTCTTTGTTGTGAGTCCCAAACCTGAGTGATCGTTTATGAGACAGTTTGGCTGGTTTGTGCTGAGCCAAAGCGCTCCTCTAGTTGCCTGGCCCTCCCCTGGAATGCTGAGGGCTCAGTTGGCCCCACTTTGAGGAGAAGGCTGACCGCCTGGTGGTTTGGGATCAGTGCTTCTGGGCTGGCTCCTGCAGCCTTTCCAGGATGTGCTGGTGCTGGGCACGGCCCATGGTGGTCTCCTAAGGTCCCTGCTGAGGGAGGCTCTTCTCCGGGCCCTTGCCCCCAGCCAGCACCCATTCTCCCTCCAGTCTTTCTCCCAGAGGCTCCCAGGTTGGAACTGAGGGCAGTGCAGCAACTTTGGCCTGCTGGAGGGGACGGTGGCCTGTGTCATTGTCTAGGATAGCAAGGCAGAGGGAGTGATGCCTCCTTGTCTTAAATGTCAGGTTTCTCAGTGGGAGGACAGTGGGGCTGGGAGAGCCTCAGCCATCTCTCCAAGGCTTCAGAGGCAGTTAGGGACAGGATTGGAATCCAGATTCTGGCCACTGCTTTCAGCCAAATTTTTACTTTTAGATTTTTCCTTAAAAAAAAACCAACAACATTGTGTTAAATAAAGTGCTATTTAAATGTCTCTTTATCTCTCAGGCACCCATGGGGCATGCAAAGGAGGATTTGCCCAGTTGTGAATTCTCCGTGTTCTATTTCCCACAGGCTTCCACACCGAAATCACCACCTGTGACAGGCAGAAATGGGTCCAGGCATGACCCCTTGGGACTGAGTAAAATCCCTGTGCCCAAAATGAAAGTCTGGCCTTCGGTTTCCTGTCGGAGGCGAAGCACCACCGAGGCCAGGAGTGTCCACGCTAAACGGGCTCTGTCTCCGCAGACAGCCCAGTGTGTGTCCAGCTCTGGTAAGAATGGGCCGCCCAGGGCCAGTGGGAGCAGGGTGCTATTCCTGAGTGGGACCCTGCTGGCTTCCGGGGGGTGGTGTGTATGTGCACACGCGTGTGTGTGAGATGGTCTCTTTGAAGCCCCAGCTGCTCTTTGGGCAGGACTGGAAAAGGCCAGTCAAGGGAGGACTTTCTCTGTTTTGGGTGGCTCTCTTGGCCGTCTCTCTCCATCAGTGCAGCCCCCGGTACCTTCTCATCTCAGTGTCTCAGTGAGAGGCGATAGGTTAAATCTCCCTCCCAGGCTCCAATGGCCAATATGTGCCAGGTGGAATTGAACCTCGGTCATCTTGGCTTTCAGGCTGGGCTCCCTCATCTGGGCCTTCACACTGCCCCCCACATCCCAGAATGCAGGCCTGGGTCCGAGGATCTGACCCTGGTTCTTGGTGGTGCCCAGATATTTCCTAGGCTATGGCCCTTCCCTATAGCCCACTGGGGTGTGAATGACTGCCCGGGAAGGCCCAGCCTTTCAGACACACTCGTCCAGTGTGTGCCTGGTTCTGTAATCCCAAGTTAGGTCTCTGAGGGCAGGAGCTGGGAACTGCCTGCTTGGCCTGCCCCTCTTCTGTGGTGCTTTGTGTATGAAAAGTCCATGTAGGAAATGGGCAGGGTGATTGTAGAGGGACAGGTGGACGTGCCCGGGGCCATGCCAGCACCCACACCTCCCCATTTTACAGAAACAGTAACTGAGTCCCAAAGACAGGGAGAGGGGGGGGATCAGTGGAAGGGGGCTTTGCTGCCTCCTTGGTCATTTCTGGGTGAGTGAGTCTTCAGGACGGTCGAGTGAGGGGGCCGCAGAGCTTGGTGGATGACCTTTCTGAGTGTTGGCAAGAGCAAGCGTGGCGGGAGAAGAAACCTAGCCAGACCCCAGAGGCCTTTGCCTTCTCTCATCTCCCACTTGTGGTCCTGTGGCTTCAGCCCCTTGAGAGCCTTGACTGGCCTGGGCTTTAGCCTTCTCCTATAGCAAGGCTGCGAGCTCAGCCAGCCTCACTTGTGGGCTGCCCCTCAGCCTGCTTATTCACGTGGTCCCATACCAAGCAGAGTTCCAGGGTAATCCAGGCCTAGGTTTGGATCGTCCTCAGGAATAGTGACAGCCACAACGTGTCTTTTATTAATTAACCAACTAATTTAGAGTTCCTTTTCCTGTTTATTGTGGATTATTTAATAAACTAGAAAAACCCTCTTTCCCATTAGCAGGAGAAAGCGTTATCTATCTATGTAGCAAACCCCCTAATCTCCTATGATTAATCTGACATTGCAGTTACTGGCTGTACAATTGAGAGACAGCACAATCGTAACACGAACATATGGGCTTTTTACATCATTTTAGCTACAAACATGAGATTAAGGCTGGTACTGCCTCTAGCCATCACTGCAAATGACTTCACCTCAAAATACCAAATAAAAGCTTTTTCAAGAATCTTTTTTGGGTGGCTAGGTGGTGCAGTGAAAAGAGCACTGGCCCTGGAGTCAGGAGGACCTGAGTTCAAATCTGGCCTCAGACAACGAACCCAAAAAACTAGCCGTGTGACCTTGGGCAAGTCACTTAACCCCAATTGCCCTGCCCTCCCCCCTCCAAAAAGCCAAAAAAAAAAAGAATTTTTTTTTTACAAGATTGAGATTGAGATAGCTTCACCAGGAAATAATATTCCTCCCTCTTCTTTAAGCTAGAAGCTAAAAAGTTTAAGTTCAAACTACCAGCTTGACACCATTCCCATCGGCACTGCAGTAGCTGGATGGGCCACGACATAAGCAGGCCTGGATCCTGAGGGCAGTGAAGCTGGTGCTGGCCGGTCACCTCCTGAAAAGATGCAGGAAATGCGGCCTCCACTCTCCTCCAGCCTTCAGAGGTGAGACGAGAGGTCAGTCGTGCTCTTAGAGCCGCTGACCTCAGAGGGACTTCATGGACATTCAGTCCAGCCAGCACCTGATCAGCAGCTCCCCCTCCTGAATCCCCCACAAGTCTTGGCCTGAGGAGTTGGGGGAGCCTCTGTGCTGCTGTAGCCTTTGGACCTCTCTTATCATGGCTTTCTGCCAACATCGAGCAGGACAGCAGGGTGAGGAGTGGGGCTCACATTGCGAGCTGTGGGGCTCATCCCCCCTGGACTTGGGCTGTGGGAGCCAGGAGCGTCCCAGCTGGCTTGGGCAGGAGGAGCCTCCAGCAGTGACCAGGCCAGGGATGGCAGCAGGAGCAGGGGTCACCTCCATATTGGCCAGGATCACAGAGCCAGCCTTACCAGCTACCTGCTATGCACTCTTGGACAAAGTCCCACTCCCCTTCTGGGGCCTTGCTTTCTTCCTCTAGAAAATGGGCAGATTGGGCTCCTTCCCAGTCCTGTGTCTGAGCTGACTTGCCTCAGTTGGTGAGATGAGTGACTTAAGTCTCTGGAAGAGTCCCAGAGACCCTGCGGGGAAGGTCCGAGAGAATTCTTGCTGTGCTCAGGGGCCAAACACCCAGAGAGGGCTGATCTCTCGTGGGTATATTTCCACCCAGATCCCCTCGGCCCCAGGACCCAAGGAGGCTTGGGGGCCCGTTATACACAGGACCTTGGGTCTCCTGCCACCCTCGGGAAGGCCTGGGCTCCCGGGTCTAGGGCTGGAAGGGACTTCAAGGCTGTCTGCCTTACAGAGGAAGAAACTGAGTCCTGGGGAGTGTGTCAGGTCTGCCTGTCCAGACGAGGAGACAGAAAAGGCCAAGCCTCTGTGCTTTCCCCCTCCTTGGTCTCAGTGACTTCAGTGTGAACCTTGTGGGGTGTAGACACCAGCCTCTGGTGAACCCCTGGAATCTCCCTTCTGAACACGAGGGACACTTTGGGCCAGGTCTGACTCTGTGACCCATTGGTAGAAGCTCATCTCCAAAGGACAGCTGGGTGGTGCAAGGAGACAGCAGCCCTGGAGTCAGGAGGATCTGAGTTCAAATCCAGATTAGCTGACCCTGGACAAGTTACTAAACCCTGACTGCCTCCAAAGACCCCCAGCTCATCTACAGGATGACTTTACCAGGATGTTGGTGGGAATGGAGGATGATGGCCTGGGGGGAGACAGGGGCTGGTCAGCAGGGAATTAAGGCAGGGCCAGCCAAGCTGCCTTGGGTCTGTGCTGGGCACACAAAAGAGAGCTTGTTTGGTGGGAAATGGGAACCAAATGTTTGTCGTCTGGGCCCCCTTGCCTCCTTCTCGTCGCTGCTGCAGCTCCAGGGAAGCAGCAGGAATTCCTGGGGCAGATTCCTTGCTTTCCATCAGTCCTTCCCGGGCCTGAGCTGGCCGGTGGCCTCCCCAGCGGCCTTCCTGGCGGCCTGTAGCTGCAGCCTCCCCAGCACCTCCTTGGTGGCCTCCAGTGGCCAGCCCTGTGTGCTGGGTCTGGCTCCTCTGTCCAGAGGAGAGCATGGGTTGGGGCTGAGGGTCCTATCAAAGGCATGCTTGAAAGCAGTCCCGGGTCCAGGCTTCGCTTTAACGACGTTGTTGGTCCCCGGCTCAGTGCCGGCCTCCGTCCCTTGCACGAGATAGCAGCACAGGAGACGCCTCGGCTCTGAGGAGTGCGGCTGATGTGTCTGTGTTTGCGAGGGGATTGTGTCTTTGTCTCTGAAGCTCATTGCGTTGTTCTCAGGCCAAGTGCCCAGTGTTTCTGCCAGAAGTGTGACTCCCAGGAAGCTTCAGTCACAGGCAGTGTGGAGCAGTGGTTAGGGCTTGGGCCTTGGCTCTAGGAGGAGATGGGTTCACATTCAGCCTCAGGCACTGTATGACCCTGGACAAGTCACCTAGGCCTTCTGTGCTTCAGTTTCCTCACCTGAAAATGGGGGAGGGATTGGACTCAGTGGCCTCCAAGGTTCTTTCTGTGATCTCTGGTCCTTCCAAGTGTGTGCAGGCTCCAGGAGGGATGATGAGGGGTGCTTCACATCTCTGATGTTTCCCTTCAGGACTGGGGGCCTGGGGAAGGCTCGGCCTGGCCTGCCGTGGCCAGTCCAGCTCTGTGGCTGGTAGAGGGCAACCTGGGGGGCCTTTAATTCACGCAGTGATCATCTGCAATGATGAGCCAGGTCTGACCCTGAGCTCAGTCGCCTCTCCGCTCTGGGCCTCAGTGTCCACCTCTGTGCAATGAGGCTACATGGCGTTGATCCCTGCATGACCTGCCCCATGGGGCTGCTGCCAGGAGACCTTCAAGGGAGTGTGTAAGACACTGTGTGTGCAGGTGAGCGGCATACTTCTAGGCACAGGCACGGGGAGGGAGAGGGAGGAGCCTAGGGGGAGGCCGGAGGGCCACCTGACATGGATGAGGGCCCACTAGCCCCCAGACATGTCCAGCTTTAAGCTTCTCCTGCACTGCTCTGCAGGAGGCCCTGAGGAATTGGGAGAGTGGGTGTTTGTGCACTTGTCAGTCGGTTAGAATTCACTGACCATCTGCGGCTAGGGGCTGGGCCTGGAGGCAGAAAGACCTGAGTTCAAATCCAGCTTCAGACACTTCCTAGCTGTGTGACCCTGGGCAAGTCACTTCACCTGCCTGCCTCAATGTCCTCTGTGAAACAGGGATGACAAGGAGTCTTAGGAAGATCACTTTGTGAGCCCTCAAGGGGCTACATAAGTGCTAGCGATCACGTTACTGCTATTATCAGTAGGCGTGGCCACCATGGACCCGAGGGCTCCCGGAAGAACGAAGTCTGGGCACCTGGAGACGCTCCCAGCAGGCAGAACCCGGCTGAGCTGTAGGAGGAGCAGGGAGGGGACAGGCATTCATTAATGCCTGCTGTTCCAGGCACTGTCCTGAGCGCTTTACTAATGTGATCTCACTTTATCCCTGACCTCAGGTGGTACTTACAGCTCTATGCTAACCAGAGCTAACCTTGGGCAGCCAGGCAGTGCCACAGGGCACAGAGCGCTGCACCTGAGTCAGGAAGACTCACCTTCCTGAGTTCAAATCTGGCCTCAGACATGTACTAGCTGTGTGACCCTGGGCAAGTCACTTACCCCTGACTGCCTCAGTTTCCTCATCTGTAAGATGGGCTGGAGAAGGACATGGCCAGCCCCTCCAGGATCTCTGCCAAGGAAACTCCTAAGCAGGGTCACAAAGGGCTGGACGTGACTGAAAACAGTTGAACCAAATCAGAGCTTGGTCCTGAGAACTGCTGCCTTCAGTGGGGCCACAGAAAGAGCTCTGGCTTTGGAGTCAGCAGTTCTGGGTTCAAATGTGAGTTCTGTGACGTTGGCTGAGGCTCTGCCATTCTCTGGGCCTCTCAGTCTCCCCTTCTCCAGAATGGGGGGCATTAGACTTGGTCCAAGTCTGCACCATCAGTTCTGCGGGCAGACACACATCACAGAGCCTGTTTTCTTACCTTTCCAGGATAGCCTTGTACACACCTTGAGCTGGGAGGCTGCCGTTGTTTCTGGGGCTTTTAGAGGCTGCAGCCTCTGTTCTGCCTGGTGACCTGGGCAGGGATGGCCTCTCCTCCATGGAAGTGCCCCTCCAGAGCCTCAAGGGCAGGGCGTGGACCAACTGGCCCAGAGAGCTGGCCAGAGGGCGTGGATAGGACCAGGTTCAGCCTCAGGGCATCCTGGGGGTTGCTGAGCAGAGAGTATTTCACTGGAGGCAGCCTTCTGAGGAAGCCCCATGGGAGAGAGCAGAGATGAAGAGGCAAATCATGGGTTGGCTTAGAGTGGGGCTGATGGATGGGAGGAGGAGATTGACTGACTGGATGGAAGGAGCCGTGGCCAAGCCATTCTGCGGCTCTGTGAGAGCAGGCTCTCCACCCTGGCCTGAGATCATGCTGAGAGGAGATGGGGCCCCCCTGGCCGTTCCTGCCCTGTGTCTGCCCCTGCACCAAGAGGCTGTTTCCGTGTACTCTTGTGAGTGACGTTATTTCGTGTCTTAATTAAATGCTTTTGTATGGGGTTTGAGGCTTGCATGCCTAGGCAACGTGGCCTGCGGATGGGATGAGGGCTCTGGGCTTGATTTGCACCAGTGTTGTTTCCACACAGCCACAGAACCGGGCCATGAGCAGGGCTTGCCTCCCTCTACCTCCTCACAGTGGGCCCTTGGATTCTTTAGGGAGAGCCGCCTCTATCCCAAATATTTGGGGAATTCCCGAGACACTCTCACTTTCTCTCCCGCAGGCTGTAGCCTCACCTATCCCAAGCCTACCTGCCCTTCCAGACCTTCCCCTAAAAAATGTAGGAGGCAGAAACCCAGCCCAAGGTGTGTGTGTCTGTGTGTGTGTGTGTGTGTGTGTGTGTGTGTGTGTCTGTGTGTGTGTCTGTGCATGTGTGTGAGCACTCAGCCAGTTCTTGGAATGGATGAATCATTAAATTTTAATGCAGAAAACAAGGGAGGAGCGCTCTGGAGTGGTTTAGTTCTTGGCTGTAACTTCCAAGCCAGTAACCATCAACCAACTCCTTTTAAAGGCCCACAATGCGAGGCCCTTGCTCCTACAGGGAGGCCATTGTTTACTTAATTGATAGTTCTGACTAACTATCAAGACATTTTATCTTAATTTGCTTATGGTTTCTCCTTTCCTTTGAAAAAAAAAAACAGCAGAGAACAAAGGGGATTCTGAAGTAGCTAATGGCCATAGTTTACCAAAATATGGATTTGTGTGTTTACGTTATATTTATAACATATAATAACATAAAATACCTGTTCCTGAGCCGGGAAGGCTTTTATTTCCTTTGATTTGTACTTTTTTTTTTAAATTTTAAACATGGGATCACATGATTATAAGATTTAGAACTGGGAAAGAGCTTTAGAAATCGTCTTGTACAGCCTCCCCATTTTACAGATGAGAACAGTGAGGCACAGACAAGGGACAGTGACTTGTCCAAGAAGAAAACCTAAAAATGGCAGAGGCTACATTTGACCTCAGTCCTGTGACCATGAATCCAAGGCTCTTTCCATAGAACGGTGGAATTGGAGAATGTCAGGGCGGGCAGAGACCTCAGGGGTCAACGAATTCAGCATGAAAAGCAATTTTCTAAGTGACCGTCCACTTGAAAATCTTCAGTGATGGCAAAAACACCTGTCAGCCCGCAAGCTGCAAGGGTAAAAAGAAATCCTTCAATCTCATACAAGCACCAGAGTTACCAAATGCATGTAGGACAGAGGACAGCCTTCCAGGCAGAAGACGCAGGAAGCCGTAGGCAGATGTGCTTCAGCTCACTAGCCCCTCTCAGACATCACCTTGGGCTTCTAAAGGGGCAACCTTCTGGCATTCTGGTCCAAGTACTGACTTTGTTCTCCAGGTAGGATACTGTATAATGGGAGTGTCAGACACATTACTCCTTACTGCCTGAACTAGATTAAAATGTAATTGGGAAATATTTAGCGAAATAAATCTACAACAGAACAGATATCACATTTTAAAATCAAGTCAGCCCGCAGCCCCAGGGATCCTTCTGTGCTGATGCGTGACCCCCATGCCCCTGGATATAAGAACTGTGTGGTTCTCTTCATTCTCCAAAAAGCACTCTATGTACATCAGGAAATGCACTTCAGTTGGTGATTTCTCTAACTTGAGAACTCTTGAATTTAGGGCTAAGTGGGCATGACTTTCTGTGAGAAAGCTTTCTGTGCTGTGGTTCCTAATCAGTTCTCATTATTTGGAGCTCCTGCCTCTGACAAGGAAGCAGCAGAAAAACAGGGGATGACCGTGATCTTGGGGTCGAGGACCCCCCCTCTGGGGCCACCCCAGCTGCTGTCTGGGTCTGTGTGTGATGCCCTCCTGCTGCCCATCACCATTAATGATGCCCCATCACCCTAGTCACAGGGCCATGTGCCTGTCCTCCTGATGGTCTTACAGAAAGCTGAAAGGAAGGTCCATTGGGCCAACAGGGTCTGTTCAGGTCCCAAATCTAGTCAGTTTCTGACCCTGGACACCTTCAGCATGGGATGTGATTGGATGGCTTTGTAGGTATGGTCCTCGTCATGGTTGGCCTCAGTTTCCGAGAGTCACTTAATTGTGTGTGGTCCATGATGTGCCCTTGGTGGCTAATGGCTTTGACCACACAATGTAAGAGGTGGAGGTGAAGTGGAAGGAGGGGCTGCTCATCCCAGAGGAGGGAACTTGGCTGCCCACTAACCAGGGGCTGGGTCAGTGGGTCACCAGTCACGGCTGGTGAATTGAGGACCAAACTGCTTGCTGACAGACCTGAACGCTGGGTGGTGGTTCGTAGACCTGCCGTGTGTGCAGAGACAAGGTGATGAACGCGTCTCTGGGCATGGAGGCAGCTCCTCTGGCTTGTTCAGCCACGCTGCCCTGTGAAGGCAGCTCTGCTCTCCTAGCTCTACCCAACAGGTTAGGGAAAGAGGGCGTGACTCATGAAGAAGGTAGTTTGAATAACTGTGACTTGGTTGGCTGTACCCCCAGAAAATATTCTGCAGATGGCATGTGGCTCAATGGATCAGGTGGTCATTAGTGAAGGGTGCCAGGCACAAGGCATTGGTGAGGACCCGCTTGGATGGGGCACAAACCTTGTCCTCAGGGAACACACCTTCCTTCTGACTGGGGGAATGAGGCTGAGATGTATAAAGGCTGATGAGGAATTGGAATTAGGAATGGCAGTGAGGGTGAAAGCATAGGAAGGCACTGAAGGAGTCGTTCCAGCCTGGGAGTGCCTGGGGCTCGGGGTTTGTGTGCCTTGTAGATGGGTGCAGGTCTTGGGTCTGTGCCTAAGCCCAGCAGTCTGCCAGCCCAGGCTGGCTGAGCAGGACCCAGCAGGGTCTCCTCCTGGGCCAGGGCAGTCGTGAGCTCTGCTGCCGCAGTCACTGTGGCCCCTTCCCAACTCCAGCCCAGTCTAGTGAGCATACCTTCCCCTTAGGTTTTGTGAAAGGAGGGCCCAATGACCAGGAGCTGGTGGGAAGATGAGTCTGCTGGCAGCCCAGGAGGAAGGAGAAGGGAAGGAGTGAGGGAGGGGTCTGTGAGGGGGTCACTAAAGGCAGAGAAACCAGGGTGGATTGGAAGGCTTAGGCCGAGGTGAGGCCAGGGTCTGGCCCTCGAAGAGGGATGGTGACGCAGCTTGCATGCTCAACCTTGGCCAGGGCAGGGACTGACCCGATCGGGTGGATCTCTATTTACCCGGTTGTGTGATAGACACGGAATCCCATTTCAGGGGCTGAGAGATAGGATGGTGTACTTGACAGCCCTCCCCAGACCCTGTCACAGACATGGCATCTGGAAAACCCCAGTTACTTTCTGTGCCTGCTGAGTCTGGGGGCTGCCCCTAGATGCAGGAGCCTGCCAGCTTGCTGGGGGCAGCCTCTGGCTGTGCACTTCAGGCTAGGACTGGGGGAGCAGAGGGGGGACCTTTCACCCTCCTTGTTTCCACCCTCCTTGTTTCCATTACTTGGATTCAGCAGAGCTGCCCTTAGCTGGCTTGGGGGGCTTTTAGCTGGCTTCTTGGTCGGGACTGACAGTGTCCCCTCTTGACAGATTGCTAGCACATCTCTGGTGCCCAGGAGCCACCCCAAGGATTGACCAATCACCTTTGCCTTTGCCTGCCCTCCTCCCCCAGGCCCCACCTCTTGCCCACCTTTATGCCTGAGGGAGGTGCCATTTCCAGGGAGGAGGGAATGGATGAAGGGCCCATGGAGCCCTTGGTAGGCTGCACTAGGAAGCCTGCTCGTGACTAGGGCTTGGGAGCAGGTAGAGGAGCCAAGCCTGGGGTCCAGAATGGCCCAGGGGGAGGGCTCCGGGTAGAGGGAGCTGGGGCATTGTGGCCAAGGAGAGCTCAGTCCTGTCTGGGGGTGGGGGGATTGTCACACAGAGCAGGAGGGCCCTGGTTCAGCACTGCTTTAAACATGAAATCCTACCCCAAGGTCAGTGAGGAGTGAGCCCAGGTTCAAGGCAGGCTGGATGGCCACTGCTAATGGTCTAGTGCCCCCTGGTGGCAGGGCCCGGCCCCACCCAGCAATGGGATCTTCGGTCTCCAGTCCCGATGTTTTAGGAACCAGCAGTGGGAGGGAGAGGGAAGAAATGCTTGGTAACTGGGGGAAATGTTAAGAAATCAATTTAAACCTAAAGGCATTTGTGGTTAGCCGTGTTAGTCTTGTCTCAGGATCCCAGCCTTGGAACTGTCCTCCCCTAGGACATCTTCAGGGAGGTTCATTGACGAACCTCCCCAGCCTTGGGGTGGTGGAAGGCGAGTTGGTGTCGCAGGGTCCTGGACACACAATCCACGTCTTCAGACCTGCTCTCCACACAGGGCATCCTCCGTCCCTTCCCTGCCCTCCCAGCTTTCCTCCCCAGACATGCTGCACAGTTCAGGTGTAATGTTGGCCTGAAGCCACCTCAGGGCACCAGCATCACATGGTCAGACCTCAGGTCAGTAAGTGCAGCCCTTGGACTTCAGGCCTGGTGCTAATGTTTTGTCCTTGGACAAGCCTCCCCCAGTCACTCCTCCTCTTAGGCCTCAGTTTCCCCCCCCCTGTAAAATGAGTGCCATGATCTAGCTGGCAGCTCTAGCTCTGGGCTCCTGAGAGCTCTGGGCCTGTGTAGCGTCTTCCTGGCAGCCTTCACTTAGCCCAGACGCTGCCTGGTCTGTGAAACATTTTTAACGTCCTCCAAATGACAGACATTCTTATTTTTCTAGCCTTCGCAAACACATTTTATTTAGGAGATGAATGCGCCTGATTCCTAAGACACTCTCAGAATCTTTGCCTTTGAGTAGGAAGATCTAAGGTTGCTTCCAAGACAGCTGTGCATCCTTAGGCTGGAATGTGCTGAAGTGAGCACTGAGGGAGTGTGCCCTGGTTTTTGCAGCTTCCCTTGGGGATGCCCTGGGGAAGGAAGGTCCAAAAGGCGCTGGGGTTTGTACAAGAAGACTGATTTATCCTTCCTGCAGCCTAGAAGTGCACCCCAGCTGGGGGTGGAACCAAGGCTGGAAGATAAATGCTGGTGTTCTGGGCTTAGGGTAAGCTGGAGCCTCTCCCTGGAGTGCTGTCCTCCCCTATGCACACTGTGAAATGACTGAAAGTGTGTGCGTGTACACACACACACACACACACACACACACACACACACACACACGACTACTGAAAGGTCAGGAGACTCACTAAGAGTCAGAGGTGAGACTGGAACCCTGGTCCTTCTGGCTCCCCAGCCTCTGTGTCAGGCTGCCTCTAAAATGATTGATGTTCAGCTTAACACACATTTTGGGGCTTTAAATTGTCTATTCTGAACTTACCCCCCCCCCGAAATACCTGAGTGCACATACAAAGTAGACAGAAAAAAGCCTGAGATGTGAGCCCATGAAAATTATGTCCAATTTGCTTTTAAGCATTTTTATTCTGCCTCCAGCCGGTCATTCCCCAGCTGCCCTGTGTGTCCTGCCCTCTGAACTTCCTCTTCCATTCTCTGCATTTTTAAAAGTTGTTTCAGTGATCCTTACATGTTTTGTTTTGTTTTGTTTTTGCAACACTAAAAACCATCCATTTCTTATGACTTAATACCCATTATATTAATCAAACAAGGCACATTTATCAAGTGCCTCCTATAGGCCAGGCACCGTGCTAAACAATAGGTTACAAAGAAAGACAAAAGACATAATGTGTTTGTCTTTTATCATCCATTAGATGGGCCCCCAAGTTTCCAGTCTTTTACTAAAAAAAATGAGCTGCTCCCAATGTGTGTGTGTGTATGTGTGTGTGTGTGTGTGTGTGTGTGTGTGTGTGTGTGTCTTTCCCATTGTTCTTGATCTCTTTGGGCAACATAGGCCTCTAATAACAGTCTTGCTAGGTCAAAGGTTCAGTGGCTTTTGGGCATAGTTACAAAGATGCTTTCCAAAATGGCTAAACCAATTCACAGCTCCACCAACTATGTACCAGTATACTTGTTTTTCAACAGCCCCTCCAGCAAATGCCATTTTTCTTTTTTTGTCAACTCTGCTAATCTGATAAGTATGAAATGGAGCCTTAGAGTTATTTTAATTTGCATCTCTCTCGTTAATGGTGATTTGGAGCATCTTTCCATATAGCTATTGATTCCTTGGACTTCTTCCTTTGACAACTACCTACCGGTTCATACTCTTTGACTCTTGATTCATTGGGGGAATGGCTGTCATTCTTGTATAGGGAGTCCTAAAAATCTCAGGACAGTTTTAAGCTTTAAACTGCATAAAGACTTTTGGGACAGTCTGTCTTCAGTTCTGTTCCTTGTATGCCTTGAATACCAGACCGAGAGAAGCTTTCTGCAAAGAGTTAACTGTTTAATTTCTAATTTTGCAGTATTGGTTTTATTGTACAAAGTCAGTTCAATTTTATATAATCTAAATTATCCATAATAGCGTCTGTGATCTTCTTCTTCTCTTATATTTGGTTGTGAACTTTTCCCATGTTCACTGTGGCAGGAAGCATTTTCTCTCCTGCTCTTTTTTTTCTTCTGATGTGACCTTTTTCTATCTAGGTCATGTGTCCCATGGAAGCCTAGTGTGACATATGGTGCGCAGCTTGGTCTTTACCAACTTTCTGCTGGGCTCTTTCCCAGCAGTTTTGTGGAATAGTGAGTCCTAGTAGCAGAAGTACTGACCAATATTAAATAAGCTCGATTACTCCTTTTTTCATATAGTTTTGAGATCTGGTACGCTAGATAGACTTTCTTGCCATTTCCCCCCATTACTTCCCTTGAGAACCTTGAGATTTTGTTTCTGAAGAGGTTTTCTTGTTTTTCCCCCTAACTCTACAGTAATCCATTGGTTGGCATGGCACTGAAGAAATAAAATAATGTGGGTGTATTGTCGTTTTATTATATTGCCGCAGACCAACCATGTGCCATTAATATCACTCCACTTACTTAGGTCTACTTTATTTTTGAGAATGTTTTATAGTCAGACTCAGATTTCCTGTTTTTGTCTCAATTGGTGGATTTCTAAGTACTTATATACGTTCCTTACTTGTTCTGAATGGAGTTTCTTGTTCCACCTCTTCCTGTTGGGATTTGCTGGTAATATCTAGAAAGTCTGGTGGTTTGTTTGGAATTATTTTATGTTCTTTTACTTCGCTGAAGTTGTTGCTTTGGGAAGTATTTTATTGGGTAGCTAGGTGGTGCAGTGGATAGAACGTGGGTCTGGAGTCAGAAAGACCTGAATTCAAATATGACCTCAACTAGCTGTGTGTCACCCTGGGCAAGTCACTTACTCCTGTTTGTCTCAGTTTCCTCATCTGTAAAATGAGCTGGAGCAAACCACTTTAGTCTCTCTACCAGGTAAACCCCAAATGGGGTGACAAAGAGTTGGACACAATTGAAATGAATATTTTATTTGGCTCTGTAGGGTTTAAGACCATGAGATCACCTACAGCACGGAATACTTGTATTTCCTCTTTGCCTCTGTTTATTCCTGAAGTTTATTGTTCTCATTAGTGTAGTTGCTAATCAATAGGAGTGTTAATGAATGTCCTTGCTTTAATAGAAGCCCTCTGGTTTATAGCTCTTGGGTTTAGTTAGGTAATCCTTCACCCGTATTTCATGTATTCCATGGAAGCCTCTGCTGGTTAGTATTTTTTTTAATAGCAGAAGTGGGTTTTGCATGTTGTCCAAAGCTTTTTTCACTTGTGTTTCTGTTACATTACCCCTCCATTCCTTCCATGAGGTAAAGTATTTTGAAAGAATCACGTGACTGATTGAATTATTAATATGATCCTTTATGCTCATAGTTTTCCTAACACTGAGCCGACTTTGCATTCCTGGTGTCAATAAGTCCCACTGGGGAAATGAAGATGAAAAGGAAGCAATTCTTTGTGGAAGGGAAGGTGGGGGGGTGGGAGAGAGGAAATTAGGTGTACGAAGGGAAAGGCTTTGTGTTGAAAAATGCTAGGGATCCTAACAGTAGAACAGTCTAGATGGCTTCCAGGCTGGATGCTTGGGGAGTGGAGCCGTGAAGAAGATTCTGATCCATTTGACTGGCTTGCATTCGAGCAATCCCTGGAGAGATCTTGTGCATGAAATGCTCCTGGCACAGTCTGTCTGCCTCTTAGCTCTTTATGGGGACTTGTACGGAGGTGTCTAATAAATGCGCTCTGAGTTGAATTCCATTGACTCCTCCCAGTGTTTGAATTTGGACCACAGCATCTTGAAGGCTATGTGTAGTTTCTCTTCAGGAGGCACGTTGGGGATGCTTACACTGGGTAGTGAAGGGAGGGGTTAAAATGGAATGTCATTAAGCCTGTCTCCTTGAAGATGCTTCCCTTGGTGTCATTGAATCTGTGATGATATGATAAAAGATGAATATAGGATGAAGCGTCCTATGGAACCCGAGTGTGTGAGTGTGAATTAGACACAATTCCTCGTTCTGCTAAGACTCCTTGGCATACAGGGATGGAGCCGCGTGTGGTGCCTCCAGGCTGCAGCGGGAGGGTGCCCTGGCTCAGGCTGGGGGTGGGGGTCTTTCCCATGCAGAAGCTGCCAGCCATGTTGCCTTGGCTCGGAAGCTACTGTGCGTGCTGCTCCGTGCGCCTCTGTCCAGCGGCTCCCCCAGCCCTCCAGCCGCTGCCCTCCGGAGGCGCCGGGCTCAGTATCCCCAGCAGCATCCCCATCCCATGCTGTCTCCTGCTCCCGCCACCTCGGAGCAGGCAGACAGCTGTGCCCCCACCCCGCCTCCTAATTCACTCGGAGCCAGCGGAGCCAGCAGCGCCAGCGAGCGGAGTGAGGGAACATGGCTGCAGCGCGTGGGGCTTGAGCCGGCTCCGATCTTTTAAATGAGCGGCCCCGGAGGCTTCCGCAGCTGCACAGAGACTGAGGCTTCTTCGAGGGGCTTCATCAACTCCACCCTGAACGCTCCGGCCGAGGCGCAGAGACCCTACGACCTTACCTTGCTGACCTTGCTGCTGGTGGGCTCCTACAGCCTTTGTCTGGCGCCTTTGTTAGCCGCCTTCGCGGGGAGAAGAAGTAGGTGGCTGCCTCGCCTTCACTTTCCCTTCGCCTTGTGCTGGCCAGAGGGGGTCTGCATGCTGGGGCTGTTCGAAGGGTCCTGGGTAGAGCCGGGGGCACCCTCCGGGGGAGGTGAAGCCGGCCCCGCGGGCTTCTGGAGGGATGGGGTCCTGTGAAGTTCGAAAGGGTCATCATGGTATGGGCAGGGCCCCTTGGCAAGGAGGTCTCTAGGGTCTGGGTCACGAATTCCGTAGAATTCAACCTGGGGCTGCCCCACAAAAGGGATGTCCGGCGGGCTTTAAATCCTAAGAGAGAGTAAATAAGTTCTGTGTGTAATTATGTGGGGAGAGAGAAAAGGGCTTAGCATTAGAATACCGTTAGAAATGTGTGCTGTGTGTGTGTAGGTGAGTGTGTGAGTGTGACAGAGAGACAGAGACTCCCCGGGCAATACGACTTTTCATGCCTGGGATGATGAATGATGAGATTGGGCCATTTCTGCCCCCTCCAATGAAGCATGGACTGATGGACAATCCTGTTTCCGAAAGCTCTGAGCAGAGAAGAGGCGAGTGGGAGGGGGGGGGCTTTCTTGCAGACTCAGCTCATTCCTTTGTTGTGAGGGCCCTTTAGCTGCACCCTTCAGGACTGAGTCAGGGAGAGCTAGCCAGCTGGCTGGTGTAGGGCAGCAGGAATTGAGAGCCTGGGTGCCCCAAGGAGATGCCCAGGAGCCCTGGGGAGCTAGAGGGGGCGTGGGCAGGGCCAGGCAGTGACAGGAGCCCCTCTGCCTCACCTGTGGCAGGTGCTTGGGGTGCCTGGATGTCAGTGGGGCATTTTCCCTGTTTTAGCACTGGATGCCACTGGGTGTCTATGCCTGGGTGTGTAATGGTCAGATACAAGGGTAAACAAACCAGTGAGCCTGTCTACAAACAGAAGAGATGGACAGAAGGCTGGCTTTGCAGCGGCCCCTGGAGGGGTGTTAGGGAGGTTGTGTGTGTATGAGTATGTGTGTGTATGGGTGTACATATAAGGGTGTGTGTGTGTGTGATGGATAGATATGTATGTGTGAGTGATGGGGGCGTGTGTGTGTAAACAGACTGTCAGATTTTCTCCACATTTCTCCAGTCTGTGGTGACTTTTGGAGAATGGGGCACTCGTGGCCTTCTCTTTGGGCTCAGACTGTCCTTTGTTGCACAACAAGGAATCCATCTGCTTGCAGATTCTTGGCTCTTAAATAAAATGCTTTTAATTTAATCCAAAACAATGTGCTGCTGGGTTGTCTGGGGTCACAGTTACAGTCACAGTGTAGGAAAGGGATTTGGAGTATTCAGAAGATCGTTAGGAGCACTAGTACTAGCCCGAGTGTGATTTTAAGGTTTACAAACCACTTTACTTAACAGTGTGCTGGCTTGATACTTCCAGCCACCTGTGAGGAAGGTGTTGGAGGCACTGTTGCCCCCATTTTACAGGTGGGAAAACTGAGGCTCGGGGTGCTTCAGAGGCTGAAAGTCATGGTCAGGAAGCGTGGCACTGCCGGTGCCTTGGTGAGCCCCCAGCCTCTTGGACAGCATCCTTGGCAGGGCTCCTTGGCCCTCAGCAGGCACAGCAGCTTGTCTCTGGGAGTTGATTCTCCCATTTCTTCTTGTCTGATTCTTTTTTGTAAGGTGCACTCAGCATCTGAGGCTGGATTTGAACTTGGGCCTTCCTGTCTGCAGGCTCAGCACTCTGGCCACTGCCCCTCCCAGCTGCCTTGAAGGAAAATGCCAGCTCTGAATGTAGGAGGGACCTCGAAGTGCATGGGCAAGCCCAGGTTTTCTAGCCCAGGAAGCTAAGGGAGGTGAAGAGGTTGCCTGGATAGTCTGGGTGTTAAAGGTGGGATTTGAAAGCAGGTCCTTGGCCTGCAGAAGCAGGGCAGTTCTCTCCTCCTGTCTCTTCTCTGTGATTGGGCCTTAGGTCTGTCCCTGGTTCCTGAGGGGAGCCTTCCGCCGGTCTGCCCTGCTCACCTGGCTGCCCTTGGCTCTGAGCTCTGGCCTGCTGCTCCTCTCACTGCTTTGGCCCTGTATCTGCTTCCTTCCTTTTCCTCAATTTGTCACTCGAAGCTCAGGGGCCACCCTTTTCTGTAAAGGATTTGGGTCCTAAGCAAAACTAGGGGAACCTGACCCCCTCCCCAAAAGGGAACTGGGCCTTTCTCACACCCTGGCTCTTTGGCCCCCCATTCCTAGGGGATATTTTTATAAAACTGAGGGACGGCTTAGGATAGCGTCTCCTCTTCAGGGGATGAAGAGGGTCCTTCTGGGTGCCTGCTCAGTGCCAGAGGCAAGGATTTATTTCCTCCCTCACAAAAGCTGGGCTTGTAGGACAAAACACTCCTAAGTGCTCCTGGGCAGATACTTAAACCAGGGATCACTTGGTGGGGTTGCTGAATGGGTGGGAGTACCACTCCCCCATGCCCTCTGGGTAGTCACAAGGCCAGAGCTCCTGGAAGGCCTCATTGGGGCTCAGGTACCAACCCCTCAGCTTTACATGTCTCCTAGTGGTCTCCCCCAAGCACAACCTGGGGCTTGAGGCCTGGCTCAGGGTTACCTAGGTAAGCCCATGTTTTTGTTGACTGAGTACCAGTGTAGCTATGGTAGCTGCTGGGCTACGGGAGAGGGGGGTGGGAGAAATCCCCTCCTCACCCCCTTGCCAGAGGTCTGAGGGAGAGCCAGCCCCGACTGGGTCCCACAGCAGAGGCCGCCTTGAAAGAACCACAGAATGGGTGGCTGCGGCCCCAGTCATGGGGGTGTTCTAGCACACTCAGACAAGGCGCGGTTCTGCCCACAGGGGCTGCCTTCTTGTTGGGGGGAGAAGATGGGAGCAGACAGTCACATGTCCAGAGGAATGAGATCCCTGTACAAGACATCTGCCAACAGCGGGCTCTGAATTCAGAGGACGACGAGAATGGACTTTGGGAGATGGCCTTGAATGACTTCATTGGGTGTAGGTGATGGTTTGAGGGGAATCTAGGCATTGTGGATGAGTGGGTCAAAGACACGTTCGTCCCCTGGCCCTGACACAACGAATGGGGTTCGCCGACTGTAGGACCCTCTTTCTGAGTAATAACCTCCGTGGGCTGCGCTCCTCACCAGCATTTCCCGCGTAGATATAGCCCACTCACCAAGGCCTACCTGGTACAGCATTGCATTTATTGGTTGAAGCAATCATGAGTGCCTACTGTGTGCCAGAGACAGGCACTGAATTTGCTTCCTGTCTTTTTCAAAAAGTTTCCTCTGCTCTCCAATCCTCTACAAGCATCCAGGGCGGTAGGAAGATGTTAGCTATGGGACCAGTTTTATTTAACCTGGCATAAAACCCAGAATGGTCCTAGGCCTGAGCCCCTGCAGCAAAGGGGCCACCAAACAGGCCTCCCTCACAGTGGTCTCACCTTCCTTCTAGACTCCAGACCCTGTGTAGCAGGAGGATGCCAGAGACCATGTTTCTTCTCAGACCATGTTTCTAGACTAGGGCTTCTCGCTTCAGGCTCTGCAGATGGCGTTGCTTGTGGCCACGAGGTGGCGCTGTGGATGGGGGCGAACTTAGAGTGGAGAAGTTCAAATCCAGCCTTAGACGCTGACTGGTTGTGTGACCCTGGGCAAGTCACTTAACCTCTGCTGGCCTCAGTTTTCTCATCTGTAATATGGGGGGGAATAGCATGGAGGTAGCTCCCACCTCCAGGGTGCTCATGAGGCTCAAGTGAGATGGTATTTGCAAAGTGCTTGGCTCGCCTTGTAGCTCCTGATTAATTAGAATCACCACCCTGTTGCTACCCGGGGTTGGTCTGAGCGGGCCTGGCCATCCTCCTGCCTTCCCTCTCACATGGGGAGTTCTGGGCTCCTCTGCAGAGGTCTCAAGGCAGCGGGGTCCCTCTCCTTGCTCATGCGCCCCATTGGACGTCCAGGAGACCATTGAGTGGAGGTCTCCTCTCAGCTTGCCTGGGCCCCCCCATCCTCCGCAGGACCCAGAGCGGGGCCTCCTGACTCGCTGGGACTCTCAATGCCAGGCTCGGGTTGGAGAGCGCGTCCTACTTTCTGAGGCTTCTCTGTGTGAGTCAGTGCCCTTGGGCAGCCTCAGCTGCCAGGGATAGGGGTCATTTACATTTAGTGTCTGCAGGGAGGTGGGGCGGAAAATGCCTCCATCTGCGGCAGCAGGAAAGGTCCTTGGAACCCCTGCTTCCACCCTGAGAAATGTGCCCATTTCTTTTCTTTTCTCTTACTTTTAAATTTTTGCTTTGATTTTTTTATCTGCCCCCCATTAGACCAAATGAGATAAAAGGTTTGCTTGAACCCTGTGGCAGGGGCCCCTTGTGGCTGTATAATGCTCTCCGTAACACCTGTGATTTGCTGATGGTTAACCAGAAGGCGGGGAGCCCTTGGAGTGAGCCAGGACCCCCCCTACCCCCTGGCCTTGCCTGAGTCACGTCCCCTTCATCACACTGCTCAGGGGGAACTGGAAGGACCCTGGAATCATGTGTAGCCCGTGCGTGAATTCACAAACATATGTGTACATGTATATGTGTGTGCTTGTGTATAGACACATACATGTATATATGCACATATGTGTGTTGAAGCGGGCCTCTCACTCCCTCGGGCCCCCTGCCCTCTACTTACCCATCTTCAGGGTCTTTGGTCGTCACCAGCCCCGAATCGGGGAATAACCAGACAGAACGCCCGAGGTTAATCAGAGGTTGTTTATTCGTCCACTGCTACATCGCAACGACAACTCTCTCTCACTTCCGTGTGAGC
>CM053583.1:205437511-205454308 GCA_028627135.1 Pseudochirops cupreus
AAGCAATCACAACTACATATAACACATATCACCTTATATGGATTAGCCACTCACTATTACAATCTCAAACCATCACCTTATATGGATTATTCAGCACATTACAAGCAGGCTCTGAGCAACACCCATCCCCCCGCCTCCAACAGTGTGTCTCCTTTCCCTCTTCCATGGCACACAGCATCTCCCCTTGGTTTGATGCTGAGGGTGCTGGAGCCATCAGGGCATTGAGAACAGAGCTGAGCTTGAGGCCGGGAGGGTCAGCCTCATCTCCCCTGGGTCACGTGCTGCCTGGGTGACCCCAGGCAGGTACTGTGCCCTCTCAGGGCCATGGCCGCTTACTAAGCCTTGGCACCCATGGGAGGAGAGACGAAGGCTCCCCTCTTTGGGGAGCTCTCTCTGAGGTCCAGCCCCCAAGCTTCTCCCTATGAACAAGTGAAGGGAAGGCTGGGGACAGAGGGTGAAGGGTCTGGTTTTCTGGGCTTCCTCCTCTTCTGAGAAGTCTCCAGGCTTTCTCTGCCCCTGCCCCCACAGCAATGTTCTCAGAAGGAGACTTTCCCTGATGGTAGAGGGTTGCCCATCAGTGGGACACCACGTGGGGCATGGGGGGGGGGTCCTAGGGAAGACGGCCAGGCCCTGGGCCTTTGGGAAAGGGCCGAGGGAAGAGTCCTCATCCCCTACTGGGCCTCAGAGCTGGAGGGGACCCTGGAGACCGGTCATCTGTGTAAGGCCATTCTCATTTTACAGGCAGGGAAACTGAGCCCGGGAATGCCATTTAGTCAAGGTCATATAGGTAGCAAGCAGCAGCAGCAAGGATTTGAATGTAGTCTTCTCCCAGCAGCCTCGAGGCAAGAGCCGATGTTGCTGCCAGGGTCAGCTTAGGCCAGAGGTGAATGTGGTGAGACTGCGGTCCCGTGAGGATCAGGGCTCTGCGGGAAGATGCTCAGCCTCCCAGAGGTGTCCCCTACTCCCTGTGCTGACTGTCCTGACCTGCCCCTCCCCCAGCCAGGGCCCCTGTGTTCCAAGAGGTGCCCCCCACTCCCTGTGCTGATTGTCCTGACCTGCCGCTTCCCCAGCCAGGGCCCCTGTGCTCCCAGAGGTGCTCCCCACTCCCTGTGCTGACCGTCCTGATCTGCCCCTTCCCCAGCCAGGGCCCCTGTGCTCCCAGAGGTGCCCCTGGCTCCCAGAGGTGCCCCCCACTCCCTGTGCTGACCGTCCTGACCTGCCCCTCCCTCAGCCAGGGCCCTCGCACTCACAGGCTGATGGGGGAAGACGAGCTGGCCCCCCCAGAGGCGGCTCCAGGGTGGCCTTCAGAGTGAGCGGCCAAAGGCTGGAGGCAGAGGACCTGCTGAGAATCCAGTGGGTCTGCGCCCCATTTCCCAAGTGTTTTGAGGTCTGCCAGATACCTCTGTGTAGGTAGATGCTGTCAGTGGTGGGGAGGCAGCTGGCGGTGCAGTGCTGAGAGCACTGGCGTCAGGAAGATCTGAGTTCAAATGCAGCCTCAGACAAGCTAGATGACCCTGGGCAATTCATTTGACTTCTCAGCCTCAGTTTCCATAGCCGTAAGGGGAGGATAAGAGCAGCACCTGCCTCCCAGGGTTGTCAGGACCAAATAAAACAGCCCTTGATGTGCTTTGCATGCCTTCTCCTGTGTGGCACCGTCACTAGCACCCATTGCTTCTCCCTGGCTCGTCTCATCAGAGCTGTTCCCTATTTTGGTCCGTCTTCAGCCTGGGGACCGCTGTCTGGACACCAGGTATTTTTGGACTCTCCTTGCTGCAGAGACGCCTCAAAGCATCTCCCCTCCTTAGCTGGGAAGGGCTCCCCGACCTTGCCAGCTCTCGGGCCATGCCGCAGGGCATGTCTTGTCTGTCCTGAAGGTGAAGGACGGTGGCAGGTGCCCCAGGATCCTGGGGCTGGGCCTGGCTGGGAAGGCAGTGGAGGAGGTGCCATTTGTAGCTACTGAGTGGGCAGCCCTGCTGTTTGGCTGTCAGCTAAGGGGGAGCCTGGTGGTACCCCTGCCATCCTCCTGGTCATGCTCTCCCCGCAGACTCACACTCAGGCCGCCAGCTGTCCCTGGAAAGCCCCTGTTCTGGCTGTGCTGGGCTGCTGTATCTCATACAAATTCTGCAAGTATGCAGCTGACCGGTTTTTCTTGGTTTTTCCAGGTGCATCAAGGAAAAGTGTGTCCCCCAGCCTGGTTGCCGTTCTTAGCACAGGTGAGTGGCCACTTTTATGCTTTGAATTACAGGGATTGTTTGGGAGGAGAAATGGGAATCTGTGCTTCCTTCTGTCCTGAGGGTGGAGCAGATCTGGGGTTGCCCGCCCACAGGACTTCCCAAGGCCTCTCAGGCATCTTCTTCTGGCCTCTTACTGGCCTGGCCTTCCCATCGGCCTCCACACCCGCGATAGAGATGGGGCCCAGGGCCAGCAGGCCCCTCTCCTGTTGGAGAAGCCTCGGTGGCCACTAGGACGGGATACAGCCTCCTCCCCATGCATCGCTTTCTCCAGATGGCTCGTCTGTGTCCCAGCTCCAGTTACTGTGGTCTGGGAAGACTGATCTGCTTGCTCTTTGTTCCCTGTATGATACTTGCCATCTCCCATCTCCTGTACTTTGCACAGGCTGTGCCTCATGCCAGGCAGACGTTCCCTCCTTGCCTTGACCTCTCAGAATCCCCTTTCCTTCAGAGCATAATCCAGGTGCCACCTTGTGTATTTTGACCCATTCAGTTATTTTGGCCCCCCCTTCCCCCATTGTATTGACTTACCATGTAAGTTTACTGGCATCTCCCCAGCAGGATGTAAGCTCCCTGAGGGCAGACTCTGGGACATGGGGTGCTAGCGTTTTACATCTGTTAAATTGAGTTGACATGGGTGGGAGGGGCTCCCTTCCAGAGTCTGTCTGAAGTCATGGTTGGGAGATTCTAATTGATCACCCAGTGGCCTGGCCCAAAAGTGCTTTGCCCATGAGCTAGGTGATAGACTGGTAGGCCTGGGGGAGGACCTTCCACTAAGGTTTGCATCTTTGTACATTTGAAAGGGAAGGGAATGCACATTTATAGAGCACCTACTTTGCCTGGTGTTCTAGGGAGAGAGATACAAGGAACCATGGTTACGTTCCAGTGGGGGGATAGGACTCAGTGGCAGAAATGGGGCTGTGGTGGAGGGTGGTCAGTGAATGTGCCGGGGTTCAGATGTGGTTGGGAAGTGCCAGGGCTGTTCTGGACAAGATACAAGGAGAAAGGGGATGAGGGCCCAAGGCAGGTGGCAAGGTTTGAGAATGGTCAGAAAGTGTCTGATAGGTGGAGGTTATTGTAGTGGGGAGTGAGGAGGGAGATATGCCCTTGAAACTGTGACTGGGGACTCGATTTGTGTGTGGGAAGGCTGGGCAGGTGTGCACCCACTGCCAAGAGGGCAGCCCCTCCTCAGTGCCCGAGAGGTGTGGGCCAGGGCATCTTTGTGACTCTGGGTAGCCCAGTCCTCAAGGGCCACTATTAAGGAGAACAGTCACTTTTGCTTGACTTGCAGAGAAATTAAAATTCTTAGGAACTGTATTCTAGTATCTCTTTTTAAAGAAAGTTTATTTTTTAAAAGTTTAGATAAAAATTTTAGAAATAAAATGAAACTTTAAATTTTACACTGATGTATTTGTAAAAATCAGTGATTTTCAGAAATTCCTCCTCCCCCTTCACTTCTCCCCCCCCCCTTCCTCCTCACAATGAGCCCTCCCCTTGTAACCAAGAAAACCAGCTAACGAAAAGCAGCCAGCCCAGCAGCCCATTGGACTGGGATGCAGCATCCTCCCCAAGCGCTTCTCTTTTTCTGGCTTTTCAAGCAAACGAAGGGAGGCTTTGTAAATGTTTCCATGAAGAGGGATTACTTTAGCAGAGCCATAGCTGTAAAATCACTCTCCTGGCCCCCAAGGGAGCTTCAGTGGGCACCCCAGGGGGCATTTGCTGCTTCTCTCCCAGGATTCTCAAAGTGACTCTGAATGGTTGGGAGTGGTTTTCTCACACTACTGCTCATGAGCCCCCATCAGTGAGTTCCCCACTGATTGACAACCGGACATAAGTCGTTTTTAGGAAGGGGTATTTACTGAGATGGCATGGGAAAAGAAATGCACCCATTTCCCAGACCAGGGGGTAGGGAGGTAGGGAAATGTGCTTCCCTGGTCCCTGGGGAAAATGGGCTTCAGCTTAGAGAGTGCATGTGATAAAGTGAGGAACCCCTCTTCCCCTCTTGTGCATTTCCTCGGGCTCCCCTGGGTTGTCTGTTGGTAGTTGTCTGTGGCTGAGGACCTTGTCCAGTCCTGAAGCTGCCTTCCCTTGGTGTGCCTGCTTTGACCCTGGTGCATCCCTAAGGCACAGACACGCCCTCAGCCACTGCTGCTATGGAACCACTGGTGCCAATCAGAGGTCCCACTCTTCCACTCTGCCCACAGATGTTTTCTGGTCAGTAGGTGGAAGGGGAATGTGGCACCCTTCTGGCCTCACCACTTCCATCCCCCTGCCCTTTCAGGGACAAGGGGTCTGTCTTTTCAAGGCAAGCTTAACTCCCTTTCTCCTATGGCATCTGAGCCCAGGGCTGTGGCAAATTCTTTCAGTCAATTTTGATCCATTTCCTCATCTGATTTTACCTAATAACTCAAATAACTCCTTCCAGATTGACTAAGACGTGTTCACTCTTAGCTTATGCCTTTGACTGATTCACTAGGGAGGTCTGGGCCTTGTTCACACTTGTTCACACCTGTCATTGGTCATTCTCTAACTCGCAAGGTGTCCTCATCTAATAAAGAAATCGGGACTTGGAGCATCTTATTAATTACATTAATCAGCTCTGGGGCTGTGCTCTTAATGAGGGGATGGATGGATGCTCGCTCTTAGGCCATGTTCCACTGATCCCCTTTCTGCTTACGATGGGTCCTCCTCCTCACATCTGGAGAAAGTGCATGAACTGCCTTTGGATTGTTCCCTTTTGGGCTGAATTTCCCCAAAGCTGTCCTTCAGCTAAGTAGAATCCGTCCCTGTGTGCCAAGGACAGACAGCGTGGGGTGTGGCAAGGACAGGTATTTTGGGCCTCTGACATCTGAGCTCGGGGCCAGCACTGACTAAATAAAGCCAGTGTCACTGTTGGCTGGCACCCTCCAGGAGACCTGCCTCCCAGGGATACTGTTTGGAAGATGTGGGGTGTCAGAAGCCAGGTGCAGCCCCTCGGAGCCTCAGGCAGGGGGGCACGGGCTGGCTGACTGGCTGACTTCTCCAGCAGACTGGTGGGCTGCTAGGACTTCCGTGACCAAGTGGAAGGATGCAAGGTACCAAGCATCATTCAGCCTTGGTGGGGGGTCAGCAGCTGGTGCTTCCTGTGGCCCGAGTCCATTTCAGTGAGTAAGCTGGGGGAAGGGCCGAGCTCCCACTGCCCATAGACAGGAGTTTTGTTTTCCAGATGGCTGGTCGAGTCCCCTTATTAGCATAGGCTGTTTATATCCTACAGGGTCATCTTAGATCAGCTTTTACTTAAGAGAACCCAGCCTCTCTCTGGGCCTCAGTTTCCTACTTTGGAAAATGGCAAAGGAACAGGGGATTAGGTGGAGGTCCTAGGATGGGGACTTTTGATGTGGAAGGACCACCCCCCAGGTCATTGAGTACAGTTCTGCAGGTGAGGAAAACTATGCTCAGGGAAGCTATGGGATTTGCCCTAGCTGACACAGGTATTACCCAAGTAGAGTGGGATTCGAACTCGGGTCTCTGACTCTTAAGCTAGATATCTGTCCCCAGCACCTCACTGCCTGCCTACTCTTCTAAGGTCTCTCCCAAGTCTATAAGATGCAGGAAACATCTCTGGGGACTGATGTGGGCATTTTAAAAATAATGTATTCAGGAAGCTTGGTCCCCCCAGACCAAGTGAACTTGGATAAGTATTTAAGCATCCGGACTGGCCCAGCTAAGGTCTTGTTTCTGGAATGCTTCCAAGCGTACCTTCCAGAGAGATGCGGACCTTCTGCCTCTCTCCCCTCCTCCCCCTCCCTCCTCTCCTCTTCTTCTCCTTCTCTTCCCCCTCCCCTTCCCCATTTGTGTCCCCTGCCCCAGCCGCGGTTGGCCCAAAGAGCAGGCCCAGCCTGCTGCAGGTGGATGTCCGTGGTGGGGGGGGCCTGCCTGAAACGGGGCTTTGCAGGGGGGCTGTTGGTACTGTGGGTGTGGCATCAGATTGTGACGGCGCCTTCCCCTCTCCGCATCCCTTGACCCCCCCCTTGGGATTGTGTGTGGGGGGGGGCGGGGCACGTCCATCCTCCTGATGCTCCCTTGTGTCTGTATTAACAGAGGACAGGATTGGCCAGCAGGGATTTCACCTCCTACTTCCCGTGGCTGTTCAGGCCACAAAGGACTCGTGTGGGAGTGATGGGCAGGTGAGAAGAGGCCCCGGACTTCTCAGAGGGCCTGTTGGTGTCAGCATGAGCCCTTCCTCAGGGACCAGCAAGTGAATGGCCTTGCTGAGGAAGGAGGAGCTGAGTCAGTCAATATTGACATTTCTGCCCTCAGAGTAGGATGGGAGGAGGAGGTGGCTGAGCAGTTCACTGTGTGCTCAGAGGCTACGAGAGCCAGGACTTTAGGGGTCCCCGAGTGGGCTCCCCAGGCTTTAAGTGTGGTCCTGACCACCAGGGAGCTCCCTGAAGCTGGTGACTGCCTGGTGCTGAGGCCTCCCATCTGCAAAGGGGTCAGCGCAGCCTCCTGGCCAGTCTGGCCAGGGGCACTTGGACCCCTGCCGGCATCAGAGAAGGGGCATTTACTTGTGTGAGGTGCTCATAAGAGGCGGTGTGTGGGAGAGAGGGCCAAGGGCAGAAGCTGAAAGCCAAGAGTTGGAAGGAAGGCCCTTTAGATAAGAGCTGAAGGCCCCAATGCTCCTCCAGGTTTGAAAGTGAGAGCTGATTGTTAAATGTCCAGGGTGAGCCTTCACACCTCAGACACTTCAGAGGCTACAGTTCAGGGCTTGATTCAGGGTTTTGTGGATCGTCCAGATGTAAGGAAGAAGTGGAGAAACATAGTGATGGAGAGTACACTTTGAAGTGTGTCCTGGGCACACCAACCCTGCCTCCATCCAGGTTGGTAGAGTTACTTAGGGCATATAAAGTCTTGCCTTCCTGCACCGCAGTGAGGCAGGTACAGCAGATGTGGAAGATGGGGAAACTGAGCCTCAGAGGACGGAGGGGTTTGCCCAAGTCACAGGCAGTGAGCATCAGAGCAGGCTGGACATCCGAGTCCCAACATTCAGTCCATGCTATGGGTGTGTGAGTATGTGTGAGTGTGCATGTGTATGCATGAGTGTGTGAGTGTGTATGAGTGTGTGTGCATGTGTACGAGTGTGGAGTGTGTGAGTGAATGAGTGTGTGTGTGTGTGTGTGTGTGTGTGTGTGTGTGTGTGTGTGATGAATGCTCCTTCGACTACAGTCCCCTGGCTGCCTCCGCACCCTCCACAGCCCGCGGTCCTTCAGGCACTGGCTCTCTATTCCTCCTCTTTATCAGAGGCAACAGGTGAAGGAAGACGTCTGTGCTGGGTGCACTCTCTTGTGTGCCTGGGGTGGCAGGCTCAGCTTCTTTCTAAAGACAGATTGGGCTGACTTCCTCTGGTGCCAGGATCAGAGTCATCCATTTAAAAAGATACTCGCCCTCACACACACTGCTCAGGTGCCTCTGGCTTTGTAAGGTTTCAGGAGCCAGCGTCTGTGCAGGGACATGATTCCCTGCGTCCAGCTTTGGCCAAGATGACATGAACTGGCCTCCTTGATGATTCACAAGTCATGTGATTTATTCTTTTACCTGTTTGTCACTGGTCGGTAACATAAAGCTGGCCTTCTCTGCTCCAGCCCCACTAAGGGACACTGAATTTGGCAACTAGTGGCAGCTGTGACCTTGGGCGAGTCCCCTGCCTGTTCTGGGCCTCAGTTTCCCTCTCTGTCAGACGGCCTCTGTGGTCCCTCCCACCTCTGCCTGGGCTCCCGTGGCCAGGGATGACCCAGATTTCGGGCTTTGTAGGCTTGCTTTCCTTGCCCTGGTTTTCTGACGCTTCCAGTGGCTGGTTTCCCCATGCTTGGCTGCTTCCACCAGGTGGCAGATGGTGTTTGGGAAAGCCCAGGAATCTCCTGAAAGATGCTGTGCCTTCCCCCTCCCCACCTCCTGTCCATGGGTACGTGGGAGCAGGCGTATGCTCCCTCCAGAGGAGCCCCTTCTCATCAGCATGGATGTCTTGCATGTGCTGCTGCTGCCCGGCTGTTAGCGGGCGCTCTGTCCTTGGCTCACAAGGAGCCCTTTCATGAAGGCTTGTGTAGCTGTAGGAGTGGTGTGATGAACTGTGGCTCCCGTGAGGGTCAGGAACATGGGGCGTGGCGACCGAGGCCCCAGGACCAAAGTCCAGCCCTGCTCCTTTGTCCTCTTGTGACCCTGGCCCAGCTCTTGCCTGACAGTGCTTCCTCCACCATCTGGAAAGTGAGCGGCTCAGCCTCTAGGGTTCCGGGCACCCTCCTGCTCTTAGGACCAGCTTCTGACCTCTCTCTGCTGTTGGCCATGTTTGCCCACCAGGAACACTGCCCACTCCAGTGTATTGGATCAGAACCCACAGGCCCATGCACTGCTTGGGAGCTGGCCAGGCCCAGCTTATCGCTTTCTCAGCTGGGGCCCAAACCAGAGATGGGAGGAAAGGGCCAAGAGGAGTTCTGAGAGAACTGGGTGCCAGCTGGGCAGGAAGTGGAGACCATGGCGGTCGCCCTCTCTCCCCTCCCCTTCCCTCCTGGAGGAGGGGGACTTGACATTCCTTGTGGGCAGAGACCCCTGTGTTGTTGCCATCGTAACCTTGGTGCTAAGCAGACATAGGACCTGGGATGTCATGGGGCTTTCAAGAACATTTGAGATTTAACTGGCAAACTGTGTTGGGAAAGTTGTTTAGTCTGTCATGGGCAGACGCTGTGTGTCTTGGTTGTTTGAAGCTTTGCCCGATGCTGAGGGAGTACAGACCATTCCTCAGGCCTCCACATCCTTTCTTTCCCTCTATCCTAGAAGAAAACCCATTTCTAGCTCCTCCCCAGCCCCGGAGTCACACGGGGTGACATGCTGGGATGGAGGAAGCTTTCGCCAGCTGTTTGTGGAATGTGCCAGTGTGTGGCCCTGTAGCTGTCTTTGGATCATGCAGAGGTCTTCGGCCCACAGGCTGGTGGTCCTTCCCAGGGACTGGCAAACGGTGGGTTGTCCAGGTGGAGAGAGGGCCCGTCCTTTCCTGTATCCAGGATAGAAGCATCTGGCTCCCAGTGGGCAAAAGTCCTCTTCTCTTGGGCTGCTGCAAAGCCTGGTGACAGGATCTGGCCCGTTATTGGCTGGTATTTATACACACAGCTGGCGTGACCACCCCCTTCTTCCTCCTCCTCCCCAAGAGCGTCCCTAATGAGCCCCACAACAGAGCAGCCTGCTCAGTGTGATGTAATCCAGCGGTCGGGGGCCAAACAGCCCAGAGGAGCTCAAGTCGGGGAGCCAGTGTCACGGCTGGGCCACATCAGGGGAGGAAGCAGCTGCTGGAAGCATCGCCTGTCCTGGGCATTGGGCCGTCAGGGGGGCCCTTGGCCCTCTCCAGAGCCAGGCTCTCACAGGTGGCAGGGGATGGTCCACAGGAGCGGCTGCCTGCCCTCACCTTTCAGAAGACATGCTCCTGTTGCCCAGATTTTCCTTGTCCAATATGCATGTGCGCCTGACAGCCAAGGGCTTGCTTCGGAACCTCCGGCTCCCGTCGGGGTTCAGGAAGAGTGCCTTGATATTCCAGGAAGGTCGGTGTCTCTGCTCCTGCTGGCTTTGGTTCCTGGGGTTCTTGCTGGTTTGCTCCTCGGGGATGGAGGAGGAGGATTGTGTCTGTTCGTGGGACTGAGGGCTTCACTGATTGATGGGCTCACAGGGCTGCTCGAGGCTGTCCTTGGCTGGGCAGTGGGGTCTGGGATGCTTCTTCCTGTCCCCTTGGCTGGGCCTCTTGCACATCCAGCACCCTCCTCCTCTTCTTCCTGCTCTCTCCTGGGCTTCACTGGAGGGCCTGGAGACCAGGATCGGTAGTCTTGTTTTCTTTGGCATAGATGGAGGAGGGCTAGATTCCTCACTGCCCTTAGATGAGAGGGAGATGCCTTTTCTCCCTGGAGCTCAGCAGCCCTGGCCGGGGGAGGGTTTCTCAAAGAGGGAAGTTGGCCACAGACTTTAGAATCCCAGAATTCTGCTGCCTTCCAGCTGTGTTCCATTTAGTCTGTGCTGGAGACGGGATCAAATGTGATGTGTCTTGCAGGCTACAGATTGCAAACAGACATCTGCTTAAGATGCAGGGGCCCCCTGCCCTCATTCCAGATGGCTGGGATAACTGGGAGTCGGGGCGCCTCTTGCCAGTGTGTCTGGGAGAGCTTCCTCTGGCCACAGGACTGACCGGAGCCTGTCCCCCAAGCCCCGTGGGTGCAGCCCTGCACACACCCTGAATCCTTCCTCTCATGTGCCCAGATTCTCCCTGGGGCTGTCTTTGTTTTTCTCCTGCTTAACTCCTTCTCTGGGGATGTTTCTGGCTTACACTGTTGTGCCTTTGGAGCAGGCTTTTTCTCTGGGCCTGCTTCTCCCCCTGCCATCTCCTAACTCCCCCGGCCACTCCAAAGTTTGGCTCCAGCCCTGGGCCTCCTTTTGTCCAAGCTTGGGCTCCCAGCCGCCCTCCAATCTCTCCCTGTAGCCAGGTGTGAGAGGCAGGCAGACTTGCCTCTCCTGGTGTACAATGCAGGGTGTGCCTTGAGTGCCCATGTCCCAGCTCAATGACCTTTTCCATCAGGGGGTCACAGAGACTGACCTGGACCCCCAGTGGTAACAGCCTCATTTCCTTGAGCTCTAGGCAGTACCAGCTCCCTCCCTCCACTGTCCCTGGCAATGCCTCTGATTTCTTGAGGGGAGGCTCACTTGGCTGTGGCTTCACCATCCTGTAGCTGAAGGAGCGGGGATCCAGGATAGCTCAGAGGAGACACTGAGAGATTGATTGACAGATGAAGGCCTTTCTCTGGGATCTGGTCACTGCCCCTTAGATTTTGTTGACCTTGAAGCTTTTGCCTTGGGCCAGAATGGACCCAAACCCCCATTCAGATGGGGGTAGCTGGGCTCTAACACAAGGAGGTCTACAGTGGGAGTCACAGGGCCTGGGTTCGAATGATGGCAGTACCAGGACAAAAGCCTTTCATGGTGACAAAAAGGACTTTTTCTGTCTAGGGAGAAGCTCCTGTTTCCAGAAGCAAGGAGGAGACCTTTCTGAGAACCTGCCCAGTACTGTGGGCTGGCCCTGGACTGAGGCTTCCTAGGAGCTTCATTAGGGCTGGCCGTTTCCTGCACCCCACCACTCCCCATCCCTCCAGGTGTAGCTGAGTGAGTCAGGAAGAAGAGCCCTTGGGTGCCTGCCCACCTGGCAGAGCAGGTGGGACATCTCTGCTGGCCAGGCTCAGACAGGGGCTCCTTCTCCATTTGGGAGCAGAGGGCTCTGGCTTTGTGGAGAAAGTCTTCCTCAGATTTCCTGACTGCAGGTCCCTTCTGGCCCTGAAATAGCCTGATGCTTGGAACATTCTCACCCCCAGTTCAGTCTACCTGGTGTCGCACCAGCATCCAAAATAGACTGAGCTGGGAGGGGCCTCAGAGGCCAGGGAGCCCTCCCTCTGGAGGGGAGAGGATTTGCCCAAGGCCCTTCAGGGGCAGAACAGCAGGCGTGAGATTTGAGCCCGGCTGCCCTGACTCCAAGCTAGTGCTGTGCCGAGGCTGCCTCTCTTCACACTAGTGCTGATGGGACCCACCATGGCCCCTTGTGCTCTAGGCCTACATCCCTGCACAGTGATTCTTGAATCTGGACGTCGTTTTCTGTTTCACTGGCCCACATTCAGGTTGGAGCCTCTACACTGGATGCTGGTGATCTTGTCCCAGAAGATCCCTCTCTTCCTGCTCTGTCCCCTCCAAGACAGATGGATCCTCTCAAAGCAAGCTTGAGTCATGATGGGCCCCCTGCCTGGCTCCCCAAGGCCCAGATTCCTTGGGCTGGTAGCCTGGCATCTTCCCTTCCCATCCTTATCTTGTGCCCACATTGAGTCTTTATCCTTGCCTGCAGCCAGTGCCATGCCCTGGCCAGCCACTGACCCTGATGTTCCATCCATCAGGCACCCTTCTCCCATCACTGCCTGTGAAAATCCTATTTTTCCTATCAGATTTGGGTAAACTGCTAGAGACAGAGAGAAATGCAGCTGTCCGTGCCCTCTATCCCCTGGTACCTATGTGGGTACATACAGTGAAGGGACATGGTCTGGGGGCAGATCCAGGAGGGGAGAGACAGGAGGCTCGGAGAGGTCAGAGGGGAACCAGGAGAGAGAAGTGAGTGTCCAAGAGGAGAGAGGGACCAGAGGCTGCAGAGAGAATGAGGTCGAGGGGAGGAGGCTTGAGAAAGGCCCGTGGATTTGTCAGAGATCATCAGTGCTCGGAGAGGGCAGTTTTAGCAGCATGGGGTCAGAAGCCAGAGCTAGGGGGTTTCGAGGAAAGGCTCTGGAGGAACGCAGTGTAGACAGTATTTTCCAGGGTTTGGCTGTGAAGGGGCAGAGTGACAGCTGGGGGGAGGTATAGGGAGGGTCCAGGGGGCAGAAACTTCACCTGCCATGCTTGGCCCTGGTCTGCTACACTGGGCAGTTTCTCCCCTGGGAGGGCCTGTAAGCCGTGACTGCCTCATTGGGCCACAGTGACCCCCCAAAAGGATGTCCTCTTCCATTCAGAAAATGCCAGGGTGCCTTGTGGGGGAGAGTAGGAGACTGTCCCTTAAGGAAGTGGCCCTCTTTACTCCCTCTACGCCACCTTCCCCATTCCCCTGGCTGTTCTCTGCAGAGAGGGCCCTTGGCAGAGGGTTGGCCATCCCTCCACGCATCACTGAGCTGAAGGCACAAGTTAGTCTGCCCAAGTGCCCCATGGGGATAGGAGCAGGAGAATGTTGGAGGAAGCCTCTCCCAAGTGCCCCTAGGCCCAGCACACGTGAGTGCAGCAGTCTGTGTGTGAGATGCTGCATGTTATCTCTGACCTAAATCCGCAGGCAGAGCCAAGCTCTTGAGCTCTCTGTGTGGGCCCTCCCTCTTCCTGGGAGCCAGACCGGTTTTCCTCTGACCCCTTCCTACCTGGAAGTCCCACACATAGGCACACATGTATACCTGTACTGGCTTTCTTAGGTTACGATTGAGGGAAATGATGCTGATCACCTACCACCATGCAGCTTATGAATGACAGAGCCCAGAACTTGAACACAGGGCCTTGGGACCCCAAGCCCTGTGGTTTTTCCTGGGTACTGTGGTTCCTCCATTTCCCAGTTGGGGATTGGGGACCTCTGCCCCCAGGGCCAGCTTTGTCCCTGCCATGTCCCAGCTCCTGAGCTCAGCAGCCCCAGATTCTCAGAAGTGTGCTGGAGGAGGGCCAGGAAAGGCTGCTGGGGCAGGGGAGCTAGGTGCCTTTACTCTGACCAGTAGCCCTCTCTGGGCCCCGGCATCTGCCCATTGCCCTCCCTCTTCCCCCCCCTGGCTCAGGCCAGCCTCGGAGGCTAGCTCGTTATTTTTGTGACAAACCTGAGGGAAATGAACAAATGGGGCTGTGGTTGTTGTTGCCACAGCCCAAACACTGCGTTGCCAGAGTAACAGCCAGCAGGTGTGAGGAGCTGGGCATGAATAAATAAAGCTCGTGGCTGCCCGGCTGTTTGCCACCCTTCCTGGGCCCTGGGTGAGCCTCGGGCATTGAAGGGCATACCCTCAGAAACCTTTGTCTGGGGACATTGCTCACTCTGAGACCCGGACAAAGCTGGGCTCTGCTGGGCGGGGGCGGTGGAGAGAAACCTGGGTCCAAATCCACCTCACAGCTCCTTGGTGGGGTCACCTGGAGCAAGTGCCTGCACTGCTCCCAGTCTCAGATTCCCCGCCTGTAGAATGGGTTCAGTAATAGCGTTTATTGCATAGGGTTCAAATGAGGTAACGTAAAGTGCTTTGTAAACCTGAGAGCATTGTATGAATACTAGTGATCACGATTGGCATTGCTGCTGCTCCCTCTGTGATCAGGCCAAGTCCCTTCACGACCATCTGCCTCAGTGTCCTCATCTGTAACATCAGGGGATAGGCCTAGGCAGCTGCTGAGGGTCCTTCCAGCACGCAGCACATTCCCATGCCTTGGGGCCCCACAACACACAAACTCACACATGCATGGACTCTCACGCTCTCTCTGTGTGTGCGTGCACGCGCGCGCGCACACACACACACACACACACACACACACACACTCTGCTCTAAATATTTTGGCTTATCTCTAGGATGTCTCTGATTTCCTTCTGGTGTCTACTGTGCAGTGGGACCCCTGGGGCAAAGGATATGGATGTTTTAGCTACATTTTTAGCGTAACTCCCCATTGCTTTTCAGAATCCTTGGACCCGTCCAAAATAACACAACTTCTGATTTGTGAGATTTTAGTTCCCATTTCTCTTCTTTTTGGTGATTTGGAGCAATCTTTCACATCGCTAATAGTTTGTAATTGTTCTTTTGAAAATTGTTCATATCTTTTCACCACATCTATTGAAAGATGGCTCTTGGTCTTATGTTTGTGTGACTTTCCTCCATACCTTAGATATTAAGCCCTTATCGGAGATATTTGATATGGAAATTCCTTCTCCCCTATCAACACCTTCCCTTCTTCCCTCAGCTGCATTGATTTTGTTTGCACAAAAGCTTTTACATTTCGTGCCATCATCATCTGAGCTGTGAAAGATCCTCGAATATGTCTTCTTCCTCTTTCCTCTCCCCTTCTTCAATAGTGTAATATTTAATATTCTAGTCATGTGTCTGCTCTGGGTTTATTATAATATATTGGTCTAAACCTAAATTCTGCCAAATTGCTTCCCAGTTTTCACATTTCCTACTCAAAAAGGAGTTCTTCCAAGTAATTAATATTCTTGAGATTGTCAAATACCAGATTTTTGAATTCATTCATTACTGTGTCTACTCAGCTGATCTACTTTTGCATTTTTTAAACCAATACCAAATAGTTTTGATGAGTACTGCTTTATCATATAATTTAAGTCTGATCAGTCCTATATGTTCCATTATTTGAGATTCTAGAACTTGTTTTCCTCCAACGGAGTTTTTTTTTTTTGGTCTAGCTCAATGAAAGTATTCCTTTGTTAATTTACTAGAGCACTAAATCTGCAAATTAACTTTAGCTTTGTTATTTTTATTCTGTTGGCACAGCCCAACCGTGGGCAATGAATATCCCTCCAATTTGATTGACATTTTAATGTGCTTACAGAGTGTCATGTTTCTGTTTATGTAAGTCTTGAGACGACTCCCAAATACGTTGTAAGTATTTTTAATGGGACTTTCCTTTCTCTTATTACCTCCTCTATGTTATTATTGCTACAAATTTGATTTTTGTGGACTTATTTTGTATCCAACTATTTTACTGAAACTGTCAATCGTTTCTCTTTGATGGTTCTTTGCAATTTTTTAATTAAACCATCGTCTCATCAGGAAATTAGGGGCAATTGTGTTTCCACTTTGCTACTATTTATGCCATTAATTTTTTCCCTCTGGTCTGGTTGTTCTAATTGACGTTACTAGAGTTATGTCAAATAACATTTGCTTTGTTGCTTTGCTGACTTAGAAAGCCTCTGTTATTTCCCTATTATAAATAATATTAGCTTTATGTTTTAGCAATATACTTTTAAATCATATTATCGTATTTTTTGTCATACTAAAAATAGCTCTTCTGTGACTATGCTTTGTAGGTTTGTTTTTTTTTTAAGTATGAATGCGTGTGCCTTATTAGAGGCCTTTTCTACACTTCTTTATGTAATCATGAGGTTTAGGGTATCATTTTGAATATGATAATGTCTACTAATTGTTTTTTCTGATGCTGAACTGTCTTTGCATCCCTGATATAAATTCTGTTTGGTCATAACACATGCTTTTTGGAATATATTATTACAGTTTTATGCTGGGATTTTATTTTCAAAATTTTTTTTATCAATTTTCATTATTGCCTTTTGCTGGTATGGGTATTATTGGCCTATATTTGTCTCATAAAAATGAATTTTGTAGGATGTTTTCTTTCTCAGTTTTTGGTCATCCATAAGTATAAATTGCTTTTAAATGTTTGAGAAAATCCACCTGCAGTTTGTAAAAATTGGTATCTCCAGTACCCAGCATAGTTCCAGGCATATAATAGGCACTTAATAAATGCTTGATTAGATCAGGGTTCTTGGGGGTGGGTTCTCTTCACTTTTGGTCATTCTTTGTGTCTGGTTAAATCTGTTTTCCTGAGGTTGGATCAGTTACGATCTCTCTTTCGTGTCGTGTTGATTTGGGCAGGTTATATTTTTAAAGGCTGTTTCTTTTAAATCCTTATTATGTCATTGCATGGAACGTTCTGGGAATTCCTCTTATTTCTTCTCCGTTGGCTGTGGCTTTGCTTTGTTCACTTTGATTTTGCTCAATTTATTTTCCTACCTCCTTGTTCTCATCAGATTAGCTGACAGTGTTTTGTTAGTCTTTTCAAAGGATATTTTCATTGACCAATTCTATAGTCTTTTTGTCTTCCTTTTTTTTCCTGTTTCTCCTTTAATTCTCATCTTTATTTCTTTTAATACATTGTGGATACATACACAGATTCATATGAAAGCAAATGCTTGTTTTTAGGAAGTGAGCAAGGAGGTATAATGCTACTCCTCTTCCTTCTCCTCCTCTTCCTTCTCCTCCCCTCCCTTCTCCTCCCC
>CM053583.1:205454808-205492741 GCA_028627135.1 Pseudochirops cupreus
CCCCCTCCCTCCTCCCCCTCCCTCCTCCCCCTCCCTTCTCCTCTCCTCCTCTCTGCAATGCCACCATTGTCTTGCTATGATGATGGAAGGAAGCTATGAGGAATTTATTGAAGACTTCTTCCTTAAGCTCTGGAAAAAACATTGGCGGTTTCTATGGCCCTGCTGTGAGACAAACGTTATCAACAGAAGCTGTTTGTCCCAGAAATAGCTGAGCCTCCAAGCCAGCCAGGTGCTGCCGTGCCCTGTGGTGTGGAAGGGGTGCCTGGGGCTGCCCACGCTGAGGCCAAGCTCATGGGCCCTGCTCCCTAAGTGGGGCCCCTGTTGGATGGGAGCTTAGAGGCCTATGTCTGATGACCAGCCCGGCCAGGCCAGTCCATGCAAGCTGCTCCCCAGGTGGGAGGGCATGCGGGGGGATGAGCTGTCTAGGCCAAGCAGACCAAGGAAGTCACAGAGGGCAGTGGGATGGATCTCGCGTCTGGAGCTGGAGAGGACCCCAGAGGCCATCAGGTCCAGCCTACTCACTTTGGACCTGTGATCTCTTGTTAATGGAAAAAGAGCCCGAGGAATACGGTAATGGATATTTGGTGTATGGGAGCCGTATGATAAAGTGATGCACAGGAGACTCCCAGCTCATGGAGAGCAAACCTGAGAGTGCGAGGCCATCAGACCTGGTGTCTGCTAGTGTTCCTTGCTAGCATGGCGACTTCCCAAGGAATGGGTGCCCAGGGTCCTGGCATCCTATGGGTCCACAACCCCTAAAACAAGGGCTCCTGAGCCCCCCCCACCATGTACTCCCTTAATAATCAGCCAGTGGACAGAATCAGTTCAAAGCAAAGACATTTGATGAAAGGACAAGGTAAGAAAAGTCACCACAGAACATTCTTCTTAAACTGGAGTGGCCTCTCTAACAATGGATGTGTCAGTGGGGGTGGATACATGGAAGGGCCATGCATGGAGGGGCACACACGCATAGGTAATTGATGTGGTCAGGCCTTGGGGGCACAGGGACAGCTCCTGCCTCTGATGCTGCAGGGCTGCCTCTGTGTTCTAGGGAAGTCGGCATGAACCTTTTCCGTCATCTCTGGTAGACATTGCTAAGGCTGCCAGTGATGCTGTGCTAACACCTGCCCCGCTGTGGTCCTGGGGGCTGCTGCTGCCCTGCTGTCACATTCATATTATGTCCATCCCTTCCAGCTTCTGGCTCTCTCTTCCCCATGGAAGAGCCTGGGGTGCCTGGAGGTCTCCTCTCTCTCGTTTCATCACTCACCTTAACTACCCTTTCTTAAACCCTCGGAGGATCTTGATTCCACCCCTTGGGTACCAAAGCCCATCCCCTTTCCCCAGTTCATTTGGAAGCACTGCCTGGGAGCCAGGAAAGTGTTTCCCTCAGAATTGTGGCCACCAAAGACCTGCCTCCCCAGCGCACCTCAAGTGCCAGGTGCTGGCTGAGAAATGGCAACCAAGGCCTTTGGCTTGGCTTTCCCTTTCTGTTTCCTTGCCCTCCAGGGGTGAGGATCCCTCCTCCAGAGGCCTTGCCTTCGATAGTGGGCGTCCCAGATGCCCCCTGTTGTTCAGTCGCTGAAAGCTAGTCAGTAAGCCAGCCAGTGGTATTTGCCCAATAACTCATGACAGAGAGGTCCAAGGCTGAGAATCTTTGGGTCTTGAAGTCTAAGCCTCTTCTTGTCTCTGATGGAGATGAGAGAATGCTGGTGAACGTGTGGAGGAAAAAGAGTGAGAGAGATGAGCGGAGCGGGTCCAGTCCTGATCTTCTGCCTGTCTCACCACATTCCTGGCCTTTCCCAGGGGAGCTGTGGCCAGCCCCAGGTACACTCTGAGGTGCAGTCACCTGAACCAAATCTGCCCATTGGGGAATCTGCGTGCCTTCAGTGCTGGCAGGACTGGGTGTGTGAGGAAGCGGAGATGGAGAAGTCTTTGGCATCTGGCCTTCTCTGATGACAGCCCTTCCCTGATTTCCAGTGCAGTTTCCCCTCATCCTTACTAGTTGTATGACCTTGGGCCAGTCGCTTCCTCTCTGGGGCTTGTTTCTGTTCTCCCCTGTGCAGTACCTTAAAGGGGGCTTTGCAGGACTAAACCACTCATTTCTTCTGGCCTGAAGTGCTTAAATCTTCATTTCACTCACCTTCACTCCTGCAAAGATGGCTCATGGCTTGTGTGAGGGCAGAAGCACAGAGGGGGACCAGGGTAGACAAGAAGGACACTTGCCAGACACTCCCCTCCAATGGGGCAGCAGCCAGTGCCTCTGGGCTAGAGCAACTCTTGACCTGCCTCCAGAGCTGGAGCAACCCCCTGCCCATCCCTAACTTGGGGTAGCAGCTGGTGCCTTCACACAGGCAGAAGGCTGCCTGAGAAGAGCTGGCCGGGGTCTTGGGAGCACAGCAGGAAGGAGAGGGAAAGGGATCTGCCCAGAATGTTGCAAGAGCCTCCAGTGGAGTATCTGGCCTGGCTCCCATGGGGCTGGCCCCTGGCTCCCAAAGGATAGAACTGCTCTGACTCTGGGCATCAGGGCACCAGAGACGCAAGTGTGTGCACCAGGGTTTATGAGGGGAGGCTGGCTCTCCCTGGGTGGGCCAGGAAGCTGGGAGTTTGTAGTATGGAAAGTGTGGATGGTTCTAGACAGAAGATACCCCAGAGAAGGGAGCTGGTGCCAGGCAGGAACAAGGGGGTGCGGCTCTGGAGGAGGACAAGCCCCTGTCCAGAGGCTTCTCAGAACCCCCTCCCCAGTTTCCTCCCCTGAGGGGATTGTCCCAAATGACCTTCCCTATTCCCGGGCACCTCTGGACACTTTTCCTGGATGGGGGCCTTTGTTTTGCCTGTCAGAGGGGCAGCTTCCTATGAAACTGTCTGTGCAATGGGTGTGTGTTTTGGGGGGGGGCGGCGTGTTTCTGTCTTAGAGCCTCGGGGCTCTAAAAAGGCTGGCCTCAGGTCTCCACTCCTTGGTGTTTCTCTGCTCCTAGTAGGTGCTTAATAGTGTTTTTTGATCAAATCAGATCTAGCTGGAGATAGACAGATGCAGTGGGTTGGTGGGAATGGCCATACCTCAAGCCATGCTCTCCCACTGTGGCTTGGGAAAGCTGTGCCTGGCTGGTGTCCAGGGGATGATGTCACTTACAATCCTGGCTTGGGGCCAATTGGCAGGGTCATTTCAGGCTTATCCCAGCTCAGTAGCACCACCAACATGGACTGTGCCAGGCTGGGATTGAAGGTGCCCAAGAAGCCAAGGTTTCCTTATGATGCCTGAAGCCCCCTTCCCTGTGCTCTCTCCCTCCCCTGAAACCAGTATGAGAAGCACCTTGAATGGAGTGCTGGGCCTGGAGTCAGGAAGACCCGAGTTCAAATCCAGCCTCAGACACTTACTAGCTGTGTGACCCTGGGCAAGTCATTGTCCTCTGCCTGCCTGATCTGTCAAATAGAGATACTGAGCCCCTCCCTCCCCGGATTGATGTGACTGGCCCAGCAGCTCATGGTAGTGAAGTGCTTGGCACAGTGCCTGGCATACATGAAAGTTAGCCATGGCCATCATCGTCATCATGAGGCAGATGGCCTGAGCTGTGCTTGCCCCAGGTGACTGTGTCAGCTCAGGCTCATCAAAACAGGAAATCGGCCTGTTCTCTCCTCCTTTCCCATGACCTCTTCCCAGCCTCCAGATGTCAGGGACAGTGACGCTCAGTGAGTGGGCAGTGAGCCCACGGAGGGGATGCACCCTCCCTGGGGGTCTCCTGGGCCTCCATTCTGAGACAGAATCAAAGGAGAAAGGCTTCTGGGAGAGGCTCTGGCCAGAGCCTTTGGGTCCAGCTGAATACAACACCTACTGCATGCCAGCCAGGCCCTGGGTGAGGCCTGGGGCTGCAAAGACATGAAGGGGACTTTTCTTTGTCCTGGTTTCTCCAGGCTAGCCCAGGCCCAGAGTAGCTGCTTCCCCGTGGGGCTTTGGGAGACATGAAACCCTTTCCTGGTCTCCTCCCATCCCAGGCTGTTCCCACCCACCCAAGTCTTTGGTTGTACTGGGCGTTGCCTTCTTGTTCCTGGGCCAACAGCCCACCCAGCCTGTGTCCAGACTTCCTGCCCTTCGCAGCCTGCTCATTGGGGCTGGGTTTGATCCACACTCTGTGCCTTGTGTCCTGCTGATTCTGCGCTTCTCCTCTTGAGACTGAGGGCCCTGTTTTTGGGGGTCGTTCTGGGATCAACGGCCCCTTTCTCTTCCATCCCATTTCTTCCATAGCTTTCATGAGCTTGGCCAGTGTTGCAAATGCCTCTCTCCTGTAAGACGCCAGCCCTCCCTGCGCCCCCTCCTGTGGGCACCCTCTGTCCCAGGCTACCTTGCATCTCCTCCTGCAGACTTGCACCCGTGCTTGCCTCTCTCGGTAGGATGAACCCTGCTTGGCAGCAGGGATGGTTCTAGTACCCGCTTGTTGATTGTAACACACCCTAACAGCCTTCAGGGCCCTCCTCACCTCCTGACCTTTGGCCAAGGTGTTCACTTGGATTGTCTTAGAACCATTGCTTACCCAGTTTTGTTACCTCAGCCACCATAACATTGCCCTCCCCCTGTGGTTACCCCACTTCAGGCCAGTATCACCTCTTTTTCTTTTTTGGAGTGGGGAAGGCAAGACACTTGGGGTTAAGTGACTTGCGCAAGGTCATACAGCTAGGAAGTGTTAAGTGTCTGAGGTTGGATTTGAATTCTGGTCCTCCTGACTCCAGGGCCGGTGCTCTATTCACCACACTACCTAACTGCCCCCAGTATCGCCTCTTAACAGACGATTGTAGTATCCTAATGGTCTCTGGGCCGCTAGTCTTGCCCCTTCTAGTCTATTGAGCACATGGCTGCCAAAATAAACTTCCTTAAGAAAGTGTGAGACCGTGTCACTCCCCTGCTCTGGGACCTCCGTGACTTCCTCTGACCTTGGGCTGGTCCTCTTCACTACTGCTCCAGCTCACCTTTCCAGGCTTGTTTCACAAACCCCCAAATTGGCCTGCTTTCCCCAGACTCAGTATCCCTCTTCTCCCCCTTGGCTGCCTTGTGCCTGGAACCTTCTCTGTCCTCGTCTCCCCCTCTCAGAACCCCTCGTTTCCATCAGGATTCACCTGATCTCACCCCCTCGGTAGGGAAGGCTTTCTTGATCTTTTAGCTGCCAGTGACCCATTCCTCCTCAGATTACTGAATGTAACCTTATGGTTTTCAGGATTCCTCCCCCAGGAGAAGGGCATGTTTGCGTCCAAACCCCCAGGAGGGGGACAGGGAATGAAGGGGGACCAACGTATGTCATAACAGAATTGTATCTCATGACAGAATTGTACCCCGTGAGAACTGGACTGAGCTGTGGGTCTGAGGATGATAGACCCTCATTTAACAGAACACACAGCTGAGACAATCCGGAAGGCTGAGGTGACCTGCTCAGGCTGCAAGCTAGCTGTCCTTTTCATATGAGGAGCACATTTGAGTGGCTTCCACATGGGAGTGGGAAAAGACTCGTTCTCTTGGCCCCCATAGGACAGAGCCAGGAGCAGTGGGAGACGTGGCAAAGCGGGGCTGCCCCACTGTGGGAGGGGCTGCCCCTTGGAGGGCTTGGAACGTTCCTCAGATGGGTCAGGGCTGGAATTCCTTTGGGGTGCAGGTTGGAGCTAGGTGGCCGCCAAGGTCCCTTCCGACCCTCCATTTCTGTGAAGGTGTACTTCTGAGCTGGAGCTCAGACCCGTGTCTGCTCCCCCAGGACGCTGGTCCTCGTTACACACCTCCTCATCTAACGATTTCCATCCTTTCCTTGCTTGTGGTTTCTCTCTCCAGCCGAGGGCTTCCTGGGCATTGAGAAGTGACCAGGGTGGTGCCTCTGTCTTTCCCCCGCTTCACTGGGTGATGTGATCAGGCCAGCTGTTCTGAAGTGAAAGGAACCATTGCATTTTAAGTGAGGCAGACCTGGAACCCGCAGGCCCAGGCCCACACTCAGCTTGGGCCACAATAGTGTTTGTGAGATTGGAGCCATCTTGTTCTCTCTCTTTTCCTTTTCAGTTGAAAAGAGTAAACAGAGGCATCCTCGGACCTCGTGCAGCCAACCCCAGTCTTCTCCCGATGCCCTCTCTACTGAAAAAGCCCTGGGATTGGCCTCCCATAGAGCAAAATGTGAACACCAAGGCAAGGTCATCCTGCACCTCAAGCAGCTCCTGGCCGGAGGGAACCGCAAGTTGGAGGCACTGGCCGTGGTTGTCCAGCACCTGCTGGCAGAGGTAGGACAGTGGGCAGCCTTGGGGGGGGGGTGCCAGGGAAAGGTCCCTGCATGAGCACCAGCCGCCCAACTTCCCTCCTGCTCCCGACAGTTGGGCAGTCTTTGATCAGCACCTTGTTCTCTGAGAGTCAGAAATGGCCAGATGTATCCTGTCCCCTTCTTCTCTACCTCACCCCCCACTCTCTTAGTATCAGACCCGTGCAAGTGGAGAGAGACCTTGTTTTCGTCCTTGCCAGGGCCTGCTGGAATTAAAGGTCTCTCTGTGTTTGAAGAATTTTGATATTTCAGAGGTTCTGGAATCTGATTCATCCCTACTTATGCTGTGCCCTGACCTACAAGTCATCTACATACAGTCTCCCCAGTGCATAAAGGTCTTACTCGGGCCTAGATGTTGGAGAAAATGAAGTATTTTTCAATGACTTTCTTTCCCATCATAAAGAGATGCTGCTATCCTCAGAAGTAAACTCTTTGGGAGAAGGCAGTCAAAGATTTTGTGTCAGAATCGCTGTCATTCCTGAGATCTGTGATCTGTTGGCATTTTCTGGCCTATTTCATTCCCAGCAGAGTTGGTGGTGCTGTGTCTTTGAGGGCTATGCTTGTACTGGGTTGTCCTAAGGGAGGGCCTATCCTCCTCAGAGAGTCTTACTGGTTAAGTGAGCTCTAAGTCGTGTTGAGGAAACTGATGTTCCCTCTGAACCTTTGCCACTGATGGGGCAGACTTTGGAGGAGGTCAGCTGACTTCAGGGATCTTTCTCATCCCAGAGATAAAAGCTACAGGTGATCCTAACCTGGGTATGAAAATCATGTACCCTTCAGGATTTGACTGTCTTTCAGACATTAATGGACGTCATAGGATGAGGATTTCTGCTTAGAAGAAGAGAAAGATCATGGCCACCCAACTCAGCTTTGGGATATATTTAAAATTTTATCCTTCGGGGTTGATGAGGACAAACTTTTCCCCCCAATGAAACAAATAAAAAATGTGTCCTCTTCCTTATCCATTTTTGGAATAACTGAGATAGCCTGCTGAGAATGTTGGGATTCCAGGATTGTTGAGAATTGCAAAGAGCCCTTGGGAAGCCCAACCTCCTCATCATAGGAGACTGATGCTAACAAGGAACTTGGCCAGAGTCACAAAAGTAGGACCGTGGATCACAGGCTCATAGCTTTAGAACTGGAGGGACCCTTTGGAGCTGTGGAATCCAGTCCCTTCATTTAACAGAGGAAGAAACTGAGGCTCAAGAGATTGTTCAGGGTCCGAGAGTGTCTGAAGCAGGGTTTGAATGCAGGTCTTGTTGATGTCAAGCCAGCACAGATCTTTCAGAGGAAAGTCAGTCTGCCAGTGGTGCACACTTAGTGCATCTGCTTTGGGTCAGGCACTCTGCTAAGCGCTGGCAGATAGGTCGGCGCCCGTGGGCTGCAGTGCCTACTGGGAAGAAAGTCCAGGAAGGGCTCAGGAAAAAATTCTGAAGAGCCAAAGGGAGTTGCTTCCAACAGAGAAGAAGAATGAGATTTGTGTGAGGAGTCTGATGAGACAGCACAGGACTTGCCAGTTACCTTAGATCTTCCAGACGATGGCTAGGAGGCAGCAACACAGAATGAGCAGGAGAGAGAGGACTGGTAAAAAAAAGGCATTAGGAAGACTAAAGCTCAGAATGAGTTGAGGCTGATGGGAAACTGAGGGCAGCAGAAAAGGGTGTGTGTGTGTGTGTGTGTGTGTGTGTGTGTGTGTGTGTGTGTGTGTGTGTGTGAGCTACATTAAAAATGAAGGGAAAAGCCTTTAGTATGTGTTTACAGTGTGCCCAGCACTATGAATAAAACACTCCAGGCATCCCCTGCTCTAGAGTAGCTCAGACTTGAACTGGGGGAGACGGCATGTGGAGGAAGGCTCACCTGTGAGGCAGGTGCGGGAGTCATGGAGGCCCATGGGAGAAGTGGGTCAGATAGTGGTACCAGCGCCCTAGGGGGTGTACCAGCAGGGCGGAGGGTAAGGCCTCCATCTCACCTGAAGGAATAGAGCTTTGGCCACCATGTTGACCAAGCTTGGGAGCAGCTAAGGTACCTGGGTTGAGGGGGAGGGGGCGGCTGGTTGGGTAGGAGCAGACCTCAGGGCTGCTGAGCCTCCCTCTCACCCAGCAGCCATCCAGGATGGATTCTAGTCCAGTCTGGGACCAGGGTCGCGGGTGAAAGGGGCAGTGAAGAGAAGATACAGCTGAGTCATCTTTGTGTTCTCAGCTATATAGAATGCCCTTTGCCCTGGAGAGGACAGAGTGGTGGTGACTAACTAGGAGCTGCCTCCCAAGATAAATAGTGAGACAGACAAGACAGTCAGAGAGCAGAGGCTGGGAGCCTGGGGAGGATTAGAAACTGAAAACCTGCAGAACCTCTCCCTTTCCCCCTCCCCCTCCATCCCTCTGGGCCAGGATACTCCCCAGGCTGGGTGAGGTCAGTGGCTGATGAATTAAAACTGGGCCAACAGTTCATGATGGCATGTCAGACTTGACCTTGTGATCCCTTTGGGGAAGGGATGGGGAGGGGAGTTGTAGAGGCTAACATCTGGGAAACCCAGGAACCCAGTTTGTGTGAGGTCCTTCCTCTTGAGAGCCTGGGCAAGAGCCCATCGATTCCTGCATCTCCATTGAAGCTCACCTTGTGGTTAGCCACTTGGTGTCTATCTTGGCATCTCTGCCATCAGAACACAGACTTCTGGAGGACAAGGGAGTGCTACAATTTGGATTCTCTGTCTCCAGAGCCCAGCTCAGTGCCTGGGTCTCAGTTGGCAGTTAGTAAATGCTCATTGATTAAATGATTGGGCCGTGTAGGAGATAAAGAGCCTTGGGGCTCTTGGAGGAAACCAGAGAGAGAGAGGAGAAAATGAGCATTTGCTAGGGGTGACTCTCTTCACCTTCCCCAATGCCCACTAAAGTCAGTGTGACCACACCCTTGGCCGATCTTGCGTGAAGTGGCTCTGATAGACCAAAAGCTTGATGTACTCTGGGGACCTGAAGGGAATTGCTGGCATGTCTTCCATAGTTGTCCCCCATGCCTAGGATGGTCTCCTGCCTCCCTTCCATCTCCTGGCTTCCCTCAAAACCCCAGTCTCCAATGCCTTCCTTCTGTGCTATTACATTGTATCTTGTCTGTCCATTGCTGTGGGCATGCCGGCTCCCCTTTCACTGATTTTTGCCTTTCTTTGTATCCTGAGAGTTTGGCGCAGGGCTTGGCACACAGTAGGCACTTAATGAGTGTTTGCTGACTGGCTGAAGTGGTGTCTCATACCTACAGCTCCCCAGCTATAGGGGATGAGGATGGTGCTGTGTTCCCTGAATCTGGGCACTTCCTGAGTGCTGGACCACCAGCCGCTGGGCTGCTGGGTTTCCTTTGGGTCTTTTGGTTATTTTGATGAGTCTGACATTTAGCATAGGGCCACCCTATCTGGACAGGCAGACTGTGTGCCAGCTGAAGAGACAGAGGCATCTGAATTAAAACCAAGTTTTAACTGTGTGCAGGGTTATCCTGATATGAGTCAAACCTTCATCAGCCCTCAACCCTATGCTGACCTCTTTACCTGACCCCATGTGACTGGCCTGTATCTACAAGTGGAGGGTGGTACTAGAGTACCTTTAGGAGTGGGGAGGCTGAGTGGGAAAGGTGAAGGAGCCTCTCCCTGAGCTCTTGGGCTCTTGGGGGTAACCAGAGACACAGAAAGGGTCCAAGTTATCCACAAAAGGTTCTGGCAGCAGCTCGATCTGGCTGGCAGAGCCCTGCCTCTTGCATGCCCTGTCAACTCTCCTGTGCTCCCCTCCCCCATGCGTTGCCACAACTCCTGTGCTACAGGACAGCTCCCAACCACAGGGGTCATTGATGCCCTGCCTGCAGACAGAGCGTCTCATGTGCAGGCCTCCTAATTAAATCATGGCTCCTCATGCCCCTGGAGCAGCTCATTAGCTCCTCAATGCAGGAGGCTAAGGATGCACCAGACCAAGCAGGAGCATTTTCTAGGGTCTCTGCCATTGCAGGGCCCTCAGCTCCACATTGTACACAGAGCTTCCTCTGTGGGTGCAGCCCCATAAGCCAGAGGCCCCCAAGGGCCTTGACAAGGGCTTTATCTCTAGACCTTTGGGTAAAGAGGAAAAGAAAGTGGAGTCAGTGGAGTGTTTGCCCAGAAGAGAATGGAAGGAAATTCAGAGGGAGATGCTGATGAGGAGGACTGCTTAGAAAGGAGTATGGGATTACTTAGTTTGAAAGCAAAAGTAACAGTTGCACCACAAGCCCTACACAATGGGCTTGTGCAATCCTTACTTCCAGTTCTTCTTTGTATGGGGAAACATTCAAGTCTGGCATTTGTCAGGGGCAGAACAAGAAAACATTTGCATTAAAATCTTGCCTGGAAAGACGTAGAGTGAGACCCCATCAGCCTGGCTGTGCCCACCCAGCACTTGACTCCCAGCCTGACTGACCTTGCTAAGCAGGCACCTTTCTGAGCCCACCCAGCGTTCCCCTTCAAGGGCCTCAGTTGAAGGGAGATCTATTCCAGGAGCCTACGGAGAGCTGGGCTTTTGTTTGGGACTTTGGAGAGTCTCTTCCTGTAGAGGACATCCTGGGGGATGAGACTTGGTGATGGGATGAGGCCATTGGCTGGGGCTGGTGTGGGAGGGGCTGTGCTTTTGTGCTGGCCTGTAAAGGAGGGCTTCCCTCCTCCCCTTAGCCTTTTCCTGGAGGACATGGCAGGCCAGAGTGCGGCAGAGCTAAGGTAGCTAGGGCTCCTGGGATGGGCAGAGGACTCTTGGGAAGGTTGTGGCTTAATGTGGAGCCTGAGATGCCCCATCCTCAAGAAGTGAGCCCCTTGTTCTGAGGAGTGTGAGGTCTTAAGCCCCAGCTTCCTAGAGAGAGGGTGGGGAAAAGCCTTGGCTGGGTCAGTTCTGAAACCTAGCCTTCTGGAGAGAGGAAAGGAATTTCAATCACAGGAGCTGGACTCAAAAGAAGCCATGTGACTGCAGCTGGCAGAACGTCCTGGAGTTTAAGCCCTGAAATAAGGGACCCAAGACCCGACCTTTGCCCCATTGCCTTGGGTAATTTGGTCTCTGCCAGTCTGAGGGAAAGGTGGTTGTCTGCCTTCTGGGAAGCTAAGCCCTCAGGGGATGAGCTGCCTGAGAGGTCTCTGCCTGGGCCTGGGAATGGAGGAGGGGGAAATGGGGTTCACTGGGACAGCCAGAGGCCAGGTGGTCCTGCTGAATGTTCTTAGGAGCCCAGATTGCTGGGTGATGCTGTGCCTCTGGAGGAACCTGGGGGACTGGCCAAAGAAATGGGGAAATGATAGGAGTTGTTTGTGGGCTACTGGGAATCCTTTGTTTCTGTGTTTTCTGTGGGGCAGAAGAAAGGCTGCTTTCTGCTCAGTGGGTGTGGATGTTACCTTAAGGGCTTGTAAGGGATCTGAGGACCATCTGATCCGGTGGGTAGATAGTGTACACACATGCATATCTACATGGATGTACTCGTGCATGCGCAGATAGACACGTGTATGTGTACACACGTATGTGTGTGTAGGAGATTATACATGCTGTCGCCAGGGTCTATCCTGGATTTCCCAAAGGCCACTCTGGTTGGGGATGGTGTAAGGAGGGAGGGGACCTACAGCCTCAAAGCCGCATGTGACCCTCGAGGTCCTCAAGAGCAGCCTTTGAATCCAAACTTCACAGAACAAATCCCCTTAATAAAGGACTTATTCTGTAAAACTTGGACTCAAAGGGCCGCACATGAGGACCTAGAGGGCCACATGTGGCCTGGAGGCAGCAGGTTGACCACCCCTGGTGTAAACTTAAGAAAGAGATTAGAGCAATCAGAGCCCTTTGGGGCCTCAGGTCCAGATTCTGTAGGCACACTGGGCTCTCTGTAAATGCTTGGTGGTGTTGGGCGGGGGGTGAAGCTTTTCTCAGTCTGTGTCTCCTGGTGGGCTTGTGTAGCTGCTGGGTTGGAGGCCCTGAGCCTGAGTGGGCAGTGGCTGGAGCTTAGCCCTTGGTCCTTTCTCCAGAGGCCCTCTGCCTCTTGGGTGGTTGGTGCAGAGCAGGGTGATCAGGGCCTACAGGAAGGTACAGGAGACTGGGCACTGTGATGGGCTCTGACTGGGCTCTCCAGGATGAGGGAGTGATTCCCCACACACAAGAGTAGGAGGGTTGAGTTCCCAAAGGGCCTGGCTGTGGGAGGTTGAGCTGCTGGGAAAGAGCTGTGGAGGAGGGGCAGGACCATCCTGGGAGAGAGCAGGAGGAGGGGAGGGGGAGGAGGTCTGGGATGTGGCTGTCTTCCTCCCATCATTCATAGCTGCCTGGTAGAGTGCAGCCTGAGCCCCTTGGAAAGATGATTCAGTGTGCAACTGTCAGGCAGAGATTGGACTTCCCTCTGCGTTTGACCTTGGGCAGGTCACTTTTCCCTGGGCCTCAGGGTCCCCATCTGCACAGCAAAGGTGCTAAGATGCCAGATGTTGTACCCTCCTGGGCTTGAGAGGAAGTCTCCTGTGAGTGCCTGGGGACTCTCCAGACCTGTGGGAGGTCATACCTGCAATGCTCCGAATGTGACATTGTGGAAGTTAGCTGGGCGGCAGTGTCGTCTGGATCTTGGGTTAGAGAGACAAGACATTCAGGGCGGAAGAAAACATCCAAGCAGCTGTGTGTGCCAAACACACAGTAAGTGGGGCGGACATTCAGGGCCACTGAGGCACAGAGGATGGCCAGCACTTAAGAGAAAGGGCTTCATACAGGGGGCAAGACTTGCACTGGGCCCCTGAACGAGGGGTGGCAGGACTTGAGATGAGTGGAGAGGATGGGGGTGGTATGTGAGGGGGTGGCAGGAGGGTATGAGCTTTGGGGTCATACCTAGAGCAGAGAGGGTTCCCAGGGCGAGAAGCAGGAAGCAGGAGAGAGCCTTGAATGCCTGGTAGAGGAATGGGAATTTGATTCCTGAGCAGTAGGAGCTATCCAAGGGTTCTGAACGCTCATTGCAGTGCTATTTACCAGGCAACCTAGACTTTGGGTCCATGCACCACCAGGAGATTGCAGCCCTTTCTCTGGGAGTCCTGTGCCTTTTCACAAAGCCCCTGTGGAGGGTCTCCCCCACATACCTTCCATTGGTTCTCTTAACCTTGGAGGGGGTGGGGATGACTGTAGCATGTGGACTAGCCATCTCTTTTCGGAGTAACACTTACATGACACCCCTTCTCATCTCCTTGTCTGGTGAGCTATGTCCTGAATGGCCCCCTGGTCTTTTAGGAGCATTAGTGTGCCAGGGGAGCCTCGAGGCATAGAGGCCAGCTGGGAGAGTCCTAGATGAAGATGTGCAGTGCAGAGAATGAACAGCCTGAGTTGGTGGTGGCCTGGATACAGGGTGCAGGTGTAGTCAGCGTGAGCCTGAGAGGTGGGGAAATGTAGGCAGCCTGCCGAAACAGAGGGCTCCAAGCAATGGGATGTAGTCATGGTGGAACATGGCACCCACTCATATAGAGCCCACACTATTCCTCACAAAGTCCTCCTTGCCATGTGAAGCCTGAAGCTGATGGCAGGGTCTGTTTTCACACACCCCGTGTTGCACCTAGAAGTCATGTGGTGCAGTGGTTAGAAGGCTGGAGTTGGAGGCAGGAAGTCCCACCTTTGCCCCCTATCACCTGGGTAATCTGGGACAAGTCACCTTCCCGCTCTGAGCATCAGTTTCCTCCTCTGTATAATGAGTAGATGGACTCTCAAACTTGCCTCCTGGGAGATTCTGCCCTCTTGAAGTCCTAGTGCTCATTTCAGGCTCCCATTTATTTTCTGTGAATTTGTCTGGAAGATACTGGATGATTGGCCCCCCTGTAGCTCCAGCCAGGTCCTGGGGGTTTTTAGGAGGTTCCATAAGTGTCATTGGAGGTTGTTCAGGGATGTCTAGGGAAGCCTTCTCTGGGACTGTGTGTGTGTGTGTGTGTGTGTGTGTGTGTGTGTGTGTGTGTGGTGGGAAGCAGGCACAGGTTCTTTCCTCTCCCAAGAGTTTGCTCTTCTGCTGCACGTGCCCTGGGCCACGGCTCAGGCTTCAGAAGCACCACACTCTGGGAGGATGGCCACCTCCAGCTCTTGCAGCCTTTGCCTCTCTGGGCTGCGTTTGTGCGCAGGCGAGGCCATTGATTTGCTTTAGCCGGGTCAGGCTGTATTCTCAAAACAGCTCTGGCCTGTTTTCCTACCCAGTGTCTCCAGTGGAAACGAGGCCACATCCCCTTCCAGAGTGGATCCTGGCTGATGGATTCCAGGCTCTCCTTTCTCGCCTGTCACATAGTAAACATCTTCCCTGAACAAGGCATCTGAGCTGAGGGAAATGCTGAGATCATGGGATTCTGAGCTTTGGGGTTGTGAGCCTCCCCTCTGATCCCTCTTCCCCTTCATGGAGGAGGAAACAGGCTCAGCTGGAATTGCTTGCCCCAGGACATCAGCTGTGAATAGGGGAGTGGACATTTGGACCTGTCTTTAAGTTCCGAGGCTTTTGGTGCTACAGTGTGAGGCTCTGTGCAGGGAGAATGTATGAGATCACACAGACCAGTGTGACGGAGGACCAAGGGGAGACCTGGACAGTGTGCTCTAAGAGGCAGGGCAATGGAGGGGAAGGCAGCAGAGGTCAGGGGCTGACTTTGTGGAAGGAAGTCGGGGTCTCTGAAGGAAGAGATGAAGGCATGTGTTCCAGGCATGAGACCTGGACTGGGTGAATGCAGGACAAGATGCTGAAATGGCCAGCAATCTGTTGGGCTGGAGGCCTTGAATGCCAGGCCAAAAGCAGTCTTAGAGCCATGGGGGGTTTTTGAGTAGGGCAGTGACAAGATTAGCCCTGAGCCTTCTTGTGGGAAGACAAAGGCTGTTCCAAAGTTCAGGTGAGGGTCCACCTGAGATGGGGTGCCTGGTTACCCCCTTGCCCAGCGTTCCCAAGTAGGCAGTTAAGAAATGCTTGCTCACTGGGTGGCTGTGTGTTTCCCTCTGGAGGTGTCTGTGTTTAGCCCCCTCTGCCATAGGCAGTCAGCAGGGGCTGACTGGCCGGGCCCCTTCTTCAGCAGGGTTGCTGGGGCCAGCCACCTTGGTCCCCTGCCCACTGGCCAGGTCCATGCTGCACACCCCAACTAGCTTCTGGGGATTTCTCCGGGCCCCAGCATCCTCATGTGGACTGGAGGGAGCCCACTGGGCCAGGGGCCAGGGGACTCCCCAGGGATGAGGCGCTGCATGTCCTGGCTCTTCCCAGCCTCCTTTGCTGCTTTCTTCAGAATTCCAGAAATGAGGTTCCCTTTTACGTTAATGAGTGTGAAAGTCTGGTGGCCTCAATTAAAGCCCCAAGACCCCCTCCCCCCCATCATCCCATGATGATCTCCGTGGGGACACGTCCCTCGTTCCTCCCCCACCACCAGCTGACGTTGGAGGCGGTAGTAATCGATGAGGCTGGTGTCTGGGGCTCCGAGGCCGGCTGGCCTACAGGCTGTGGCTTTAAGGGAGCTCTCCAACTGCTGCGGGAGGAGGGAGGGAGGGAGGGAGGGAGGGAGGGAGGAAGGGAGGGCCAGAACTGCAGTGTCCTGCCTGTGCTGGGGGAGAGAGCCTGAGCAGGGAGCTGGTGGAGGAGGCGGCTGGCCCGTCAGGTAATTGGAGTGCAGGGCTGCCTTCCTCCCTCCCACCTTGCCCGCCCTCCTCCTGTGCCATCCCTGGCCCAGGGTGCGGCCCCAGCACCTGTGCACACACCCGGGAAATGGGCTGCTCAGGCAGCCGGCTCTGCCCGTCCTCTCCGTGTGCTGCAACCAGGGTAATGGGGGGGGGGCGGGCCTCTGGCTTCTGAGGGAGAGGGAGCAGGGGCTGGGGCATGTGACTGCTGGCTGGGAAGGGGCCCCTGCTGCTTCTGGCTGAGCACTCTGCAGGGACGCAGCTCTTCTGGCAGGAGCCAGAGGCTGGGCACCTGTGCCTGGCCGGGGCTCCAGAGAGGGGGCGGCTGCCTGGGTGTGTGCCCACGTGGATGTCGCTCTTTCGGAAGACTGGGGAAAAGGGGCCCGAGAAGGCTTTGTAAGTCTTGGATGGACAGCGCCTTTTTCCTGGTACCTTCCGGAGCCCCCTTCTCTGGGTCTTGCCAGTCAGAGTCTGGGGGACATCCGCAGATAAGCCAGTGGACAAGTAGGGGAGAGTTGGGGAGCCCCTGGAGAGCTCTATCCTGGCCTGCTTTTCCCTTTGCTTCGGAAGGCTTGGTGCTCCTGGTGCCTGGAGCCGGGAGGGGCTTGACTGAAAACTTTTGTGGGTCTTAGCATACTTGGAGTGCACGCAGAGGTAGGGCCTGCAGCAACCCCAGGGAGCAGGACATCAAATATTTACCTTGAGCAGATTCTCCTCCCGTGCCCCAGGGGTTGGGGGTGGGTAGAAGGCTGGGATTCCTTGGAAAGGGGTGGGGGGCTACCTGGTTAATGGCCAGGGGCCTCAGCCCCCAGCCTGAAAGTAGCCCCGAGACTGTTGGCTGTGAGCTGGGAGGGAGGGGTGTGCCCAGCCCCCTCCTCCTCCCCATCCCCCAGGCCATCCCAGCCCCACCCAGGCCTTGGCTGCTGCTGCCTGGAGTGAAGATTGGCCTGGGATCCATAAAGAGTCAGAGACTGGGGGGTGGGGAGGTCAGTGCTGGGCTCACTTCCTTAATGAAGCAGACACCCCTGTTTTTGTAACAACATGAACTGGGAATGGACTGATCCGTATCTTGTTATCTTGTCTCCTCGCTCCTCGATCCTCACTCCCTCCCGATAGCAAATGTGGGTCTGATTGAAAGGGGCCCTCGAGCAAGCCCTCCAGTAACCTGATGTGTCTCTTCCGCAGAGGGAGGAAGCTCGGAAACAGCACCAGGTCCTGTCGCAGGAGCTGGTCAGCCTGCGGGGAGAGCTGGGTAAGAGTGGGGGCGAAGGGAGGGGGCAAGTGTGTGTGTAAGTGTTGCAAAAGTGTGAGCGTGCGAGTGTGTGTAAATGTGTGAGTGCACAAAAGTGTTAGTGTGCGCATGTGAGTGTGTGTAAATGTGTGTGAGAGTGTGTAAGTTGTAAGAGTGCATGTAAGTGTGAGAGTATGTGTGCATTCATGTGAGTGTGTAAATATACCTGTATGTGCACCCACGTGTGGGAAGGGCTCCCCTCTGGGGCTGGTCATTGACCCCCGAAGTGTGTCCGTCTGTCTCACTTTGGGTATCCCTGTGTCTCTGTGACTGTCTCTCTCTGGCTCTCTGCCTGGGCACTTCTGTTTGTCCAGGATATCTGCCTGTCCTCTGCGTCTCTCTGTCCTTCTTGTCTGTCTCTCTCTCTGCTGTCTCTGGCTCTGTGCCTGGGCATGTCCATTTGTCCAGGATCGTCTGCCTGTCCTCCATGTCCTCCCTCTCTCTCTCTGTCTTTCTGTCTCTCTGTCTCTCTCTCTCTCTCACTGTCCTTCTCGTCTCTGTCTCTCTCTGCTGTCTCTGGCTCTGTGCCTGGGCACGTCCGTTTGTCCAGGATCATCTGCCTGTCCTCTGTGTCTGTCTCTCTGTCCTTGTCTCTGTCTCTCTGCTGTCTCTGGCTGAGCCAGTCGCTGACTGTTGTGTGGACTCTGCCCTTGTGGCCTGCTTTCCGGCCCCTCCCCAGCCCAGGCAGCTTGGCTGTGAGCTCCCTGCATTCCCAGCACCACTGGCTGATCCACAGGCGGATGAGTGAGACACAAGCCCGTCTGAAGGCAAGAGGTGATGACTTGGCGCTGCTGGGATGTGGCCCAACCTTCGTTTGGCAGTGACCTCTGCAGGGACTAACGGCCTGCCTGCCTGCCTTCCAGCAGTGCAGTGCCCAGTCCAGCCCCTGCAGAGGGGAGACTGAGGCTTAGAATAGTGATATGCCCAGGGTCACAGAGCTGGGGGACGGAGCTGGGGAGTGTCCCCTGGGGGATTGGCCTGCTGCTCTGACCACTGAGCTGACTCCCTGCCTCCATGACTTCCTTCCTCTGGTTCTCTGAAGGGTTAGTGGAAGGTTTCCCAGATGCTGGTATGGCGCACACATGGGGGCCACCCAAGCAATTCCTGCATGCCCCCGGGATGGTGCAAGGGCAGGCGGGTCAGCAGGAGCCAAGGTTCTGGGTGCCAGGCCCTAGACTTTGAGTCATAAAGACCCAGGTTCGAGTCCTGACCCTGGTACTTACTAGTACAACCTCAGATGACTCACTTTGCTCTTTTGAGTCTCAGTCTCCTCATCTGTAAAATGGGTGCCTGCGGATCAGGGATTGTCTTTGGCCTCTTTGGCTGCCGGGCACTTAGCAGAATGCCCCGCAGACAGTAGGTGTCAGTCAGTGTTCCTTTATTGGCTGCAGTGCAGAGGAAGAGCAACCTGTCTCCACAGAGCACGCAGCCAAGGCCAGGGCCACGCGGGGGACAGGGCGCTGCAGGGAAGGGGCCGGCCGCCTTGGCCAAGATACCGGGACTAGTCCCAGCCTGGCAGCTGGAGGACAGACCCACTCCCACCTCAGCAGTGGCTCTGCTGGGGCCAGTGACCAGGGGTGGAGAGGGGGCTGTCCGGGTCCCCAGGCCCTGGCCTCTCTGCCCCCAGCTTTCGTTAGAGCCTCATGAGACCGTCTGGACCCTCGTAGGCATCCTGCTGTGTGCAAATATGTGCAAAAGTGATGCCAGGCGTGGCCGTGGCCGATTTAGTCACAAGCAGGGTGTGTCTGAAATGGCCAAGCTCCTTGGCTGCCACTGGTGGCCTGGCCCTCCTTTTCTCCAGGAGAGAGTCTCAAAGGGCGCCGTGTCACTTGCCCCTTCCCATGGCATCCTCAGGCCCTTGGGGCATCCCAGAAGGTAGGAAGGAGAGGAAGAGCAGAGGTGGGAGGGCTGGCAGAAAGAGCCTCTGCTGGGTCGCATTTGCCAAGGGATCTGACCCTTTGGGCCCCCCAGGCCATGAGGAGGGTCTCCGGGCTCATGCTCAGCTGTTCCACCATGACTGGCACTTGCCCACTCCAGGGATCAAGGTGAGGGGTCTAGAGGGGCAGCTGGAGCCAGACCGTAGAGGGCTGTAGATGGTACAGGAGTGGCCTTTGATCCTGATGGTGATAGGGAGTCACTGGACCTTCTTGAGCAGGGGAGGGATGTGATCAGAGCTGGGCTTTAAGCATATTCCTCGGGCATCTGTTTGGAGGCTGGACCTCAATGAGGAGAGAGGCTTAGGCTGGCTACTGGAGCAGCCCAGGCCTGAGCCAGGGGGAGGCTGTGGGAGCAGGGAAGGGGTCTGCGCAGGGGAGATGTAGAGGCCAGGGCACTGTTTGGGCCCACTGGGGCTGCTGTCGTGTGTGTCCCAGACCAGGAGGTGAGTGGGGGGCGAGAGCAAAGGGGGAAAGAAGCCTCCTTTGTTTCCTGGAGTTGGTTCTAAAGGGAGGGGAAGGAAAGGGGCCACTGCCCCGGCCTGGCCGCCTCCCTGCCAGCACACAGAACACTGCCAGCATTGACAGCCTTTCAATGAGGACTCCTCCAGCCGGCTCAGGTAAGGGCTCCCTGCCTGCCCCTTGCCTTTCTATCTCCCTGCCTTGTGCCAGGCCCTTTCAGGCACTGCGAAGGTGAGAAGGGCCTCGCGGGCTGCTTTCGTGATAGGCTGAAAGCCGAGCCTGGCCGCTGATCCCTGATTCCTCCGGTTGCTGGGGGTTTGAGCAGCTCTTACATAATGAGTCTTGGTGGTGGTGGCTGCTGGGCCAGGCTGCCTTGGATGCCCTTGAAACAGCCCATAGTGTCTGCAGGCTGGCATGGGCCCCAAAAGGGCTAGCAGAAGGCTTCATGGGGGCTGTCTTTGAGGCAGAGTCCCCAGCACAGGGCAGAGGCTCGGCCCAGGATTTGATGACATGTGTAGGGGAGACTGTCAGTGAACGGTGGAAGCCCCTTGCCTTCCCCTGCACAGACGGGAGTGTCTTGGGACCCTCAGATTCTGTAGCAGGGTCTGCCTTGGTGGGCATCCAGAGCGTGGCCAGGTAGCAGGGACAGGCCTGCAGCAGCATTCTGACTTGGTGGTGTTCACCATCCAGGCTGGAGCAGCCTGGTGGCAGGGCACTCTCCTTGCCTCGTGATAGTGTAGAGCTGAGCATGTGCCCCCTGCCCTCAGGTGCTGCACACTGACCACTCCCTGACTGGCTGCCTGCATGGTGCACTGGGCCATGCTCCTGCCCCTGTCCTGCCCATGGGTGGCTATGGGCCTTGGCCTAGTCCTGGCCCTCCGGATGTTCCAGCTTCGTGGAGGAAGGCCTTTTCTCTCCTGTGTGCCTGCTGGCCTGGTATGCCCCAAGGGTGCCGTGAGGAAGCATATATGGCATAGGCCAGTCACTGAGCATCCACAAGGACTTCCCACCACCAGGCCTTTGTCTAGGCTCCATCTCTCTTCCCGGCCTTGTCCTGGCTGATGCCTCTTTCCCCTCCACCTTCCCCCAGGAGGCGTCCCTAGCTGGCCCCGTGACTCGCTGTGCCCCGTGATGAGAGCGCCTCAGAAGCCCCCCTGTTTTCCATTCCCTGGCCCTGAGGTGATGACTGTAGCTACAGCAGACTCCTCCTTGGACTTTTGCCTCCACCCTTGCCCGATCTCATCCATCTTTCTCATAGGGACCAGTGAATCTTCCTGGGCACAGCTATGACCCTATCTCTCCTGCACTCAGAAGCCTTAGCCTCTCTACTTTATACTGGGTCTGGCATTCAAGGCCATTTAGGTTCTGACTCCAACCAGCCTAGCTGTCTTAGGCCTTCCTGCGCCTTCCCTTTTGTCCTCCCTCATACTGGCTTGGCCTTCCTGCCTCTGCAGGACTGGAAGTGTTTCCTGGCCACCCTTGTACCCTCACTCTTCCTGGGGCCTCTTATGTAGCAGGGCTGAAGGAAAACTCGGGTTAGAGCCTTGAAGGACGTGACCACTGAAGGTCGTCCCAGGGGGAAACAGTCTCCTAGCTATTGGAAGACCCTCCTGGCCACCCACCCTCCCCCAGCCAGAGGACATCTTTTCTGCCTTTAGCTCTGACCCCTTCTGGGGGAGAGGGGAGGGAAGGAGGAAGGGGGGAGGGGAGAAGCTATTTTCTTAAACTATAATTCAATATTATATCTGTCAAGCCCAATTAGTGCCTGCCTGTAAAGGGTGATAATTGCTACTGAGCTCTCCACTGTGAACACCCTGCCCCGATGGGATGTGAGGAGATAATGCTGAGTCAACAGGTTTTAATTAGGGAGCCTGTCAGTGACGGGAAATCGTCACTGGGCTGAGTGGATGAGGACGTGCCAAGGGGGCTGGGGGCATGATGGGGATCCATCAATCAGCAGCCAGATAGCTCCAAGCAAATTTAGTTCTGATTGGCTCAAGTGGGGATGGCCCATCCTGCATGGCATAAAGACCACCTTGTGCTCCGGGGCATGCCCCCTGGTACCCACCTCCTTCTGGGGTATACTCACTGCTCCCACAGGTGACAAAGGCTGGACACTGGGGGAGACCTTTGTGTGCACAGGATAGTAGCTGAATAGAAAGCCAGGGTTTGGAGAAGGCTGTGGCCCGAGGGATGAACTCCCTGAGTAGAGAAAAGATGACCTGGAAGCTGGTTGTAATCAGGATCTGGAAAGCCATAGAGGCAGAGACAGAGTGAGGGAGGGAGGAATTTAAAGGAATTATTTCTTTGAATGAAATTTTGGACCTTTTACAATTAGGCCAATTTTAGACTTTCTTTAGTATTTTTCATGCCTCATTTACCAAGCCGTTAACTCTGTTTTCATCATTTTCTTGCATCACTCATTTCTTTTTCAGTTTTTCCCTTACTACTCTTATCTCTTTCTTTAATACTTGTAGGAATTCTTGTTGGTTTTGAGTCCAATTAGCATTTTTCTTTGAGGCTTTGCTTGTAGCTGTTTCCACATTGATGTTTTCCTCTGAGTTTCTGTCTTGGTCTGTACTGGACGCTAACTGGCTTCTTGATTGGAGGAGAATGTGGCTTATGTGTGCATGTGTAGGCGTGATGGTGGCGTTTAGCCCAGGGATGTGAAGACTGGGGAGGGGTGGGAGTCACGGCTGCCCCCATGTGTTCAAGGGCCCTGCCATGGATGAAGGACTAGCTCTGCCCTATTTGGTCCTGAGTCCAGAACAAGAGGCCCGGGGCAGAAAGGGCAGAGGCAGGCCTAAGGTTAGAGTTACAATAAGGCCCCGGGGGCAGAGAAAAGAGCCCAGCTGGGGCCAGCGGTCTGAGGGCAGGGGGCTTCTCTCCCTGGAGGCCTGCCCTCCAGGAGAAGCGACATGAGTGTTGGCCCAGGAGAGATTCAGTCCTGAGAGGGCTCTGAACCAGCAGCCCCGGAACCTCAGCATCTGCACTTTCATATCCCTGGCCGAGGCCCCACCTGCTGCTCCAGCCTTGCCTTCCTGGCCAGGCGGGTCTGGGGAGCCCAATAAGCGAGGCTCTTGTGGCCTGGGAGAGTGAGGGCTTTTCCCTGGTGTGCCCCTTGCTGCAATGGTGGGATCTTCTCTGCAGTCACTGCCTCTGCCACCTGTGAGAAGCTGGAAACGGCCCAGAACGAGCTGCAGACCGCGTGCCAGGCCTTTGTGGACAAGCTGAATGTGCAGCACCAGGCGGATCTGGCAGAGCGGGAGAGCCAGCTGAAGGCTCACTACACGGGCGAATGTGAGAGGCTGCAGAGCGTGTGCATGCAGGAGGTCCAGAAGTACCAGGCCCAGCTGCAGAGTCAGGTGGGTGCCTGGGAGGTGGCCAGGTGGGGCCTTGGCACCTAGAATGGTGGTGCTCACAATTCCCCCCCGCTGGGCCTCTTCCTGAGCCTCAGTGTTGTGGCCTGGCAAATGGGCCCAGTCTTAACACAGCATAGAAGTACAGCTTGTCCCGGGGATTGCGGTCATGAAGCCCCAGGCCCACCATTACTTCAGCCAGGCCTGATGGGGAATGCTGCTACCATTCAGTCAGTCCTTGTCTAAAGCACGGGAGGGCATACAAAGCATTTAGGAGCCCAGGAGGGAGTTGTGTGCAGGTCCTCACTTGACAGCCGACGAAGCGAGTGCAGAGGGAAGGGACCTCTCTGGTATGCAGCATGCAGCTCGGTCTCCTGATTCCAAGATTCCCCCCCCCCCCCCCCCGGGCTTCCAGGTGGGTAGCCTGGCTGCCAGTCTTTGGAGGAGGACTTGGCCAGACTCACCTCCCCTCATGCCCTCTGCTGCCCTGGGCTTAGAGGACCCCCACATACAGATGGAGCAGGCTTGGGGGGAGGAGGGCCAGCTGAGGACATGTGAGAGGGGCCTCGACAGGGCCAAGGTCTAGAGGGTCTCCCCATGCCCCCTCATTTTGTAGAAGCGGCACTGAGGCTGGCTGCCGGGCACAGAGCCTGGCACACAGGCACTTCTGAAGCGATGGGTGGCTAGGCAGGTCGGCGAGCACATTGGCTACAAGTACAAGAGGAAGTCTTGTGTGTACACCCATGCATGCACACACATGAACACGTACCACACAGTGCCCGCTCCCACATGTGTATACACACATGCACACACAGTGAGCGTGAGGAAAGGCCTGAGATGATGAAAGGGGACCCAGTACGAGGGGATGGCTGAGCTCTAGAGAGCTGTGTTGGTCACTAAGAAAGCCCCAAACCTTAGTTATTTCATTTACTTGGTTTGGTTAGCATTGAAATTCACCCCAAAGCTCTGGTTTGGATAAAAAGCTCAGGCTCACACTTCCCCGTCTCCAGCACCCCTGTCCTGGTGCTGCCAGAGAGCTGCTCCCCCTGCCAAGACCCCTTTAAGACCATACCTCATCATTGCAGCCAAGCTGGGACCTTTTGCCTTAATATGCCAACACCCCTTCCTGGAGAATCTCAGTGATGTTTTGTGGATAAAAACCTTCTGTGGCCCACAGTCTGGTGGGAACCCACTTTCACCCAGCCAGGCTGACCCAAGGCTGAGCCCAGGACAGGCCACAGCTGGGCTTTCTGTGGGCTGTCACAGTCTGGTTCTAACAGACAGGGCTTCCCCTTGCAGGTCGATGATTTAAATGCTGCCCATGAAGCCTTCAAGTTAGAAGTCGAGGCCAGCCATTCAGAGCAAGTCAATCTGCTGAAGAAGGCCTACGAAGCCTCCCTCATAGGTAAGGGTGCTCCCACTTCCCCACGATGACCAGTGAAGATGCCAGCTGAGAGAGGAGGCTCTGGGGCCACCCTCCTGAGGACTGCTGCCTTCCCCTGGGGCCAAGCAGAAGCTTCTCTCCAGGAGGCAGGGTGCCGGATGTCCCTGGAGGGATGGACGCCCTGCTGAAGAGCGCTGTCATTCCAGATAGTAGGTGCTTAACAGATGTTTTTCGACCAACAATGTGCCTGGCACTGGGCTTAGCGCCTACTATGTGCTGGTCACTGAGCTAAGGACCTACTATGTGCCAAGAACTGGGCTAAGCACTGGGAATACAAAAAGGCAAAAGATGGTCCCTGCCCTCGAGGGCCTCACAATCTAATAGGAGAAACAACATACAAAAAACCTTTGTGCAGGAAAGACAGGACAAATGAGGGGAGGGGAGGCCTGGCTTTGAGAAGGGCTGGGGAAGGCTTCCTGGGCTGAGGCCCCACAGTGGAGGCTGGTGCCCCCTAGAGAGGGGGTCCAAGTCATACTCATGAGGTCAGTCCTTTCTCATAGAAGTGTGGGCCAGCCCACCCTCCAGTCCTGCTCCTACATTACTGGCAGGGTCTTTGCAGCAGCTAGAGCCTCACAGGAGGGTTGTTACGATAGAGTTGGGGGGTGGGGGGGCTAGCTGACTTACCAGGAGTGAGCATGGGCTTCCTCTGCTTCAGCTTCCCTGAGTGCCCAGACCTTTCCTTACCCTGGAGTCACAGTGGGGCCTCCCATCAGTCCTACATTCTCCAAGCTGCCAAGTGTTCAGGGCCCAGCCAGCCACTTTGGAAGGCCCTGCCTTTGAGCCTGAAGGGAGAAATGTGGGCCCATCTCAAGGCAGGCTGGTGGGCCACTGGCCTCAGCAATCTTACCTCTTTTCAGAAATCAAGGAGTGCCATGACCTGGAAAAGACGTCCCTGGAGGAGCTATTCTCTGAGAAACGCGAGTCACTGGAGGTGAGCGACCCCCCAAACTAGGCCCCTGGGCCTATGGTGGCAGAGCCAGGGGCCCTCATTTCAGGACTGGTTCTCTGCCACCTTGGATGTCCTGTGTTGTCTCTGTCTTGTTTGTAGAAAGAGATCCATGATCTGAAGAGTAAGAACGATGCTCTGAATGAAAAGCTTCAATTGGAGGAGCAGAAAGCGGCTTCCAGAGAGAAGGCCAACCAGGTGCGTGAGGGTCGTCCTCCGGGAGGGGGGAATGGAGGTGGCAAAGTTAGAGAGGCTCTGGGGGAGGGCGCCTGTCTGCAGCGGCTCTGGGGGAGGGGGCCTGTCTGCAGCGGCTCTGGGGGTGTCTGTCTGGGGGATCTGTATACAGTGGCTTTGGGGATGTATCCCAGGTGGGGGCTGTCTATAGTGTCTTCAAGGATGTGTCTTGGGGGGGAAGTCCCTTTCTACAGCAGCTTTAGGGATGTGTTGAGGTCCTTGTCTACATCAGCTTTGGGAATGTTTTGGTGGGGCCCTGTCTACAATGGCTTTGGAGATGTGTCTGATATGAGAGCAAAGTAGGCCAGTGTCAGAGAGGCTTGGAAAAGCTGCTTTTAAAAACTGACCTAAGAAAAATTCATCTCAACTCCACACACAACACCTACTGTGTGCAGACCTGCAGGGCACCTACAGTATGCAGAGCCCGCATGCTCAGGGTTGGAAGAAATACAAAATTTCACTTAGGCCCCATCCCTGTTTTCATCATGTTTCAAGGAGACTGACCTAGGTCTCAATGAGTGTAATACAAAGTAACGAGTTGGAAAGAGAAGGGCAAGCCACATGCTGTGAAGTGTCCCCATCAGAGGCTTCCTGCAAAAGGGGCTATTGCAGTGCAATTTAGAAGAGGCATAAATTTCAACCAAGAGAAAGGGAAGAATGCCATTCCCCTCAGAGAGACCTGTCGGTGCAGAGATGCAGAGGTGGAGAAGTGTGTACAGGGAACAGTGAATAATCCAATTTCGTGGGAGAATAAAAACCGTATGGAGGAGAGGAATAGGACACAGGGCTAGAAAGGTAACAATGCTGAATGCCATGCCAAAGAGTGAGTTAGAGAGAGCTTTGCTTGTAGACACTAGGGAGCTACAGAAGAATTTTGAGCACAGAGTGACCTGAGACCAGTGTATAAGGAAAATTATTCTGGCAGTGTACAGAGGATAGCTTGGAAAGATGAGAGCCGAGGGGAGAAGGCCTATGCGAGGGTCGGGGTAGCAGGTGGATTAGAGGCAGTGGGACCTAATGGAAAGGCTGCTGGACCAGATGTCCAGAGGGCTGACTCCTCCTACTCAGCTGCCCGTGTGACCTTGGGTTAGGCACCTCACCCCTGTAGACCATTTCCTCATCTCTGCTGAGACAGTTGCCCAGGCTCACTGATGCAGAGCCAGAATGGAACTCAAGCTGGCTAGGCCAGTCCCCTCATTTTCTGATGAAGACACTGAGGGTCAGGGAGAAAAATAGTTTGCCTTTGGTATTAGGATAGCAAGTAATTGAGCTGGGATTTGAACCCAGGTCCTTGGACCAGCCCTCTTCTCATTGTCTCCCAGATCTCTTTCAGCTTTCAAGTATCTGGTGGTGTAGGTTGGACAGCTTTTCGTTGCACTGACTTTTTGGGGGATGTGGATGGTGGGGTGCTCTTGCTGCCCCCTCATGGCCATGGGCAGGTTTTTCCAAAGAGGCTTCACTGACTTTTTCTCTTGGCCTCTGTTCCTTCCCCTGCCCCTACTCCAGTGCTGACAGTTGGATTTGGAAGGCCCTTTAGAGGTCCTCCAGGTCCACCCCCTTATGTCTCAGAAGAGGAGTTGCCTCTGACTGGGCAAAGCCTTGAGTCAGTTTCCCTTTGTCTCTGATTGATTTCCAAGCAGTCACAGTGTGCCAGGGCAGAGAGGTGTGCTGGAGATAGGCCTGGGTTTGGAGTCTCAGCTTGGCCTCTCACTAGCTGGGCTATCACCAAGTGCCACAGTTTCCCCAGGTGTAAACTTGGGGTGCTACTGTGTGGGCCTCTCTATAAATGGCAGCGTATTCTGAGTAGAGGGGGTGCTGTCTTTGGGGGGAGACCACGCCTAACCCTGGGGCTCTCCCCTTGTTTCTGCAGAAGAACCCCCAGATCATGTATCTGGAGCGAGAGCTGGAGAGCCTAAAGGCTGTGCTGGAGATCAAGAATGAGAAGCTCCACCAGCAGGATGTCAAGCTGCTCAAGATGGAGAAGCTGGTGAGCTGGAGGGCCACCCTGTGGCCACTGCCCCGGAGGCTAGGCCTGCGCTGCCTCTGCTGCTGAGGCCGGCCAGGGTCATTGCCCACCACAGCTGGCCAACCAGGTCCTCACCCACCACATCTGGCTGGGGTCCACACCCCTTTGCAGGGAGAGGGGGGAGTGGTAGAGTGGGAAGGGTGCGAGGCAGTCTAGGGGCTTGGGCTGAGTCTGCCTGGTAGCCGCCCTCTGGACCACTAGGGGAGGGTCTGGCTCATTGAGAAGTCTCGGCCCTTGGTGCCATCTGTGGCTCGGGCAGCCTCTGCCCTGGAGCCTCAAAGAGAGCGTTGAAGCATATCTGTCAGCCCAAGTGGGGGTGAGCTGAGGAGGAGGGCCCAGCTGGCATGGGCCTCGCCTGACTGTGCTTGCCTCTGGGTGGCACCAGCTGGTGCCCTGGCTGCCCTAGTCACCAGGAGGCTGGTTCAGGTCTGGAGCAGCCCTGTCATGAAAACAAAAAGAGGCCCCAACAAAGACACCAGCTCCTGTGTGATCAGCAGCATCCTGATCCATTGTGGAAAAGCAGTGGGCAGCCAGCCAGCCAGCCTCGACCTTAGAAAGCCCTGGGGTCGACTCCTCCTGCAGGACCGACTGACTTCCCCCCCCACACCCCCCCCAAGCCTCTCCCTACAGGCACTCTGTCACGATAGGCTCTCAGTCTGCTCATCATATTCCCCAGGGGATGCCTTCTGGGCTACGCTCTGGTGCCAGGCCTTCTCTTGAGAAAGCAGGGAGGATCTGTATACCCAGAAGTGGGGGCAGCCTCTGTCCTGAGCTCTCCTGGGAGGGATCTGAGGGCCATGAGGAAGCTTGGAGGCAGAGGTTCAGGACAGCCTTTCCCTTTGCTGGAGACTCCTTCAACATCTGGTGAAGGAAGGGAAGCATGGGACTGAGGGCTGTCAGGACTTGGCCATCCCTCCCCTCATGGGGCACCAGAAGCCCAGTGTGGCATTACCATTGGTCATCCCATGGCATCAGTGTCTGGCAATGCCAGGCAGGCCCAGGGCAGATGATGGGCCCCAGGTGGGCCCTGTCAGACTGCTCTGTTCTTTGTGGCCAAGAATCACGAGAGAAAAAGTAGCCCAGCTGCCCCAGGAAGGGCTGAGTGCCCCTTCCTGGGAGGGCTTCAAGCAGAAGTAGGGGGGCACTTGTCAGAGACACCTGGGAGAGGATTCCTGGTCCAGAGCAAGTTTGGCCCAGCTAGGGGCTAAGGTCTCTGCCAGCTCTGAGATGCAGTGACCCAGACACTCAACTGGCTGTGTCTGTTCTCATATGGGCAGCTTCCTGGCACGTGTCCCAAGGGGGCGGGGCCCTTCTGTGCTGTTGGGCTCTTTCTTCAGTGAATTAGCTGCATGTGCCAAGCACTGGATGGGCAGAGTCCAGGGTTTGAGCTCTGACCCCCTGCTGCTTTCTGTCAAGGTGGACAGTAACACAGCCCTGGTGGACAAGCTGAAGAGAGTCCAGCAGGAGAATGAGGAGCTGAAAGCACGGATGGACAAGCATATGGCCATTTCCAGGTGAGATTCCCCAGCCCCGAGCTCAGAGCCTCGCTGCTTGTGCCCTCACTGCCCATGCCCTTACTGCCTGTGCCCTCGCTGCCCACGCCCTTACTGCCTGTACCCTTGCTGCCCGGGGCCACACTGCTGGCCCATTGAGCCCTCCCAGAAATAAGAGGGTATCACCGATGTGGAAGGGAGGGCAGTGGCCACTGGGGCTCCTGCTCTTCTCTCTCTCTCTCTCTCTCTCTCTCTTTTCCTCCTCCTTTCCTCTTCATTCTTCCTTTCCTCTTCTCCCTTCCCTCCTCCCTCTCCCACTCCCTCCCCCTCCTTCCCCTCCCCCTCTCTTCTCCTCTTCCCCCTCTCTCCCCTCCCTTCCCCTTCCTCCCTCCCTCTCTCCTGCCCCTCCTCCCTCTCCTCTGGCTCCCACAGGGCTCAGTTGCTCCCTGTTGTCAGGCCTCCCTTCCCTTTGGGGCCCAGACTTCAGTGCCAGATATCCATGTTTCCCCTGTCCCCTGCTCCCCCTTAGGCAACTCTCCACGGAGCAAGCTGTCCTGCAGGAGTCTCTTGAGAAGGAGTCCAAGGTGAACAAGAGGCTGTCAATGGAGAACGAGGAGCTGCTGTGGAAGCTTCACAATGGGGACCTATGCAGCCCGAAGAAGTCGCCGGCGGCCGTGGCGGCTGTGCTGCCTCTCTCCTCCCCAAGGAGCTCCGCCGTCTTCCCCAGCCCCACGGGCTCTCCCAGATGACCCTTCCTGGGCTCGGGCTGACAGCTGCCTGGGAGTGTGTTCCGCCAGCCGGCTGGGGGACTAACCCTTCTGCTGCTCATGGCCCGCCAGGGCCTGGCGAGGGCACTCAGGCGGTGGCCAGCCCGGAAGCTTGCGGATGGACAATGGACAGCCGGGCGCGGCTCCTCCTGCCAACCCTGCCTGGTTTCAGGAATGCCCCCTGCGGGGCTTGCGGGCAGAGACAGTGATGCACAGAGCACTTGGTGAGCCAGACTCGTCTCGCTCGCTGCCTTTCCCCCGCTTCTGGGGGAGAACCAGCTCAGGGCCTCTTCATATGGAGTATAACCTTTCTCATGTCCTTGTCGCAGACGCTTTTATTCTGGGCCACCTTGGGCTCATGGGAGTGGGTGGGCACAGGGCTTGCTGGTGCCACCACCTTTGGCTCCGGGGGGGCTGCGAACACACTATTGGCTGTGCCAGGGACGGCTGCAAGGCCGTCTTGCCATGGACACCCCAGGCGAGGGAGGAGAATGGGCTGCTTGGGAAGATGGGGACTCTGGCTCAAGGTCTTTGGGTCTGCATTCTGGGAAGGACAGGCCCTTCACATGGACAGCCTAGCTGTGAGAACTGAAGCGAGTGTGAGGTTCTGTCATTTTCAATGACTCCCAGGCCCCACAAATCTCTGCTTCTGGTTCATCTTTTTAGCTATGGATGGAGGTGAACACTAATGTGTCTACCCTGGATCCCCAGGAATAAGGTTTCTTTCATGGGGCTCAGTCGTGGGCTGATTCTTCCAAGGAAGGAAGAAGGGGCAGGGGTTCCCCTGGAGTCCTAACCTCCTCCTCATTTTTAACTTGCTCTGAATAGTCACCCATAGTCGGGAGCTGCCTCTCCTCTCCTCCCCTTCCTCCACTACCTTTTCCTTTCTAAAGCCATGACATAAGCCTTCTACCTCCTTTTCTCTGGGTATTTTACGTGATTACAGGGGTAATTAATACGCTCGCCCAGAACCAGCTCTTTTTCCAGGCATAAAAGTCTCATTTCCCAAAAAAAGCTGAGGCTGGACTCTAACATTATAAACTATTGAAAAATCCAGAACAAGCTGATTTGGGGAAGCGGCAAGGGAAAATCATCGATTAGCAAAGTTTGGGAAGAGGCCAGCCATATCCCTGTGGTCAAGGGAAGAAAAGCCCTCGGAGATGAGGGCTTGGTTAGAATGAGCCAGATGAGAGCCCCAACCAGCAGCTCTAGCTCTTTCTTGGAGAAATTCTGGGGAGAGGGCAGAGGGGCCCGTGTCAGAACATAAGCCACAACCTGTGCAGCTGTCCGTTTCTAACCTCCGTGGGACACCTTCCCCAGCTTCCCCAGCCTCCTCCACCCCCGGCAACCTTGGGGACCAGAAGAGCAGGGCTGAGGCTTCCCCTTGTTTTTGAATTTGTCACTGTGTTGCCAATGATCTGGGAGTCCAGGAACCCCCTGGGAGCCACCATGCAGACTTTGAACACCAGGGGGCGAGTCGAAGTTCAGGAGGCATGTTGATTTGTAACAATTTCTTCTTTTGTCTCATGTTTAATGTCCAATGTTGTCTTGTATGCATAATCTATTCATTTGTAAGGATGGTTGGAAAGCCAGCTTCCTTTACGCTCCAAGTGGGAGCAGGGGCTGCTGGAATCTCTGCACCCCCTTGGAGCAGTCCTTGGTCTAGCCACCCCCTGGGGCCCAGGCATCCCAAGCCATGGAAGGCTGCTGTAGAGCTGAGGGGTAGGGGGACATAGGAGCTACTCCAGTCATGAGTCAGATGGGAGACAGCAGCAGAAGAGGAGAACAGCTCTTTGAAGATGCTGTTCTAGGTCCACATTGTAGGATGGTGCTGAGAAAAGGCCAGGGGGCTAGCTGGGACAGAGTCAGGCTGAGGCTCTGCTTGGTCAAGGCTGAGCTTCCCCGACTGTGCCCAGCTGGAATGCCCTTCCCACATTCATGTCTTCCAATCCTGTCAGACCCTATCACCTAGGAGTTCCAGGCTCAGAACCCCACCCCAGGCATTCTGAATGCAGTCCTGCGAGGTGGGTCCTAGGGGCTAGAATTGGACCCTCACAGCTGGCTCATCCTTAGAGCTTCTGATTGCTCTGAATTAGGGGGCTGGGGCTTGGGAAGGAACTGATGTATTTTGAGTTGTGTGTGTTAAAATAATAAATAAAAATTTGACATAGTTTTCTTGTTGCAGGCCAGTCTTCTATGGTTCTTAAAGCCACAGAAAGTGGTTCCTTCCTGCATGGCTGAAGTATGACTATGGGGGGGATGGTTGGGGTCCCTTCCAGCTTGAGGGCTGGGATCCTACAGGTGACTGCTGGGTATGTTTTCTCATCTATGCATTACATGGCTTCTGCGGGCACTTCCAGCTCAAGAGGCTGAAATCTACGATGGCGGCTTCTTTATGTTCCAGTTGTGTTTCTACGGAATTAGGGAGGCAGTCAAACAGAGGAAAGGTCACTGGTTTTAGAATCAGGACCTTAGTTCAAATCCTGCCTCTGAAGCTCCTGCCTGTGGGACCTTGGGCAGGTTTCTGCCTGCCTTCTGTAAGCGAGGTGGGGGTGGGAGTGGGATGAGGTGACTTCTGATGTACCTTTCAGCTTGAATATCCTATGAACTGAAACTCTGCCAAGAATTTGGGGGGGAACCCCTTTTTCCCTGGAAGGAGCCCAGTGGAGCATGATCCAGACAGCACTGGGCTTGGGGTCCTGAGACTGACCAAGCCACTGCCCAAGTAGGTGGTTGGGGCAAGTCACTTCCAGCCTCCATTTTCTTATCTGAAATGGGCACAGTAACCCTAGGCTGCACCTCAGGGTCCTGGTGAAGAGGTGCCATCTCACTGTGAGGTTGTGCATTGGGAGCTCAGGAGTGGGACAGTGCTCTGCCGTCACTGTGGGCCCTGGCTGCGAGGTGTGTCTGGGTTCCAGTCCATTTGACCAGCACCATTCCTGAGCCACTTTGCTTAGAACAGCCACCCGCTCTTGGGAGGTCATAGCAGGGCAGGCCTTGGAGCCCTGGGTGGGCCCTCCCAGGCTTAGAACACAGCACCAGCTCCATGCCCAGCTCCGTGATCCCGTGATCTAGGGATCATGGAAACCAGTCAGAAGGTGAGCTCGAACCCAGGACAGCCAATAGGAAGAAACGTTTGTGGGTCCCGGGTGTGGGTGACCACCCAGCTTAGCCCAAGGCTACTCAAGCCATTTACCTTTTAGACAAACTTCACGTTTTATTCAGTGATTACATTGCTCAACTCTGTACATATGATGAGTGTGTTCATTCAGGACCAGTGGTCGGAAGCACATACATGGAAGCCCCCTCCAACCATATCTTATGGGAACAGGGCAGGTCCCCTGGGCGTTCCTGGACCTGCAGGCTTCTTGTCTGGCTGGGGCCTTTGTCTGAGACCTACACGTGGGGACAGAAAGCTGGCAGCAGCCTTTGGCTAAGCACAGATCCACATCAGCTGGCAGAGCCATGACTACCCTGCCTCAGTTTCCCCATCTGTAAAATGGGGGTGGTCATAATAGCACCTACCTCCCAGGGCAGCTGTGAGGTTTTTTAAAGCACCTTGCAAACCTCAAAGGCTAGGTCAGTGTTAGCTGTTCGGGGTCAGAGTTCCCTCCACCACCCCAGGCCTTTGTGCTGACCCTCTCTTCCCTCCCTGCCTCAGGCAAACTGCACGCTGGTGGCCACAGTGGTCTGCCCGCGCGGGTTCTGGGCTGTGCACATGTAGTATCCAGCATCGATGGTCTCAAAGTCCTGCAATGTGAGGGCGCTCTGGGACAGTCGCGTGGTACGCCCAAGGCCCCGGCTGACCAGTCTCCACATGTCCTGGATCGTCACAGGCCTCTCATCCTGTCACAAAAGAGGGTGCACATGGGTGCGTGAGACAGATGGGAGAGGCCAGGAGCCCTGGGGAGCAGAGGCCAGTGGGGGGCCCAGCACACCAGGCGAATGTCTCAGCCTCTTGGGCCTCTGAGAGCTGTGAGCACCACGGGAGCCCCAGGAGGACCAGGAAGAGAATTCCATAGGGCTGGGCAGACTGATGGTCAGAGCGCCCACACTGGTGCCCCCATGCCTTGGGGCACTGAGGAATACAGGGGAGGGAGAGCACATGGGAGAGCCAGGCGATCCATGTCCCTGGAGCCAGGGGGTCTGCGCTGCATTCTTGGCTTTGCCCTATACTGCCTGCACGGCTCTGCTCTGGGCCTCAGTGTACCCATCTAGAACATGAGACACCTGATCTCCAAGACCCCTCTCGGATCTAAATCCTGTTGGGGAGTGGACTGGAAGTGCATTTATTTACTCACGCTAAGCACAGAGGGAATGCAAATGGAAGAAAGCTGATGTTCGAATTGAGATGGGTGGTGATGGCGTAACAGCAAGGTGGCTGGCAAGGGCTAGGAGACCTGGGGAGCAGCAGCAGGCCAATGCCTGAACCTGGGCTCCAGAAGACAGTGGGAGTGTGGCCAGCAACTGGGCTCTGGAGGACAGTGGGAGGGTGGCTGGCAGGGGCTGGGAGGCCTGGGGAGCAGCAGCAGGGTAATACCTGAACCTGGGCTCTGGAGGACTGTGAGAGGGTGGCCTACAAGACCCAGTGAACCATCTGTCCCTATGACCTTTGCCTTTCATCCCCAAAGTAAATGGAAGAAAGGGGTCCCCAGCCCCGGAGGGCTACCAGGGGAGGCTGGCTAGCACTCAGCAGGACCCTGGTCCCTTCTAAGCTCCAGAAATCTGCGGATTCTCATTGCCATCTTCTGGACCAGGAAGGTGGGGCTGGGGAGTGGGCAGTGCTGTTCTTCCCCCCTCCAACCCTTCTTCCAACTGCCTTGTCTCCAAAGCCTTCTGTTCAGAGACTATTGATGCTGGGGGAAAGGGAGAGACTTTTTTGCTCAGGAAGGAAGGGGTTGAGCTGAGCACTCAGTGGACCCTGGAAAAATGGGAAGATTTCTAGGCTCAGAATGAGAGTTGGAAGGGGCGGTAGAGATGGCTTAGCCCCTCTGTTCTAGAGCTGGGGCAACTCATGAAATGGAGGAGGATTCTCCTGCCTTGCCTGTGATGACGGCCTAGTAGGACTTCCTCCGGACTCTCTCCCATTCAGCACCCTCTCTCCTCTTCACTACTGGGAAGTTTCTTCCCTGGGTGATCTTGGTTAAGGGCTTTACTCTCCCTGGGCCTAAGAGGGCTGGACTAGAAGGCCTCTGTGGCCCTTTCCATCTCTAGACCTCAGGATGTGAGATCATCTGGCCGCTGTGCTAGAAAAGGCTGCGCCCAGGGGGAGAGCCTGGGCCTGGGCCACCCAGGGTCCCTGCTGCACCCTGGCTCTGGGAGCTGGCAGCTGGCCACAGTGGTGACCCAAGTACAAGGCTCACACCTTTCCTCAGAGACCTGAGCCTAGCGAGAGCATTTACAATAGTATGTTGGCTGTTGGTGAGCTCCTTTAGATTGGGCCTGTCTGCCCTTTGTGTCCTGGGGCTTAGCCCAGAGCCTGGCATAGCAGGCCTGGTGCCTGCCTGCCTGCCCAGGTGGGAGCTTCAGCAGGCTCTAGAGGGAGGGGCAGGGGCCGCTTACCTGCAGCCCTGGGTATATCCACCGGAACTCCACCTCGACATCCGGCTCGCCCAGTACGGTGCACAGGACTGTGATGTCATCCCCGCCACTCACTTTGTGGGAGGAGGCCGTGATGGTGGTGGAGGGGGGCCCACTGGGGACTAGCAGACACAGGAGACCAGGTCAGGGACTCAGACAGAGCGCAAGCACTGGGCTTCCGGGGTTCTGATCCCAGCTATTGTCCACTTGCTGGCTAGTACTGATTTGCCTTGGACCCCTCCTTTGGGTCCAGCTCCACAGAGGCTTCCGTGGTCTGGAGGAGGCCATGTCTATGCCCGTCAGGCACCCCCCTTCCCCATTGCCATGGCTTTACAAGCAGCCCAGCTTCGACTTGTGAGGAGAGACCGCTGCGCTGCCTGGGTGTGGGCGAGTCAAGGGAGAAAGAAGCATGCAAGGACAGCAAATGTGGGGCTAGCCAGGGGTGCATGGGGGACAGGGAGCCTGGATGGTGAGGACAGGAGCCACAGGAGGGGTCAGTGGGCTGCTGACCGAGCTCAGAAAGCAGAGGGGCCAAGGCAAAAGAAAGTCTCCAAAGGGAAGTGTGAGATGGATGAAGGAAGGGGCAGGGCTCCTCAAGGGTTAAGGTAGTGAGCTCCCCATCAGTCAAGGTGATCAAGTTCTGTTTGGCTAAGATGTGGTAGAGGGGACTCCTGTTTGGGTCTACCCAGCTTTCTTCTGACATTCTGTGGTTCTAGGGGCTACAAGCACTTTGTTCTTGATTCTCAGCTCTCTCCCTGGAAAAGTGGTAACCTCAAATCTTCCATTCCCCATGAGGGTTCCTTGGCTACCCATCCCAAGCACCCCCTCCCTTTCTGGGAGAAGTCCCCTAAGTGTTTTCTTCCTCAATGTCTCCTGTATAATGAGCACAGAGGAGCTGGAAGGGCCTCAGGGGCCACCTCATGCAACCTGTACCTGGCCAGGAATCCCCACTCCATCCCAGGTAAGTGGCTCTGCAGCTTCTACTTGAACATAGTCAGAGATGGGGAGCTCACTACCTCATGAAGCAACCAGTTCCACCCTTGGCTTTCCTAAACCTCCCGCAGTGTGAATTTGGGCAATCCCAACCCCCTGGAAGAAGCTTCAGCATAGCTCTTACCTTCCACGTAGAGCAGCTGGTATTTGATGGAGATCTGGGGGGCCCCGTGGGCCTCTGCCCGGCAGTAGACCACCCCTTGGTGGTCAGGCTGAGGGTGCAGGTAGACAAAACCCCTCTTCATGTCATAAACGATGCTCCCATTGCTCTGGATCTGTTTGGCTGGGAACTCCTGGTGTAGGGTGACCTTGGCCGAGGGGACGGTCACACGGCAAGGGACGACGGCTTCTCTGTCTGGACTGAGGTAGACCACGCCAAAGTAGCTGGGAGAAGGCACGAAGAGCTCCCCTTTCTCTGCAGAGGGAAGCGTGTGCACCGTGGTCATTTAGGTCCCTCGCCCAGTCCCTCCAACCAGAACAGTGCGCCCATGCCGGGTGGGGAGAGACGCCCAAACTAGTTCTGTTACAAAAGAAAACTCCAACCCCCTTCCAATCTTCTGTCTGCTGGCAACCAGTGGTATTGCTGTCTATCGGAAGCAAGGCAATAGTGTTTTTAAAAGCGTCTTATTGATATCCGTTGATTTTCACATCGCACCCACTTCCTAATGCGTTTCCTCCTCCCTTCCCCACCCAGAGCGTTAGAGCTCCTAACGAAGAACAGAGAACGGGGGCAGCCAAAACAGCCAGCGCATCCGCCAGGTCTGACTGAGAGCGTATGCAGCATTCTGCACCGGGAGGCCCCCGCCTCAGCACAGAAAGGAGAGGGAGAGGAGGCCCGTTTTCTCATCTCTTCTCTGGGACCAGGTTTGCTTGTTGGTGACCCATAAGCATTCACTTTCACCCCACTTGTTGGTCTTTGTGTTTACATTGTAGCCTTCAGCTTGAAATGGTGACGGAATCTGGAGATGCCCCTGTATGGGCTCGGTTTTTGGGCTGAGTGTTAAAACCCAGAGCTTGTGAGTCCCACTTGTGGGATGGACTCGTTGACGTGAAGAGAGAGGGCTGAGCTGGGAGGAGCCGTGAATTGGGAGAGAGGCCCAAGCCTGGAGAAGGGCAGAAGGACTTTGGGAGAGCAGTGTCCAGTATCGTGGAGCCTGAGTTGCTGAGAGAAGGACTGCTAAGAGCCCATTGGAACTGCCACCCAGAACTGCCAAGGACTGAGGAGGCATGGCTGTGATGCCGGCATTTTGTCTGTCTGTTTTGATGTTGTTTTGCCAGATTCACCAGCTGGTGAAGGACAGTGCTGCTGTTGTAGAGGTCCTGGAACCTGGCAGTTGGTTCAGAAGGCCCAAAGGAGGATTTTCCTGTTGTATGTTTACAGAAATCCTGGAAGAGGGCCTTGCTGATGTTTTCAGGGGTTCTGGGGCTGTTCTACAGGCAGAGAGCGACTTGATGAGGACTCTGGCTATGGCTTTGTTGAGCCTTGTCTCCCCAGGAACTGAGATTGCTGAG
>CM053583.1:205492841-205513880 GCA_028627135.1 Pseudochirops cupreus
TCTCCATTACTGTCTAGGGGTGGAGTAGTACCTGGATTGAATTGAGAACTTGCTAAAGGAACAAGTTACACTGTATTTTGACTTTTTCTGTTCTGTGAATGTTTGCTGAATAAATGGGGTTTACTATGCTGGTAATCTGAACCTTGGAAGTTGCCTTTGCTTGGCATTACACATCTGTACTGTTTTCCAGGCTCTGAGGACTTCACCCTGTGTCACACTTCTCCACGTGCCTGACAGGCACTCTTTACTACAACAGTAATATGTTACTACATTCACTACACCATGGCTTCTTAGCCATCTCCAAACGATGAGCATCCACTTGGTTTCTGCCTCTTTGTGCCTCCAAAAGCACTGCCACAAATATTTGAGTGGACAGGGGAACTTCCTTTCTTCCTTGGGGTATATTCCTGGCAGTGGAATCTGTGGACCAAAGGGGATGGTTCTTCCAGTCACTTCCTTCACATAATACCCAATGGCTTTCCAGAATGGTTGGGCCAGTCCACAGCTCCAGCAACAGCGAGCCCTTTGCCCCCACCCCTCCAACACTGACTACCTGTCATCTCTGCCCTCAAAGATGAAACTCCAGGGCTCTTGAATTCACATTTCCCTTACTAGTAGTGATTTGGAGAAATCTAATTTGTAATTCTTCCTTTGACAATAAAGGAGTACTTCTTTTAATAGCCTGCCAAAGCACCAAACAAAGCACCAAAGCGTATCTCCTGGAGTAAGCTGGAGGAGTGACATGGAGTTTGGCTTTTTATTCCAATATGGTGGCCCCCATTTACATGTTCATCCTTTTCACAAACTGTCCATTCTTTTGCTAACAAGGTTCTCCATGCTGATCAAAGTTGGTCCTGTGACAATCCATACATCACTGGGGGCTCAGCTGAAAGTCCTTCAGGTCTGATAGGATGTGGCATGGGCTTCTGGGAAGATGAGGGCCACCCCAAGCAGGAGAGGAAGGTGCCAGGGAAGATGCAACATGTTACTGGAGGGATGCCATAGGAGACATCGTCACTGATGTCAATGACCAGAAGAGGCAGTGGCTGACCATGTGGCCAATATGGCAGGAAGACCTGAAGCAGTTTGGGTGCTACTGGACCTCTGAACTGGAGGGGTCTCTCAGGCGTCTGACCTGACCCACACTTGGACAGGCATGGCTCCCCTCTAAACCCGGACGAGTGCTGATGGAGCCTCTGTTTGGAGCCACCCAGTGACGAGGAACTCAGTGCATCATGAGGCTCCCGTTCTACTCTGGAATCGCCCTCATCATTAGGCAAGTTCTCACTGAGCCCAGATTTGCTTCTTTGCCAATTCCCCTGTTGGTCCTCATTCTGTCCTCTGGACTGATGGTCCTTCCAAGGCTTGTAGGTGATTGTGCTCCTCCCCTTCCCCTGCCCCAGTCTTCTCTGGGTACCCGCCCCCCCCATCCCCGTGTTGACACCCAGTTGTCATGTGCTCTCAAGGAGCTTGTGATGCGGTCCTACTATGTGAGGAAAGGATGAAGCAAGATCTCTGGCTACTGAACCTCACAAGAGCTCCTGGGCATTTCGGAGTGGAGAAACGGGCAACAGTGACTTCATTACGAATCACTCTAGTAACAGCCAAGCCTGGAGTCAACCACACGCCAACAAAAGTCAGAGGACCCAGGTTCTAATTCTGATGCCCATGACTGCCTTCGTCCAACCTTCCTACCACGCTGGGAGGAAGCAGGATGACTATGCAGCCCCATTTTATACAAGAGGGAAAGGAGACTCGCTGGCAGTGACCTCATTGGCCAAAGGACACACAATGGAGTGAGAGGAACAGCTGGACTCAAACCTGGGGCTTGTGACTCCAAGCCTGGGGCTCTGTCTAGTCTGGGGCAGCAACCATCACTTTGGACTCTGAGAAGCAGACAACCACTCTGCAAAGGAGATGGAGGGGCTTGTTACCCCTTTGTACAGCTGGGGAAACTGAGGCTCAAAGTGGTGGAGAAATTAGATCAGAGGGACCCCAGGGGCCGAGGGCTCTGTCGCAGTCCTTTCCCTCCCCTCTCCCTCTCCTACCTCCCCCCCACCCGTATCTCTCTCTGTCTCTCTTGTCTTTCTTCTTCTTTCTCTGTCTCACTGTTTCTTTCTCTCTTTCTGTCTCTCTGCCTCTCTGTTTTTCTCTCTGTCTGTCTCTGTCTATCTGTCTGTCTCTCCCTCCCTCCCTCTCTCTGTGTCTCTCTCTGTCTTCTCCGTCTCACTGTTTCTTTCTCTCTCTGCCTCTCTGTTTTTCTCTCTGTCTGTCTCTATCTGTCTGTCTGTCTCTCCCTTTCTCCCTCTCTCTCCTCTCTGTCTCTGTCTGTCTGTCTCTCCCTCCCTCCCTCTCTCTGTGTCTCTCTCTGTCTTCTCTGTATCACTGTTTCTTTCTCTGCCTCTCTGTTTTTCTCTGTGTCTCCTCTCTCTTTTGTTTCTCTCTCTCTGTCTCTCCCTTCTCCCCCTCTTCTCTCTCCCCTCTTCTCTTTCCCCCTCCTCTTTTCCTCCCTCTCTCATTCTCCCTGTCCCCCAATCAGAAAGCTCATTTCTTGTCTTGCTTTAATTATAAGGGTAACCCTCACCCAATGGGGGATCCCCTGTTGGACTAAATACTTCTTCTATAAAACAACCCCCAAAGTCTTGGAGGCGCCTGTCATGCCCTGCTCCCCACCCTGAGTCCTCCAGTCTGCTGGGCCTGGTTCCTTTTGTCCCAGGTATCCTTAGCCCCTTGGATCTGGAGTTTCCCGGGCCTCAGCTTCTGTAAAGCACGGGTGCTAATTCTTGCTGTCCCTCCCTGCCTCCCTCCCTACCTGCCAGGTTGTGCAAGTCTCTGTGGTGAGGAGCAGATTGGGGAGCTCATTCCATAGCAGCAGGGCCCTTCTAGAGCCCCCATGGGGCCCAGCTGCAGCTGGGTGGGGTGGGGTGGGGGAGAGATGTCACAAAGTTGCAGGAGCACACCCCCCTCAACACTCCTCCCCAATTCTCTAACTGCATCAGGTAAGGTAATATGATTATCTCATATGAAGGAAGGACCAGTGAAAGCAGCCAGATCCTGACTTGACTACTTCCTACCTTAAGCAAGCGAGTTCTCTGGGCCTAAAATGTGTGTGTGTGTGTGTGTGTGTGTGTGTGTGTGTGTGTGTGTGTGTGTGTGATCAGATGGGACGAACTCTGAGCTCTGTTCCTGCTCTACATCTGTGACCCGTGAAGTCACAGAACTTGAGGATGGCTCTGGGACTGGCACTCCGGCTATCTGCCCCATCTCCTGGGGAGGCCTGGCTAGGGAGTCCCTGGAAGGCTTGGGGCCGCCCTTGGCTAGTGTGGAACGCCCAAGCTCTCCACTTCTCATCCCCTGGAGCTCCAGCTCTGGCCCCAAACTGCTCCCCTGCCTGTGGCCTCCCCGTGGCCACCCAGCTCAGTTCTCAGCCTAGTCCCATCATCCAGGGCCTCGGAGTTGGCCAGGCACCGTCCTGGGAATCCAGGAGCTGGGCAAGGTGAGCCTTGAGAGCCCCGGTTGGGAGGAGGGCCCAGTATAGACGGGGGCCTGGCTTGTGTCTTACCTGTGAAGAAGATGTAGGTGGCACCAGCCTTGGCTTCATCCTTCCTGCACACGTAGCCAGTGCATACCTGCAGCCAGCAGCTGTATTCTCCTGTGTCTGCGGCTGTGGCGTTCACCAGGATCAGCTGCCCGTATCGGTCATGCTGCTTCACACTAGTCATTGGACAGACACGAGGTGGGGTCAGACCTAGGTGGCAAAAGGGGCCCCTCTGCCCCTCCCCCATGGTTCCCTGGGTGGGCCTGAGCAGAGGATATCCTGCTGACGATGGAAGACTGACTGTACAGTACAGTATGTCCCAGGAAGAGGAAGAGGAAGGAAAGGCTGGGTGGAGAGGGGAATGACAGCCAAGCCTGGAGGCGGACTTTCATTGTCAGCTCTTAGGAAAGAGGGGCTGGAAGAATCATCTTTCCTCTAAGGAAATCATAAATTAAAATTGTTTTCAAAGGAAGGAAATTCCCCTGAGACTTCCAGGAGGAATTAGCTAAGTCCAAGCTCAGTCCATTGCCTTTGGGAAGAGCAATTTAACCAAGTCAAGATGGCGCCTGAGGACAGGCTCTGGGGCCTCCCATCCTTCCCTTCCCCAGTGACCAGCAAGGGCTGTGGGACAGCCTTCTCTTTCCTATTCTCCTTCCCCTGCAGCTGGACAGTGACCTTGCCCCCATTCCCATCTCTTCAGGAGAGAAACCAACATCTTCACTCCACTCAGAGCCTGAGGCCTACACTGTTCTCCTGGTTCTGCTGACTTCTCTCTGCATCAGTTCATCTAAGTCTTTCCAGGTTTTCTGAAAGCATCCTGCTTGTCATTTCTTGTCATTTCTTAGAAAGACTTCACCCTGTTTGCCTCAGTTTCCTCATCTGTCAAATGAGCTGGAGAAGGAAATGGCAAACCAGTCCACTATCTCTGCCAAGAAAATCCCAAATGGGGTCACAAAGAGTCAGGCATGACCGAAATGACCAAAAAACAATAACACTACTATTGTGCTCTTAGAAATGACAAGCAGGATGCTCTCACAAAAAAAGCAGGTATTGGCTAACAGGCAATGGAGAAAGCAGATTTCGAAGGGTTCAGAGGAACAGTCATTCAGTCCAGGGAAGAAAGGAATTAATTATTTAATCTCATTTGATCCTCACATCAACTCTGAAAGATAGGTGTTATTATGGGGAAACTGAGGCAGACAAAGGTTAAGTGACCGATCTGAACCATACCCCTGTCTATGACCACATCTGAACTCGTCTTCCTGATTCCAAGCCCACGATGCCACCTAGCAGGAAAGAAGGGTTGTTCTCAAGAACAAAATACTTAAGATACAAGGAAAGAGAATTCCATAAAGGAAAAGGGAGTGTTGTCTAAAGAGAGTAAGAGAATTATTCAGAGGCTCGCCCATGAAAGTTGGTTTGTTAAAAGACATAAAACGTAGTAGCAGCAGCAATACTGTCATAATGATCAACTGGGAAAGACTCGGTTACACCGATCAATTCAATGATCCAAGACAATTCCAGGGGCCCCATGATGAAAACTGCTCGTCACCTCCAGAGAGAGACCTATGGCAGCTGGGTGCAGACTGAAGTAGGTTTTATTCACTTTATTTTTCTCACCTTTTTAAAAAATATTGAATTCATTTATTTTTAGTTTTTAACACTCACTTCCATAAGATTTGGAGTTTAAAATTTTCTCTCCTCAAGACAGTGTGCAGTCTGATATAGGCTCTACTTATACATTCATATGAAACATATTTTCACATCAGTCATGCTGTAAAGAAGAATTAGAACTAATGGGAGGAACCACGAGAAGGAAGAAAGAACACAAAACAACAAAGGAAAAGGCGAGCAGATCGTCTGCTTGTCTCTGCATTCAGACTCCGTGTTTCTTCCTCTCGATGTGGATGGAGTTTTCCATCCTGAGTCTTTTGGAGTTGTCTTGGATCCTTGCATTGCTGAGAGGAGCCCAGTCTATCAAAAGTCAGCCATCGCACACTGTGGCTGTTACTGTTGCTTTGATTCGTTTTTTGCAACATGGATAACATGGAAATGTTTTGCGTGTATAATTGACATCCCAGTGCTTGCCTTCTCAACGGGTGATGGAGGGAGAGCAGGAAAAAGGGAGAGAATTTAAGACTCTGATTTTAAAGAAATGAATGTTAAAAATGAATAAATTAAAAATAAATTATAAAAATAAAAGCAGGGATGATGGAAGCAAGATCAGGCACCGCTGGGAAATACAGATGCATAGCACTGCCCTCTAGGAATCATGCCAGGAACTCTGCTAAAGCGACACAGGTGGGCTTTCAAGAGGAATTTGGGGCCAAGAAAGGAGCTTCTAGTTAAGCGACATCAGGGCAAGAGGAAGCTCAGAGTCAGTACTACTTCCCAGAGGCCAGTGAGAACGGATGTGAGAAAGAAAACTCCAGCCCAACTCAGTGGTCCTGAAGCTGGTGGAGCAGCTGGACCCCAGAGAGGAGGCGGTAAGTGTGTGTGCTCAGCTCCCAAGGAGGTCTCCAGCAAAACACCCCAGGGATTTATGCTCTGCTCTGTACAGTTTCCATCGGTTTCATGGGGACACTGGTTCTCAGCTCTCACTCTGTTTCTGTTTCCTCTGCCAAGGACAATGAAGGACCAGAAAGGATGAGAAGATGCTTCCTCTCAAGCAAGGAGATAATGGGAGATGACCCTGGTGACTTAGCTCCTTGGCACATGGGACTGGCAGTGACCTTAGAAGGGTGGAGCCTGGGAGAGGTGCCACAGCCTTGCTGAAGGGCAGCAAGAATCCTGACTCTTCCAAAAGGGAAGAGAATGACGGCTGTGGGATGGACGCCAAGGAGCTTGATTTCCATGACTGGCTTTGTTCTTCAACGATCAATCCGGAAAGCATTGGTCAGCCACTGCCCAGGGAGCTAAACCCCCTCAAGAGCTGACCAGCATGGCTTCGGCCTGAGCAGGTGGCGCTAGGAGGACCCTGTCTCCTTTTTGTAGCCCGGTTACTGATCTGGTCAGTAGACTGGGGAATGGACGGAGATCACTGACTTATATTTTATCAAGCATTTGATAAAGTCCCTCCTGCTATTCTTGTGGCAAAGATGGAGAAAATAGGGAATAATAAAATTAAGTGAATTGGAAACTAGCTGAATGGCTGAACCTAAAGAGAAATCAGGAGTCACAGGGAACTGACTCAGAAGGAGGTCTCTAGTGGAGTATCTCTGGCCTCTGCGCCCAACCCCTCTTTATCCCTTACTTAGATTAAAGCATAGAGGACACCCTGTTCAGATGTTCAGGTGCCACAAAGCTGATAGGGACAGAATGTACTGGAAGAGAGACTTTGGGAGGAGAGAGCATCGGGACTGGATCCCAGAGGGCAGAGTTTAACAAGGATGAGTGTTATTACATTGGCAATCCCTAAGGACCCCTCTCCCCCCGCCCCAGATCTCCTCCAGACCAGCCATGATCAGCCCACTCTTGTCCCTCAGCTTGGCCCTTTGGAGTCCATCTGATAAGCCAAGGGCAGCGATGTCCTGAATGTCCCTGGTTTAATTTGGTCTCTCCTGTGCTTGTTCTCTGGTCTCCTTTGTTGCAATGGCTGCTGGTCATAAGCCTGCTTCAAGCCTCTCCCCACGTTCAGCCACTAAAGTGATTTTCCTAAAGCTTGGGTGGGACCCATGTCTGTCTGTCTGTCTGTCTGGTCTCTCTCCCTCTTCTCTCTCCTCTTTCTCCCTCTTCCCTCTCTCCTCTCCCCACTCTCTCCTCTCTTGCCCCCTCCTCTCTCTCCCTTCTCCCTCTCATCTCTCCTCTCTCTTTTCTCTTCCCTCTCTCCCCCTCCTGTCTCTCCTTGCTTCTCTCTCTCCCCTCTGTCTTTCCTCTCTCACCCCTTCTCTGCCTCCTTCTCCCCCTCTCTCCTACTTGTCTCTTCTCTCTCTCTCTCCTCATCTCTCCTTCCTCCTCTCTCTCCCTCTCCCTCCCTTTCCCTCTCTCTCTCTCTCTGTCTCTTTCCCTCACTCTCCCTCTCTCCCTCTCCCCTTCTCTCTCTCTCTCTCTCTCTCTCTCTCTCTCTCTCTCTCTCTCTCTCTCTCTCTCTCCCTCTCTCTCCTTCCCTCTCCCTCACCGTTCCGAAGTTCTGAAGCATTCTCCCTCCCTGGCTCCTTTAAGCCCCTCCTGAAATCCCCCTTGTTCAGGAGGCTTCCCCAATCACTTTGAATCCCAGCCCCTTCCCTGATGCTGATCACTGTCCATTTCTCTTCACAGCTCCTTTGTACATATGTGTTCATCCGTTGCCCCCCCCCCCCCATCATTGGGAGTCTCCCAAGGACTACGGCCATCTTTTGTCTTTCTTGGTACCTGATCATTTAGCACAGTGCCTGACACATAGCAAGCACTTAATCAATGCTTTGTTTTTGAGACAATGGAAATAAAGTGACTTACCCAGGGTCACATAGCTAGTAAGTGTCTGAAGCTGGATTTGAACTCAGGTCCTCCTGACTCCCAGGCTAGTGCTGTCTCCACTGTGCCTCAATAAACATGTGCTGACTGGCTCCCCAGTCTAGCCCATCTAGATCTTTTCAAGAACCTAGACTGATAGCAGGCCATCTCTACCTTCACCCAAGTTTTTCATAAAAATTAGAAACCTCACAAGGCCAGGGAGAGAAAGGTCCTTTGGGCGCTCCCCTACAGACTTCCTTCCGAGGTGCCATCCGGTCACACATCACGGCTCTTTGGGCTGATGGCAAGTAGGAGCCCCAAAGTGGAAGGACCTCAGAGACGATCTCGCCGACCTTTCGAAAGAAAGGTCTAGACAGTTGCCAGGACTCCTTTGACCTACTGTTGGCCAGCTTGGAGCTTCCCTGTTTTGAAGGCTGCACTCCAGACTCTCCCCAGAAACCTCTTCATCCTGGTATCCTCCAGCCCTGGGATTCATGCAGGTCCTCAGCCTCCAATTGGGTAGATCTTCTCAGGGCCTCCATTTCAGGAAGGAGCCATGACCAGCTAAATTTCTAGGCTGCTCTCCAATTTATCTGCCATGTCCCAGCTGGGTACCTCCTCTTGGTCCTCCCCATCCCTGCCTTTCCTTTCCAGCTTCTTTTTGTATGTTGTCTTCCTCCATTCCAATGTAAGCTCCTGGAGGGCAGGCTTGGTCTTTCTTTCTGCTCTAGGCCCTTAGCACAGTGCCCGGCATGGAATAAGAGCCTGGTCGATGCTTTCAACCTACTGAGGAACATACTGGAAGCCAGAACATTTGGCTTCCTCCAAATGAGCCCTGAAGCCCCTCTAAGAAAGACCAGACCCACCAGCTCCTCCCATTCCTGGGATGGCAGCTTCTCAAGTTCACGTCCTGAGGCCCAGCCCAATGTCAGGAGCAGATGTTTGGACTCAAAACTCTTTCCACACAACAACATTGTCTCTCTTGCAAGCAAAGGCTGCCAACTGTTTTTAATTAAAGACAGACACGTCAAAACCCAATGAACATAACATTCCCGGCGCCAATATGTGGGCTGTGGGAACAGGTGGCCTGAATCCCGCTTCCAGCGCCATCTTGGTCTGTCAAACCACCCACTGGTCTGGCAAAAACAAATGCCTTGGCTTCCAGCAAGGCAGACAAGTGAGTGGCTTGTGTCTGAGCTCAGCTCCCCTTTCTCATGTCAGAACAGGAGAACGGCATCAAATAGGGGAAAAGGAAGAGAGGGCAGAAAACTTGAGGAAGGGTGGTCTAGTGGAAAGAACACTGGTCTTGGAGTCAAAAGACAGACGTTCAAATCCTGCATCTGGCATTTACTACTTTGGGAATGGAGAACAATTCACTTTGCTACTCTTGCTTCTGTCTCCTCGTCTACAAAATGGGGCTTATAAATCTGACCCAAAGACCTTGTAAGGTCGTTATAAAGACAGTGTTCAGCAAACCCTAGAGCATTCCATCATAGAACTTAGAGCAGAAAGTCTTTGGAAATCCTTTAGATCAACAGCCACATTACGCTCCTGGAGGAACTGAGACTCAGGAAAGGAAATACCATCTTTAAGAAATTGAACTCGATGCAATTGGGGAAAAATAAAATATTAAATCTTTAAAAAGAAAAAGAAATTGAATTCTGTTGGGTGTATCTAGTAATAAAGACAGTCTTCCATTGTCTTACAAATTTGTAAGTAAAGGAATAAATATATGAATATTATAAATAAATATTCTACTTAAATAAGACAGGATAAGAGCTTCACCTTTGCTACAATCAGCAGGTCACTGGGACAGTGAACTCCAACAGTCCCGGTCAACACCATTCTTTCCCCTCCGGCTCTTCCCACCTTTTCTATGATTTACAATTGTCAGAGCTATCTCCATTTCCACCCCCACCAGCTGCCCAATGTCCATATCAACTGTGCAAAATAAGGCTGTGTATCTGATTACATAAAATATAAAAGTTTTTGCATGAACAAAATCAATGTAGCTAAAATTAGAATAGAAGCAAGTAAATGGGGAAAAATATTTGTAGCAAGTTTCCCTTACAATGATGTGTATATACATTAAATATATAATTGCTAAGATGCATAGAAAACTAATTCAAATTTATAAGAATAAGAGCCATTCTTCATTTCATAAATGATCAAATTATATGAACAAGTAGTTTTCAAAGGAAAAAAAAAATCCAAGCTATCTAAATCACTAATAATTACAGAAATGTGAATCAAAGCATCTCTGAGGTCCCACCTTATGCTATTGACAAAGGATGAAAATGTCGAGTGTTGGGGGGATCGTGGGCAGGTACACTCATGTACTGGGTTTTCACCCCCTGTTTTTGCGGTTTTTTAAAATACATAATTTGTGTACAGTTGATGGAACTGTGAACTGGTCTAGCCATTCTGGAAAGCCATTTGGAACTACGCCACTCCCCTGCCCAAGCCATTAAGCTGTTTAGATCCAGGGATACCACTCCTAGGTCTGTACCCCAAAGAGATCAAAGAAAGAGGAAAGGGAAACATCATTACAAAAATGTTATAGCAGCTCTTTTGATGGTGGCTAAGAACTGGAAACTGAGGGGGTGCCCATGAATTGGGGAATGGCTGAACAAGTTGTGGAGTATGAGTGTTATAAGAAATGTTGAAGGGGAGGGTTTTGGATAAACCTGGGAAGACTTGTATGAACTGATGAAAAGTGAGGGGAGAGAGAAGTAGGAGAGAGAGAAGGCAGATCTTCACTGGAAAAAAAATTTAAAGAAACCCCCCCCCAGAAAATAGGTCTGTCCCCCAACAAACATACATGAAGCTGACCCTTCTAAAGACAAGTCAGCCACTTCCTCAAACTCTTACAGAGAGCCCCCATGATCAGGTTTCTGCCATCATTTCTGGGCCTCATGTAACTAGTGACTGGACACCCTGACACCCTTGGGGCTTCCTAGCTGCTGCTCACTTGGAGTACCAGGTTTGTGGGGTTTTCTTGGTGGCTCCTGGTATGTGTGATGAGCCTCTTTTGGTCTGTGGGCCCAAACTAAGGGTGCCCACCCCTGAGCCCCAATCTACCTCTATGTGGGGCTGCTTCCTCCAAGGAGTCAGAGGGTCCCAGATTAGGGAGGCCCAGGAAGGGGAGATGATTCCCCAGGGTCCCCTGGGGAAAGTACCAGAGCTCAGGCCTGGACACAAGTTGTTAGATATTATTAAATCACTCCTTGTTCCAGTTCCTCCTTTGTCATCTCATCTGGGTGACTGTGGGTTCTCTAGGTCAATGCCATCTGGGAACCAGCAGGTCCCATCAGGTTTCATGTACAGGTCACTGGCAGCCCACAACCAATTTCAGTGTGGCTGAGGGCCAAGGAGCTGTAGCAGGGAAGCCTGGCCCTAGCAGCTCCTGGGCTCCAGCTCCAGAGGCACAGAAGGGTCGCAATCAGCACAAATGGATAGAGGGTCCTGACAAGGGAAGGCCACAACCCCAAAGTACCAAGGTGACCATTAGTGTGATGGAAATTATCTCTGGTCCAGTGGCAGCAGCCCCCTGCCCTGCCTGGGTTTGTCTTGTCTGACGTTTCAGCCAAGTAAAGAACCTAAGAAACCAATGGAGCCTTCCAAGTAAAGGCTGGATGAGCACGGTCTGCAGAGAAGGGGGTCCATCCAAGATCCCCTGTCCACACCCCCTTTCCTTCCAGCTCTCTGCTTCTACCTTCCCACAGCCAACAGATGAGAAGTGACAAGGCTTTGAGTAAACTGTAAACTTGGGAGTGAGGAGAGGAGAGGAGGGGAAGTGAGGAGACGGGAGAGGAAGAGAGGGGAGGGAAGGGGAAGAGAGGGGAGTAGAGGGGAGAGCTTCTGCTTGCTGACTGATTCAGATGAGCCAAAGGCAGCTGTTCTCTGGGCTTGGCTTGCCTTGGTTTGTAAGCACTTCCTATTGAAAGAACAACCCATCTCTTTTCTCATTTGAAGCAGGCCCCCCAGCCCAGACTCTGGAATGATGCCTGGGAGGCCTGATAAGGCTCGAGGGGAGCCCCAGCATCTGCTTCCTGGGCCCAGCCTGCCTTTGTGTGGCTTGCTTGGGAGTGCAGTACAGGATGCTGAAGCAGACTGGCAGAACCCCATGCCAGCTGGGCCAGGCTTGGCTGGCCAGGGAGGAGCCGTATGACCTTCCATAGGTGGGCTTTGCTTCCTTCTCTGACTTGGTCATTCTGTAATCCAGTTACCTCTGGTTGACATTCTGGAATTCTGATAGTGATAGGCCTGGGATGGAAAGTAACCTAGCAAAGCTAGAAAGGGTCCCAAGGACCCCTCTTGGGGAGGAAATGCCACAAATTAGAAAGAAGAGTGGATCTGCAGGCTAGTCTGGGGTCAGCTCAGCTACTTCATTCCTGTGTGACCTTCAGCAATATTTCCCATGGTCTTAGGAATGGAGACATTGCTCCTCTATCCATCTCCAGGCGGGTCCACCCACGTGCAGATTCACCCATATACGAGTATTAAAGGGTCGCAGCATTAGGAAGGTTGAGAACCACTGCTCTAGACACTGAATGGCTGGAGTCTCTCTGCCACTAGCACCGTGATTCTCAGCCGTCTACCTCCTGTGCAAGAGAGAGTGAGGTTCCACTGTTCTGCTCTCTTAGCAGAAACCTTCTGGGTCAGATTTTGAAAGAAACAAAACTTGTTGCTGCCAACCAGGAGAAAGCCCCAGCCTCATTCCTCACAGGAGCCTCTCAGGCCTGGCTGCCAAGCTCTTTATAGCCTGGTTCCAGACTGGTACTCTGCTCTGCACCCCCTTTCCTGGATGAGGGCTCAGGCGCCTCAGTCAAAGACCTCGCCCAGATCTCAGTGATCCGTTATGCTGTGTACTCCCTACTTCGCCTCTGAAGGTTGGGCCGTACATGGGGGGATGGCTATTTGCCTCATAACTACCAAACGGCTCTGGGAGCTCAGGCTCCTCAGATTTTCAGACCCTAAATCTCTTCCAATCTCCATGTAACCCACGAGGAGGTGGAGGAAAGCACACTGAGAGACAATGACTGAGCTCGAGGCCAGGCCATGGCCATGGCCACTTGCCCGGCAGTATTATTGTCTCCTTCAGATGCTGGAGAGTCTGGTCCAAGCAAGCTGTAAAGGGGATCTATCCCTACATGTAGGTAGCCCACTCTGTCTAGCAGCTCCATTCTGGTGAGGGTAGCCTCTGGTGAGTCTGTGCCCCCAGACTCAAAACCGCAGAATCATATTTGGCTCTTCTGGATACAGCGTGGCACAGTCCATAGACCTAAGGTCAAATTCTTCCTTAGCTCCCTACTGCCTCTGTGACCTAGACCAAGTTACTTAGCCTCTCTGGGACTCAGTTTCCTCATCCGTGAAATGAAGGTGTTGGATCAACGGGTGGCTAAGGGACCTTCCAGCTCTAGCCCCCAAATCAGCTGCCAAATCCTAGGTCTTCTCCCACTTCTAATCCTCTTTCTTGTTCAGACCCATACCTCCTCTCACCAACACTCCTGACTAGTCTCCCTGCCTCAGTCCTTACCCCTCTCCAATTCATGGGGCACAAAGCTTAGTGGGCTGGGCCATGCCCAGCTGCCCTCTGTCAGTCCTTTCTTCCTTCCTAGCTCTGGAGCCATGATCAAAACAACACCTCCGTTGTTCCTGGAAAGGGATGTCAACCTACTTAGCATCCCTGTAACTTCCCCAGCCGAAAGGCCCCCTCCGGCCACCATTGCCCAATACATACGTATTGTCTCCATGGTTAGAATTGACACCTCAAAAGGACAGGGACTGTTACACGTTTGTATGTGCAGCAAGTGGTGAAGGCTGGAGACAGGTTCTATATTCCACTATATGATGCTTCCTCTTATGGATCATTTTACCTGGAGTGATAATTAACATTTCCATAGCACGTTAGGGTTTGCAGAATGCTTTACAAGTGTGATGTTCTGGAAAGCAAAGAAGCCGAGATTACAGTCAAGAATCAGGAAGAATAAGCCTTGGGGGGAGCGGGGAGGGGACAGTTAATGAAAGAGAGGACGTCCAGGCATCCCTGACTGAAAAGATCAGAGCAGAATAGAAAATCTGACATTTAAACCCAAGACTCAAGAGAAGCATGAAGAGGTAAACGGAGTAGAGAAATCATAAGGGACTCAATCAGGTCAAGCTGTTCACTTTCTTATATGGGGAGAGGATACATGTAACCCTTAGAATGTCATCACTAGGGCTGCTAGAGGGTGTCCACTTAGACACAGAGTCTGCCTGTGATTCTGTTCTATTGGGATGACCTCAAAAAAAATGGCAGGGTGAGAAAGAAAAATGCTCTGGGAGAAGGGGGGAAGGGAGAGGAAGAGTGGGAAAATTCTGTCCTAAAAGGAGTACATAAGAAAGTGTTTATACAACGCAAGGGATGGAAGGCAATGAGCAATGTTTGAACCTCTCTCTCATCTGAACTGGCTTAAAGAAGGAAGAATAAACATCCTCAGATGGCTGGGCACAGAATTCCATCTTACTTAATAGGGAAGGAGGAAGGAAAGAGGGGAAGACTTTAGGAGATGCAGCAGTCAGATGCAAAACAAACTCTTGAGGAGGGGACAGGGCAAAAAAGAGGGGGATGAGCATAAAAATAAGATGGGAGGAAATACCATGTAGACCATTAAAAAACCAAACTAGGCAGAGAAGGAGTCTGACCAGATTTCTTCTATGATACAAACATGGTCTTGAACCAAGGAAAGTCAAGACAGGAAGAAAGCTGTGGACCAATTCCCTAATTGATGCAAAAATGTTAAATAAAAACTAGTGAAAAGATCACAGCAAAATGTCACAGAGATATTGTGAAGAAAGCAAAGGCAGAAGCATAGCTAACAAGAAAACAAAACTCTCAGGTGATACGATGGTTTATCCAGAAAACCCAGAAAAATGTCAGCTAGAAAATGAACTGAATCTATGAACGACTTTGGCAAAGTTGGAGGATGTAAAGGAAACCCAGAAAATAATCAGTGTTTCTATATATTACCAACAAAGTCAAGCAGGAAGAGCTAGAAAGGGAAATTCCACTTAAAAATAACTGCAGACTCTATGAACTCCATGGGAGTCCACCTGCCAAGACACACATAGCAACACAATATACAGCATTAATGTGCACAATAACCTAGTGTTTGATAAGCCCAAAGATCCTAGCTACTGGGGCAAGAACTCACTACTTGACAAAAACTGTCTGGAAAATTGGGAAGTATTCAGGGAGAAACTAGGCTTAGACTAACCTCTCACACTGTATACGAAGATGATCTCAAAGCGGGTTCATAATTTAGGCATAAAAATGATATCAGTGAAGGAGGGAAGAAATTATGCGTCAGATCTATGGGAAGGGGAAGAGTTCTTCACCAAATAAAAGAGAAAGAGGTCCATGGGAGGTAAGGTTGATAATGTTTTTAAACATTTAAAATTTAACATTTTAACATTTAAAATTTTTAACATTTAAAAATTTTTGCACAAACAACACCAATTCAGCTAAAATGCAGAAAAAAGCAGGAAACTGGGGAAAAAATCTTTGCAGCAAGTTTCTCTGATAGGTCTCATTTCTAAACTAGAATTGGGAACTGAGATTTACAAAAACAAGGGCCATTCCCCAAATGATAGTTAATGAATGTGAATAGACAGTTTTCTTTCTTTTTTTTAATGGGCAGTTTTCAGAGGAAGAAATCAAAGCTACTAATAACATGTTTTAAAATGCTCTAAATCATTAATAAGTAGAGAAATGAGAACTAAACCCACTCTGAGTACCATGTCATAGCCATCAGATTAGCCACGATGGCAAATGTTGGCGAGGATGTAGGAAAATAGGTACTAATTTACTGTTGGTGAATAGTCCAACTGTTCTGGAGAAGTTTGGAACTATGCCCAAAAGTCTATAAAACTGAATGCCCTTTAATCAGGTAAATACTGTTATTAGGTCTAAACCCTTGAAGAGAGCAAAGGAAATAGGAGAGGACCTGTGTGTATAAAAATATTTGTAACAGCTCTCTTTTTAGTGGTAACCTATCAATTGCGGAATGATTCAACAAATTGTGTCCTATAAATGTGATGGAATACAATTGTGCTGTAAGAAGTGATGAAGGAGACAGTTTCAGAAAAATTGGGAAGATTTGAATGAACTGATGTAGAGGGAAGTGAGCAGAACTGGGAGAACAATGTACATGATGACAGCAACATTGTAAAGACTTAATAATTCTGATCAATACAGTGACCAGTGACAATTCCAAACGACTCATGATGCAAATGCTATCCACCTCCAGATAGAAAACTAATGAACTCAAGGAGATTAAAGCACTTTTGGTTCTTTCTTTATTTTCTTGCCTTTTTTTGGAGGGTGGGAGCATGGCTAATTCAAAAAATACATTTTGTATCACCACATGTATAATGGGTATCATCTTTCTTGCCTTCTCAGTGGGTGGGCAAGGGGGTGGAATGAGAGAGAGAATTTGGAACTGAAAATAAATTTTTTCAAAAAGATGTAAGAAACAAAGAAAAATGCTACACCTCTACAGACAGAGAACTGGTAAACTCAAACTGCACATTAAAAAAATATTTTCCTTTATTTTTCTTGCTTTTTTCCTTTCCTAGAACATGATCAATACAGAAATATGTTTTGCATGACTTCATATGTATAATGGGAATCATATTTCTTGCCTTCTCAGTGGGTGGAGGAGGGAGAGAATATGGAACAAAAATAAATTAATAAATCTAGTTTTAAAAGGGGGGAAGGGCACACATATACAAACATATTTCTAGCAGCTTTTTTAGTTGTGTTAAAGAATTGGAAACTGGGGGAATGCTTATCAGTTGGAGAATGGCTGAACAAGTTATTGTAATGTGATGGAATTCTACTGTGCCATTAAAAATGACGAGGGGAATAGTTTCAGAAAAACCTAGGAAGACCTGTGTGAACTGATACAAAGTGAATGAGCAGGACCAGGAGCACAAACTACACAGTAACAATAACATTGTAATGATAATGAACATGAAAGACTTAGTAACCGATCAGTACAACACCACGGTTGATGAAAAGTGCTGTCCTGAAAGAGAGACAGAGAGAGAGAGACAGAGAGAGAGAGAGACAGAGACAGAGAGAGAGACAGAGAGAGAGACACAGAGAGAGAGAGAGAGAGAGAGACAGAGACAGAGACAGAGACAGAGACAGAGAGAGACAGAGAGACACAGAGAGACACAGAGACACAGAGAGACACAGAGACACAGAGAGACAGAGAGAGAAGGAGAGAGACACAGAGACAGAGAGAAAATGGATTCACACAGCAGACTGAAGTAGATTTTCTTTTTCTTTTTCCTGCCCTCTCAGTAGGTTGGAGGATGGGGTGGTAGAGGGAGGGATAGAATTTGAAGCTAAAACAAAAAGAATAAAAAGTCTCTGTGCTTTAAGCAAGAGAAAGAAAAGAAAAAACCAGCAACCCTGGGGAGGATGGATTGGAGCCTGGAATCAGGAGACTAATTAGGAAGCTAGTACTCCAGCCCCACAGAGAGGATCTTTGACCCCAGAGGCAGCTGTGCCAGATTGCTGCTTTCCCAGGGTATCTTCCCCACTGTGGTGTCACAGAAGGGGACGGTGGCCTTGGATTCATGACCCCAAGGCTCCAAATCCAGCCCTAGCATTTTTGGGCTCTGTGATGCTAGGTGAGTCATCTAGACTCCACCAGCCTCTTTTTTTTCATCTGCAAAATGTGGCTAATGATCCCCTGCAGCTCCCCCTGCCCAGGAGCTGGAGAACTGTGTGTCCCCCTTGAAGGTGCTCCAGAAATGGGAGGTAGTGCCATGAGGGTCATTCTCAGACCCCACACTGTAGGGGCTGACCAGCCTGTAGGCTGACAAGGGTGAGCAGAGGGTGTGTGATCACAGAGTGGGTCAGTGTCTGAACCCAGGCCTCTGACCCCTGCTCTGTCTTCAGAGCCCTCACTTCACCCCAGGGACCTCTGCTGAGTCTCCCTCTTGGTGTGGGCAGCAAAGCCCCTCTTGGTTAATGTTCCCAATTTCTCTGTGATGCCCTCTAGCTGTGAATCCCACCATAGCCCTGGCCCCAAGGGCAGCATAGGCACAATGGCACCCAAGCTATCATAGAGGATGTTTATGACCAGCAATGGAGGTGTGGGCCAGGGCCACAACAAGATTGGGAAGTGACCAGAGGCAGCCACCATGGGGGTGGGGGGGTCTCCAAGGCCTAGGAGAACCAGGGGAAGGACCAGCACCGGGGCACCAGGGTAGGTATTCTGGAGGCTGAGGGGGCTGGCATGAAAGGGATTTCAATCTTCCCCAGTGGAGGGCCAGCCCCTGCTGATGAGGACCCCATATGTCCACTTATATGTTCCAGTAAGCCCTAGTCTGGGGTAGACTCTGCCCTCACCTTCCTAGCTCATATCAGTGTCTGCCCCTGCAGAGGACAGTCTGACCCTCAGACAGACTGCCCTCTTCCTCCCCCAGTGGCCTCTGTTCTCTGTGCCACCCTGCTGCCCCTGAGGGTCCCTGCCCTGGTATGAGGTTGACAGCCGTAAAGTGGCCTCTGAATGTCATCTAGTGGGCTGTGTTCTGACATCATTCTGCAAGGCTCCCAGGATCACCATGACCAGAGGCCCCAGAGAGCCCTCTCCTGGCTCCCCATCATTGGTCAGGCCACCCTCCCCAACACCCATAAGGCTGCTGAGTGTCCTGACCCACGGAGCTCCCCTCCTGCTCCTCCCTGCCCCCAGCCCATGGGATAGCAGTCCAGTGGGGGTCTGAGGAGTGGCAGCTGAATTTGAATCCAAGGCTCTGGTCTCAGCCCCTTCCCTGCTGCTTCCTACTGGGTAACCCATGGCCAAGTCATTACTCTGGGAACTCGCCTCTTTAAAATAAAAGGCTTGCTTGAGCAGCAAAGGAACCTGACTGAGGGCTTTACTCAAGGGCACCCACGACTGTTCTGTCAGGGAGCTACTTTCAGTCGTGGGTCAGGCTGAAGTCCTGGCAGAGCTCCTGAATGTACTGACTGCATGCTGGGGCATGTGCATGCCATGGGAATTCTGGGTGTTGCACCCAGGAGCATGCTGGAGCCATTCACACTGTCTTACAAAAGCTGATTGTTAAACATTCAGCACGAGCATTTACACCTTGGAAATCCACAAATGCTACAAATCAGGAATCCCTGACAGTCAGAGGGCCACTGTCTCCTTTGCAGGGCTCTTCGAGACTAGGAAGCCTGGAAAGTATTTGCAAACCTCTGGGAATGCCAGCTGTTACGTCTGGCACGTGAGAAAGGCTGGGCAAATCGCCCCCTCTCCAGGTCTCAGTTTCCTGAGGACTGCTGGCCCAGGTCCCTTCCAGACTGAGAGGCTGCGCTGACCATCTCTCTTCCCTCAATAACACCCACAGCCCTCTCAGACTTCACGCCTTGCTTGTGTGTCTGCAAGGAGCAAGCCAGGCCCTCTCTCCCTTAGACCCTGGGATTGTGCTGGTGAGGCAGACCACTGGAGGACACTGAGGCCGGCCGGCATCGCCCAGACCCTAACTGCCAGTGGCTTTCCTAAGAACAAATTCAGCACTTCCTCGACAAGCCCACGCCGGCTCTGACTTGATCGAGACAGAACAGAATCCTCACATTCGGTGGCCCCAGGGAGCCACACCATTCCCAGAGGCTTCCCTGAAATAGGAGCTCTTCCTTTAGACCAAGATTTCTGCTAATTGGAATCATTTTACCTGAATGAAAGAAAGAAATTCTAGCTAAAAATCAGTCTTCCTCAGTCCAAGATCTCTGCTGACAAAAGCAGTTTTAAGAGAATAGAAGAAATCCATTCTAGCTAAATACAGACAACTTGGGCCCTGGCCAAGCTTCCCTCCCTCCCGGGTTGGGGCTCGGTCCCCAGGTGACCTCAGCTGAGTGCAGAGGATGGTCTGGCCCAGGCCAAGAGACAGCAGCAGGCTTACCTGAGCCGGGAATCCTTGAAGGTGTTCAGGTACTCGGGGTAACTCCAGCCCACCTTGTTCCCTTTACATCGCAGCTCCAGAGTCTGGCCGGCAGTCAGGCTCAAGGTGGCGGCAGGCTTCTGGAAGCGCCCCTTCTCCATCACCTGCATCATGATGGATGAGGTCTTGGGCACAGTGGCCACAGAGTCCCTGTCCTTCCCTGGGGCCGCAGTAGGCTTCCCTCGCTTATTGGCCGGCTTGATTTTGTTCTCTCCTGGCTCCTTGGGCCTCTTGCTCTTGGCAGGTGCTTGGCCAGGAGCTGGAGGGAGGAAAGGAAGCTGGCATCACATCAGCACCTCTTGGAAGTAGCCAGGGGCACTGGGGGCCCAAAGCATCCTAGTACCCTGTGCACAAAGTAAGGACACCTGAGGTGGAGTCCAAGGGGGAGCACTGAGGGGCATGAGGGGTGAAAGCCCAGGGAAGCCAGGGCCTTATCTGACAAGCAGCTTCCTCCTCCACATGGTGCCAGCTTGGAGCTGGCGCAGGTGTCTGCTGGCTGGCCCATTCAAGGCTCTTTACAGCTGGCCAAGCCTTGGTGACACCCTCACAGCCCCTGAGGTAGGCACTGATGCTTTCATTAGCCCAATTTACTCCTGAGGAGACTGGGGTTCAGAGAAGTGATCCGTCTCACCCAAGGTTACATAACCACCGAGTAGTCAGAACGACAATCATAGCTGGAATCTGGATTACGCAAAGAAAGTGGCTCCAATGTTCAGCTCTTCTAACCTAGGGCTCCCACCTCACACAGCTCAAAGGCAGGGACAGGTGTCCTATCCCTTATGAGATCTAGTGACTAAGACCTAGGAATAAAGGAGATACCACCATCTGGGAACTAGCCAGATGCTGCCCTGCAGATGATGGAGACAGAGAATCTGGAGGCGTTGAAGAACTGATGCAAAGTGAAGGGAGCAGAACCAGGAAAAAAAATATGCAGGACTATGGCGCCGTCAGTGCTGATGTCAAGAACAACAAATCCGAAGTGAAAGCCAGCTGTAATGTCCAAGCCTGAGCTCAAGACAACATTCTCTGGGGGGGGGGGGGGAGGGAATGGGGAGCTTTGGGCGCAGATC
>CM053583.1:205514380-205552087 GCA_028627135.1 Pseudochirops cupreus
TCAACCACTGCCTCTACCTCATCACTGCCCCTAGACCCATTCCCACAGAAACAGATGTGTTCTTGTACTCGAGCACAGTCACATCACCCATCTAGCCCAAGACAGGACCACAATACCTAACTACGAATCTTGACCAGACAGGACCACTATGACTAGCCAATTAGAGGGCAGCAGGACCAGAATGTTTAACCATAGATGGGATCCCTCCTCCATTACCTAATCCAGTGGTTCTCAATCTTCCTAATGCTGCGACCCTTTAATACAGTTCCTCATGTTGTGGTGACCCCCAACCATAAAATTCTTTTTGTTGCTACTTCGTAACTGTAATTTTGCTACTGTTATAAATCTATCTGATATGCAGGATGTATTTTCATTGTTACAAATTGAATATAACCCACAGGTTGAGAAACAAACTCCTCCCACCTTTTTAACATTCATGATTTCTGTTATGTATTTGCATCTTTACCCTATAAAAATCCATCTTGCTCTCTCTGAAGTTGCTGGTTCCCCTTGGAACTTAGCCCACTCCATGAGAGGCATCAATCTCAGTAAATGCCTATCCTTGGTTTAGAGGTGGCCTGACTCTGAATTCTTTGAGACGGTTCCACCACAACACATCATGAAACTCCAACAGTTTTTGGCGATCCTGGATTTAAACCGCAACACCACTATCTCCCTCTGTCCCCCTCTATCCCTGCTCTCTCTTTCTGCCCCCCTCCCTTTCTCCCCCTCTCTCCCCCTCTCTCATCCTCTCTGTCCCCTTGCCCTCCCCCTCTATCTCCTTTTGTCCCCCTCTGTCCCTCTCCCTCTCTGTCCCCTTGCCCTCTCCCTCTATCTCCCTTTGTCCCTCTCTGTCCCTCTCCCTCTGTCTCTCCTCCCTCCCTCTCTTCCCCTCCTCTGTCTCCCTTGCTCTTCCCCCTCTATCCCCCTCTGTCCCTCTCTTCTCACCTCTCTCCTTTTCTGAAGATATCTGGGAGCTACAACGTGCCAGGTAAGGGGGGGAGGCCCCAGTCCTGTCTCTCCAAGGCCAGCATGGCTCCGTGAGATGGTCCTTCGATTCAGCACTTACTCTTTGATTTTAAGTGGAGGAGTTGGTGGCTCTGCCTCCGGCAGTTCTGAAAGGTCGGGAGAATATCCCCTCCAGGGGTCCGGGAGAACACGGTATAAGCACAAGCCGAGTTTTGCAGCCAGTTCACCACCAATGCTCCTGAGGACTGGGAAGCCACCTGTGGGAAGCAGCCCAGGTGGAGCGGAGGATCATTGGGTCACATATGGAGGTCAGCGCTGCCAGAGGACTAAGTGTGAGCCCAGCACTGGCACAGCCCGGGGTGGTCAGAAGGGAGAGGGCGCTTCGAAAACCGGGGGTGCAGTGGGGGTGGGTGAATGGTGCTGCTCCCGTTCTCATTACATCAATATCCCCGCCTAAAAGCTAGTGGTTACAAGGAGAGAGGGTGGTACTTATGTACTTACGGTTATATTTGTACCAGAAACAACTGGTTCTCTGTATTATTTTATGTCTGTACGTGTCATAAATATTTCTACTTGTGTTGTAGATTGTTGTGTTTCTGTAATATTACAGTTATGGTATAACGATAATATAATATAACTATTTATGATGTAATATTGTTATAACCATTTATAGTATATAACTTTTACATGGACTATAACTATTATTATAGTTATATATTGTATATTATTTACATGTAATGTATTATTAGAGATAACAATACATAACAATTTCTATTTATAGTATGATAAATATTCTCTTTGGTGCTTAAGGGTTTTCAAAAACTTTTAACATGCCACGGCATTTGATCCTTCCATGAGGTAGGTACGTAGGCCAGGGTTTCTTGGCCCCATTTCACAGAGGAGCAAACTGAATCTCAGAGGTTTGGCTCAGGTTCCAAAGCCACTGGGAGCTGGAGGTATAAATAGCCCTAAGATTTCTCCTGACTCCCAGTTTTCGCTCTTTCTTGCATGCTGGCCTTGTGTAACCTCTGTTGCCGGGGCATGCTGAGCGAGATGCTGGTACAGCTGGAAACCACTCGAGAAATGTGGGCTTTTGTTCTGATTTTTTAGTTCAATGAGAGGCAGCGACCCCTGACTTTGGAGTCAGGAAGACCGAGGCCCAAGTCCTACCCCCGAGGTCTCCTGGCTGTGTGGAGGCCCAGGCAGCCCCAGACCTAAAGCAATGCACAAGGGGCTCATGGGCACTGGGGGAGGCAGCTTCCACACCAGGAGGGCCCATCCCTGGCAAAGGTGTTTCTCCATATCGGCCCCCAAAATCCCACCTCAGTCCAGCAGAGGCACATGACAAAATAACCCTCCTTCAGGCTGGCAGGGAGGGGGCCTTGTGGCTCATCCAGGACACAGATGAGGGGTCGCCCACAGAGAAAGCCTTCCCTCGTTCTGGGCTTTCTCTGTCTGGCTGTGTGACCCTGGGCATGGCACTGTGCCTCTCTGAGCTCCAGTGCCTTCATGGCCAACAGAAGTGCTCAGGTTCGTACTCTGAGATTCACAGGGTGATGAGAGCACTACTTCTCAAGTACCAAAGCACTCCCTGGGGAAGGGTCTGCCTCAGACACAGCCCCTTCCCAAGGCACCTGCTACATCTGGAATGTGGGCTTCATCCCAGCCCTTTCACCCAACATCATCTCCCCAGCCTCACCCTTGATGGCGATTATCCAGCAAAAGCCAAGAGTTCATCCCGAGACCCTGGCACCAGAGGCAGCCTTGGCCCCCATTCCTGCCCCAGAGACGGCCCGGGGATCAGGGGTCCTTCCAGACCCCCTGTCTTTTCATCCTGTCCTTTCTGAACATTGGTGCATGACTTAGTGGTGAGAGAAAGGGGGTAGAGGCAGAGGATGGGACGGGGCTAAAATGACATCCCAGGAGTCAGACTCTGCCCATCTTTACCCACGTCCCTCTCTACCTACCCCCGTTGGTGAATGTCGCCTGGCCTCTAGAACACGGATAGGCTTCCCTGACCTTGAGGACGCTAGTGCTGCTTTGGTCTAAGGTCATTTGATTGTATCAGAAGTCCAGTGGGTAGCCATAGAAGATTGTGGAGCATGGGAGTCCACAGCAGACTGCACCCAAATAGGAGCACAGTATTGCAACACGGGGGGTCGGTGGGCCCCTGCTTGGGATCCCCCAATGCAGCAGGAGCTTACTACCTCTCCAGGTGCCCCATTCCACTTTTGGATGACTCTGTTAGGCCAGTCTTCCTGGCATGGCTTCCTAATCTGCCTTCTCTACCAGTCATTCCCAGCTTGGAAGGGTCAGAACACAGATTGATCTCCCAGGGCCTCAGTTTCCCCAAAGGCATGAGGGAGCTGGGTTTGGTAACTCTGGTGTTCTTCCATGCCCTAGCTCCCAGAAGCCTATGAGGGGTTGTATGCCCAAGAAGGCTATGGGAGGTTCCTCCTGCTCCCTGTCTGGAGGATTCTGTGGAAGCCTGTGGCTCTTTTGGGGCACCCATGTTTCTTGGATTTTTCCCATCACAGCAGGTTTCCTCCCTCCCCTGAGCTCTCAGGAACTGGCCCCTGAAGAGAGGCAGCCTCTCCTACTCCATGCTAGGCACTGCCAGACCTGAAGAAAGGAGACAGGGAAGAGCCCCAACTCACGCCTTTTCTACAAGGTATGGAGAAGAGAGTGCAACCAGCAGAATCTTCCTCCAGGAAGGGGTCATGAGAAGTGGAGGCAGGCTCTGGGGACAAGAGGAGGCTCAGGGTTGGCCCCTCTCTGGCTGTGGGCACTGGTGCTGCACAAAGCAAATATCTAAACCCTCCAGGCCTGGAGCTGGCCCTAACTCCATTTCCTGGACAATGAGCGCAGTCATCTGGGCCCAAGGACCACGCCAAGAGCCTGGAGCACCCCAAACAACAGATGAGGCAGAAATGGTCTGAAGCCTTGAGCCAGTTTCAAACAGGGGCTTGGTGTAGGCATCCTGTACACACACACTGAAGGCCTGGGGAAGCTGGTGGCCTGGAGAGGGCAGTACGGATGAGAAGTATCTGCAAAGCCTCTGTGGGCAGGAAGCCAGAGCAGACAGATTCTTCTGGTGAACTGGCAGCTCCGATGGCTCCTTCAGGCCTTCGTTGGACCCTGCACCCAGGTCAGTCCCTGATCCTCTGAGCTAGTATATACACACAGACACAGACACACACAGACACATGCACACATGTGCACACACAGACACACACATACAAACACACTTGCACACACGCAGGCCAGGCAGCCAGCAGACCTGAGCCCAGCTCTCCTGACAGACCCAAGGCTGGCACAAGGGCCTGGCTCCCATGTGGTGGGCACCAGCAGAGGCTTTGCTCTCCAAAGGGTATGGCCCATGGTGGTGAACCTGTCTGGTCAGGCCATTATGGTGGGCAGATTCTGGGCCACTCATAGAAAAGGAGGGACTGGTGAGGGTGGAGAAGAGACGAAGAGTGTGGCCCAGTGGGGCATGATCCTGGCGGCTCACCAGCTGGACCTGCCATCTTTCCTCTAGGCCACTCAGAGGAACAATGGAGGTGTGATCCACCACTGCCCCCTCTGCCTCCACAGAGCAGGCAGGCATCTTCTGGCTCTAGGGGAGCCTGCCTCACATCTCACCATGCCCCACTTGGAGGGAAGACTGCGGGCAATATCATGCCCAAGTTAGAGATCAGAGAACGACGTTCCAGAGAGGCCATAGGCTCACAGGCCCTGAGTCCAGAGCTGAAAAGGGCCTCAGAGGCTGCAGAGTTCAATGCTCTCTTTTTACAGATGAGGAAACTGAGGCCCAGAGGAATCACATGCTCCTAGGAGCCTTGGTCTGGGCTGGGGACCTTGGAAATTATCTCATCCAATGCTCTCTTTGGACAAATAAGGAAACAGAGGCCCATAGTGCCTGCAGATCATGTTTGGGCACTAAAAAGGGCCTCAGAGGCCAGCTAGGCCAACTTCTCATCTCACAGAAGAAGAGGCCAAGGCACAGAGCCATGGAGAGGAGGCAGCCCCCAGGGAGGGCAGGGACTCCGCCTCACACCTGCCCCCACAAGAGCCCTGGGGTGACCAGCAGGAGGTCAGGTGCCAACCTCCCCAAAGCATGCCGTCCTGTTGGAGGGGAGGCCATTCCTGGGCCCCTGGCAAAGTGACTTGCCCAGCCAGGATTCAAACTTGGGTCTTCCCGAGTCCATCCACAGCACCACCTAGTGGCCTCTGCCATCACTGTGGCCAGCGTCCTCACCCTCTCTGTCTTCCTTCACCATCCACTACTACCCCATGGGTCATATCAAAGAATCTAGATACAGAAGAGAACTCCAGGCCCCTGGCCCACCCCCCTTGGCCTCATTCATCCTTTACTTGAATACATCCAAGGAAAGAGAGTTCACCACCTCCCCAGGCAGCCTCTCTAGGACTCAGCCTCAAGTGGCCTTTTTGCAGTTTCCCTTCCCCCTGCTGCTCCTGGTTTTGCTCTTGGGGGCCAAGTGGACAGAACAAGCCTAACCCCTGCTCCCTGAGACAGCTTCACCCCTGAAGACAGAGCCCACATCCCCCCAGAGCCCAGTCTTTTCTAGGAGCCCCAGCCCGGGCTCCTTCCCAGTCTACACCATGAGATCCTGCCCCTGGTGTCCCCTCTGGCTGCTCTCCAGGATAAGGATGCCAGATGAGGACGGGGGACCCTCCCCTCCCTGAGCCTGGAAATCAGCCCCTGTCAATGGAAGCCACAATGGTATTCGAATTTCACCAGCTCCTGCCTCACCCAGGCCATGATCATTGACAAGGTAACCCTCCTCCTCCTCTCCTTCCTCCTCTTCCTCTCTAGAAGAGTCCTTCGGAGCACAGGGCCAGAAGGCTGCCTCAAGGGAGGCTGGGGAGGGGGCGACACCAGGGCACAGAGGAGGCTTACCAGTTTCTATGCCTTGCTTCAGGTCCTCTGCCTGCCCACCACGGTGTCCCCTGAGGGATGAGCATTGGAGTGCCTCTGCTTTCCTGGGGTACCCACAGCCAGAGTGCACCTACCCAGCTGTCTGCCCCCCTATCCCTGCGAGGGCTCCCTCTCTCCCTCAGCCTAAGCTTCTTCCTTTTAGGTTCTTTCCTTTCACACCCAACCCCAGTCCTGCTTGAGTGTCTCAGAAACTCCTCCTCGTCCTTACTCATCCCCCAAATGCTCCCCAGTCCCCCTCTGAAGCCTTCCAGAGAAGGCACCTCATCACCTGCCCAGGCAGCTAATGACACCTCTTACCGTCAGCTTGCTTTTGCTGACCTCGGGGCTTCCCAAAGCCCATTTCTTTTAACTCTCTGCCCTTTGGGGTCTGGGTCAAATCCTTCCCCCATATGAGAGCCCTGTAAACGTGCCTTATGAAGTCAAAGGACCTGGGTTCAAATTCCCAACCTGTCACTGATTGTCCTGGTGAGCTCGGGTCAACCCTGCTCTTCCCCATACGCTCATCACACATGGCCTGGCCCCCTCCCCCATTTTTCCACTTCTGGCATTGTGTTTGTGTGTGTGTGTGTGTGTGTGTGTGTGTGTGTGTGTGTGTGTGTGTGTGAGAGAGAGAGAGAGAGAGACAGAGACAGAGACAGAGACAGAGACAGAGAGAGAGAGAGACAGAGAGACAGAGAGAGACAGAGAGAGAGACAGAGAGAGACAGAGAGACAGAGAGAGACAGAGAGAGAGACAGAGAGAGAGAATATTTTGGAATGGGGGAGGGAGCTCCCAGCTGAGTGCCACAAACTTCTTGCCTTCCCCTTCCCTGGCACGACCCTTGAAGCTCGGACAGTCCAAGGCAGGGGGCTGGTTCTCCGAGTGGGCCTCTCCCCTTCCCCCACCTCCCGGCCAAGACTTCAGGTGGGAAAGCAGCGGCAGGGCTGCCGGGAAGCGGCGGGGGGTTCATTCCGAGGAATGGGTGGGGAGAGCTCCCTTCCCCCTCCCCAGACACGTGGGCACTGATCCGTCTGTCAGGGATGCGGGGATGGATTAGACACTGAGGTAGTTGAGGGTTTGGGGGACTGACATTCTTGGCGGAGATGTTCTGGGCCAGAGTTCAGAGGTCAGCGTCCCCCCACTCCCAGCCCGCAGCCCCCCACCTCAGCCCAGCCCTCACCTGTGGACAGTGCCTCGGGTAGCAGCAGGAGCAGCAGCAGCAGCAGCGGGGGGACGAGGCGGGGCCCCCCGGACCGCGGCATATTCCTCGGCAGCCCCAGTCCCAGCTCCGCGCTCAGCCCCAGCCGCCTCCCTGTTCCCCGGCCTGGGCAGAACTCTGAGATTGAGTTGGTTGGCTAAACGGAGGGCTCCTCACCTGCCCTCTGGTGGCCACTCTCGGAAAGGGCCGAGAAGAGGGTCTGGGCCGACCGTGGCTGCTGCTGCGAGGGGGAGCTTTGGAGCCTGCGGACCCGGGAGGATCGGCCAGCTTCCCCCAGGTAAGAGAGGACACCCGGGATCAGCGGGAAGAAGAGGCCTGCCCAGGGTCACCTCTAGCATCGTAGATCCAGAGCTGGACTGCCACCTACGCCAAACCCCTCTTTGTACAGAGGGGGAAACTGAGGCCCGAGGAGGGGAAACCAAGGACACACTGCAGGCTGGGCAGGGCCTGGATTCAACCACAAGCGGGAGTTGATGCCAAATCCTCTGACTCCTACCAAAGTCACCTCATTATCAGGTACCGATTACGACCCTGATGGGTGCCAGGAGTTGGACTAGGTGTGGGGGACCCGGAGGCCAAAGGGAAATCGCTCCATGGCGTTTGCCAAGGTCCAGTTCCAGGGCCGCTCCTCCGCGTATCTCGGTTATCCGTCTAGAGTTCCTCTGCTCCGTTAGACTGGAAACTCCCTGAGGGCAGGCTGCATTTTTGCCTTTCTTTGGTACAGGATTTTTGCTGAACTACATTCTCTACACTTACTGAGTGACATTCTCTAACCTGAGAATGCTCGGAGCCCCACGAAGCAGGTCAGAGGCAGTAGTTCTAATTAATTACTTAATTTCAGCATGCTGAAGTAAAAGCACAGGTTATGTCTTAAGTCACAGCTGGGGAAGGAGGGGGAAGGTGGACGCCCACTAGAAACCCACAAGGCCCAGGACGCGCAATTCTGGGGTGGGGGCCGCCTCCCCGAGGGCGCAGAAGCAGAGCTCTGGGACTGGAGCAGGCGCTACAATCTTGGATTCGCTTCCCTTAAGGTGCAGTGACGGTGAGCGCTGTCAGCAGCTGCGTTGTGAGCTGTGACTCCGAGCCAGAGGCAGCTCTTGAGAAAATGAAAGGATCAGTATATTTATCACATATATCCATCCCATCGATCAATATGGAAACGACAACTTCCTTTCCCTCTTCGTATCCCCAGAACTTAGCACGGTGCCTAGCGCGCAGTGGGGACTTAATAAATGTTGGCCGACTTTTGCCGGGGTCTTCATCGATCCCGGAAGTGACTAAGCCTCTCAGGGCTTAGGCCAGGATCCGGCACATAGTAGGCCCTTCATAGATCCTTCAAGACGATGACATTCTATGGAACAGACAGACATACGCAAATCTATAGTCTCTGTCTATGTGCCTCTATGTAAATCGTGTACATATACAGAATGAAAACAAGGCAGTGTGGTGGAGGGCATTAAGGGTTGGGATCAGGAAAGGTTTCAGGTGGATGGAGCATCTGAGCTGCTGAGTAATGAAGGAAGGGACCAGATCTGGGAGGGGGAGGCCTGTGGGACAGCTAAGGAAAATGGCCAGAGATGGGAGGGAGGACCATCAGAAAGTCTGAATTATAGTGTGAATGAAGAAGAGGAAGGTGTAAGGGAGGAGGGGCAGGTGAAGAAAGGCTTCGAATACCAAACAGCATTTTGTATTGGATCCTGGAGGCGATAGGAATCCATGAGTGTGTGTGTGTGTGTGTGTGTGTGTGTGTGTGTGTGTGTGTGTGGCATGATCAGACCTGAGCTTTAGGAAAGTCCCTTTAGTGGTTGGATGGAGGATGGATTAGAGCAAGGAGAGACTGGAGGTGGACAGCCCCCACCCCCAGTAGCTATTGTAATGTCCTGGTTGGGGAGGGGAGGTGATGAGGGTCTGCACCAGGGTTGGGACAGTATCAGAGGAGAGAAGGGATATTGGACAGATATTAGACCTTGGCTGTGGGGGGTGAGAGAGAGGGAGGGTCCAGAGATGGCTCCCCCTGGGGCTCGGAGAACAGCCTGTCCTCAGCAGTACTAGGGATGTTTGGAATCGGGGGAGAATAGAGGGGAGAGATGAGTTTCACTGGGAGGCTTAGGAAGCCATGAATCTTCACTATGTATGGCTTGTGTTGTAAGCTGTTCTTCAAACTTCAGATGTTCCTTTCTCCGTTGTCCTGATCCTCAGAAGCCCCTTCCAAACTTCCTTCTCTCCTGTGTATTTTTAAACCGTTTCCCTGATGCCTTTCCCTCTATTTTTGTGGTCGTTTTCACTCGGCTTCCCTATATTTCCCCACCCCTCCCCAAGTAAAAGTCTTCCCAGGAATAATAAAAGTCTACCACGCCCTCAGGGGTTACCTTTCACAACTATGACTGTCACTGGCAGCTTGGGCCCCCGGAGGGAAGCTGGCTGCTTCTCCTTACAAGGCATCACAGGTAACTCTGAGGGTCTATCCAGGTTAGCCTGGAGTCTCTGGACCACCACCAATGGGCTGCTCACTGGTGATCAAGTATGGGATCAATCCATCGGGTCATCAAATGAGGTAATACTGTAAAGTGCTTAGCACAGGACCCAGCACACAGTAGGTGCTTTTCAAAACCACTTATCCCCTTCCCTCTTTCCCTTCCCTTTGCTTCTTTGTCCTGTGCACCTGATCTGTTCTGCTAATCAACATTTCTAATTTTCTCGACCAGTGCTGGACAGTTCTGGTGATTACTTCGGAATATAGTCTGGTATCTGGTGCTGCTAGGTCCCCTTCCTTCCCACTTTTTTTTTATTGTTTCCTTTGAGATTGTCGAGCTTTTGTTTCTTCAGATAAAATGTGTTATTTTTATTTTCCTAACCTATACTACTACCCTTGGCTAATTTGAATGGCTTGATCTTGAATGCATACGTGGACATTTCAATGTCACTTTTATTAAACTGGCAAGCATGAACAATAATCATCTCTCCACTTCCTTAGGCCTGGTTGATTTTGCTAGAGTATTTGGTAGCTGTATCCATAAAGTTCCTGTCTGCCTCCTGAGAGGTGCACTTTCACATGGTTTCTATGTCCTGTGGTTAGTGTGAGTGGGATTTCTTTTTTAACCTAGCTCTGCTGGAGTTCTTTTCCCATATACAGAAAGGGTGATGATTTTTGTGCATTTATTTTACATCAGGCTATTTTATTGAAGTTACTAAGTGTTTCAACTAATTTTCAGTGAAGTGGTTGAGGGATTGGTGGTCGTGATGAAGATAAAAGGGGATGGCAAGGCAGAGGGAGAGGTAGAATGGTAGTACATTGTGATCAAATGAGGAGATTCTGGGGCACACAGACACCAAAAGGGTGCATTTGTGCATGACCAGGGGTGTGACCATCTTTGTGTGTGGCTAACGTTCAGTAAGTCATGGGAAATGAGTCAGGTGAGGACCTGGGGGGTAGGGTATCTGAGGAGGCATTGCTATGTTTAATGGAGTCCCTTAGCAGGAGGGTAGGAGGCGAGGGAGAGAAAAAATATGAGCCCTGTATTGAACTTGTTGAAGACAGAAGTGTTGTGACTTGGAGGTCTGTAGACAGGATTCTGATGGGGTGGAAGGTGTGGATTGAGGGAATCTCAGAGGAGGAGAGGTTACTGAATGACAGTGGTAGAGCTAGAATGTGGAAGTGGTCCTGGGGAGCAAGGAGGATTCCAACTCCCGTCCTTGGCCACGGAGCAGAGGGGAACTTGTGAAAGGATGGCGCCCAGTGCTCAAAGGGGTGGCCAGGGAGGCTGGGCATCAGGAGGGAGCCATACCAGAAGGAGTGAGAAAGGAAAAGCTGTCAGATGAAATCGAGTTTGGAGCATGTATTCCAGAGAGCTCTGAGGGGAAGGGTAGCTTTAGAGTGGCACATGGTGTGGAGGTGGAGGGACAGAGGAAAAGGGAAGAGGAAGTGGGGCAACTGGGTGGCCCAATGGATAGAGTGCCCAGCCTGCAGTCAGAAAGATTTATCTTTGTGAGTGCAAACCCAGCCTCATTCACGAGCTGTGTAACCCTGGGCAAGTCACTTAACCCTGTTTGCCTCAGTTTCCTCATTTGTAAAAGGAAATGACAAACCCCAAATGGGGTCAAGACAACCCTAAATGAAGAGTCCAACATAACTGAGAAATCTCTGGGAGTGGAGATGGATATTGGGGTCTGAATAATGTCGGGGTTCAGAATCACTGGGATTGGGAGAATGTGACTGGGTGGGATTTTACTATTTATTGTGCAATGAGTTCAGGTAGGGTTAGCAAGGTTTTAGCCTCAGGGTGGAGTCCCATCAGGACCTTAGGGAGCTGAGGTGTGGGACAGTCCTGAGTGGATGAAATAATGTTTTTCTCCTTCCTTGGAGGCAGGCCAGGTCAGGGCAGGCCAGGAGACTGGAGGAGGCAGCACAATGATCTTGTTTCTCTTCTTCCCAGGAAGTGAGGAATCAGCCAAGCCAGGAAATCTGTGGAGGGAACAGGATAGACTGGCATTTCTCTGCTTCCCCTGCTGGCCTGAGCAGATGGAATGGTGTTTCTCTCTCCCTCCCCAGCAGGCAGAGAAAGGCTATGGGAGGAGAAGGATTGGCTTTTCTCCCCCCATCTCTGACATTGTTGTCTCTAGGAGAAGCAGGAAGCTGCAGTTTGTGAAAGCCCTATCTGGATTCCAAGGACTTGGGTTCTAATCCCACCTCTGACAATAGCTACTTCACCTCTGGCAAATACATCTCTGAAACTCCCTGGGCCTCAGTTTCCTTGCTTGTAAAGCAAAGAGGAGAGGACCTCTGACTTGTGATTTAGTTATGTCTTCGTATATTTGGTTCCCACGTTACCCTGCCTATGGACTAGTGTGAGCTCACATTGAACCCACAGGCAAATGCTTTCTTGAAATGTAGCTGGGATGTGAACTTAATTATCTGGGGAAGGGGAAGGGTATTTAGATTCATGAACGTTGAACTGTCTCTAGGATCTTTAGAAACCCTTCAGCTTAGCAGGGCTTTGTAACCTGGATTTTTTCCCCCTCAATGTTAATAGCTAGATTTCAACATCATTGGTTTCCTTTGTGACCCTCTACATTTCATTACCTACATTTGAAAACTTTTTTTTCTGGTCAAGAGTCCCGGACTATCCAAGGAGCCAGGATGCCAAAAAGCTTAGGGACTTCTGACTGAAGGCAGAACTGGGGAGGGCTTCAATTTGACAAGCCTTTAATTAAGCATTGGTGTGTCTGGCACTGCCCTGACCTCAAGGAGCTGAAATTCCTTGAAAGGGGCCATGTGATGTGTTCACAGATAAGTGAATCCCAAACCCATACCAAGTTATACAAAGGAGGGGCAGCTAGGTGGTGCAGTGAATAGAACACTGGCCCTGGGGTCAGGAGGACCTGAGTTCAAATCCGGCCTCAGATACCTGACACTTACTAGCTGCGTGACCTTGGGCAAGTCACTGAACCCCAAATGCTTTGCTTCCCCCCAAAAAAGACAAGTAAACCAAGTCATGCAAAGGAATAACAACTGAGGCCCGCAGGAAAGACTTCAGGCAGGCAGTGCCAGCTAGCCTGTGCATTGAACAGGAAGCTAGGCTTCCTATAAGCCTGAAGTGGTGCACATGTGCATTCCAGACTTGGGGGCAGCCTGCAAAGATGGAATGTTGGCTGTGGGGAGTGGCTGGTGGAATGTTGACTGAGGGGAGTGGCTGGTGGCTCAGACTGACAAAAATGGAGAGTACCTGAAAGGAAGCAAAATGGTGGGAACCATGTTGTACCAGACTGAAAATAGAGGATTTTATCCTAGAGGCAATAAGCAGCCACAGATTTTTCAATAGGGGAGTGGCAGAGAAAGTGCCTTGAGTATCAAAAAGTATAGTGTTTTGTTTTTTTTTGGTCTAAAGATTGGTTGGAGAGAGGAATGATGGGAAGCAGGAAGACCTTTTCTGAGGCTACTGAAGAAAGGCGGTGAAGGGGAGCTGAACTCAATTCAGCTCCGTCAAATAATTCTTAAATTGTCTTCCATCTGTCAGGCCCTGTGCTCAGGGCTGGGAATACAAGGACCAGCCAGAAACAACCTCTACCCTCAAAGAACTTTCATGCTCCTGGACCACTGTGGAAGGGATGGGATTGTGGATAAAGGGAACATCTCCCAGCACTTTAGAAGCTGCAATGGGCTTGTTGAATGAAACCTATCTTGGCTCTCCTGAAAGGCTGTGAGCTTAATGAGGCAGGCTCACTTTGGGGCTTTTGTGAAGTGGTCTCAGTTAAAGAGCTGTATTCCTTTTCTGCTCCTTAAAGGCAGAAAAACCTTCCAACTGGAATGGATGGCAAAGACTTGGCCCTTCATCTGCATGGCCATCCCCCCAGCCAGTGGGCTCTCGGCTTTCCCTCAACTCTCTCAAGGCCAGGGGACACTGAAGCACTGTCCCTCCCAACCTTCTCCTCCTGATCCATCCCTGGGAAAAAACCCTCTGTACCTTCCTAACTGGCCTTGGCATTCAGTGCCCTTTCCTGCCAGCTCCCTGACAGTTTGAGCTCCATTGGCCCAGCCTTTAAGAAACCCTAGTCACCTCCATGCTAGCAAGTAGCATCAGAAGGGACCCTGGCGACCAGGACAGAAAATGTGGAGTGTCTATGCGCCTTTACTCCCCTGCCCCCAGGCTTATGACACTTCCCTCCCATAAGACTGAGGAGGGAGATGGCAGAGACCCAGCAAAACAATCAAGTGGGATCCCTCTTGAGGTCCCCAGGGGGCGCCAGAAGACGAGGCATTTTCTGTTGGCACCATTTTAGAAACCAAAAGGGCCTTGGAGGATCCTCCTTTGATCCCTCATTTTACAGAAAAGGGAAATGGGACCCAGAGAAGGCAAATGATTTGCCCAAGGTCACCCAGGAAGTATCAGGGCTCCTGACTCCAAATCTAGGACCATCCCTTTCCCCTCAACTTCTAAATACCTAACCACCTGCACTGTAGGAATGGGGCGTGGGCTTCGGGGAGGACACCCGGGGGCAGGTCAGACAGACCCACTTGTCCCAGTGCCAGGCTTGGCTGAGCCTGAGCGCCCGGGCACCAGAGGGCTGCAGGAAGGGAGACCAAAGAGAATCTCTGCCCAGAGCATGCTCTGCTTCCATCCTCGCCCCCAGCCCCATCCTCAGGACACACGGAATGCCAGCAGTGAACTTCACCTCCATCATGGATTTGAGAGGCGTCTCTGGCTCAGCCTCGGAAATCTTTAGTGCCTTCTCCCAGTGGCTCCAGGTGGAGGGAATGAAGGCGCTCCTTTGGCCTGGAGAAGAGTCTGGGATGGGGGGGGGGGGGGCGCGCAGCTCTGCTGGGCCCCAGGGAAAGGGCCCCAAGGAACGGGAGGTGGGGGAGGCCGTGGAGACAGATTCCAATTCGGTGTAAGAAATTACTTTCTTCTGAGAGCTGTCCAAAAGTGGAGACTCATCCCCGGGAGGCCACAGACCAGTGCGGGTATAGGACGCTGCCCTGCCCATCAAAGGGTCCTAGAGCCGGAGTTGGAAAGGGCCATCAAGGCTAGAACTTTCACCTTGCAGATAAGGAAACTGAGGCTGAGGCAGGGTCAGTGACTGACTCAGGGCCATTCAGGCCAGAGTTAATGCTCTCCACAGGTCAACCTCCCCAGCATCGGTACTCTAGACATTGCCATGGGGATGGGGATGGGGGAGATTGGAATGGGAAAGGGAGTCCCTGGTATGCATAGCCGTGTGGGGAGGGGGATCAGGGAAAGCCGGGCACTGCAACACGCTTCAATTGATCCAACTATTCCGAGACGGAGTCATTCGTATGGAATCACGCGAAGAAAGTGACTCTAATGTCTCCACCCTTTGACCCCGTGATCTCACCACTATGCCCAGAAGTTCTAGAGAAAGCTCAGTCCCGCACGACCCCAAGACAGCAAAAATATTCCTGACAGCATTTTTATTTTGTGATAGCAAAGAACCGAAAATACAGCGGATTCTCACCAACGCGGAACGGCTAAGTAAAGGAGGGCCGGAAGAAAGGAACCTCGAGGATTCCGAGAAGCCAGGTCACAGACTGATTCGGGAGGAGGGCGGCGTGCGGCGCGCACCAGGCGGAATGCGGCGGAGTCAGAACGAGCGAGCTGGGATTGGAAGGGAGAAAGCGCCTGCTATAGACAGAGGCTAGGGAGACCCTGCAGACCCTGGAGGCAGTTCTATGCTGCTCAGGTCGCTGGGCTGCCTTTTCTTCCCCTTTTATTCGTTGTTTCTAGGGATGGCTCTCTGGACTGGGGGGGGGGGAGGGGGAGAGGAAGGGTCCACCCCCCCATTTTATAGAGGTGCAAATTATTGTCGAGTCATTTTCCAATTGCGTCTGACACCGTGACCCCGTTCGGGGTTTTCTTGGCAAAGATACTGGAGTGCTTTGCTATTACCTTCTCCAGCTCATTTTACAGAGGAAAAAAATGGAGGCAACAGGGTTAAGTGACTTGCCCAGGGTCACACAACCACTAAGTGGTCTGAAGCTGGATTTGAACTCATGGAGAGGAGTCTTCCTGACTTCATGCCAGGCACTCCGTCCACTGAACCACCCAGCTACCCGATAAACGTGGAATATGAAACCCAAATTAGAGACCACCTGCTCCAAGACACACAAGGAGTGACTGGAAGGGGCCATGTTTGAGCCTAGTTCCTCTAACTGACCCGGCTGGCACTCCTTCCACCTTGAGAAGGGCATCAGACTAGAGTCAGGACACCCAAGTTCTTGGTGCCAGAGCTACTCTACTCTGTGTGACCTCGGCCCAGTCATTGGACTTCTTTGGGTCTTAGATTGCTCAGAAATGACCTCTGTTCTGGAAAAAAGGCTCTGTACAAAGTAGTATGACCGAGGAAAAGAGGGAGGGCCCTTTGAGAGGATTATTCTCCAATCTGTATTTGTGGGGGGAAACAAGACAATGAAGAGTCAGATGTATTATAACCACATGTTTATTTTTCTTTCACAAAACAGGATAGAAGGAAAAATAATAATAAAAAAACCCCCTTCATTCTATTCCCAAGTTCTCCTGAATACCTGCCTGGAATGTTCTTTGCACTGCAAAGAAAAGGAGGGTCCTTGAGGGTCTGGTGTGGGGACTAACAATGCATTTTCTTTCCTGAAAACCAATCACTTTTAGAGGAAGCCAAAAGTTTACCAGCCCTTGGGGCCCATGACCCTTCATTGTGCGTCATGAGGACAAGAGAGATGGCTGGAGCCCAGACATGCATGGACATGACCACCTGCGAATATGGCGCAAGACAGCAATGCCAGCCCTCCAGGAACCTGTCAGAGATGACAGCTTAGGCACATGGCAAGAGAAGCTTTCCAGGTTCTGGGTTTGAGGTTGACTTGATGCTAGAAACATATAAATACCTTGTTCTTAGAAAATACCATTAAAAATCTTATATACACTATAAAATTGGATCTCCAAATTGTTTAATACCTAAAAAAACATTCTGTAGAAACACGTGTTAATAGAGAATACTACGATGAATTTTTGACCCACTGAAGATGTCATTCCTTGAAACTCCACCATAAACCCAACTACGTCTATGATTTCTAAGCACATATGTAAGTATTTGCAAGTACATAGAGAGGATGTGTATATGTTTTTGCATACATACCTCCCCACCATTTTCATCTGGAGGAAGGACTATTGGGCTAGGCAGGGCCAACTCCAAATTAACTATCCTGTCATGCAGGAAAGGAAACCTCAATTGAAAAAGGACCCCAGTGGAAAAGGCCAGTGCTGATTCTATCGTGTTCTGAGTGATAAAGACTTAAAAACCCAACCAAACCAAAGCTCTGTAAGCAGCGTTCTCAGCTTTCCACGCAAGTCCCCTTTTCTGTCTTTTGTACATTGGGAATGTCCCTGTTTGCTGATAACTTTCAAACTCCTTATTAGAAAATGCGTTTTTGAAGAGGCCCTAGTGATCTGACTGAGGCACTGGCTTACCAAACACATTTCCACATCTGATTATTAAGGAAGGATTCCAGGGGACCACCTTAAGCCTCCCGGTTTCTTTTCATCCATGGGGAAGTTAGATGAGGGGATCTCTGTCAGCTGTCACAAGTCACCTTGCTCCCCCCTGGCCTCAGTTTCTTCCTTTGGACCAAATGGCCTGCTCTAATTCTGGGGTCTTATGATCCTGAGTTAGGTTTTTAAATGAGAGTCTGGGTTCCTGTGCTTTCACAATAGAACAGTAGCCAGAACCTCCTGGCTTCCTCTCCCTCTCCATCCCCCATTCCTGCCCCTGAAGGCCTCCTTGAAGTGGGCCGGACAGGGGCTAGGCTAGCTTCGGGGCTCTCGCTCATTTTCATTCCATTCCTTGGCCCAGCTTTTCCCACCACTGCCCCCCGGAGCAGGCATGGCGCCAGCATCTGCGCACACCCTCACCCTGGTAGGAGACAGGCAGCTGGCTGCTGTTGCCAGTGCTGACATGTAGCTATTTAAAACAGCCCCCTGATTGACAGTACCAACAGATGGAAATACCTAATAAAAATGGGAGCGAGGGAAGGAGAGACCTCCAAATGTTTCCCAAAGAAATGAGGTGAGAGGGAGGCCCCCCCAGCTGGGCTTGCCTGCCTTGGCTGACCCAAAGGGGCGGGACAGTTGAGGAGCAGTTCCCCTGTTCCTGCCCCCTCCTCATTCAAAGAAGGTAGAATTGAAGGCTTTGGGCAGTAGAGGAACGAGAGAAAATCCTAACCAAAGCAAAGCAGTGCATTTGCACAGGGAAGTGGCAGCGAGTCAAACTCTGGCAAAACCCAGGAGGTGACCTGTGCCTCCCACCCAAGCTAGGCAGATGGACGTCTGAACCCTCCTGGAGGATGAGCCCAGGAGTCCCCCCTGCTCCCTGCCCCCACTTTGACAGGGAAAGCACCCAGGCATGATCGGACTGACTGCTGAGCTGGAGCTAGAAGACCCCTCGGCAATTAAATTGAAGCCCCTCCAAGTAACGGAGGGGGCCCAGAGATAGCAAAGGACTTGTCCAAGGTCTTACAGCTAAGCAGTAGCAGAAGCAGGGTTGGAAGCCAGGTCCTTAGATACCAAATCCAGTGTTCTTCCCACCATAACAGTAGTAGGTGCTTCAGAAATGGTTGTTGAATTGAATGAAGTACTTACTAAATGCTGTGGAATGTTATGTCTACAGTGTATTACAAGTCTGAAACAAATGTTCATCTTTACTAATTTATTAGAAATTTTTCTTTCCTAGAGGGGGCTCATCTTAAGGCATCCACTGTTAGCATTTATTAAAAAATACTGCCAGGATAGATACTTGTCCTTGGCCTGCTCTGCTGCTCCCCCAAAGCCCTCTTCCCACCTGAGCTAAGAGGGATGGAGAGAACACAGTCTGTCAGCTCAAAGGACCAGGGCCAAGGAGGCGATCAGAATGGCACAGTGGCACCCTCCCCCAGCACACTTGAGGCACAGAACTGGACAAGTAGACGTAGAGCATCCTGCTACTCAACACCCCTCCATTTTAACGACAGCTGCCCAGCAAAGGCTAACACTGGCAGGATTATACATGACAAAATAAAAAAACAAACAAACAAAAAACCCAAGAATTTCCATTTGTCCAAAGGTGTGAGGTGCAACTCTGGTCTCCTCTCCCCCATTTATTTTTGGGCTCATCCCTTGAGGAGAGGATCCTCAAGGAAGTGGCTGCTCTTGTCTGGGCTCATTCAGCCCACAGGCACAAACATTGGAGAGGGGAGATCTGGCAAGAGCAGCAGACTGAGGGCAGTGGAACCTGGCAAAGACAGCCTGTCCCTGTTTCCAACAAAAGACATATGGAGCATTGGGGCTGTGTTGCCCAACGGAGAACGCACAGGCATCGACACTGACTTGTCCGATCCAGAGAGAGGAATGGACACTGGCCTTGCCCTATGTAAGGCTGCTGGCCTCAATAGGGCTTTTTTCTTCTGCTTGCCCGACCGTGTTTTCTGAACATATGCCTTCGTCTTCGTGCCTCTGGCTCCCTTCTAAGCTGTGTCTGATGCCATAAGAAAAGTAAATCAGGAAACCTTCAAGAAAGACAAAAGGCATCGGTCAGTGGCCCTTACCTCGGCTGGTGCAGCTGCCAAACCACACAGCCCCGTCCCGTTGGGGCGGGTCACCCAGTGTGAAATGAAACCTCTTCTTGGCCCCCCAGACCATGCTCCTAGCTCTGGGACTGGAAGGACCTCAGAGACCATCGGGTCCAATGCCCTCATTGTACAGATGAGGCAGCTGAGGCCCAAGGAGGGAGCATGACCTGTCCAAGGTCTCACAGAGATTAAACATTTGCTACGGGACTCAAACACCAGGTCTTTTGACTCCACAGCCAGTGCTTTCTCACTGCACCCCAATCTCACCTTCAACCCCTTCTTTTCCCTCTTCATTGCCGAGCTCACTCGTTTGCAGTTCTACTCTGTGCCTCCAGTAACCCCTCCCCCCAATAAGTCTCTGCAGTGATTAAAGATTTGCAATTATTGCCAGAGCCAGACTGGCCTAGGGGCTGAAGAGGCAGCCTCTGAGCCAGCACTGTTGGGTCCAGGCCCTGCCCTGACATGCCCTGGCCCGAGGGCAGCCCTCTGGGACTTTGCTTTCCCAATAACCTCACAGGCCCAGCGCCTCTCTGAACCAGTCACAAGATAACTGGAGCGGAACCTTGCACCTTCTGCAGAAGCACTGGAGGGAGGGAGGGGAAGCAGTGCCAACCTGGGGGCCCTGCCGCTGGCTGGGAAGAGCTCACCTATGGCCATCCAGACACTGAATCGGATCCACGTTTGTGCATTCAACTGGACCATAAGGTAGATGTTCACCAGGATGCTGATGGCGGGCAGAAATGGCAGCAGAGGAACCTGCAGACAGATAGGCAGACACAGGTTCCACACCCAGGAAGGCTCCAGCGTTTCCATTAAGACCATCTCCTCACCCCAGAGGAGTGACCCAACAGCACTCTCTCCCCGAGTGCACATGGTTCCCAGTGTCCCCAGAGCTCTAGCCCCCATTCCTGCCCCCTGTAGCTGCTGCTCCTACGCTTCCAATCAACAGATCCAGAATTCCTGGTGCCAGGAGCTGACCATGTCCATCCTTGTGGGAAGAGGCAAGGGTAGTTAAAATGAGTTTGCCAGGAACCAAAACTTGCCCATTGATCAGGGCTGCCTCAATCATGCTCTATGTGTAGCTCTCGTGCTCCTGCATCTGAAAAGTCCACAGAGATACAGCGACAGCTGAAGCTAACCCAGAGAAAGGCCAGCAAAGTATACAAACACCACCAGAGAGGTCACAGGTCCAGATTCTAAACGAGAATGGAAATGAGACCAGAAATAGCTCACCATTAAGGTTTGAATTAGCTCTCTAGAGGTTGTTTCCGGGACTAGCAATGGTAGGCATATAATAAATGCTCATTGGCTTAACTTCTTCTGGCCATAGAACTACAGGTAGCGATAGAAAGAGTGCAGCATGGAGTGGCAGTGCCCTGGGCATAGGTTGTGTGTGCCTGGAGAAGGGAGAGAGCTGGACACCCAACAAGACCTCAGAGGAACAGCTATCTGGGGCAAGCACTGGCCTGACATCTACCAGCAGCCAGAGCAAGATGGGTCCACAGCACAGTGGCCAGATCCTTCCATAAAGGATCTACTCTAGCCAAAGGCTTCCTAGAGGGTGGGGAAGCAGATGAACTACAACTTCCCCCTGGAAAGGAGTAAAGACCCAGAGCCACTGAAGTAACATGAAATCACTAAATTCAAAATAGAAAAGCTTCTTCTAAAAAGCCAGCTGAACAGATAAGATCTGTGCCCTAGAAGGAAGTGGACAGATCCTTCTACAGGCCTTTCTGGGGCAGGGCTCCTCTCCACCAACCCATATTCATAGATTTAGAGCTGGTAAGGCCTCAGAGATTTCATTCCTTCATTTTACAGATGAGGAGACTGAGGTCTGGAGGAGTGAAGGTCACAGAGGTGCCCAAGGTCATGGAGGTGGCAGTAAGGACTGGAACCCAAATCCCCTCTCCAAGTTGAGAGCCCTTTCTACTGTATCATGCTGGTTAGAAATGACCCAGTAAAGATGCTCTCAGAAATACGAACTGATGCAAAATGAAATGAGCAGAACCAGGAGAACATTGTAGACAGCAACAGCAATCTTGTATGATTATCAACTGTGAATGACTTAGCTATTCTCAGTAACACAATGATCAAAGACAATTCTGAAGGATTTATGATGAGAGGTGGTCTCCATCTCCCGAGAAAGACTTGATGGAGCCTGAATGCCGATCAAATATACTTTTCCTTGACTTTTTTTACTTGTCTGCTTTTATTTTCTTTGGCTGTGTTTTCTTTGACTTACATGGAAATGTGTTTCGCATATACATGTACAACCTATGTCAAAACCTATGCTTGCCTTCTTAATAAGTGGGCAAAGAAAGGGAGAGAATTTGGAACTCAAAATTTGAAAAAAAAAGAATGTTAAAATTGTTTTTACATGTAATTGGGAAAAAGGAAAACATCAAATTTTAAAAAAGAAATTACTCTGTGGCTAGGATGGGTCCTCCAGCCCTCTGGGAGTACTTTTTCGGGGGCACTTCCCATGTTTCAAAGAGTATTTCACAAAGGAGTTATTCAATAGCAAATTATGACCTTAGATTTCTAGTTGGCCCAAGTTTTTGAGGCAAGAATAAGATTACATCTAAAAAGCAAAGACAAAGAATAAAAATGAAAACCGAACAAAATTTACCATTTATAAAAATAAGGGAAGGAGAAAAAGAGGTTACTATGGGATTATATACTTCTTGAGAACAGGGACCATGTCTTTCTTAATTCCAGAGTCTTTCTTGGGTTGATCATTTCCCATTTACCCTATACATTGTTTGTACAAATTTGTTTACATGTTGTCTGCTCCGTTAGATTGTGGGTTCCTGGAAGGCAGGGACTGTTTTTTGCCTTTCTTTGTATCCCTAGCACTTAGCCCCTGGAACATGGTAGGTGCTTTAATTGAAGGCTTCAAGACATTGGCTTAATTCATTCAGTTCAATTCCATACAATACTTAGCCTCTGTGAGGCACTGCACTAAAGATACAAAACTAGAAATGAAAAGCAGTCCCTACCCTCAAGGAATTTAAATTCTCCTTGAAGTACAAAGAGTCAGAAAGTGAATACGGGCTCATTTGAGGTCTGATCAGTCAGTCAGAAGCTGGGAGTGGGGGCACAGAAGTCAGGAGAGGTCACGAGGCTCACCCTCAGGACTTCTCAGTAGTTGCCCCTTCTTGGCTTCTGAACTTTTCCTAAACTGTGGGCCATTTAGCTTTCCTTCACTTCCACGTGTCACCACTTTTTCCAACTCCTCAAAGATGTTCCATCAGGGTGGGGGCTCAGAGCACTTACCATAAAGGCCACTTTCTGCTCATTCTGAGGCTGCCTCCAGATGATAAGGATGATGCTGAGGATGAGGAAGATGAACACAGAGAGAAGGCCAAGGCTCCATGGCTCCAGATTGGTAACGGCTTTCACACTATGGGTCATCAGTACGCTGAGGCCAAGAATCAGGAATGCTTCACAGAGATCCAGGTAGAAAGAAAGGATTATGGCTCAGACCAACTGCCCAGTAAAAGGGACCCCCTTTCATGGAAAGGGTCAGTCTTCCAAATATAACTCCCTGGTCACTGTCTAGAGATGCAAACAAGTACTCATGCTGGACAGAAAGCCAGTCTCAGAGTCAGGAGGATCTGTGTCCTACCTCTGACCCATAGAGTCCTAGATTTAGAGTGGGGAGGGATCTTGGATGTCATCACATACAATCCCCTCATTTTAAAGAGAAGCCGGGAGGTGAAATGGCTTAGCTCAAGATCACTCAGGTACTAAGCATTTGAGACAGAATTCCCATCCAGAACATTGGGCTACAAATCCAGTGTGCTAATGTCCTGGGAAAGATTTAAAAGACTCCAAGTGATAGAGAGAGTCCAGATCTGAATTGGTAGAGAGGGAGCTCCCACACAAGGAGTTAAGTACATAGATAAAATCACTAGATTTCTTTTTCATTTAAAAAAGTGAAGCCAAATTTCATTAGTAGAAGCTGGAGCTTCCCATTATCTCTTTAGTTGACTTTTCATTTGGATTCTTCTGAGATACAGTTGGTAACTTCCCAAACACAGTCCTGCCTGCTCTGCTGCCTTCCCTGGCTCAGTTCTGGGTCCAGCTCTCTCACTGGCCAAGTGGCATGCCATGGTTTGGGAAATATTTGAGTAAAAAAAAAAGAGCTTTCCAAGAGTTGCTTTTCATCCACCTTGTTTTCCCTCTGTGGATAGCCAGCAGTGCTGTGGCTGTTGCTGAGGAGGATTTGTGCTCTGAAGCTCAAAGGAATGAGCAGTATATTTTTCCTCTGCCCATAACTATGGAATCCTTTGGTCTGGACCTCATCCAGAACATGAGGTTGTGGGAGTCCAGATTTAGGTTCTCTAAGGGATCTTGGGCATCAGTCATCCAATCCCAACCCCTCATTTAATAGCTGAAGAAATAGGAGACCAGAGAATGGAAGTCACCTGCTCAACATCAAATCCACGTCCTCTGATTCCCAATAAATCCAGTCCTCTTTCTCTAATGCTGGCAAATATACTAGGACTGGAGGCTGCTCTTCTTGACACTCTAGATTACACATGCCTCTGTATTCAAGGGTGCCATGATAACTTCCAATGGACCCAACCTGTCCTGTGCCTTAACTACTTGGTCTCCTTGTTATGGTACAATGATGGCTGCAGTGAACCTGGGGGAGCAAGTTCTTGCCATCTAACCATCAGTGATTCTAAGGGGAGATGAGATGAGGGCTTTGGGGGGATATTCGAGGGCAGGGAGTGCTTTTCAGTGCCCTCAGGTCATGGGCAGTACCATAACTAGGGTAAGACCACTGGCAGCATCATCCAAGAGGGTTTTTCTTCCACTGCTTGGTTCCATCCTTCAGTGGCAGTGGTCAGTCCCACTCCCTCAAAGGTACTTCCTGTCAACTATGTGCCAGCCATGTTGGCCAGTTGCGTGGGTCTGGTTAACTCTGGGGAAGAGGACTCACCTAGCAGACCCACCAAACAGCTAACGAGAGATGCCGACTGCTGGGTAGGCAACCTTGAGGGCTTGATGAGGGTCGACTTGCTGTTCCCGGATCCTGGCAGCAGGACTTTGGCTGGACCCAAGGTCAAGGCTTCTTTCTCCGGGCAACATTTCATCTTCTGGTGAGTCAAGCTGGGCTGGTACCTGCTCCCAAGGACAGACTGTATCATTACCTGACACGAATCCTCCCTCTGTCACATACCATCTGTGTGACCTTGGACAAGTCACGGCAGTCTGAACCTATGATCTGAGATTTGTGACAAGGGCTTTCCGGATCTCGATAACTCAAGACTGAGGCCTGGCAACATGCCTCGGGTCACACTCCACTATGTGTCAGAGACAAGAGTTAAACCCAGATCCTACAATTTTTGCGCTAAACCACATTGCTTCCTGAAGTTCCCAAGATGGGCCTTGAACTCTCTATCCAGAGAGTGAGATCTGCCCTGTTCTTTCTACACACTCAAGCTAATTCAGTCTGGTGATTCTTAACAAGAGATCTCTGCACGGAGCCAAACCTCCAACCAGGACAATGATGGGGAAGAAGAAATGGGACGAGGCTGGGGAATGGGGAGCCCACCTGAGGATGAGAACACAAGCAGCCACAAGTGAATAGGCCAGCAGGGTCCCAATAGACATCATATCCACCAGCGCCTTCAAGTCAAAGAGGAACGCCATGACCGCTGTCCAGAGAGAAACAGAGAGAAATAAATGCAAGAAACCAAAACCCCAAGACGGTCGCTAATGGTTGTTGGTTTAGGATCAGCTGACTATGAGGGGAACGTATGTGTATGTGTATATACATGTATGAGTGTGTGTGCACAAATGTGTGTAACTGGACAAACCAAAATATCATATGTAGGATTCTGGAGTGGGAAGGAACCACAGAAGCCACCTAGATCAACCTAATTATTCTATAGAAGGGGAAACTAAGGACAGACAAATGAGTACTTTTGACCAAGGACCCATGGATGACCCAAGCCCTCATCTTATGGACAAAGAAGGCCCAAGGTCTCATAAAGGACTCTAATTCTAGAACAGAAAGGTCTCCTCAGAGACCTTGAAATGCAGTCCTTCTTCATGGTTCATGGAGCTGGCCAAGAAAATGCAAGTTTCATTTCCAGTTTTTTACCAATCCCCAGGCATGTTCTGGGAGAGCCAAGCACCCCTCTCTAACCTCTGTGGGGTCTCTGAGTGGCTCCCCATAGGGAGGCTGAGGGGAGGAAGGCAGCTTACTCAGCTGATTCAGACCCATACAGTCTGTATCAACAAAACCTCTTTGTGATTCAACAGACATCCAAGACCTGGAGCTGGAGGGGCCCTGGGAGGCCATCTGGTTGACCCTTTCATTTTACAGAAGGGGAAACTGAGGCCCGTGGAGAAGAACAGACTTGTCCAGAGTCAGAAACAGGATCCAGGTCTAGAGTTAGAAGGGCCTTTGGAGACCATCTAGCTCTGTCATTTTACAGAGGAAGAAACAGAAGCCTGAGAAGTTAAAAGGAGTACAGACAGAATTTCCAAGACCCTTCTCTATGGCCATGGCCAAGCCTGTTCCCTCCATTAAGCCTCAGTTTCCTCCTTTGCAAAATGAAGGGCTGGACCTGAAGCCTCAGGTTCCTTCTTGCCAAGACCCAGTTTGAGTCACACCTTGTTAATGTTCTGTAGGGTAGGTAGGCTGGGCAGTAGTCTGTCCTCACTTTATGGAGGAGGAACACGGTGGCACCCAGCCTTTTGGAAGCTTGCCCAAGGTTGCCCAGTGGGTGGAGAGTAGAGTTAGGCCTAATCATTGACCTAGCATTGGCTCCTGGGCACACAGGCCAGGCCACAAAGGCTATGACTCTCCCACTTTTGTCTGCTCTTCTCCAATCAAAGCAAGTCATGAAGTGGAGAGAATGAGCATTTGGCAGGTTTTTAATGGTCAAAAGCAGATGTTTACAAATTCAAAATTCAAAAGACTTTGGTTTAATTTGATTCTAGGGACAATCAGTAAATCCATGCAGTGAGAACTTTGTTTCCCATGAATTTCACAAGATCGCAGACCTGGGTCTTTCATCTTTCCTTGGCACTTTCTGGGTGGGCTGAATAAAGTTCCTGATCCTGCTTCTTCCCTCCCTGTTTTAGGATACAGAGCTTGGCCCTTCTGTAGATGGGCACACTGTATGACCTGGATCCTCAAATTCTGCAAAGACCATCTTGAGAAAGGGCCCCTTGAAAAGATAGCTCAAGCTCTCTGCTCACATCTGGTAATGGGCAACTCAGTCCCCAAATCATTCCCAGGTAAGTCTCCACACCCACTGACCCTTGCAAAAGGCTGTTTATCTTCTTCCTTGGTACACCATGAAATGGATGGGGAAGCTCTGATCCAGGCAATGGAGAGATTTGGAGAAAGAGGTTTGGGTGTGTGTGTGGGGGGGGGAGGAGGGAGGGGTTCAAACTTCACCTCCACCTGATTTGCAAACAATTTGGTACCAATTGGGTGGTTGCATAAAGGTGTTTTTTCTTTCTTTTTAATTTTTAAAAATTTATTTTAATTTATTTTTGTGGTTTTCTTTAGTTAAAAAAAAAACCCACCACCTTTTCAGTGGGCACAGAGAAAGAAGGGTGGGTTAATGCTTGTTTTTTAAGCCCTCAAGCAGTCAGGTGCATGCACACACATTTTCTTACAAAGTACCAACTCTGGCTCTGCCTTAGGTAGCTCAGAATATAAACAATTTCCTTGCTGAGCTCTGAAATACTGAATTCTGAAACTCTGAAATCTCGGCTTATTAGGCACTTGAAAACAAAGTGATCGTGGGATCCTGAAACTGGTTCCTAGCTCCCTGGGAAAGTCTTCACCAGGCACACATTTCTAGTTTTCCCTTCTGCCTCCAGGTGTGGCAAACACCACTTGGCTCTTTTCTTTATTTATACTGTTAAGGCTCCAAGGTTGAAATTTCAGTGGAGGTCAAAGTGCCTCCTGGGGTATAAATTTGTCTACTGTTGAGAAAATGCAACATCACTTTTGTAAGAAAGATGGACAACATTGGAACCATTGAGACAGTAACATACACTGAGTGTTGTTCTTAGGAAGCCATGGCTAACTTCTAAAATTTATTACTATGTAGCCTCTCCAAGTTCACCTAAATATAATCTTGCTAAAATGACCTTTTGTTTGAAACTAAAATCTGCCCACTATTAGGTAACCTTTTTAACAAAATAAAACACAAGTCTGCAACTTGCTGAATTTCTAGACCCGTCCTCCTTATGTTGGTAGGGATGTGTCTGCTGGGAGTGTGCAGATAACGAGTGAATGACTCACTGCAAAACTGGCTCAAGGGAGGAGTGTGTGTGTGTGTGTGTGTGTGTGTGCGCGCGTGCGTGCGCTTTTGCAGACATTGTCTGTGGCAGTCTAACCCCCTGCTAACACACTGACGTGGCAGAAGGCCCAGAAACTGACTCACTTTTGCCATGCAGCCCGCCTTGGCACCCTGTGGATGTACACTCTTTGTGAGCCCTCCCTGTGGTCTGGACCTTCATGGTGGTCTTAGGACCACACTTCCACACGGGACAGGTTGCTGGATTAGCCTGGAGAGGCCAGCCAACACAGGGGAGTCAGCGTTCCTCAGACAGCTCCAATGAGCCTACTTGGAGGTGGGGAAGCCTATGGGATGGTGGAATGGGATGGATGATTTTCCCATAGTAGGAGCCCTCATGTTTTAAATGCTGGTCTGGCTGGCATCCATTCCCAGAGAAGCTCACCAAAGCAATGGGGAGGAAGGCTCAAGTCATATGGGGTTTCTGAGAAAAATCTAAAGATTTTGGGTTACTCTAACCCTAACCTGGCTTGTTTCCATGGCAACAAGAACCAATATTGGGCAGGATGGGAGGGGTTAATTTCACAGTATCATTTCAAAACCAATGAAAAAGCCATGAACCATTTTTCCTGCTTATTTTTAGATTAAATAATTAGCCTCAAATTAGATCACAGCAAATCAATTAGGTGAGTAATTCCAAGGGATCAATTTTTCCAGATCATTTTTTATCTGATACTTGATATCCAGAAAGACTCATCATTTCAGTTACTTTTTTAAGAAACCGAAAAAGGCTTGAAAAAAATTCAAAAGCTAAAACCCTGCTTGCTAAGGGTTGAATCATTTATGGATGCCAAGTGTGCCACCACCAAGATTTCCTGGTGCAGGGGATCCCAGCTGTCCATGCCCAACTCATTCATTCTTCCAAAAGTCTCTTCCCCAGCATGCAGAGCAAGCATGCGCCCTCCAGGGAAGGTCCGTGCATCGTGCTGCTTGCCGTGATTGCTGAAGAAACCTGAACTTGTGGAGCTTACCAGAGATGACCCCTGCCGTCAAGGTGGCAGCAACTGGCGACTGCCTGTGGCTTAATCGTCCAAGAAATCTAAACAGTAAACCATCCCGTGCCATGGCAAAGAGAATTCGGGGCAAAGGAAACATAGAGCCGAGAAGACTAAAACAGAAAAATGCAGAATTCAAAGACAAGTCATTCCATGATTGAAACACGGACGGGACCCACTCGGGTGGGCTTGAGGATGGTAGGAGAACCTGGACAAAACGTTGTGACCACAGAGAAACGTACAACGGAGGCTCGTCATCGCCATCCTGGGTAGGAGCAATGCAAGCTGGAGAGACCACATCTGCATTTTGTATTATCCCCCATGTCCTTGGTCAAAGGCTCCCCTCTCCATACAAAAGTCAACTGGGTCTCACCTGCCACGGAACACGATGTCAAAGTAGCATTGAGTGGGCTCTTCGTTTTGTGATGGACTTTAGCTAAGAATTGGAAGAGCAAACCATCTTCTGCCATAGCATAGATTACCCGAGGCATTGGGAACATGGATCCAAGGAGACTGGGTGGAAAGCAAACATACGTGGAGAGCAAGCAAGATCACAACACAGAGGCAGAGTCCTGGTCCAGCCTGGCTGACCCCCTGCAGAGCAAGATCCTACTGCAAGGCATGGCAGGGACACATTCAGGGGACCAACTGGGTCACCAGGGGTGGGCTTCTTGCCAACAAGAGCATGAGGCCCACAAGAGTTTTCACAAGTTTGTTGTCCCCGCTGTACCTTCTGTCATTAGGAAGCCAAGCCTGCTAAGCCAGTATCTATCCCTTACTCAAGAAACCCTAACACCACCAACTGTGTCCTTCCAAAACCAGCAAGCAATCAGACTGGTTGGCATCTCACCGTCTCCCCTGTTCTCACAAAAGGTGAAGCAAACCAGCTAAAGTCTAACCAATTATCTGGGACCTGGGAGGGAGACAGAAAAGAACTTTGGGGCCCTCCAATCCAACCCCAGATTTTAAAGATGAGGAAACTGAGGCCTAGGGGATTTAATTCACTAGGTCCTAGACCGAGGAGATCCTGGATGAAGCAGGGAGAGCCGTCAGAGGCATCTAAGTCCACCTCCCCCCCCCCCCCATTTAGCAAAAGGAGGCTGAGGCAACCCAGAGAAAAGAAAGGAGGAGCCTGAGCTTCACAGCCAATGAAGGGCATGAGCCAGACTCAAACCCACTTCTCTTGACTTTCTCCAATGTGCTTAATAAGCTAGTCCACAGCTGCTTCTCCCTTGTCTTCCTTCTATGGCTTGGTGGCAAATCCCAGCTCTCACTAACTACTCTGTGATACCTTGGACAAGGCCCTGGACCTCCACAGGCCTCAGTTTCCCCCTCTGTAAAATGAAGGATGAGATGGCTTTTGAAATGCCTTCCAGCTCTAGGCTTATAACCCTACATGTGACCTCCATGAGCCTTGCAGAGTGAGCAGAAGCTGGGAAGCCTGCTCCCACATTTCCCTGCATGGCTGCTTAGGTCAGTGGTGGTGTTGGGAAAACGGAAGGAACACATTGGCTCGAATCAGCTTTTCCAGTTGTCTCAGTCCTTCATTCATCCCTGTGCTCAGTTTCCCCATCTCCCCAAACATGGCGAGTGGCACAGGTCAAAGCTGGGCTTCTTCGCCTTTTTTTGACACCCAGGGCCCCCTTTTTCAGGTATATTTTACACAGAAGACAAAGGGAACCAGTTAGATGCAAACACACATTAAAATACTGACAGGAAAGAAAGAACCCCAAATTTAAGGAGAATTTAATTTAATGGTAAAATTTGATTTCACTTAGTGCTTCAGCAAGTGATCACCTTTATCTTTTGAAAGATACTTTTACTGATTATGAGGAGAGTGGTTATTTCAATTTTGGGCCTTCAGAAAACTGGGCTAAATTTTAAAATGAGCAAGGAGATCAAGGCTGAATTGTTGTCCAAGCGCCATGGAGACCATGACTGGCAGGCAAGATTCAGACTGGATGCAGCTCACCCAGGGCTGCTCCAAGGCAGATTCAGGGCCTCAGGAGCATGGCCTTTTCTCTGTCTGAGCACCTTTGGAAACCTGAGGACAGGCTGGAGGCTGGAGAGGAGGGGAATGGGGTCAAGGCTGCCCTGGGCTACCTCCACCCTGGCCTGGGCTTGAAGAGCATTGCGGAGTCTCAGGCCCGCCCCCTCCCTCTTCTCTCACTGACACTGGGCTCTCACTCAGCTTCCTAGCCATCCTAAAGTACTCCTTTCTATTTTCAGAGCAACAAAGTAGCCCTACACTGATATTGAAAAACCCCATCATATGTTAGAAGATGGCAGTGTAGATGGGCTATACCACCTGCAAAGCCTTCTAGCCAGGGTCTGGCTACAAGCTGCAAGAGGGGGCAGGTTCTTAGGCCTGTTAGGCTGAAGAACCAAAATCCAGGGATTTTCCCATTGGTTCTAGAGCTTCCCCTTCCCCCCAGTCCTTCCCCAGCCCCGCCTAGCATGATTTCAGGGAGCAGCTCAAGGCTCTCCCCACCTTCCCAAAGTCAAAGATAACTGGGCTCTACCTAAAAACACTTTGCTCTAGTGACAAAGCAATTTGTCTCCAATCACTCCCCAAGTCAGTCCAGAGCCATCATTGTTGGGAAAATAAGCTGGACTCTGTGGCCTGTCCGTGGTCACTCAGTGTCTGAATCCAAATTTGAACACAGATCTTCCCAGCTCCCAGCCTGCCTAGCACTCCGGCCACTAACTCTCCTGCTTCCCTGTCAGGGACAAAAGGACAAGATTCTCCTTTGGGCAGTGTTCATTTTGAAGTGCAGCTGATGGCAGTCGATTTGCCCCTGCCCTGTCCCCAACCTGGCTCAACAATCCTTGTCCATTTAGAGGGCTGGCTGAGACTCTGCTGACTGTAGTATCCTGACCACTCCTCCCCCCACAAGCGGCAGCCTCGACTCTGTCTTAAAGCTCAGCGCACAGTGAGGTTCAGGGGCTGTGGGCAGGCCTGTCCGGACCCCAGCCCTGGGTCAGATGCTCAGTGATCCTCAGGGAGCGATCCCCTTCCCCAACCACGGCCACCTTCCCTCTCCCAAAGGGCTCACAGGAGGATAGTGCATTGGTGCTACAACTGTTCAACTCCACTCTAGGCTGGGTTAGAACCTCTGCCACCTGTTACTGACCGAACCCCGACCCCTCTGCTGCTTAGACATACACATGTACTACGTGGGAAAGCTGCAGCAAGAGCCCCCTGGAACGTTCTGGGGGGATCGTGTGGGGCAAGCGGGCTAGATGAGGTCCTGACCTGCAATCACCCCAGAACAGACTCCCTCAAGCCCACTTTGAACACCTCTTGTGAGGGGAACTCACTACCTGTCACAGCAGCCCCTTCCATCAATGGAATAAACGTAGGAAAGGCCCCTGGGCCATTCCAGTGTCTTACATGGCAACGGGACGGTCTGGTTCTGTGTGACACAGAGCATGCCCAGCCCTTCGGCCTGGGAGTCCCCACCCTCCCCCCAAGCCTATGGGGTCTATGGAGTGGGCGCGTCCTGCCTTCTGGGCCCCCAAAGCACGTACCTGGTGGACAGAGCGCAGAGGGAGCCTACAGCCACCACGTACTTGGCAGGACTCCAGCCGACGTACTCGAAGGCTACTGGGAGGGGGCTGGTCTCATCCAGTAGGTAATAGGGCATCATGAGGGTCAAGGCCGCAGACACGCCAAAGTAGGCCATGAAGCACACGAGCAGGGACGTGACGATGCCGATGGGAATGGCCCGCTGAGGATTCCGGACCTCCTCCCCTGCAGAAACAGGAAGAAAAGGCGGGGAGGCGTGGGTGGAGACGAGACTTGCCTTCCCAGCTCCAGCTGGCCCTGGCACTCCTAAGGGGCTGGCAGAATTGGGCCAATGGAACACCCAGGGCCGGTGAGGGCGGCGCGGACCAAGGGCCAAGCCTGAGCCCCTGCCCTCCCGGGGCGTCGGCCCCTCCAGCATCCCCACAAGCTCCCCCCACCCCCCACCCTGGGCGAGCGCCACAGGAGCTTCTTACCAGTTGTGGCGATGCAGTCAAAACCTACGAAGGCGTAGAAACAAGTGGCAGCACCAGCCAGCGTCCCCTTTAAGCCAAAGGGCATGAAGCCTCCGACCCCGTACTGATTTGTTCCATTCTTAGACGGATCTCTAGAGATGGGCAAGGTATAGACAGGACTGTTACCCCTGCTGTCCAACCCACACAAAGCGAGGGCAGCACAGGGCTGAAACCCGCGTGGGCCTCAAGAGAGGGTTGAACCAAGTGGTCTCTGAAGCTGCTTCGAGTCTAACTGTGGTTCCAAGTGACTCGGCCTTTCTGTGCCTCCACTTCCCCACCTGTAAACTGGAGGGCTGGACTCAGTGGCCTCTACGGTCTCTATCAACACTGGTGACCCTATGGTCCTAAGCCAGGTCCTATCGACAGGCCATGTATCGACATTAAGCATGTTTGGTAATTAGAGAGAAAGACACACCAAGCCTGAACTCTCATTTTCTGGTTCTGACTTCTGATTCTCACCAGGAAGGGACGCGGTCAAGCAGCGGAGCCAGCCTCAGGCTCACTCCTGAGAGAAATGATCGTTAATAACCAATGATTTCAGATTCCCCCCTCATCTTCTAGCCTCATTTCAAGACCTCGATCTCCAAAGGCTGAGCTAAAAGAGAGCAGTCAGCTTTCTCTCCCAACAAGACAATGTCTCATCCATCCCTCCCGACCTTGGCTCTGGGGGTATGGAGATAGAAAGGTAGCTGAAGACAGGAAGGACCCAAAGAAACATAAGGTGAGACGTCATGGAGTTCAAAGCTTTCCTTTTACCGAGAGGGAAACTGAGGCCAGAGGAGGGCAGTGACTTGCCCAAGGTCAGTCTGGCATTGATTGTCAGAGGTGGGACTCGTACCTTCTAAGCCAGGTTTAGCCCCACAAAAGCCCCTGAGAAGGGCCAAGTGTCCACTTACTGGGTGGCGGCAGAGAGATTTTTGAGGAAGTCCTCACTGATTCTCCAGTTTACGATGTGGCCTTTCACAAACCCGGAAATTATAACGAAGATCAGGACCAGGATGTTAACAGCCGTGAAGACTTTATTCACCCAGGCCGACTCTTTGACTCCGAACGATAAGAGGCCTGTGGAAGGGTAGAGGGCACAAGTTGGGGAAAGGCAGCAGCAGCCTGGCAGTGGGCACAGCTCTGTCCCTCAGAATTCCTGGTTTCCTCAAGCCTTGCTGGGACCCAGAGGCCCCTTCACCACTTGTGCCTTGGTATCCCCACTGCCTGGCACACAGCTCAATGGGGAAGGGGGGAATAGACATATAAGCAGACACTTTACCCGACAGGAGGAGGATGAGACACACGGCGAAGAAATCTGGGTACTCGGCGAGCCCTGGGGAATGCATGTTGAGGTGGCTTCGGAAGAACTTGCTTATCTCCTTGTTCAGCAGTTCATCGAAGGTACCGCTCCACGCCCGGGCCACGCTGGAGGTTCCTTCACAAAAACAGGTGGGAGATCAGGGACATGAAATTAGCACCAGGAATCATTCTTGGGGAGAGACAGACAGGGCCTCCCTCCGGACCAGAGCCAGAGGCCACACGATCCTGGAAGGGCACCCCAAGCACGCGGCTTCTGGGCACCAAACAAAACCAGCACTTCCAGGGCACTGGGGCCTTCTTTCCTTCCAGGAACCCTGCACTGTGCCCATTTCATGTCTCCCATTTGGATGGGGGCTCCCTGAGGGCAGGCAGGGGCTGTTTCTGCCAGGCTTCCTCTGCCCCAGTGTTTGGCACAGAGAAAACTGACCAAACAAGCCCAGGGCTCTAGGGTCTGCCCATTGCCCAGACCCACCTATGACGTAAGACAGGAGGAGATTCCAGCCGGTGATGAAGGCCCACAGCTCGCCCACAGTGACGTATGTGTATAAGTACGCTGAGCCTGTTTTGGGGACTCGGGCCCCAAATTCCGCGTAGCACAGACCTGCCATGACGGAGGCCAGGGCTGCGATCAGGAAGGACAGAACAATGCTGGGGCCAGAGCTGGACTTGGCCACCTCCCCGGCCAGGACGTAGACCCCGGCTCCCAGGGTGCTCCCCACCCCGAGGGCAATCAGGTCCACCGTGGTCAGGCAGCGACAGAGTTTGGAATCCTCCAGACTATCCAAGGTGATGATTTTCCTCCGGATGAGGCACCGGGCAAAGGTCAACACGGCTCCACAGGGAATCATCTTGTAGGCAGTGATCTACTGGGAAAGCAAAGGCGCAAAGCAGATGGAACATCACTCAATCATTCAACAAACACTGGGGAAAGCTTTCTGGAGAGGTAACAAGAGGGAGGAAGATTGAGGGAGCTGGGGCTGCCAAGACCCTTCGGGTGGGTCCATCTGTTAGTGGGATTCTTCAGATCTCTCCATATTGATCCTCTCCCTCCACCAAAGCCAAGCAAGGTGCAACTTCCAGGAACAGGAAGGGGACCATCCCTCTCCTCCATGAGAGTACTAGCTAGCCAAGTTCTCATGGAGCACTGTGCTCAGCACTTTAAAATTGCAATATCATTGGGTCCTCACAGCGGTCCTGGAAGGTGGGGGCCATTGTTGTTTCATTTTACATCTGAGGAAACTGAGGCAGGCAAAGGTTCAGTGACCTTCCCAGGGTCACACAGCTAGGAAGCACCTGAGGCTGAATCTGAACTCAGGTCTTCCCAACTCCAGGACCCAGGGCTGTGTCCACTGAGCCACCATCTCGCCAAACCAAAGGGTTTGGAGCAGGTGAAAGAATATGGGTTTGTATCAGAGGCTGCGTGTTCAAAGCTCAGTGTCAGCCTCTTCCCACCCAAGAAACCTTGGGAAAGCCACAAAAACTGAAACCAAGAGATTATGACATGGGTGGGAATTCTAGACCTCTTCTGTGCTCAGTTCCCTCATGTGTAACTTGAGGAAGCTGGACCCCATGGCCTCAAGGATCCCACCCCACTCTAAGTCTATGACCCTGTGATCTAGACATCCCAGATAGAAGCCCTAGGTTTACAATGAAGGAAGCTGAGATCCAGAGAGGGAGGGCACACAAATCATTAGTAGACCGAGACCTGAGTCCAGATCCATGAGGGCTGGAACTGAGGCTTCATCAAGCTAGGACTAGGAAATTTAACTTCCTTTGCTCAGAAGCCCTTTGGAATAGAAGAAGGTACAAAGCTTGTCTCCCCATTCCCCCACCCCCCGGGATGGAGGGTTCAGTTCCCCCCCCCTTATCCCTGCCCTGGCTCTCCCAGCCTAGGCTGGAATTTCAAACTGTCCCGTAGCTGTCCTGGGGCTGGCTGGTCTGCCAGGGTCAGTTTTGGGAGAGAAAGGCACTTGGGAGCAGCTGGTGGGATGTGTGTGAGTGAAATTTCAGAATAAGCCCACAACTGTGAGCCTCTTTGAGGTCCCCAAGGTCCCAGCTGACTTTCTCACACTTTTCACACTGCTTCTCAGTGGCATTGTAGCTCTAGACAGATTCAGAAAAGCCTGGTTCAAGTCTTCAATGGGCAGTCACCGCGCACTTGCCAGGAGCTGGCATTGGCTGAGCCAAAATCAGGGCTGTGTCCACTGTGCCACCATCTTGCCAAACCAAAGGATTTGGAGCAGGTGAAAGAATGTTGGATTTGATAAGAGAGGCTGCGTGTCCAAAGCTCAGCGTCAGCCTCTTCCCACCCATGAACCCTTGGGAAAGCCACAAAAACTTAAACCAAGAGATTATGTAACTTTGTAGAGGCTCCACAAGTCCCACGTGGGAAGGCAGTGATTATTCTTTCCTTTCTATGCCATAGTCTTGGCCATCTGGTGGCCCAAAAGTGATAAGATTTACCTTGCTTGATTTACTACTCTATTTTGCAGATGGATGTTCAGTGAGCAACAAAGTTTAAATGAAAAGGGAGGAAGGGAGGTGAGCCCCCATCCATCATAGTCTTCCCTGAGTATCATGAGAACCAACTATCCTTCCACTGGGCTTCAGGTGGCCTCAAAATATTGAGCAGAATGAGAAAAAGCCTAAGCGGCAACAGAGTTCAGGACCAAGTTAGAGAACTTCCATTCAGCCCCACCAAGACTTTCCAGAGGAGTTTCAGTTTCCTCATCTCTCAAATGGACACGATGTAGAGATGATACTTCATGAACCACCAAGGACTCTGGCTGTCCTTGTTATAATTTGCCATCAGGGGACACAAAAATCTCAAAATATGGGTTGGTTAGCAAGGAGGAGGCTCCCACTCAAATTCAGAAACATTTTTCCAGACAAAAAATGCCCCCAGACTGGGCCACACCCTATTATCTTCTATTATGACCACCAGCCACAACGTGATTCAAATACAAGTTTCTAACTTTGTTTAAGATTCAGCTCTTGTGTAGGTGCCGATGAAATATGATATCTGGATGGCCAAAGACATCCAGTGGGTTGAATAAATTGTCTACAGAAAGACCTGGGCAAGAAATGAACAGGATCAGAGAGGGAGGAGGGCTCCTGATCTGCACCCGTGGGAGGAGCATTCTCACAAGGCTCAACATGAGACTATGGTGGGATTGCAAGTATGTGAATTTTAGGCGTTTGAAGTCACATGGCAATGGGCTTATGTTACTAACAAACCAAGAGATTGTATTCAAGCCCACACAGCATCTTAGGTCCTGGGCCACGGCCTGTGTACACTCAGGTTAGCAGAAGAGAACACCAAGTCTCAGTCACACAGGTTACAACTGGTGAATCTAGAAGTGAATCCAGGTTTTTTCTTGTTCCAGGCTAATCCTAGAAATCCCATATTGAGTTCTTCAAACCAGCACAAAGATGACTATTATAACACCTTGTTGATGGGGGAGAAGGGGAAGGGAGAACTTTATATTGTGGGAGTCAGGCAAGTCCTACATATTGGATACCCTTCCCTGACCTAGTAAGCAGAGTACACTGCAGAGTGGCATCGTAGACAGAACTCTTGGGTTTTCTGGTCATGATGGAGGAATGGGAAGGCCAAGGAAAGATGGGTTGCTCGTAATTTTCAAGTATCAAGAAAGAATAATGTCGGGGCGGAGCCAAGATGGCGGCGTAGCAGTGGCAACATATCACAGCTCTCACATAGCCACCCCAAAATACCCATAAAATAGGACTCTAAACCAATCCTAGAACTCCAAAACGCACACAAAGATACTTCCCACTAAAGTCAGCTC
>CM053583.1:205552587-205595529 GCA_028627135.1 Pseudochirops cupreus
CACACACACACACACACACACACACACACACACTATTATGTATATGTAAAACATATATGGATATCACATATTGATAAGTTTACATGTTATAACCCCCCAGAAGAATGGAAACTCCTTGAGGGCAGAAGCCTCTTTTGTCCATATCCTCAGCACCCAACATGGTGTCCAGCATAGAGTTGGTGCCTGGTAACTGGACGGGATAATAAAGCTCAGAGAATGATGCTCCCCCCACCCCCTCCATTATCATGCTTTAAAACGTCAGAATTTCCATCCGGGTTAAGTTTAAAAATGGAAAGAAATGAGAGAATCCATTCACTGGAGGCTGCAGCTCTAGGCACCCTTGCTTAGGGAACCCACTGTGATGGGAAACTCACTCCTTGCCCTATGTCCCAGCCTCATAACATAGCCTTAGAGAAAGTTGCTCGGGGCACTGAGAAATGACTTGCCCATGGTGGCACAGCTTCTGTTGTCAGAGGCAGGACCCAAGCCAGATCTTCCTCTCTCCATGGCCAGCCAACTGTCCCATGCCGTATGGTTCCTCTCTTAAAGTCTAGGCTACATATTTAAAGTTGTACACTAAGCCAAGGCATGAGCACACTTATGAAAAGTAAGCGCCCCTCCCAAGCTTGTGCAAACCCTTTGGCCCTCCCCCTTCCCACCAAGCACTGTTTATCTTCCTTATTTCATGTATCTTATGTCAACAAACAGGCGGTTTGTTTAAGAGATTTTCATGGTGGGGCTTTCAACCAAACCCCATTGCAGGGAAGGTCCTTGTACCAAAGCAGCAAAAACAAGGTTTCATCATTTTCTGAAAGGAGGTTGCCTCATACTTCCTGAACACATCCCACTGACCCAACCAATCATACTCAACGGATGCAAACGTCTCCAGTGGTCGATCAAAAGGCAAATAACCCACTATCAAATTAAACTGGGGTGGGGGTGGAATGTCCCTTCACGTCACTGGCCTGAACAAGCCTCTTTCTCCCTTGACTCAGGAGACCTGGGAAATGTTGCGACTCTGGGAGCTTCGAAACCTCTCTTTGAGATGAAGACGCGGAGTCATGAAGCCCTCAGGGTGGTCGAGTTGGGACCCCAAATGGCCAGGCTCCAGACTGACTCCCACACTGTCTCTTCCCTGCCTTTCACATTCTCTTTGAGATACAATGTCAGGAGGGAAAGTAGAAGGCATCTAGTTCAACCTCCTGCGTTTTTCAGAAAAGGAACCCGAGTCCTCTCAGAAAAGGAAAATGTCTCATAAGAGGTCGCATGGAGAATTAAAAGGCAGAGCTGGATTTTGAACCCAGTATTTTTGGTTGTTCGCCACATTATCCTGTTGGTCCTGTGCTTTCCTTGCTCTGTAGTCTCCTTTCCAAACCCCCAACAAGTAAAGACTTTCCACTGGAGAAAGATGTTGCAAAGACTATCCACAGGGAGACAATAGGAAAAATGAAATGCGTACAGCACGACAAATATGTCAATGCAAACCAGATCAGTCTTGAGGGCCTGGTTTTACAGAAATCAAAAGAGAGAAGCTGAAGAGGGACCCGGAGGCTTTCTCCTTGGAGGGCCAAAGGGGTTGACAATGGCTCTCCATCCTCCAGTCATGTCATGGGTGCCATGGTCATTCCATATGGCAGGGATCATGATAAGAGTTTACAAAAGTGACATGAAAATAAGCAGTGTCTGCTACAGAAGCTAAGAAAATCAGAGACATTCAGAGAAGAGGTCAGTCAGACCGGCAGCTGCTTCAATGTTCCAGTGGGAAGAGATGGCCAAAAGTCAGGTTGAAAGAAAAGCCACAGGCCCACTGGGGACTGCACAGAAGTCTCACATCTGTAATACCACGACTGGTTTTTACAAAAGAAACTTGCCAGCAAGCTGGAAACATAACAAATGAACTGAATTATATCCACACAGACAGGAAATGCCCTCTTACTGAGCAAAGATTACTACAAAGTAGGAGAATAAAGATGAAAAACTATTCTGTGAGTGCCAACCTAATCTACTGACCCTGAAAAATGGAAAATGGACAAAAGAACAGACGTAAAACTATTCACAAACAGCAAAAGCCCCAGTAAAGAGGGCAAAAGAGCCTCATCCAGCAATCACTTCATCTCCTCAGTAAGCGGAGACGGGCCAGTCAGTTTAGAATATGAACTCACGTATAAAACCTTATGGAGAAAGAGGAGAATGGGAGGCAGAATTGTGTGGCAGAATGTGGTAGGTCTGGAGTCACTTGTTACCTGCATGACCTTGGACAGCTCACTGCTCAGCCTCAGTATCACCCTCTGTAAAATCATGGAAATAACCTTGAAGGTTCCTTCACAGCTCTAAATCAATGATAGTATGAGTGGTATTGGGTCACAAATGATCCAAGAACATGGGGACAAGAGACTCCAGAAAACTGGGCATGAGATCCAGCCAAGCCAGGCACTCCCAGCTGGAAGGAAAACAAATGGATAGAAAAGATAGTGCAGGTCAATTAAAAAAAATTCTTCAGTGATAGTGGATTGTGTACTTCATAAAGAATTAAAGTGTCACCAAAAGATAAGAGAAGCAGTGGGAACAAGAATTAAAGAAGGAGGTTCGGACCTCGGGCCTGAAGAATAATTATGGAGTGTGTGTGTGTGTGTGTGTGTGTGTGTGTGTGTGTGTGTGAATAATAAATGATCATTTCCTTGCTTGATCAATTCTCAAGCTATATGAAAGAGAGGGAAGAAACCAAATAAAAAGAGGGAAAAAATCAAAGACATAATTAGCATCCTCTAAAAGTCAAGAGACCTTCAAGAACTAACAGCTCATTCTCAATTTCCCATTCTTACAAAATGTATCTGAAGTGGACCTGCCAAGGTATCAAAAGCACTGCTGATAAAGGCACAAGAAGGAAAGGGAAGGCTTTCACAAATTATATTCCACAGATTTATTGACTCTCTGTGAACCATTTATTTTTTTTGGTTCCACATGCCTTTAATTTTTATATTGTATTTTTTCAATTATGTGTAAAAACAATTATTAACATTGGATTTTTTACAAAAAATTTGAGTTCCAAATTCTCTGCTTCCCTCTTCCTTTCCCCTCCCTGAGGCAGTAAGCAACTTGATATAGGTCATGTAAAACATATTTTTATATTAGTCATTTTGTGGAAGAAAATGGAAGGAAGGAAAAAATAGTATGCTTTGGTCCGTATTCAGACTCCATCAGGTCTTTCTCTGGAGATGGAGTGCATTTTTTTATCATGAATCCTTTGGGATTGTTGTGGATCATTGTCTTGCTGAGAATAGCTAAGTCTTTCACAGCTGTTTAGCTTATAATGTTGCTGTTACTGTGTACAATGTCCTTCTGGTTCTGCTTATTTCATTCTGCTTCAGATCATGTAAGTCTTTTCATGTTTTTCTGAAATTACCTCCTTTGTCATTTCTCATAGCACAATAACATTGCATCGAAATCACAAACTACAACTTTTTCAGCCATTCCCCAATTAATGAGCATCTCCTCAATTTCCAATTCTTAGCCACTATAGAAAAAGTTGCTATAAATAAATACCCTTATACAAGTTGGTCCTTCCCCATCCCCTGCCTTTTACATCCTTTTGTAATATAAACCTAGTAGTGGTATTGCTGGGTCAATGGGTATACACAGTTTTATAGCCCTTTGGACATAGCTCTAAATTGTTCTCCAGAATAGTCTGACCAGTTCACAACTCTACCAACAATGCATTAGTGTCCCAATTTTTCCTGTGAACTATTTTTAAAAACCATTAATTTTGTGGAATAAAAAGCAGTTTTAAAAGTTCATCTCCCAAAAGGTATCTTTCTAGCATCTGTTACAATCTTGCAACAGTCCTCAAAAGACAAAACAAGCGTTAACTTTGTCCAATGACTGACTGACCAGCTAGGTGATACACTGGATGGGATGCCAGGCCTGGAGTCAGGAAGACAAATCTTCTCCAGTTCAGATCAGGCCTCAGACACTTACTAGCTGTGTGACCCTGGCCAAGTCACTTCACCCTGTTTGCCTCGGTTCCTCATTTGTAAAATGAACTGGAGAGGGAAATGGCAAACCACTCCAGTATCTCTGCCAAGAAAACCCCAAATGGGGTCATGAAGAGTTGGACACAACTGGAAAATGATTGAAGAACAATTACTAATTCTCAGTATCAGACCAGACTTAAAACAGTACTGAAATGCTGCTCACCATAATCATGGAGGAGGTCCAGCATGGAGTCTAACTGGCAGCTACTGGGATAAATAACCTCCATTTTCCTGTAGGATTGTGTTGACTATGTCAAGTCCTGAAATGCTGTAGGGTGGCCTAACTCTAGACTTCAGCCTAAGCCCTCACACAGGGAAAACCAAAAGGCCTAAAGATGCCTTTTGATATCTATTCATCCACCCGTCAAGCTCACGTTCCATCAGGATAGACAGCAGGCACAAGTCTCAAGAGACAGGAACATGTATGAGAGAAATACCAAGGGGAAGAGGGAGGGGAGGGGGGCAGCATAGTCTGGAGCGGCTAGGGAAGGGATCAGGAAGAGTTTCCTGGAATGGTAGCGTCCGAGCTGGGCTCTGAACAACCCCATAAGCCAAGGCAGCTGGACAGGCACTGCAGACTTGGGCCCTGCCTAATTTTTTTTTTCGAAACAAATGACAGTGGAAAGTGAAGCACATTCTGCTTCCTTTTACTGGTGAATGGGAGGCCCAGGCCTCTTAAAAAGTCCAGAAAAGAGGAAGGAGAGGTTGTTCAGCCTAACAGCTCAGGGAAGCCTAAATCTGGAGACACTGGCCAAGAAGAAAATCGTGAAACATTCTGGAGTCACACAGGACAGCCTCAAAGGGAAGGATAGTATTTCCAAGATTGGTGGCATTTCCACATTTCCAAGTCATGCCCTCTTTGTGACTTGATAGCACAGTATGGTGTGTAGGGCTCTAATCTGGGGAGCCAGGAAGAACTTGGGCTCAAGTTCTACCTTGTACGTGTACTAGCTAAGACAGTGGAAAAGGAGTCACTTAACACTTTTGAGCTTCAGTACTCACAGTAATAGTTTCTATGTGATCAGCTTGCCTCATCCCCCAATTTTTTCCACCAGAGAATACCTCCCTATCGGGGACTTAGGTCCCTCGGATGACTGTTTGTGCATTCCCACTTTAGTGCCACACACTGGGAATATTTTAGGAACCAAAGCCCAGGTTTCACCCTGGTCACTCTGCATGGTGAATTTCCAAGTGGGTCATGAGTCAAAGACAGCATAATCCAGGGCACTGGGCTTTAGGTTTCTACATCTACATACACACATGTACATACACACACACACACACACACACACACACACACACACACACACACTACCTCCCTTTGCTGGGAGAAGGCTCAGGTTCAAGTCAGTCTTTATGGGATTCCCAGGGCAGGACAATAGATATAGTGACCACTATGCGATCATTTAGGAGTCTGACATACAGCACTGCACCTTCACACATGCAAATGGGAAGCAAAAAAGACTCAGGTTTGAATCCTGCCTCCAATTCCTACTTGCTGTGTGTCTTTGGCTTTCTGGGCCTCAGTTTCCTCATCTGTAATACTAATAGCTGTTACCTAAAATTTTAAGGTTTGCAAAGCCCGAGTTGCATTTGCTCATTTGGTCCTAACAACCATGTGAGAAAGGGGCTATTACTATCCTGCTTTTGCAGATGAAGAAACTGAGGAACATGAAAATTCCTTACCTGGGACCCCAGAGCTAGTCAGTGTCCGATGGAGGATTTAAACCTAGGTCTTCCAACACTTCCAACACTTCCTTACAGCTCAGGTACCTCAGTGACCAAGAGTATAAATGAGACCAGACTAAAGCCCTTGGGTTTTCATTACTTAGAATAAAGGCTTAAGTTAATATTTCATACTTTTAGGGGCTTAAGGGATCTTTTTGTTGTTGCTGTTTAAAGCAGGACTAATTGCTCTTCCCTACTCCCAACCAAGTTCAAGCCACTAGCCTTCTTCACGGGCATATGCTAGAACTCTTCTACTGAGATGACAAGTTCTCTTTAGGTGCAGAGATCTCTGTAACACGCTGCACCACCCACCCCAGGACCAAGGACAGGGCTCCACACAGACTCGACATTCACTGTGTTCCTGCCCAGTACTCCTTGAGGATGCTGGATGTTGGACCCTTCAATTGCTGCCTACATCTGTCTCTGTACAGGAATCTGTATACAACTGGCCCTTAATTCATGCACTGGAATAGAACTGCATCAAGCCCCCATAGAAATGTCAGACATTGGGCCCCAAGCACTCTAGCCCATTCTCTTCAGGGCTTTGCTCAGGGCTCCGGATTTCTCCAGCCCTCCTGGGGGCTGAGGCCAGCACATTTAACATACCAGCTCTGGGGTTCCTTCGAAGCTTCTGCTCTGGAGAACAAGGAAGTTGGACCCACCTTCCACCCCTGGACTCCTTCACGCTGGAAGGAGGGGAGGAAAGGGGCTTGGCATTCCCTGAACTAGGACTGTTTGGAGAGCAGCCCCAGTGACCTCCTAATGTGGAGTTTGTTTCAGACTCTGAACACGTACCACTGGAAAATTACTCACTCTTGGAAACCGGGACAATTTTAGGAGGAATCTCAGTCAAATCTAGTGAATTCCCACAAAACACAATAGTTTCCCCACCCCCCCTTCATTATTCATTGGTCATAAAAAAGCTTGAGACAATTCATCCCAGTGCTACATCAAGACCTCTTTTTTATCTTAACGAGTGGCTATGTGTGTCAGAGCTTAGGATTTATGCATGTGCCTCTTGAGGAAATTTTAAAAGCAGCATTTTTAAAAATGGTTGATTTACCAATAAGGCTGCTTCCAGTGGAGTCTCTGGTCATTCAGATTAGACTACCATACACCCATGAGAAGATGTGGCCAAAGAAACATCTCCTGAGGGCCAAACTCTTTGTCATGACTTGGACACTCAATCAGGATGGTCCTTGGACAGGAGACCCAGAATCCATTTGGTGCCTGCCCATGATATCTTTGCATGTTAGCAAGTGGTCCCAGACCATTGACAGAGCTTCTCTACCATGAAGAGGCCCTGAGAGGATGCCTAGGGTAGAGGACAACATTAGCCCTTCCCATAGAAGGCCCCAGAAGACCCAAAGTCTCAACAAGGTGGTGCTTTCAGAAGAAGGATAACCAGTGACTACAAACATCTCTTTCTCTTTTCCAGATGGTGGTTGCTTACAGGAACCCCAGGAAACCCCACAAGCTAGACCCCTACAAGAAGACCCTGGAGTTCTCCTGTTTCTCATACTGTAGACAGGCTGGAAGCAAAGGGCTCTGAAGGAGAATGTGTTCCAATACCCCAGCACACTCAGGCCGATGGACATGGGGCTCTGCCAAGAAGTAGTCTTGCTGTGAGACAGGAATACTAAACTGGGATGAAACATACCCAGCCTAACAAGCAAGCAAGACAGGAAAAGTGCAGGCTGGTTCGTCCATCTCCACCTCCACCGCCTCGTTGGCTTCTGCCATCTCCCAGCTAGGGACGAGTTGAGCCTCTCTCACCTCTAGAATGGAGATATTTCCCCTCCTGTCTAAAGCCTAGATAAAGTTATGAAAGGGATGATTTGTGCAGATGTAGAAAGGGGAATGGTAATGAGAGACTCAGTCTGGTTTCCTCAAGCCCAGATAACACAAGGCCATCTTCCTTTTCTTTTTCAACAGATAGACTGAACTAGAAGAAGGGGGCAATGCCATATATAGTCCGGAGGTTCTCTAATGGTTCGAGGACCCAAGAGTCCCAGAGATGGGGTGGAGGTGGGGTGGGAGGTCAAAACCATGTTCTCGATAATGCTAAGACATTCTTCATCAAAAATACTTCTTTTTCTGGGACATTTCCATAGGAAGCCAGACTGTCCTAACAGACTTCAGTCAAAACAGCACATTCACAACAGACTGAAAGCAGACGTGGCTATCAAGGCTCCGACTGGCTTGTGTTAAATCAGACATTAAAGCCTTGCAAAAAGTGTGTAAAGAAACACGACTAATGCGAAAATAGGTTTAATGCGAACGTATATGTAGAGCTTATATCAAACCGCATGCCATCTTGGGGTGGGGGAGGGGAGAGATGGAGAGAAAATTGAAAACTCAAAATCTTACGGAAGTGAATGTTGAAAACTAAAAATAAATAAATTTTTTAAAATGTGAAAAGAATGTCTTTCTTTTCACTGTTTTTTTTTCATTTAAAATGTTATTTGGGTTCAAGTGTAGTAATGAGTTTATTGTTTTTAAGTGAATTGCATTTTAAAAATTCAGTTTTATTTTCTGCTATTCTAGATATCAAGAGATGCTTTAGCTTTTTGGGGTCTTCAGTAATTCAAGAGCATAAAGAGTCCTGAGATCAAAAGCTGACAAACTGTTGTTATAGAGAAAATATTTAACCGAATCTCTAGAGCTGCTCTGATGCAAACATTGTCCTTATGGAAAGAAGTACCAAATGCTGCTACCAGTAGGATGAATATGAAGGTCTATCTAACTGGCTCTGCATTTTGATCAGCCCCTCAGGCAAAGGCTTGTCTAATTTGATAAAACTGATAGGGACAGCATACTTGATGAATCAGGGTCCACAGCCTAGAACAATGGGGTAAACTGAGTCAGCGGAATTTAACAGAAAGCCTTATAGCTCAGTTCAAAAACTCAAGGTCACAAGTCCAGCACAGGTGTCTAGCCAATAGTCTATTGTCTAGAGAGTCTGGTGGATTGGGAATCTCACATGAGGCTGTGGTGGCAGCTGACAGCTGTCATTCTGGGAGATGAATCCTGCTGTCTTGACTCCATTGGGCCACACTTGGAGGATGGCGTTCCCTTCTGAGTATTCCATTTTAGGAAATGACTGAAGGAAATAGGATGGGTACCTGAGGGAGATTTAACTGGGGCACCATGATATATACCAGTTGGCTTTAATTACTGGAAGTGCTATCATACAGAAAAGAGACAAAACCTGTGCCATCTGACCTCAGAGAGCAGGAAAAGGAGTGATGGGAGAGGTAGGGAGGAATGAGGAGGGGAGTTAGAATTAAGCAGATCTAGGCTTGATATACGGCAGGTGGAACAGTGGATAGAGCACCTGACCCAGAGTCAAGAAGACCGGAGTTCAAATATGACCTCAGACACTGTGTGACCCTAGACAAGGCACTTAACCCTGCTTGCCTCAGTTTCCTCACCTCTAAAATGAACTGGAGAAGGAAAGGAAAACTGCTCCAGTATCTTTGCTAAGAAAACCCCCAAACGGGTCACAGCGAGTTGGAGGCAACCGAACAACAAAGGCTTGACAAAAAGGAAGACGTCCTAATGACCCCAGCTGTCCAAAGCGGAGAGGGCTGTTGGGATCTCAGGAGGTAAGGTGGCCCTTCATCGGCTGTGTTAGAAGGGGATTCTAATTCAGGTAGTTTGGCTGCAGAAATTCCTCTCAACTTGGAGCTTCAGTGACATGTCCTCCACTCTCAGGGTTATTGGGAGAAAAGGGTTCTTGAACCTCTAAAGAGCTGTTGAAACAAAGCTGAGTTCTGGCTGTGTAATGATTTAGCAGGGAGCGACACGCCGCTGTGTGTGCCGGGTTTGGTGGCCACGGGCGTGAGGGTTTCACAGGCGTGGAATACCAGCCGCGCTCTTTTTGATCGATCAGCTTGACTCGGGCAGATTCCTTCACTGGGACTGTTTCCTCATCTGTAAAGTGAGGGCTCCAGGACGTCTCCCAGCTCTTAAACCTATGAAGTCAACCCAAAACACCGCCCAAAAGGGAGGATCAGAGCCGCTCCAGTTATGTGGCTAGGGAGTTAACAGGGAGGTTGGGAGGATGGGGGAGGAGGTCAGTGCTCCACCCTCCAGTCCTCCAATCAGAGAGGAGAGGCAAATGAGGGGGAGGGAAAAGTAGCCAAACCTGAGTCATTCTTCCCGCCGATGGAGGGTTGGGGGTTAGAGTGAGGATGTTTCCCAGAGGCAAAGCCAGGCAGAGCTGCTGATGGAAAGTGGAGTGCGCGCCCCCAGGAGGTTATTGTCTGCGGGCCATTAGTGGACATCCTCATATGGGGACGTGGCTGCTCCACGGCTATACTATGGGGCCCCTGCAGAAAAAAACCACTGGGGAAAAATGCAGTTCCACCACCTGGGATTGGAAATATTTCCAAATGAAATCAAGAGCCCCAGTCGCTGACCAGCAAGCTCCCTGTGACCCCCCGGGAGGGTCACAGAGTCAGAGGAATCTAGAAGGGAACATTCCACCTGCCAGCGCTTCTTTTCACAGAGCAGTAAACTGAGGCCAGAGAATGAAGCAGAAGCATGGTGAGATGCAAAGTGTGAAGACAAAAGCTGGGTGTGGGCTGGAAAACCAGGCTGTCACCTAACCTCTGGGCATGTGTGACCTTGGACAGGTCTCCTCTCTGAGGGGGCAGGCTCCAGGATCAAACACAAAGTCCTGTTAGCAGCCAAGGCCCCCCTGACTCCAACCATTCACCCCAACAATCCTGGCTCTGCTGGCCTGCTTGCCTCTCCTCCTGCCCCTCTGAAAGAGGCTCCTGGTCCCAATCATCATGGTTCCTGTGGATCTGGTTTATGTGTGTACTCAGGGCATAAACATACAGCAATTATGTGCATACTTATATACCGTGTGAATGCATGTGCACACACGCACTGTGGTGTACATGCTTTCTCCTCACCCCAGAATGTGGAGTCAGAGGGCCCATGGAAAGGCACAGTAGGTGTATCTTAAATGCTGGCTGGCTTGATAAACCTACAGTCCTAGTAATCACCCTATATGGTCGGACCGGGCCTGGTTGGGATCATTGAATGACCTTCCTAACACAATCCAGGAGCCTGAGGCTGGAGGCCCAGCTCTGTCTGAGCCTGCCTCTGGGTTGGTCTGCTTGTCCCTCTGGCCTGGTCACATGCACACTCTCAGACCACACGCCCCATGGCCTCCCTTCACAGGATGAGCTCTCACTGTCTGGGTGACCTTCACTTTCGCACCCTGAGCCCCCCATACCTTTGGGCAGCCACTGGACTCCTTTCATCTTTGCATCTGGCTCCCAAACTGATGAAAACACCCTCGAGGTCCTACTGTTGGCTCCTCCAACTAGCTCTGTCTATGCTGGGCTTTCAAACATCTGGCATTCGTGGCTTTGCTCATTTTTCTGCGTTTGAAACAGATCATGTTCTGTGGGCCACGGCAAATTCCTCCCTTTGTTTTCATTCCCTAGATTCGGGCTTGGCTGGCTGGCCTTGGCCTCTGATGGTTATCGGGCCAGCCCGCCCCACTTCCTAGGGGCAGAGCACATTCTATGGCCTCCCACTGGCTGGGGCTGGGGCAGCTCTGTTCTGTTTAGCCACAGTCCCTCACTCTTGGTGTCTGTGTGCCTTGATGTTCTTCAAAGCAAAGAAGAATGGGGTCTCGCAGAAAGCTCTTGAGGCCTAACCTGCAAAATGAGCAGCCTGGGGTTGAATCCCAGTTGGTAGTCTGGCTATTCAGCATGGGATACTGGAAAGACCACTGGCTCCGGTGTCAGAGGGCCTGGATTTGAGTCTCACCTGACGCTTACTACCTCTTCAGCCCTGGACAGGTCTCCTCATCTCCAGAAGGACAAGGTGGCATCAGATGGCTGTAGAGCCTCTTTCCAGCTCCAAGGTGATGACCCTCCTGCTTCGAGGGCCTTGGTCAGGTAGCTCCTGCTCCTTGTCATTTTCCAAGGGGCCTGTGGTCCCCACTGTGACTCTCCTGCCTGATTCCTGGTTTGTTGTACATCAGCCAGCCTCCTCACCCCACTCCATGGGCCTTGCCATTGGGTTGGTTACCTTTCACTTCAATCTTTTAGGAACCACGAGTTACAAAGTCACCAGAAGAACACCAGAAACCTCTTCAGTTCAAGTGTCAAATACTTGTTCATATACCGGCAAAAAAATGATTGGTCTCCACACAATCCATTCCTTCCTGAAACCTGTACCCAGCTGGCTTTGGGAGTGGGCACCATCGTTCCCATCATTAGCCGGGTAAAGGCTGACCCTAAGTGACTGTCTGCAGCCCCCAAGAGACAATGGCAGTGGGGTCCATGGAACTATCAATGCCATAGAGATGGATTGTCGAGGGAGAGGCTTGGATACCCAGATTCTGCATCCACTTGGGGTTTAATGGCCAGATTTCTTTTTCCAAGACCAAGCTTTAACCCTGACTCATTCTGGAGCCCAAGCAGAGCCCACCTGGCTCAGGGTGGATGCCAAAAGTAACTGTCTCTTTGGGTCAGAAACCTGAGGGTCTTCCCTCCCGGTCTGATTTTGTTTTTTAATTAAAGGGGCCATTCACTTTTTTTAAAATTTTCATTTTTAATTACAACTGTACAACAGACCATTTTATTCCTGCATCTTTTCAATCTTTTCTTCTTCATATCTGCCCTTCTTCTTTCTAGCCTGTCGGGATTCGGCTTTACGCTCAAGAATCTTTTTTTGATCTTTGTCTATTTTTAGTCTGGTGATGACTACCTTACTAGGGTGAATTCCCACATGGACAGTTGTGCCATTAGCTTTTTCACGCTATACACGCTCAATGGAGATGACGTATTTCTTTCTGTAAACCTGAACTACCTTGCCAATTTGCTGACCTTTGTAGTGTCCATGAACCACCCAGACCTTGTTGTCCGTCCAGTTGGGCATCGAGTGAATGTTGTATTTCTGCCTCAGCTCCTTGGAGAGCTGGGACCACATGATTTTATGCTGAATGTGGGGCGGCTCATTGCAGTGTCTCTTTTGGTTCTCGCTTCGGTCCAAGGTCACAAATGGATTAAACTTCATTTTGGCAAGTGGGCCACCTGAAAAGAGTGGCCATTCACTTCTTAAAGAGACCTATTCACCAAATGGGTATTGCCTCACTCAAAGTGGGAACCTGAAAAGGCCATCTCCAGTCATCCTGATCGATACCTGGCTGGTGGACTCAGATGGCTCCAGAGGAGAAAGTGAGGCTGGTGACCTTGCATAGCCCTCCCTCACTTAAATCAAAGTCAACTGAAAGTCATGTCATCATTTCGCTGATGCTATGGTCCTCTTTGAGAACAAAGGACAGACCACAACCAGTCCCCAGCACTGCCACCAAGTGGCCTCTGTGACCTCATCTGGAAAAGGAGGGGGATGGACCCTGCATTGGCAGGCAAACTGGAGTTTGCTTCCTCATGAAAGACAAGAGTGACTCTGTCCCCTTCTCTGTACTCCAAGATCAACAGAGATTTAAGGAAGACACTGACTGGTTTCTCTGTCTACCCAAAATGCCCAGCAAGGGAGGGAGAGTTCACAACAGTAGCACATCCCAGGTCTCTAGTTGCTACACTCAGGGCTCCCAACACCAACAACACAAGGTGAGAGGAGATGGTTCAAACATGTTCCACACCAGCTATGGTGTGGTCTAGAAGTACCTGGCTGGGTCCTACCACTCCCTACTGGACTGTACACTCCCATCAGGCAGGAAGCATCCAGACAAACTCACAATGGGTCCTTCATGTTCCACTGGATGACCTGTGAAGCTTGGAGGGACCATTTATCTTTGACAGAAAAACAAATCCCCAAAGTCTGTACAGAATTAAGTGTTGGCAAACCAGCTCACATCCGGAGGCTCGCGGGATGGATCCAAGTCCTTTCCTGGCTTGGACTTGAGCCTTTGTAGCCTTTCGAGCCTCTCCTCCAGCCCCCAGGGGCTTCCTTTAGAACTCACTCAGAGACATTTGGGGGCCAACACCATCCACTTTGAATTGTGTTTAGAGTCAGAAGACTAGGGGACCAGGCTACTAACCCCACACGTCTCAGGTTCTCACTGGAAGATCAGAGGTGTGGTCAGGAAGCAGCAAGGAGATTCCAGAGGACTAACAACACAGAGTGCAACCCTCTCTCATTGGAGGGGCTCTAGGTGCACAAGGAGGGAGACACATTTTGGGACATGGCCAATGGGGGGATCCATTTTGCTCAACCATATAGGTTGTTGCAAGGGGTTTCTTTCTTTTTTTAAATTTAATATTAGGTAGAGAAAATAAATACTTGTTAGCTTAAAAATGAAAGTTAAAACACTTTTTAAAATGAAAAGCTTGGACGAGATGACCTCAAAGGTCCTTTTCCAGCCCTAAATCTGTGCTCCAGTGAGCTTAGAGAGTAGTCGATTGTGTCCAAGCTTGGCTTGTCACAGGGAAGCCCCCAAGGGGCACCTTTATGAGCTGCCAGCCCCCAGGGAAGAAGACAAGCTTGTGTCCAGGAGCACTTCTCCATCCCAGACCTCTCCTCAGATCAAACACCTCTGCGCTTGGCAACGGCCCTTCCAGTTTAAAAGTTCGTCTGATGCAACACAACTTCATGGCCAGGTTACAATCCCAGAGCCCTATTTCCTCATCTCCCTTTCCCAGCAGGTCAGACTGCTGCCCCCAGTGCCCATCCCACCTTGCCCTCACATGCCTATGATGTGGTTTCTTCCAGGCCAGAACCAAACCCTGTCCTGCTCCAATCTGGGCAGCCAAAAATTTTCAGGGAAAGTGGCATCCAAGAGGCTGTAACCCCCAGGGTAGTGCTTCCAACTAAGTCTGATGTCGGGACCAGAGGGCTTTCAAGGGGCTGTGAGAGCAGCAGAGGAGAACAAGGTGGGAGTGAGGCAGGAAGGCCCCAAAGTCCACCAGACCACCCTCCCCCAGGACTCCTTTATGAGCAAAGGAAGGCAGGGCCCAGATGTTTTAGAGCACGCTCTTCCTCTTGAGAGGGCTTTAAAGTGGATCCACTGTGGGGAGCTCAAGAAAAGGAAATCTAAAGGGGGATGTGACCCAGGCCACTCCATTGAGAAGCTACAGCTCAAACTCAGACTCTTTGGACGCCAAAAATTGACTCCCACCCCAGCTGGCTCACCAGGGGCAAGGCCAGCTGATAGCTCAAGATTCCTTCCCAAGTCACAGATTTATCTGGGGCTAGGGCACATCTCCCTCCCTTTACAGATCCCCTGAGAAAAGAGGGATTTCTGGAAACTCTCTCATCTGGAGTGGTGTTGGAGCAGGCCAGCTGCCTGGGACAGCCCCCCCACCCCGCCCCACTGCAGACTGTTTCCCAGTCCCTTCCTCCCCGTGCTGCTTTCTGAACTCATCTGCTGGGAGAGCTTTACCGTTACCCCATGCTGGGGTGGGGGCCTTGAGTTAAGGAATCATACCTGCCAGATGCACCCTCAGGGTGGTTCCCCTCACACCCTCTGTGGCCCCATCGGGGACCCCATCCGAAAGCATTGGCTGTGACCACTGACAAGGACATCCCTTCTCTTGGGCTCCGTTCCCTATCAGCAAAGCCAGAGGGTCTGCTAGCTTGCCTCTTACCACCCCAAATCGAGAGTCCCGAGAATCCACATCTCAGGACTGAATGGAGAGGTATCTGCTCTCCTGCCGAATCGTCCAATGCTCCCAACACATTTCGCTCTCTACCAACAACTTGCTTTTCTCTTCACGTTTCATCCTCATTGTCACACAGGTCAGGGAGTCGTGGCTGAGCTCTCCACATGTCTGCTGGAGGGGGATCTCAAGCAGCAGCCCAAAGCAGAGGCCCCTTCCTCCCTTCCTCTCTCCCTTCTCCAGACTGGGAGAGTCGAGTTCACTATGTGCTGGTCCCACGTCCTTATGGTTTGGTCTTGGCTATGAATATGGGAACATTTCTCCCTTCCCTTCTGTACACGAAAAAATCTTTGCCATGAATGCAAGGGCAAGCCATCAGGAGGGTGACCAGCTGTCCCAGGCAGGAGACTCTAGAAAAATCACTACTCCAAGGAGCAGCTGTATTCACATCCCTTGGAATGACCAGGTCCTATAGCCAGCCCCAGAAGCCTCCATGGTGGAAGGCCTCTATCTGAGAAGCCTTCCCGGTCAAGGGGCCTGCTCTGCCAAATGCTGGACATAGAACTTTGAAGCCCTCTAGGAGGGGAGCTCACTACCTCCCAAGGAAGCCCATTTCACTGAGACAGCACTAATTAGTTTTCCCTTACATCAAGCCAAAATTGCTTCTTCATTTTTACCCACAGCTCCTCAATCTGTCTTTGGGGACCAAAGTTCCTTGTCTATGGAACAGCCCTTTCCCATACTGGAAGACAGCTCATCACGCCTCCAGGTCAAAGATGCCCTGCTCCTCCATATGGCACAATATTGTGGCCCCTCACCAGCCTGGTCTGTGAAAGGTCCACCCTCTAGTCAGAGTGACTACAGAGAGAAATAGGGTACATAGTAGGGAAAAGGTACCAAACCTAACCCTAACCCTATGTGGTGCAGAACCTGGCAGTGAATCTTTGGCTATTTTACATGATAGGAGCCTGAGCCCAAGGGAACCTTGGAGATGCCAACTCTCCACATTACAGAGGGGGAGACCGCGGGTCAAAGAAGCCAAGGAAAACATCAGATAGTTACTAAGTGGGAGGGCTAATCCACGGGCTTAGATTCTCTATGCAGACATCTGCATTAGCTCTCACTGCCTCCTTTAGATTCAATACATTTCTGACTTCAAAATGAAAAACTCCCCTGTTTTTCTGGTTGCTCTGTTAGCCAGGTCCGTAATGTTTTTCTCTTCAGTGTGAATCCATTATTACCAGGCCCATTTCCACTAAAAGGTCAAGCCTTGCCTTGGACAAAAACAAGTACCTATAGAAAAGTACACACTGGCCCATGGGCCTCTGGCTGTGGCGTATTCCAAGGGAAAGGCAAACAGGAACTGAAGGAGCAGAGGGCTGTGTGGTTCAGCGAACCTGCCTCTGGCCATGTCGGGCTCGTCTCCAAGGACAGGACGTTGTGTTGCTATGGACGGTGTTCTCACCAAAGTTCCCCATGCCTCCAGCCACGTCACTGCCCATTTCTTCCAGGTTTGTTTGGTCTCCAGAGCCCTTCAACCCCCTGCCCTCTCCCACCTTCCCGGTCTGTTTGTTCTCACTGCCTTGCATGTGCTCTTCAATGCATCAAAATCGACCTCCTGACTGTTCATTGAACAAGACCCCAGGTGTTGTCTGGTTGGTGCCCATACCTGGCCTCTCTCCCTTCATCCCAGGCTCCTGGCTTCCTTCAAGTCCCAGTGAAAATCCCACCTGTCATAGGAAGCCCTTCCCAACCTTGCTCAGTTCAAGTACTTTCTGTCCATGAATTACCCCCCCCCATTTATCTTGTATGTATCTTGTGTGTGTATCTTGTATATATTTATCTTGTATATATATAGATATAGATATAGATATAGACATATATATATATATATAGATATAGATATATAGATATATATATTTGCATGTATTTACATCACTAGATTATAAACTTCTCAAGGGCAGGGACTGTCTTTGGCCTCTTTTTGTAACCACAGTGCCTCGCACACAGTAGGTGCTTAATAAATGTGTATTGATTGATATAGAGATGAAATTCTAGATTCACACAAGCTCACAAGCTGTAAATGACATACTTGCTACAATTTCACGGACTTCAGATCCTGCATCTAACACCACCTGCAAACACCCAACCCTGGGCAAAAGCCCTCATTCCTCCCGACCTCAGTTTTCTCAGCTGTCAAAATGAGAGTGTGGGACTTGGGGCTGCTTCCAGCTTTAGCCTTAGGCCCCCAAGCTCCCTCACTATCCCAGGATTCCTAAGACATCACAAGATGCTCTAGGGATCTTCTCTGGGCTGCCTTAGTTCTCTCTCCAAGCCATTAAGCTCTGTCCACAGCACGGGCAGCAATCCCCTTCTCAAATCCAGCAACACTTCAAGGCACAGGAACTCAAGAAGGGGGCTTCCCTTTGCTTGAGGACAGTCCCCAAGGGCCCTATGGCCACTGACTCAGATTTGCAGTCAGTTACACCATCCAACAAAGGATTTAAGATTTGGAGCTCATCTGGAGCTGTCCGTGGTGGGTGGGAGAATGAAAGCCAGAAAGAGGGGGGTGTTTCCTCTGAAGATGCAGAGCAAGCCCCTCTCTGCCCCCCCAGAATGCAGTACTCACAGTGGCCAGCAGCTGCCGCCAGCACCCGCATTCCTGGACCATTTGTCCAGCTCTCCTTTCTTCACTTTGTGGGGCTGGCCATGCAGAGCCGCCAGGATGCCAAGGATCAGAGGCCAGCCAGTCTAACAGCTCGAGGTGCTGAGGCTGGCGTCCAGGGGCTTGTCACAGCACAAGCAGGCAGCCTGCTCCCACAATAGCCCAGATCCCTGTAAGTCAAGGCTCTGGCTACCACCCCCTCAGTCCCCTAAAGGAAGGGGAGAGAGGGAGAAGGAGAGTATCCCTCCCCACTCGCCTCCTGCCTCGACCCTCTCCAAAGTGTCCTTTCTTGGAAGAGGGATGCGCTCATGGTGATCCCTGGTGATCTGGAACAGCACAGACTTTCTAAGCCTGAAGTGTGAGATCAGAGAAGTAAAGAAGCAGTATTCCTTTCAGGTCGGGCTCCCAGGGCCACCTCCTCTCCCTGAGAATGCTGGAAGGCCCCGGATCAATACCTGATAATGGTGATGTCGAGCTGTGTGCCAGGCACTGTGCTGGGCCGTTCAGAGACTGTATCTCATTTGATCCTCACAAGCACTCCGGGAGATAGAGAAGGGCTATTAGGGTCTCCACTTTACAGCTGAGGAAACAGGCAGACAAAGGTTAAGTGATGCTCCCAATCCGAGGTCCTGTTTGAGCTCAGGTCGTCCTGACTCCAGACCCAATGTTCTAGCCACTGCACCATCTAGATCATCGATTTAAGGTTGGAAAGACCTCAGATCGCCCCACCAACCGTGACATGGGTCAGTGGTCTTTCTAAGAGTGAGCTATTATTTTCATTGGAAGAGGATCTGGGGCTCAGAGAAGTGGAGACACTCGCCGAAGTGGAGACTGAACCAGAATTCGAACACAGGTTCTCTGAGTGCCCTGAGGCAGTGAGGCCCCCTTCCTGCTAGGCCCCACGGCCAGGATCAGGGAAACATTTCAAGAAACTACAAAGGTTTAATTTTAGAAGTGACCACACAGTGGCATGTTTGGCACTTCCAAGGCCTCAGTCAATAAGATGACATTAGTGTCAATAGGCTATTAATTATTCACCAGCATAAAGTGCATTATCCACAAAAGTTTTATGCAAACTCTGCTTTTTGTGTGTTTGGTTCATTGAACTAAGTGCAAACCATCTGTTACCTAACGCCAGCAGAGAAAGAAAAGATTGAAACACTGATAAAAGGAAGAGGGAGAAGAGATGGCTTGAGTCAAACTGGGCTCAAGGGGATGAAGCACCATGGTGGAATCTTAACCCTTACAAAGCCTTTCGGGAATGGAGAGGCTGAGGGCTCAGGCTTTGCTCTCATGGCATATCCAACTCCCAGGGGAGGAAACACTCTCTGCCAATTCGAGTGGCCACCTCCTGGCCTTCCTCATTGCAGAAAGTGGCCCGAATTACTGGTGGGGGGAGCACTCAGCCAGGCTGGAGCAGAGGTGGGGCTTTCCTCTGATTCCTTAATCAGAGAAACTTATTGCTGATTCCACGCCCCCCCCCGCCCCCATATGTTTACCAGGTCTTTCTAACCAGCTCTCTAGACATTGCTTTTAAAAACTGAAACAAGATTTTAAAAATATCTAACCCATTTAAAGAACAGATTGTACTTTTTAAAGAAAAAAAAGTCTCCACTTATGAAAATATAGACCAGACACGATCCACAAGCTTAAAAAGTCAGCTGTCTAAGCAGCAACCAGCTGTGTTGAGATTGTAGGTCTCTGTGGCGTTGGGAGACTCCTGCTGGCCCCTGGCCTTAATCCATAGATACTCAGGGGGTCAGGCTTAGGCCACATTTGGAGTGAGGGGTTCAGGTGTCTCAATCTGGGGGATATTACAAAGCTTGGAGGGCATCCAGGAGAAGACAAAAAGGATGGTGAAGGATCTAGAGAGCAGGCTATAGTAGGGTTGGTTGATGAGGTGGGTGTGTTTAGTCGGGAGACATGCAAAGGGGATATAACTGCTTTACAGTATTTGAAGTATACTAATGTGGAATAAGGGCTAAGACATCTTCTGCCATCTCCAGAAGGCAGAACCAGACCTAATGGGTGGGAAATGTAGGGAAGCAAATTTAGACTAGAATTGAGAAAAACTTCCTAACAGGGAAAGCTACCCCAAAGAGAAATTGGGGCTGCCATGGTGAAGGAGGGTGTAGTGAGTTCCCCTTCACTGTAGGCCTTCATTCCCTGACCAGATAACCATTTGTTGGGACACAATGACATTTAGACAAGCAGGCAGATTTCAGAAAAACCTGGAAAGGTTTTCGTGAACTGAGACAAAGTAAAGTGAGTAGAACCAGAACATTTTACACAGTAACAGCAACATTGTGTGATGCTTAGCTATGAGTTACTCTGCTTTTCTCAGCAATGCAATGGTGCAAGACAATTCCAAAGGACACATGATGGAAAATGCTCGCCACATCCAGAGAGAGAACTGGCGGAGTCTGAACGCAGATCAAAGCTGACTATTTTCACTTTATTTTTCTCACAGTTTGCTTTTGGCCCATTTCTTCTTTCACGCATGATTAAGATGGAAATGTTTTATACAACTACACGTACATAACCTATGTCAAACTGCTTACATCATAGAGAAGGAGTGGTGAGGGAGAGAGATGGTTTAGAACTCAAATTTTTAAAAAATGAATGTTAAAAATTGTCTTTATATTGGAAAAAATAAAACACCATTCATTTTTTAAATGACATTTACCCAGAACTATAGCAATAGGTTAACATACAGGATATACCAACTGAGCAAAAATGAAGTCACACCACAATCCCCATCTTACAGATGGGGAAATAGAGGCTCAAGGAGATGGCCATTGGCCTTCAATTATATAACTAATTGGATTTGAACTCCAAGGCTGGCACATTCCTCACTGCATCAAGTGCTCTATATTATTAGGGTATTGGGTTGGATTCTTCCATGAGGGTGAGGTCCATACGAGACTATAATGTGCACAATTTTGAAATATATTAAATGTCTTATTGAAAAATGTTGAAGTTCTGAGAACATGCGTCCAGAAGTGAAACTCCTCTAGTGGGAATCTCCATTAGCCCAATTCTTCTTCCTTACGGAGGTGGCAGAGTGGGAAGTGACCAACAGCTCAGCACCTCCAACTGGGGGTCTGGAGATGAAGACTTCTACTCTTTGCATGGCTGCCAGCTCTGTGACCCCTGGCCAGTTCGTAACCTCTCAGACTCTCAGTTTCTTTGTCTAGAAAATGTCACGATTAGAGCAGGGGCCTGTGTACATACTCTTCCAGCTAATGAGAGATCCATCCCAGCTCAACTTAGGGTCACGGGCTCTTTGTCGGCAAGCCATTTTTCATCAAAATGTTCATCTCAGGAAGTATACTAGAGAAGTTTCTGACCATATCAAGTTTTCACTTGGTAGCATGTTTGAGCTAATAAAGACTGAATCTTGCTTCCCCCCTCCCCCCCAATTTTACAGAGAGGAAAGTACTTTGCCTTGCCTAAGGTCCCTCATGGTCAGCAGGCTTTCTGACTTAAGTCTAGCACTCTTTCCCCTATGCCAAGATGGTGCTCTCTAGTCAAGGGAGCCCTCTCTTGCTCCCAAGCAGCCATTCTCATTTGAGCTACTTGAGCCTTGTTTCCCCATCTCTATAATGGGGCCATGATACTGTACTGCTGAATTGTGACTGAGGCAATCAAACAACTCTATAACAACTCTATTCACCAGAGAAGTGTGAATTATCCCCCATCAGAGGCTTGATTCTCTGATGATACAGTCAAAAAATAGTTCCTCAGTCACTTTCCCCCCACAAGAAATGAAGCTATAAGCTTTGGTAAAACCAAGTGGCCCAGGCGTCATTTGGACAACTCTTGTCCTGCAGCCTGAGTTCTGTGCCCACCCGTAGCAGCCTCTCTGAAGCATACCCATGTGCCCACGATGGCTACACTGATAAATAACTCCACATACAAATCCCACTCTAGTATCAAGCCTTCTAGATCAGAGTGTACTATGTTCCCCCCCCACAGACTGGATCACAGATGTAAATACCCAGGCAGAGGCGTTTGGATAAAAAATGGGCCAACACAGAACCACTCACCAACCAGGAGGCAGATGGCCAAGAATTCCTACGACAAGAAAGCCCTTTTATAACATTCTTTCCCAACATTCCTGAGTGTGTCCTTGCCACACAGCAAATACGATGGGCGGAATCTCCCCAGAAGGACCTGGGTTCAAATCCCAGCCACTTCCTAGGTGTGACTTTGGGAGAGTCACTTTACCTGTGTTTCCTTCTCTGTGAATAATAATAATAGTAATAGTAATCACCATATGATAAGGGCTATGCTTTTCTTGCTTTGTTGTTGGGGGTGGGAAGAAGAGAGGGTAGATCTTCATGCCAGTAGAACTGATGGTTCTCTGTGGTTTGCCTCCCCTGCCCATGCTATGGGAGGATCAGGGCTCTCCTGATCACCAGGGCAGGGCTGTTACTCTCTCCCCTTCACAGTATATATTGCATTAAATGCTCACTCTTTCCAGCAAAAGATAAGTTCTCTGAGGGCAAGGCTGTTTTTCATCATCTTTGCATCCCTTGTACCCAAGGCTCAAGCACAATGCCCAGGGAAAGGACTTGGGAACTAAATCACCTGGAGTTTAACTAAGACTCTGAAAGGAGGAGAGTGAGGTCAGAGCAGGACAGATGGATGGATTGGGTGGACTGATTAGAGGTCACTACAGAAATATGCTTCTAGGAGGTGTGCCCCTGGACATTCTTGCTGAATGATTGCCAATTTAAGTGTGACCTGAAAGGAGAATTTTAGAGTCCTACACTTTGTGTGTGTGGAACCTCGGAGTGACAGAGGGTTAGGAGGATGACCCCTGGGGGTCTGCAGGCAAGATAAGGGAGAGGCAGAGATGAGCAGAGAGCTGAGAAACTGACCAGTGACAAAGATGCCAGTGACCACCATGAGGAGGGAAGGAGGAAAGATGGGGGTGGGTAGAGAACAGCCACAGGGACAAAGTCCGAGGAAACAGCAGAGAAGTATGAATATTAAAGGAGGCCATGTGGAGTGAAGGGAGGAGAGGGAAGATCTGGAAAAGCCTTGGGAAGCCAGGCAGCTCCTGCCTGATTCCCTGTGCTAGGGGCACAAGAGTGCAACCAGGAATAAGATCTAGGGTTCCATGATTGTAAGACAGAAGGAATATGGGAGGAAGAGGTCTAAGATGGACAGCACAAAGTTCTAGCACACAGGACAATGGGGGACGGGGTGGAGTTGGACTGAACTGGCCTACAGTAGAACAGAACCTACACTCAGGAAGCACCTGCTGAATGCTGGGCTCTGTCCAAGGTGCTGAACTATACATGGTCCAGAATGAGCGTGAGAGACTGAGGGATAAGTAATGCCTATGAGAACACTCACACACACATGGGCTGTAGGAGAATTGAGGGAGAAGGTGATCTTAGAGTGGAAAGGGTGGTGTCTGGGGGAGGACTGTGTATAAGCTGGGTTTTAGAGGAGGAGTACTAACTCAGCAAGGAAAAAGGAAGGAAGTTGTCCTAGGAGTAGAGGAGCATGGAGCAGGACAGTTCGTATGGATGATAGGGTCGTATATGGACACAAGCTGACTTGATCCTTCAGTCCCAGAGGGCAGAACCTCATCCAGTGTGGGGAGGTTGTAGAAGAGCAAATCTAGACTTGAAGCAAAGTTTCCTAACAATGAGGGCTGTCCCCAAAATGAATGGGTTGCCTACCTCATTGGAGAGAAAGGTTGGATGACCACCTGTCCAATATGTGTAGAAGACTACTGTTCATGGACAGATGGGGTTAACTGCCAGAGAGAAAGTCCCTCCCAACTGGGAGATTCAGGAATCACTAAGAGGGCTAGGAAGGAAGTGTGGTCATCCTGCATAGATGGTCTGGTGTCCAAAAGAGTAAGCAAATGAGGCAATCCTTATTAAGAACTGGTTGCCTTTCTTCCTAACCCTAGAATTTAGTTCAGTGTCTAGTATTAGGTGCTTCATAATAATACCTCTTGACCAATTCCTTTCACCTCAAACTGCCCCATGACTGCCAAGCTAGTAAATTCCATTTTGAAAGGGGCTTTTCAGCAGAAATGATACAATCAACATGTCCAAAACTCTGTGGAATTGTCTTCTTGAGCACTCCTGCCACCATATGGCAACCAGCCCTCCACATCCCAATTTCAAAAGATGCTTCCTGAGAAGTTAGGGCCAATTAAAAGCATGTCTTGTAACCAGTCCTATGACAACAAGACACAATTAGGGAGTTCGGAAGGTGTTGCATAACTTTATGAGAACACTGGTTAAAGAAAACCCTATTGGGCTTGCCACAGTCATTTGGGGTCTTAATGGAGCTGTCATCACCCAGAATTGTGGCTCAAAACATAGACAATGGGTGCCTGAAAAGCTTTACTACTGTTTGCCAAGTAACAGTCCCTCCCTTCCATGATTCAGTTTGCAGCCCAGCTAGCCTTCTCATTCTGTGCCATTCTCCTGTGCAGGACTTGCCAACATGCCCAAGCTCTGCTTCTAAGTGGACAGCTCTGGAGCCATCCACCCTCCCACCCTTCATGCTCTAGGTGCCCACCTCCTTGTCTTTTTCTAAGTAGACATTTCGTGGACGGGTTCTTTCATCCCAGGTCAGAGTTGGCAGGATTGAGTGACCTCCTTCCTTGGGCTGGCTCCATTTCTGCCTCCTCTGGCAGCTTCAACAAGCATCTTTTGGATTCTTCCGGGATCATGGTGTTCCTTGACTCACAGCCAGGCAGTATCACTGGAGAATACTGATGTACAAAAAGGGGGAGCTTTTGTGTGTATGTGTCAGGGAAAGCTCAGGCCCTGGAGGAGCCTTGGAACTCCAGAGCACGTGCCCAACCCAAACCTGGATTCATCTACATTACACGTAGGTTCGAAAAGAAAACAGGAAAAAGTCCAGTTGGTAAATGCACCAGGTAGGAGTTATAAACAATCAAATGGCACAGTTTCTCAGGAAATATCTCAGGATCAAAAGTGTCAACAGTGAAACTAAAGAAAGTCACCAGATGGAGAAATGAAGTAAGCTCTAGGGTCACTCAATACTTAATAATGGTAATAAGAACCTACCTTTCCATTTCAGTTTAAGGTTGTCAAAGCTCACAACCACCCCATGATGACAGCAATGAAAGTTATTATAATCCCCATTTTATAGATGAGCAAACTGAGGCTTAAGGGGTTAGGAGACATGCCCAAGGTAACACAGCTGGTAAGCTTCAAGGGGGGAATCAAATCCAGTCCTCTGCCTCCACAGGCAGTGTCCTTTGCTGCGTATCAGTCTTTATGATATTAGTCTTAGCAAAGACCTAAGGGGTCGAGGCATGTTGACCCATCCCTAACTATGCCGCTAATTCCAAACCAAGCCTTTCCACTGCTGGGAGACCCACTGCAATGGTCCCAGCATGGAATACTCCCAGCTGAGCTCTTCCACTAACTTAGTGACCTTGGGTCAGTCTCTTTACCTTTCCACCAAGACTCGTAGTTCTCTCAGCTTAGCTCCCACTCATTCACAACACTGCCTCTGGAGTCCAAGGTCCTGAATTCAAATTCTGACTGATGAGGCAAACTTACATGAGGCAAACTCATTTGGCAAATGAGGTGTGGGTGGCCTTTTGGGCCCCTTCTACCTTGAAGCCTGGGATCCAATGGGTGTTTTCCCTAAATCCTCTAGAAAGGATCCAGGAACTGCCAGACCCTACTTCAAGAAAAAACCAGTATTGGAAAGCACCGATTTATTTTTAAAAAAATAATAACCTTATTCTATGTAGGAGCAACCAACAGACTATTGGCCTTTTAAAACGATCTTTGACTTTTTTAAAAAAATTAAATTGGTTTATTTACTTTTAGTTTAAAACATTCAGTTCCACAGTCCCTTGAGTTTCAGATTTTCTCTCTCTCCCTCTCCTCCTCCCCCATCATGGTGGCATGCACTAGAATACAGGATATACAAATATCTTCACACTAATCATTAGTCAGGTTGTAAAGAAGGATTATAACTGATGGAATGATCAGTGGGAAAGAGGAAACAAAAAATTTTTCCCCACCAGAGTCCTTCCAATTGGGAGATCATAAGACTGGATGTACAAATGTGTCAGAAACACTAGCAGAGGAAACTGGAAACCAGGAAGAGGGGGCCATTACAAGGGGGTCAGCCCATCCTGGGGCTCTGAAGGGATGTCAGTGTGCTTTGGGAGGCTGGCTGGACGTTACAGTCTTCTTAGACATTGGGGTCCATGAGATCCCTGAGGGCAAGGATTCCAACTGTGCGCAGTAGGTGGCTAACCAACATTTATTATTTGGCAAACCAGACCCAGATAAAGGTTATTTTCTACCCCTCAGTTCTGGGCCCCTATCAGGAACACAGCTTTCAGAGGTGGGCAGCATGCCTTCTGGGCCAACAGCTTGAATTGGTCACAGGCTTGGGTGCCATATGTGTCTCCATATTCTGGCTGCCCAAGCAAGAGCCTGGAATGTGAAGTCTGAGGACTTGAGCCCAAATGGCACAGAGGAAAGAATTCTGGTTTTGGATTTTGGTGCCCTGGGTTCAAATTTCACCTACACTCCTACCTATGTCAACCTCTGTAAGTCATTCCATCTTCTTCTAGACTCCTGTGAGTCCTCTATGCCTCAGTGTCCCCCCCCATGTAAAATGAAGGTTTAAGGTCCCTTCCAGCAGCCAGTCTATCTAGGACAATTCAATTTCTTATCTAATCCAACCAATCAATTAACATTAATTAACTAAGTAATTCCTTACAAGCTCTGTACTAAAGGCTGGGAATATAAAAGCCCTCAAGGGGTTTACATTCTACTGGAAAGGAGGAAGAATACAGTACACTAAGTTAAAGAGTTTAAGCGTTCCCAAAAAGGCAGTAGGGAGCCATTCCAGAGGGAAGCGTCCACAAGGCCAGAGCACAGAAAGAGGACTGCTCATCTGTTACCAGCACAAACCAGTTTCCATACTGAGAAAAGAAACACCCAAACCTGTTGAATAGATGGGAAAATGCAAAGTCTTGAGTGATTGGAAAACATACCCAAGTAGCCTCTCTTGAGGCAGACTGGGCAACTTTGAGCACTATTTTCCCATATTCCTACATGCGCACACACACACACACACACACACACACACACACACACACACCCTTTAACCACTAGCTTGTTTCTCTCTCTTAGGTGAAAGAGCAAAAGGGGAAGAGGTCCTTTTTTCTCCCAAAGCAGGAGTACAGTCAAATGCCACCCGATTCCAAGGACTGGCCAAGCCAAAGGGAAAGACAGAGCTCCAAGGAGACATCCCTTAGGGATGCGACGTAAAGGAGGGAGACTGCCCGTCTGTCTATGGGAATCTGGGAGAAGCCACTCTGGGCTGCTGATCTCTGAACCTGGTCAGCCTCATGCCACCCTTCAGCCCATTAGCTTCTGGAAAAGTACAAAAGGCCCCAGGGGAGGAGTCTGCAGTATTCCAGGCAAGTGCTTACAAATATTAACACCTGGGGTGAGCAGAACCTGCCCCATAAGACCCAGTTCCCCCAAAGGGTGTCCAATGAAGAACTCTGGCCAAATCTCTTGAACTCTTGGCTCCTAAAAGAAAAGGCCCATTGTACATCATTGGCACAGGGGACTCCCAGGTGAGGAGACTCCCTCTACCAATACAGGCTGGCACCTTCTCTGAAAACAGCCTTAGGGAGTAACAGAGAGTACTTAGGGGTGAAGTGACTTGGACAAGGCCACACAGTCAGTGTGGGTCTGAGACGGAGCTTGAACCCAGTCCTTTCTGGCTCCAAGGTCAGCCACCCCTTGCCTACACTTCACGGACCCTCAGAGCAGAAAGAGCCTTAGACACAATCAGACTTCCCTGAAAGTTCCCTGTACTAGAAAGCATCACATCTAGCCTCATTTCAAGCCTCCTAGGGATGAGGCTCTCACTCCCCTCAATGCAGCCTTTTCCACCTGGATGGACTGCCTGTTTTCTTTCCTTGAGCTCAATCTACTTTTTTGTAACTGCTACCCGCTTGTTATCCTACCTAGCTCTGTCCTCTAGAGTTCAGCAAAGGTGGAGGCATCTACCCCATGACAGAGCTCCTGTCTTCTGGGGCCCCAAGTTCAGCCACTCTTCTTCAATTGTTTCAGTGGTGGCCAACTCTTTGTGACCCCATTTGGGGTTTTCTTGGCAAAGATACTGGAGTTTGATATTTTACAGATGAGGAAACCGAGGCAGATGGGGTAAAGTGACAGGGTCTGAGTCAGTGTCTGAGGCCAGATTTGAATTTGGGTTTTCCTGATTCTGCGCCCAGCATTTTAACCACTGCATCACCGCTGCTCCACACCACTACTTCAAGCCACCAGATTAGAGCGTAAGATCCTTGAGGGCAAGGCTGGTCTTTTGCCTTCTTTGTACCCCCATGCTTACCTTTGTGCCTGGCATAAAAGTAGTTTGACTGGGCCAAGGGAGGCTGGACCTGATCCAGTCTTGGGTGGGACTGTCGCCCCTTCTCTGGGGCCCGTGGACAATCAGATGGTAATAGTGAGATTCCAAGAAGAGATTTGCAAAGGTTGGGGGTCCAGGCTGTAGCAGGACAAGGTCGCTGCCATTCCTCATCCCTAGGCTTGCCCTCAGGCACCAGCCAGTCTCCAAACACCTCCTTCACTTCAAGTTACAAAGGTAAACAATATGGTGGAAGGGGTATCTGGATTCAATCACCATAGAATCTACTCAAAGCGCCAATGGAGAGGAGGGTTGTGGGAAGAGGCATCAGAGGCAGCAGCCACTTTGTCACTAAGAGGAAAGATCCCGACTATCTCAAAGCTGTCTGGGCTCAGACAGAAGGATCAGAGCAACCCAGAGCTGGGAAGAGACCTCCTGCCAGATGAAGCCTGGGCCCCAGAGAAGTCAAACAGTTTTCCCAGGGACACACAGCTAGCTGGTCACTCAGCTGAAGAGCTGGGACTCCCCACTCAAGAGTCAGCTGAGCTCCCTCCTAGGCCCAGAGAAGCCTCCCGGGATGAGTTTGTTCCAAATGTTGGCTCAAGTGCTGGGTCAACTCCCAGGTGACTGCTTCTGCTGAGCACAGAATTCATCAAGTTTCCCTCTTCTTTACAATCCATTCCTGAGAAAACCCTGTTCAAGCGCACACAGCTGACTTGCAGGCAGCCTGGCAGCACCACAGTGCCCAGAGCCAGTGAGATACCAGTTCAAATCCAGTCTCAGACACCAGCTGGGTGGCCCTAGGTAAATCACTTCATGGCTGCCTGCTTCTGTTTCCCCAACTACAAAATGGGACCTTACCTCCCAGGGTTGTCATGAGGCACACAGTAGGCATCTCTAAATACTTTTGTCCTTTCTCACATCAAATCCGAGGGGCCCTGCTTGTGCTTGTACCACTCCTGGGTGGAGATGCCGACAGTGTCTGATGGCTGGGAGTGGGGAGGGGGGAAGCTGGGGTTTCTCGCTGGCTGCTTCTCCCACCAGGGCAGACTGGGAGGGACAAAGTTTGAACATCCGCACTGGGCAAAGACACACATAGCTGAATTTTCTCATCTTTACCATTTGGCACTAAAGTGATGCTGAATTCCATCCTGCCCCCAGCATTCAGGTCCTGGATGCAGGATGCCCAAGCTGGATGAGGACACATGTACCTGTCAGGTCAAATGCCTGGTATCCCATAGGCAACAATAACAAATGTTAGCAATCTCTGCCTGCTGTGAGTGTCCAGGGCAAGCCTGGCGTTCAGGAGAGAGCTCGAGAGAAGCAAAGCTTATATTAGATCCTTCAAAGAGCACCATAGGCTAGAAGGGAATAGAGGCCAATGAGTCCAAAACCTTCACTTAAAAGGGGAGTGAAATAGATGAGACGCATCTTCCTGAGTTCAAATCCAACCTCAGACATTTACTAGCTGTGTGACCTTGGGCAAGTCACTTCATCCTATTTGCCTCAGTTTCCTCATCTGTAAAATGGGATGGAGAAGGAAATGGCCAAACTACTCCTGGATCTTTGCCAAGAAAACCCTAAATGGGATCATGAAAAGTCGGACAGAATTGAACATGACTGAATCCACTGAACAACAATAAATCACTCGCCCAAGGACACATAGCTAGAAAGGGTCTTGAGGTGGGTGTGGGAAGCCAGGCCTTCTTGACTTCAGGTCCAGAGCCCTCTCATAACACCTCTTCATCAAACTCAAAATCCAGTGGGAGGGAAGAAAGTCCCCAAGAAAGGGGTCTGTAAAAGCCACAAGTCAGAAAAGGCTTTTCTTAAAAAGGGTATTTCTTAGGGAATCCCAGGTGAAAAGGGAGGGAGAAGAGAAAACCCAAACCAGGACAGGAGAAGCCCAGAGTGGGGGGAAAAGGCCCAGAGACAGAAAACCCAGGAAAGACTTTTTAGGTAGAATGGGGCAGGGACCTCCAAGTCCCCTCCTCTCAGCCAGTGGCCCCCTAAACTCCACTAAAAGGCCAGCAACCACTCACAGCCAAGGTTGCCCACCCCAATTATGTCTAATTAGCTGTTAGGCTGGGTTTCCTAAATCTGCCCTTCTGTAACCCCTACCCCACTGCCAGCCCTCAGTGTATCCAGGCCCCAGTTCTCAGTGGCCCTGGCAGAATTCTGGCTGGAATCAAGGCTCTTCTTGTCTGTCCAAGGGGCTCTCCAACTCTAAAGTTTGCCGATCTCCAAAGCCCTTCCCCATCCTGGGCATGACAAGGGGAAGAGAGACAGGACAGGACCCCAGGAGGCTGGGTTCTGCAGCAACAGACCCTTCTCTAGCCTGCTGGCCCTGGTTTTTCCAAATTCTAGGTTCTCCAACACCAAGCACAAACTTGTGTGGGTACACAGTTGGTACTTAGTCACTGTTTACAGTTTATTGTGCTTTGGGATCCCAAACAGGGATGGAGACAATTGTCCCATCTAAAGAATCCAGGTGACAACGATTCCTGCACCATCCCACAGCAAGCCGGGGAAGGGGATCTGTCCCTCTCCCAAACAAGCCTCCTTTCCCCATGCGTTGTAAGCATTCGGCCAACAGCGAGCAAAGTTCCCAATTCAGTACTCCCGGCTCTGGCGTTAGCGGCGCCTCCCTCTCGGTGCACCCCAGGAGTTTGGGGATGGGGGTCTTTTCGTTACTTACTGGCGAACAGGTGGCAACAGAATGTAAGCTCCCAGGGAGAGAGACTGGTGACTTCTGGGTCCCTACTATCCACCCAAGCAGGTAATCGATACTCGTTGGCTGACTGATTTACAGCTGGTTCGAACGTCTAGGGAACGTCCACACTCTTCATCTTACACACAAGGAAACTGAGGCCCAGAGGGGCAGTGACTTGTGTACAAGGAGTGAGCTGGCACTGGGCACTGAACTCAGGCACTGGGCATTAGGACGAACTCTCCCCGAGCCCCTGACGACTCTCAGGTGGAGAATTGGGGGCTCCTCCTCCTCTTCCAGGGGAGGCCCTCCGGACCTTTTCCCCACCAAGATCGAGCCCTCCCCGCCAATCGGCGCTGTGCCCCGAGGGCACGGACCCCAGGCTGCCAGCTCAGGAGTAGAAGGGGCGCCTGCCGCCGCCCCCCGCCCCCCAGTCTGGCCGAGTCCAAGGCTATATTTAACCACCGGCGCCCGGGAGCCTCGAGGACAGGCGTGGGGCGGGGAGGAGAGGGAAGAGGGGAGACCCGGCACAGGCTCCTGGGGGAAGGGTGGCAGACTGTTCCCCCGCACAGCCCTAAGCGGCTCGCCCCCCACCCCGAGTCTGACCCTCCCTCTCCCTAGTCCGGGCAGACTCACCTACCTCCGGACCGCGCCGGGCCGCTCGCTGTCACTGCCTCCCTGCCTGCCTGTCTGGCTGCCTCGGGCTGAAGCGCTGGAGTGAGAGCCAGAGAAAGGACTGCCGGACAGACTGACTGTCGGGCGGTCTGACGGACAGTGCGGGCCGAGGGCTGGAGGCGGGGGCTTAAGTGTGCGCGGCCTCCGCGCGGGGTTGGGGCTCTGGCCAGGGGGTGGGCGAAATCCAGGGAGCCGTGGGGGGCGGGGCTGGGGGAGGGGGAGGGCTGGGGCGGAAAGAACCGGCCATAGGTAGGGCTCGGGGAGACCCTGCCCTCGGCCCCACCTCCTGCTTTCCCTTGGCTCCTCCCCTAGGGAGGAAAAGCCCTACCCTCCCTACTTACCCCTCTTCCCCTCCCCCACCAGTCTGGGAGCACCCTCTCCCACAAACCCCCGTCCCTGGCACCTCTTCTCTAGCTCAGTTTTATGAAGCGCTGGGCTGCTGTGGATAGGAGTTTGATACCCCTCTGTCCCTCAGAGGGGGTAGGGGGGACAGGGGCTGCCCCTCCTGTAGGGGATGAGGGGCGGGGTGTCCTTCCAGGATCTAGCCTATAGAGCGTTAGAGATGCACTAAGTGTTTCCCCAGCCCCTTGGCTGGGCTTCGTCCAACAATCTGGACCCTGGCCTGGCAGTGGGGGATCCCCGAGGGCCCGAACTTGGCCATTCTACCGGTCATCTCCGGCAAACCTGGCCCAGTGTTGCAAAGCTCATCTCATGTCATCAAATACCCCCTTGAGTATGGGGGGGTGGGCATCGTTGAGGAAGAAGCCTTGCCCTCCAGGGGTGGCCTCTCCTTGTCCTGCCCTACCCGCCCCCACCCCAGCCCCCCCAAGACAGGGTTCCTTTCTTTCTGTGCCTAGCGGGGCAGGCACTCTTAATGCCAAAAGTGAATGATGATCAGACATTCTGATGCAGCCTGTGAAGTCCCAGAGCCTGCCTCTGCCTGCTCTCTCAACAGCCTTGGACTCTGCTTCTTACTGGGCCTTGCTTTGATCAAATCCCAGAATCCCAGAATCAGGTAGTGACATGGGACATCAGTGACCCTCCCGTTCAACCCAAACCAGAAAAGATCCACACTGTAGCATAAGTGGACAACTGGGCATCCAGGCTTAGGAAGGGAGGGAATCTGCCATCTCCTTGGGCAGCTCCAATGGCCTTCAGCAGCTTCCTGGCACTGCCCCTACTTCTGTCCTCCAAGGCCAAACAGATCACGGCTAACCTCCCGAGTGTCCCCAGACAGCCCCTTATTTGCTGGAGCCCCATGTCCCACCTCCCTTCCATCTTCCCTAGACCAAGCACCTCCAGCTCCTCCTAGGGTGTGGCCTCAAGACCCTTCACCCTCCCAGTGACTATCCCTTGGACACCCTCCAACTATTCAGGCTCTTTCTGAGTTGTGGCACCTACTTGTGAAGGCATCATTCCAGGTGAGACCTGAGACTAGAGACTACAGTGGCATCCTTGTCTCCCTGTGCCTGGAGGACTTGGCCCCTCTCCTTGCAGCCCAGATTTCCTGAGCTTCTTTGGTTGCCCCTTTACATTGCCGACCCTTGAGCATTCAATCCACTCAGACACCCAGATCTTTTTCAGACACTCCCCTGACTAACCAGGCCTCCACCATCATGTACATGCATTTTTTTTTTTAACCCAGGGGTATGATTTTTTACATTGATCCCAGCTAGCCGCCCTTTTCTTCCAGAATTCTGTGAGACTTAAGCCCAGAGGAAGGTTGTGGGAATTTGCTGGACCTCTAAGGAGAAGCCAACCTGTAAGCGAGGATTCAATGGCTGTGGGTCAAATTGTGGAGGACAGAAAGTAAACTGTTCATGGGAGGAGCAGCTTCAGCCCTTGGGGCACAGCTTCAGCCTTTGGGCACAGCTTCAGACTTTGGGCATAGCTTCAGCCTTTGGGGCACAGCTTCAGCCTTTGGGTACAGCTTTAGCCTTTGGGCACAGCGTCAGTCTTTGGGCACAGCTTCAGCCTTTGGGACACAGCTTGGCGTGCTGTCACTTTCTGGGCCCTCTTGGAGCCAATTAGCAGCCTTGAAAGGCGGAATGGAAATAGGAACCCCCATCCCTCTCAGTCTGACCCCATAGGGACTAAGTGAGGTTTCTGCTCAAGATCTTTCAACATCACCTCATCTTTCCTTTGGGTCATTCATTTCTGGGGCAGGCATGGCCAGCTCAACTGCCAAGCACTGAGCCTGGATGGAATTCAGTGGTCTCTGAGGCTTGCTGTAAGCCCCAGCTTGGCCTTGCTTTTGATCACCTTGCTTACTGGGTTCCCTGCATGTTCCTACTGTAGAAGTCACTTTGCCTGGCCACCTGTTCATGGGGCACTTCAGTGCTGACTACAATTTTGCATTGCTTTCCAAACCTTTGGAGAAAATAATTCCCTGCTCCCATAGATTATGATTTCCTTGATAATGCTGAGTCTGCCAGACTGCTGAGCCCATCATTCCTCTTTTGCAGTATGAGGATACTGGGCAGGAGAACAGGCACTCAATCTGGGCTTCCAATCAGTGCTGGTCCCTCAGCACTCTATCCCGATGCCTTAGAAGCCCAAGGGTACTGTTGGTGGCTGTGGGTGTCCCTCACATAAACTCCTTTATCGCCCAAATTTTCAGGATAGTGAAAGCTTTGTTCTGGAACTCAGAAGACTTGATTTCACATCCAGTTCCTCCCAATCCCTCGAAGTTGGGGTTGGTGCTTTTGCTCCCAATCTCACAGGGAGATTCAATTCACTTCATCAAGCACTGACTGGGTGACTCCTAGGGTCCAGGGATGTTAAGTGCTGACGGGTGGGTGTCGAGATTCAAGGGTAAGTGAAATTGCCTTCTGGGCCTTACATTCTTCCCAAGGCTCCCCTTGAAGGGTGGGGAGGGTGATCAGTTTGGAAAGGCAGCCTGAGGATGCATTGGAGCTTTCAGTGATATATATCATAAAGGGGCCATTGAGGGATGGAACTTGGTTCTCCTTGAAGCACTCTATGAATGTGAAGCCTGTTTTCTCCATCCTCTGGTGCTGATCTCTGGATAGGGGCAGCTTGAAAATGTATGCCCCATGGTACTGCCAAGAAGAGCTCTATCCATTGAAATCAAGCAGGGATTTAGCAAAGAGGGTTCTGCTTATATACTGACCACATCTTCATGAACTATAGAATGATTGGGACTTTAACGTGAGAAGGTGACATGTGGGAGGACCGGTGTTAGACAGTGAAGGAGTTCACAAAAACTGGGCTGTGGATGACTTCAGAAATGTCTGATAAGATTATCATCACAATGTTAACTCACTACTTACTGCTCATTTTCATCAAAAACTAGGGGAAACCCCTACAGGGAATTTACCAGTGCCCAGTCCCTCCATACCTCTTCCTCCTCCTGGGCAGGCCTCACCCACCTATGACTTGTCCTCCCTTCCAGTCCTCTGAAGACCTGCCATCTTGGGTCTTGGAGACCATTGGGGTTGCTGCTTTCTGGCTTTGGTGACAGTGAGCATCTGCAGATTAAACTGTTCTGGAGACAGCCCAGGATTTCACCAAAATCCCATTGCTCAGAGGACCAGTGATTTCTTCAAACAAGGGGAATTCCCTCTACCAAGCCAACTTATTCTGTCTCTGAGGTAGTCAGGTCCTAGGGAGGACTTTCCCCAGTGTGGGAGAAGCAGTGAATTGTCTAAGGTCATAGGACTGTAGGACCAGGGGTATAGTTGAGACGTTGGAGGTCATGTGACCCACCCCCTGCCAAGTCGAAGGCGCCTGTGAGAGCACACTTGGCTCTCCTTTCCTCTCTCTTTTGCCAATTTCAAGATGAAAAAGCAGCCGCTTCCCATCACTCCCATCACTTTTCCACCCACAGCCAGTCCCTCCTTGCCTTTGGGAATCCGGGGTCTGCAGGATGCTCCAGAGAGAGCAGCAATTCTGTTGAAACCTCTTCTTGATTTCCCTCCTAAGCACTCAGCACTGTTTCCCCTTCCCCTCTCCCCCTCCCTACTCTGGTTCTTGCATATCCTCCCTGGGTATATATCCTTTCTCTCCTCTGGCTATCCCAATTTTCTTTGCCTGGTCTTCTGGAATAAGGTCAAGACACACAGAGCCCTACTGTTCCCATCATGAGTCTCCCCCACCAGGTCTCACTTCAATGCCTAGGAGGGCAAGCTTGACTCTGTGTTAAGAACTTAAGTTCTTCCCATTTGGACCATCTTTCCCCCATTGCTGTTGAGCCGTGGCCTTAGAATGCTGGCCACTTCCTTAGATTTTGTCTCCAGTGACCTGGGAATCTCAGCTGCAGGCTTCTCTCTTCAATGAGTTAGCTTCTACTGGGGTATCTGGGTTGGTGGGTTTAAGGCAGCAGGTTTCTGGTTCACCCCTCTTCTCTTTTCAGTTTAAAAAGCTTTTGTTACTTGTTCCCTTTAATACTATGAAATTTTCCTGCTGTTCAGTCGTGACTCCATTTGGGGTTTTCTTGGCAGAAATACTAGACTGCTTTGCCATTTCCTTCTCTAGCTCATTTTCAGATGAGGAAACTGAAGCAAGCATGGTGAAGTGACTTGCTCAGGGTCAACACAGCTAGTAAGTATCTGAGGTCACGTTTGAACTCAGGTCTTCCTGAGTCCAGACTCAGCAACACTTTACACTCACTGATCAACTCTCCCAACACATACAAACTTCAGGACAGCCAGCCCAGGTGTCTGTCTCTGAGATCTCGACCTCACACAGGTACTTGGCGGGGATGGGGGCTGCCCTTCCTTTTTCCTGGTCCTGGTAACAGTGTGTAACAGCGGGGAAATGACAGGTGGAAATGACAAATTTAGCCTTGAGGGCTGGCAGTTTTTCCTAACTACAAAACCCCAAAGAAGGCTGAGAGTGATGAAGAGAGAAGTAGTGGCTCTCCCTGCTTGGAGGCCTCAGGCTGCAAGGCCACTTGCTGACCAGGCCACTGTGGCTCTTCTTCTTCAGATACAAGTTGACTCCCTGGCCCCTGCTGTCTCCTGTGCTCTAAAATTAGAGATTCTATGGGCTGTTTTTTGAGGCGGTCTTTCCAGACCGCAGGATGAGACCATGGGCTTAACAAAGATTTGGCTAAAGAAAGCTGTAGTCTTCCAGAAAAGAATTGTTGCTTTGAGGAAGACTGGAAAACCCCTCTTTGGGTCCTGTATATGGAAGGGTAAGAGTTCTTCCTTCTGCATCTGCCTTGGTCCTAGGCTTTGGGGTCATGCATTCATTGAAATACCCCTTCACCACTCATGACTGTCTTTCCGGTGGGACTGATTTAGGAATCCAGAGTCTATAGAATGACCAAGAAAAGTTGAAGATATTTATATAGAAGAGGCTAGGGATAACTGTTACAATGGAGGGGAAGAACAGGAAGGCAAGAAGGAATGGGTCAACTTTACTCTCATTGAATTTGGCTTAGGGAAGGAAGGACATACACTCTAAATTGGGTATCCCGCCCTACATGAGAGTAGGGGGGATGGGGATGAGAGGAGGGAGGATGAAGGGGAGGGCAGGGTCGGGGGGAGGGTTGTTAGAAGCACACTCTTCTGTAAAGGGACAGGGACAAAGTAGAGAACAGAACAAGTGGGGGGGCAGGATAGGAAAGAGGGAAATATCGTCAGTGTTACACAATATGTTCATTGTGGAGATGTTCTGTGTTAACTATACATGTACGGCTTGTACTAAATTGCTTGTCTTTCCAGTGGGGGTGGGTGACAAAGGAGGAAGGGAAAGAATCTAGACTTTAAAGTTCTAAAATTCAATATTTAAATGTATATTATATATATGTAATTATTATTACATACATGCAACTAGGAAATAAGATACATGCACCGTGGTAGGGAGATCCATCTTTTTTTTAATTTGTTTAATTTTTTTTTATTTACTCATTTACAATCACTTGAGTTTCAGATTTTCTCCCCTCCTTTGCCCCCCCCCCCCCATGGTGGCGTGCAATCATGTATAGGATCTGCAAATACTTTCACATTGTACAATAGTTTGGTCATATAGAAGGGTTGTAACCAATGAGTGATCACTGGGAAAAGAAAAGAAAAAAAAGCAAAACCAGACATGAAAGAGAACGATAACGAGTTTTGCTTCAGTCAGGGAGATCCATCTTGCCCTGCCAGAAAGTCAGAGGGGAGATGGGGGACGACATAGAAGAGTGCAGATTGGGGGAGGGGGTATACAGTGGGATCGCTGTTTTGGGGTGGTGGGTAGGGGAAAGATGAGGAGAAAATTTGTGACTCAAAATCTCGTGGAAATGAGTGATATAAACTAAAAGTAAACAAAAGTTAATTAAAGAAAAAAAAAGAAGTTGGCAAGATCTGCCCATGTGGTCCTTGCCAGTGTGTACATGTGACTGTGTGCATGTGTATGTGAGGGTGAGAGTGTGTGTGAGAGTGTGTGTGTGTGTGTGTGCATGAGTGTATATATGTGTGTGAGTGTGTGTGAGTGTGAGAGAGTGTGTGTGAGTGTGAGAGTGTGTGTGAGAGAGTGTGTAAGTGTGAGTTTGTGTGTGCATGAGAGTGTGTGTGAGTGTGTGTCTGAGTGTGCATGAGAGTGTATATGTGTGTGAGTGTGTGCATGAGAGTGTATATGTATGTGTGTGAGAAAGTGTGTGTGAGTGTGAGTGTGTGAGAGTGTGTGTGTGAGTGTGTGTACGTGAGTGTATATGTGTGTGAGAGAGTGTGTGAGAGTGAGTGTGTGTGTGTGTGTGTGTGAGTGTAAGAGTGTGTGTGAGTGTGTGTGAGAGAGTGTGTGAGTGTGAGAGTATGTGTGAAAGTGTGTATATGTGTGTGTATGTGAGAGTGTGTGTGTAAGAGCTGTGTAAGCAAACTGGGCAGGAGCTTCCCTGTGCTCACACTGTGCAGGATTCTGTAACTTCCTCCAAAGCCCTCAAGGTGCTTTAAACCAAATCTAACCTGTCCCAGATGCAAACCCTGGATGAACCAGGGGCCCCAGAGAGGGGTGATTCACTCTCAGCAGCAGCTTCAGACATTAGCTTCTCATTCCAGAGAAGCAGCCTGGGGATTTGGGGCCCGCCAGGGAGGGTTTACCAAACTTCTCTGTCCCCAGACCCCCAACAGTTGTTGTTCAAACCCTTGGAATCCCCTCGGATTCTCCCTCCTCATCCTCACGGCCTCTTTTCTGTCAAGGGCAGCTCGTCCTTCCACCTCTCCCACCAGGCATTCTCCAGTACAGCCCTGCCACTCTGGCCTGGAACCCCCCCCTCTTCATGGCCGCAGCCTCTGTCCTGGTTCAGGCCCCAATACCTTTCATCTGGACAATGGTGATTTCTCTCAGGTCTCTCTGCATCTGGTTCTCCTCTCCCCAGTTTAAATAGCTGCCCAACTGACATTCTGAAAGCTCAGTCTCCTCAGGTCTCTCCTCTACTCTAGAAGTTTGGGTAGTGGCTCCCTATCCCCTCTAGGATCAGATGCAAAGGACATTTAAAGCCTTTAGCTGCTTGGCTCCAGCCTGTCTTCCAAGCTGGATACTCTTCCCTTCTCCTCCCCCAGCACTTTGCACCCTGGACCAACCCGTCTTCTTGCCGTCCATCATCTCTCCCCTCCAGGCCTTTGCCCAAGTTGTCTTCAATGCCAGGAATGCCTTCCCTCCAGGAACCCTTAGTTCCCTTCAAAGCTCAGCCCAAGTGCCATCTCCTGAATTTGACCTTCCTCTCCTTTCTTTGTCCCCCCCATTTCTAGTCGAAATCCCTGTATTTCTTTTGTAGAAAATATGTGTAATCTCCTTGAGGCCTTCGCTCTACTTGTATCCTTTGTCCCTAGCCCAGTGCCTTGGGGCTTAGTCGCTTCACAATGTTTGTTGATTTGACTAAGTTGATTCCCTTCCTTGGCTCTTCATAGAGCGAGGCTGGCAAAGTGGGAGACTGCCTTAGAACCCTCTAGCACTAGCTGTGCCACCATGAGTAAGCTCGCATCTCATCGCTGAATGGCTTTTTCCTCCCCTGTGAGATGGAGACACAGTGTGCTTGTCCAGCCACATTCCCAGGAAGGATGCTTCAGAGGTACATGGCTGGAGGGGAGTCACGGAGTGTCTGGCAGGCTCATGAAGAGAAGTCAGCAGCCTTGGCAGTCACAGAAGCCCCCTGGGACTCTGCCTTGCTCAGAGCACACCCGCAGCAGGGGCTGTGTTCAGCACATTTTAGGAAGGTTCTTGACAGCTTTCAGCAGGGTTCAGAGTAGGGAGACCAAGATGGTGGAGGGCCTTGGGTCTGTGTCATATAAGGATGGTTGGAGGAAGGGAGGGGCATGAGAGCTGTCTTGTGAAAAACAGCCGAGAGGAGAAGCCAAGTCAGACCTGAGCACTAAGTAGCAGGCATTGTGCTAAGTGCTGTAGGTAACAAAGAAAGGCCAAAGACAGGCCCTGCCCTCAATTGAATGGGGGAAACAACATACCACTAACTATGTACAAGCAAGCTAGCTAGAGAAGAAATGGGAAACAATCAACATGTGGAAGCTCTAGGCTTAGGTGGGAGGGGGGTTAGAGCTGGGACTTGAGGGAAGCCAGGAGGATATTGTATGGGGAGTGGGGTGGGGCAGGCAGCCAGCCCAAGTGTTTGACTTTGCCAGGACTTGTCGGGTCCTTCCTAAATCTATGCTCTGATTTTCTTCACAGCCACCCTAGAAAGGAGGATGTGTCCTACTGTGGCCCTCTTGTCCCTGCCCCTTGGGGCTTGGGGTCCCTGTGGACAGTCCTTATCTCCTCTCAGCTCACCAGGGCCATGCCCTATGTCCCTGGGAGCCTCAGGCCTCCATCTTTCTTTGCCCATCTCAGGTTTAATTGTTCAATTTAAGCCCACTATGGACTTGGAAAGAGTCAATGGAATGACCCTGGGGACCCTCCAACCTGCTCCCTTCTTGGCCGTTTTCTATGGCCAAGGCTAGGTCTAATGCTGCCACCACTGTCCCCAGTCTGAGCTGCCTGCCTCTGCCTTCTTTTCTGTTCAGCTCTTCTGGGGAGGGGGTTAGACAAATGGGAAGATGCTTATGCCAGCCAGTTCAGTGGCTTCCCTACTAAGTGCCAAGCACACAGTCAGGCAGTAAACAAACATTAAGTGCTGTATGCCAAGCACCGAGGAAGCCCATTTATCTAAGCATGCAGTAAGCCAAAATCAGAAAAGTTCTGTAGATTAGAATATGTCAAAAAATACACAATTCCAGTAAGCACTCTTCAGCTGAGAGGAAGATAAGACCTCAGTTGAAACTGGGAGAGAAAGAATGCTTTCTCAGGAGCCTCAAGAACTGTAAGTAGTGAAGGTCAAGGGATATCCTGAGGCCAGCCCCTCTGCCTATCTGTGCAGCCCAGGCCGTCACCGGCATCTCCATCCCTGGGTCACCTTCTTTCCAAGTTTGTCCAAGTGTGTCAGTAATCAGCTCAGCTAAGTTGCTTGTGTAAATACTCAGAGTTGCTTCAGCATTCTGTCAGCCAGTCAGGAATCATGTCTCCCTCCATGTATGCAGCATGCAGAATGGGATTGATTTTTTAGGGCACCACACACAGGCAGGATTTGAACTCAGGACCTCTGGCTCTGGAGCCAGTGCACTTTCCAGTTTACCAGCCTTGATCCTCAGAACCATACTGTGAGCAAGGTACTCCTTGTCTTGTTCTCTCTTACTTTTTAACAGATGAGAAGTCTATGGCCACATAGCTACTGTCAGGCAGGATTTGGACCAGCTTTCTCCTGATTCCAAGTTATTCAGAGGAAGGAAATAATGATGAATTAGGTCATTAGAACTCCAATGACTTGGATTCCCACACTGCCTGGATGCTTACTAGCTCTGTGGTGCTGGCTCAGTCCCTTCCTCTCTTGGACCCTCAGTTTCTTCATCTGTGAAATGGAGGTAATACCTGCAGCATCTTCCTCCCAGGGTGTGAAGAGACTCCCAATAGACAACACCTAGGAAAACCTTTGCCAGCCTCACAGTACACTGCAGTCCTGACTCCCATCAAAAGGCTGTTGAGCTATTTTCCACAAAAGTCACATAGATGAGGGCCCTCCTTTGATACCAGGAAATATGCCCTAGTGTCTGCTGTCAGGATTTTATAAGAACCAAGGGAATTTCACAGGACTTTGGTGGCTGAATATTTTCCACACTCTACACACCCACGCATAGCAAATGTCAACCAGACCCCAGTAAATAAGGATTGTTCCTTGAGAAGAGATTTACCTTGGCTTCCGGTAGATGAACTGACACGTAGTCATTGTCCCACGTGGCCAGGCTATTTGAGCTGCCATGGCCAGCCAAACATGGGAAGGTTCCCTCAGCTTCCTGCTGGCAGAGGCTTCTGAGTCACGCCTCCACTGCGCTTCCAAGAGAAGCTTCCTAAAGTGGCCAACAGGCAGAGAAGAGGGGCAGCAGAGAAAACAACCACAGAAAGGGACTGCATTCCAGGATATGACACCTGGGTTTGGGTTCCAGTGCTGCCACCGGCTAGTCATAGGAACTTGGGCAAGGTGGTTCCTGCCTGGGGTCTCAATTTCCCTTGCTGTTAAATTCCCGGATAGGATTAGATAACCTTTACAATCCCTTCCAGGTCTGGTGCTCTCCAGCTGCAGGCTAGAAAGCAGGGTTGGACACCCTCCAGTCCCAGGGAAGCATATTTCTTTGGTGTGTTACTGTTGTCTACCAGGGAGGAGGGAGGGAGTATGGGTAGGGTTAGCTCCGTTTTACAAGTGAAGAGACGGGCTCAGAGAAATGAAGGAACCTTCTGAAGATCCCACAGTCTTTAAGTGGGGGAACCAGTGCCAGAATTCAAGGCTTCCAGCTGCAAGCCCAGTGCGCCTTCCCCTGCCTGGCAGCCCGACTCATTCCTCCCCAGGGGCCTGGGAGTACAGGGCTTTGACAGCTGGTTCCCCACATACAGCAGCAGCAAAACCACGATCATTTACATGGAATGACCTCCAAGATCTCCACTTCAGGCCCCTCAGCTCTCTCCCTTCCTCTTCTAGTTGGGGTCTCTGGCTGTCTGTAGGGGCATTTCTAGATACAGAGCCTGGCACCTCGTGAAACAAAAACTCCAAAATCTTTCATCAGCTTTGCCCAGAAAATTCTCTCTCTCTCTCTCTCTCTCTCTCTCTCTCTCTCTCTCTCTCTCTCTCTCTCTCTCTCT